>NC_069410.1:71580053-71636001 GCF_026875155.1 Cherax quadricarinatus
CCGCGGGTGGCCACAGAACTGTGCTCTTCTTTACTGTAATTATTATATAGTTGATACAAATTTTCTTCTGATGTTTACTTTTCACTTTGGTCTACACATAAACATCACTACAAACACCATGCTACCAACACACATATATACATACATGTGTAAACGTTCTCATAAACATATCTACACTCTACTACATCACTGTATAAATTAAAAAATAATATATAATAATATAAGAAACTTAAGAAAATTCTTAATTATATAATTTCAAATTTCTTAAGAAAATTGAATGAGGGTTACAATATTTGGATGAAATATTTTGGGAAAGGATGTAAATATGAGAGACTTGTGTTTAAGACAGAGAAGATATTCTTATAAGTCATCTTAATGAACACTTTGTTTACGTAGAATAAATTCATTAATGACATAAAAACATTCACCACCACAGATGCATAACAAAAAAGTTCGGTGATGAACATAAAAACTGTCAACTTGATGATTCGATCTCTTGACAATAAGAACTTTGGTGGTGGCTGCCACAACCTGGCCAGTACGACTGTGTGTTAATGTCTATCATACTGTTGTTATATACTGTGATGTATAGATATATAGCACAAGGTCAGTAAGTAATGAAAAACACACAATTGTAGAAGGGAACTATTGAATGAAGAAGTTTGTTTCACAGGTGAAAGTTCCAATCTGTTATAATGTGTGTTTTCACCACCATTGTTGTGTTGTGATGTGTATAAAGTCTGTCTGATACACCAGAGTGAATAACACTGTAAGTCAACTGTTTGATAAATATCTGATAATAAAATTCTTGGCAGGATTCTATCCTTAGGATTCTGTTGGTAGGATTCAAGTGTATAAGACTGAACGCAATCTGAAGAACACTGCTGGAAGGATTGTTCCCCGAGGACTATTGGTAGAAGACCTCTGGAAGGTTTCTGTTGGAAATATAGTGCTGGCAGGACTCTGTTGGTAAAAGACTTTAGGTAACGGTTCGTTTGTTACGTATAAGATGAATTAAATCAACTGGTACTTTATTAACACATAAAACAGTATAGTGACACACAAAGACAATAAAATAACACTTAAAACAGTATAATAACACAAAATGTAGTATAGTGACACATAAAACAGCATAGTGACACATAAATAAGAATAATAACACATAAAACAGCATAGCATATAGTGGCATATAATACAATATAGTAACGCATAAAACAGCAAAAAACATATAAAACAAATATATAACGTGAAACAGTACAATAACACAGAACAATATAATGTAAGACAAGCAAATATAAATAACAATGTTGCAACATACAAGACCAGAACAGTAACACAGAAGACCAGAACAGTAACACAGAAGACCAGAACAGTAACACAGAAGACCAGAACAGTAACACAGAAGACCAGCACAGTAACACAGGAGACCAGAACAGTAACACAGAAGACCAGTACAGTAACACGAAGACCAGAACGTAACACAGAAGACCAAAAACAGTAACACAGAAGCCCAGTACAGAAACACAGAACACCAGTACAGTAACACAGAAGCCCAGTACACTAAAACAGAAACCTCGTAAACAAAGCCCAGTACAGAACACGAAGACCTACAGCAAACAGAACACCAGTACAGAAACACAGAAGACCGTAAAACTAACACAAAGCCCAGTACAGTAACACTGAAGACCATTACGAAACAAAAAGACCAGTCAGTAACACAGAAATCAGTCAGCAACACAGAACCCCAGTAAAGTAACACGGGGAAACCAGACAAAAACACAGAAAACCAGTACAGTAACAATGAAGCCCGTACAAAACCAGAAGACCAGTACAGAAACACTGAAGCCCAGTTACAGTAACCGAAGCCCAGTAAGTAACACAAAAACCATACAGAAAACACTAAGACCATACAGTAACACAGAAACAATACAGTAAACAGAAGACCAGTAATAACACAAAAGACCAGTACAGAAACACAAAGACCAGCACAGTAATACAAAAGCCCGTACAGAACACTGAAGACCAGTACAGTAACACAGAAAAACCAACGTAACCAAAACCATACAGTAACACAGAAAACCAGTCGTAACACAAAAAGACCTACGTAAAACAGAAGACCAGTACAAAAACACAAAAGACCTACATAACACAGAAGCCATACAGTACACAGAAGACCAGTACATAACACAAAAACCATACGTAACACAGAAGACCAGTACAGAACACAAAGACCAGTACAGTAACACAGAAGACCAGCACAGTAACACAAAAACCAGTACGTAAACGAAGACCGTACGAAACACAGAACACCATACTTAACACAGAAGACCCTACGAAACCAGAAGCCCATAACTAACACAAAAAGACCAGTACAGTAACACGAAAACCAGACAGTAACACAGAAGCCCAAATAAAAATAACACGAAGCCATACAGTAACACAAAAACCAGTACGTAACCAAACACCAGTACAAAAACACGAAAACGTACAGTAAAACAGAAGACCAGTACAGTAACACAGAACACGAGACAGTAACACAGAAGCCAGTAAGTAAAAAAAAAGAACAGTACTAACACAGAAGACCAGTACAGTAAACAGAAGACCATACATAACACAAAAAGACCATACAGTAACACAAAACCCACCAGTACACTAACACGGAAGAAAAGACAGAAACACAGAAGACCGTACAGTAACATGAAGACCATACAGTAACACAGAAAAACAGTGCAGTAACACTAAAGACAGACAAAACCCCAAAAAGACCATACAGTAACAGAGAAGACCAGAAAGTAAACAAAAAACCCCAGTACAGTAACACAGAAACCAGTACGTAAACAAAAGACCAGCACATAATACAAAGCCCAGTCAGTAACACTGAAGCCCTTTTACGAAACACAAAGACCTAATAACAAGAAGACCAGTCAGTAACACAGAAGACCAAAAAAAGTAACACAGAAACCAGACAAAACCCACAGAACCCGTCAGTAACACAAAGACCTACGTAACACAAAGACCTACAGTAACACAGAAGACAAGTCAGAAAACACAGAAGACCAGTAAGTAACACAGAAGACCAGTAAAGAAACACGAAGCCCCATCAGAAACACAGAAAACCATACATAACACAAAGCCGTACAGAACAAGAAACCGACAGTAACACAAAAACCACACAGTAACACAGAAACCAGTAAGTAACACAGAAGACCATTCGAAACACAGAAGACCAGACTGAACACAAAGACCAGTACAGAACACGGGAGACCGTCACTAAACAGGACCATACATAACACAAAGACCAGTACAGTAAAACAGAAGACCAATACAGAACACAGAAGACCAGAAAAATAAACAGAAAAACCAGTAAAGTAAAAAGGACCAGTACAGAAACACAGAAGGACAGTACTAACACAGAAGACCATACAGTAAACGAACACCATACAGTAACCGGGAAGAAGTACATAACAAAAAACCCAGAAAATAACCAGAAGACCGACATAAAAAAGAAGACCAGACAGTAACAAGACCCAGTACATAACACAGAAACCCATACAGAACAGAAAACAGTACAGTAACACAAAAACCAGTAAGAAACACAGGACCAGTACAGTAACACAGAAACCTACAGTAACACAGAACACCAGTACCTAACCGGAAGACCAGTACAGTAACAAAAAAAGCCGTACAGTAACACAAAAACACCAGTACACTAACACAAAAGACCAGTACAGTAAACAAAACATACAGTAACACAGAAACCATCTAACCAGACCCAGTACATAACACAAAAGACCATATAGAAACACAGAACACCATACAGTAAAACAGAAGACCAGTACAGTAACACTTAAGACCATCGTAACACAGAACCCCAGTACCTAACACGGAAGACCAGTATAGTAACACGAAGCCCAGTACAGAAACACAGAAGACCAGTACAGAAAACACAAAGACCAGTACATAACACAAAAAGACAAGTAAAGTAACAGGGAAAACCCAGAAAAGTAACACAGAAACCAGTACAAAACACAGAAGCCCAGAACAAAACACAAAGACCAGACAGAACACGAAACAAGTACACTAACAGGAAAGACCGTAAGAAACACTGAGCCTACAGAACACAGAAGACCAGAACATAACACAGAAACCAGTACAGTAAAAAAAGACCAAACACAAACAGGGAAGACCTATAGTAACACGAAACTAGTAAGTAACACAGAAGACCAGCATAGTAACACACAAGACAAGTAAGAAAACACAGAAAAAAACAAACGAAAAACCCAGAAAAAGAAGACCAAAACCAACACAAGAAAAGTATAGTAACACGAAACCGTACACAAAACACGAAACCAGTATACAAAAACCAGAAACCAGTACAAAACCAGGAGACCAGGCAATAACAAAAATTCAGTAAGTAACAAAAAAAACCCGAAGTAACACAGAAGCCCAAATACAGAAACACAAAAACCAGTACAGAAAACCCCAAAAAACCAGTACGAAACACAAAAACCAGGTAAGTATACGCGACAAGTAAAACAAAAACCAGTACAGTAACACAGAAGACCAGTACAGTAAAACAAAAAAGCCCAGTACAAAAACACAGAAACCAGTACAGTAACACAGAAGCCTGTACAGTAACACAGGACCAGTTTTTCAAATTTGTCCAACCTTTGGACAAGACCTACTTCGACTGTGGTTGGTTACTCATGACCTCGCCCCTCTTGCTTTCCCCTCACCTGACTACAGTATAAAAACCCACGTTACCCCTTTAATGTACATTCTAAAAGAGAGGACTGAACACTCGATTCCGGGTGGGGGGACTGTTTCCCCTAAAAACTTCACCTCCCTTACACCTTCTCTTTGATTGGACTGATAACCCTGTGTGGCGAAACGTTTCCTCAGTAAGGATTCCCATATGTTGCATAAGTGTCTCAATCTTCATTTTTATAAAGTACTGTAAATGGGAAGGAGGGTTTGGGATACTGGCAGTTTGGAGGGATGTGCAATAGGACGGTATATATATAATTGGGGCCCTGATATTATATTCTATATGGAATTTACTATATTACTTCAGGTCACTTTTTATATTGTATCTTTATATATGTTGATAAATTAGATACATGTGCAACTCTTGGGTATCTTTATAGAGGAAACGTTTCACCACACAGTGGCTTCATCAGTCCATACAAAGGAGAATCGTGAAGAGCAGCAGGAGAATGAGGTAATCAGTCCCTCAACCTTGGGTCGATGTGGTCAGTCTATCAATCTTAAAATAGAATACAGCATATGAGCGGAGATGTAGCTTATATACTGTAGGAAGGAGAGGTGCAGCAGTCGTAGGTGGTGTCACATTTTTTCAGTGTGGAAGTAGGTCGTGCCCAAGATACCCAAGAGTTGCACATGTGTCTAATTTATTAACGTGTCGGTTCTCTGAACCATTCATCTACAATCTTTATATATGTTTCTAAACTGTTGTATCTGGGCGCCTCTGCAAAAACAGTGATTATGTATGAGTGAGGTGAAAGCGTTGAATGATGATGAAAGTTTTTCGTTTTGAGGATTTTCTTTCTTTTTGGGTCACCCTGCCTCGATGGGTGACGGCCGACTTGTTGATTGATATAATAATATATATATATATATATATAATATATATATATATATATATATATATATTATATATATATATATATATATATATATATGTATATATATATATATATATATATTATATATATATATATATATATATATATATATATATATATATATATGTATATGTATATATATATATATATATATATATTATATATATATATATATATATATAATATATATATATATATATATATATATATATTATATATACATAATATATATAATGCACTCACACATATGTTCAAGCACACTTATTTACTAGACTTTCTGTAGTTTGTAGAAGTGCGTAATATATAGCAATACTTGAAGTATTTACTAGAATAAATTTTCATTGTAACTGTGTGATGAATGGTTTTGAAAACCGACAAATTGAAGAATTGAGACACTTATGCAAAATATGCGAATCTTTACTGAAGAAACGTTTCGCCACACAGTGGCTTCATCAGTCCTATACAAAGCAGGAAGGTATAAGGAGAGGAAGAGTTCGAGGTAATCAGTCCCTCAGCCTGGAATCGATGTGTTCAGTCTATCAATGCTGTAGAAAGTACAGCACAGGACCGTAGCAGTGGCTTAACTACTGTAGTCAGGTGAGGCGAAGCAGGAGGAAACGGAGCCATAATGGAACCATCAACTAGTCTAAGTAGGTTTTCGTCCGAAGGTTGGACAAAGGTTTTCAAAACCATTCATCACATCTGTCAGACACTGCATCATCATGGGATCTTGATACAAAGAATTCTTCAGCACTTGTCCAACCTTTGGACGAAGACTTACTTAGACTAGTTGATGGTACCACCATAACCCCGCCTCCTCCTGCTTCGCCTCACCTGACTACAGTATATAAGCCACTGCTACGGTCCTTTGCTGTACTTTCTACAAGATTGATGGACTGAACACATCGACTCCAGGCTGAGGGACTGATTACCTCAAATTCCTCCTCTCCTTATACCTTCCTGCTGTGTATAGGACTGTGGCGATACGTATCTTCAATAAAGATTCCCATATGTTGCATTGCAACTGATTTTTTTTCTTTGGGTTTCGACCTCCCCCATGATTATGAAATCATGACAATAACCCCATATTAGTACAGAAGAGTGGAAAGCTCACATATTGTGTCGTATTTACATATTGTCGGTATATTCTAACATGGTAATATTCTCAGGAAAGTTTGTGAGAAGTTACAATGTTGTGATCATATACTGAGTAAAAATAAGTTTAGAAACATTCCTTTGCACAACTCTCAAGTTTCTTGACATCTGTTATAAGAATATTTATGTTGGTGTCCAACAGCAACATTATACATTGTTTCTGCAAGTTTATGTTAGAAATTTCTTCCAAGAATATGATAATCCTATTGTATTTGTTTGTCTCAACAAGACATTACTTAGTATAATGTAGGTCATTACTTATATCTATTCCAATACTTATGACTATTGATCTTCCATGATAATAGATCAATTAATATTATAATCATGTGATAGTTGTCTCCAGTTAAAGTTTACATTATTGAAGTCTCCAACAATAAATACATAGATATTATTTATTATGAACTTAAGTCTCCATTACAAGCTTCTGTCATGTTCCAGACTGTCATGTTCATGACTGTCATGGTCATGACTGTCATGGTCATGACTGTCATGTTCATGACTGTCATGGTCATGACTGTCATGGTCATGACTGTCATGTTCATGACTGTCTGAAAAGTCTGTAGATGACTCAGAATTTAATCTCATCATTATGATGAGTTTCAACATAGAAGAGTTATTAGCATCCACATTATCTTCGTTAAGAGTGATTAAATTTTTCTTCTATATATACATTTCTCAGTAAGTTATCTTTAATAAACAAATTGTTTCCATGAACTACCAGTTCATATAGAATGTGATACCGGCTTTGTAAGTCAATGTTTTACTTATGTATATATAATAGCCGCTTACTCGGAGTGAACATTCCTTTAATTTCTCTCTTGGAATTTGTGTTACCACAATTATCAGATGTTAGAGAATATGACTTGATTCTTAACGTGATCCTGAAAGAGTACCTCAGGATGGAGGGATGACTAACTCATTCCTGCTGTGAATCTGTCAGTCTCGTCCTCCTTTGTCACCACGGCTTCTTCCCTCACTCTTCCTTTACCTGTATCGTCCATACCTTCCCTTCCTCTACTAGTCATGTATTTGCAGGTCCTATATCACTGTGATGTGGACCAGTAACTTAAAATTTCAACCAGCCTCCGCCACTGCTGAAATTATCACTGATGTCTATAAAATGTACACTGTAATCTGACTTACATATGTCTTATAATTATCTTCAGTCCAGTTATCTAAATAAGTGATAGTTATTAAGATTGCAATATAGTTAACCCTATTTTCCTTCTTGTTATTCTTAATTAAGGTAATGTATTTTTCAAAATCATCCTTTGATCATCCTCTCTCTATTATTTGTTCCTAAACGTGTCCCCACATATCACCACATCAAATAACATCAGTCATCCCAGGAAATCATATAGTTCTGCGTTTTTTTTTATTTTTTATGGACAAAATTACAATATTCTAAATTTTAAGAACAATATTACTACCACCCAACACTAGTTTGTCCAGCACAGCGAATTTTCTATTGGTCACCATTTCATTAGCAGTTGGTGTCAAGCTGGTGGGCTTGGTGCCATTCCTTACTTCTTGGAATGTATTAGTTGTTGTATTCGAGGTTTGTGAGCTTTCTGATCATCGTCATGGTCAACCTCTTTTGTGTTCGCTCATATAAATCGTTCCTCTGTACCGATTACATCTGCAATGTGACAAGAGACAAAATTATCTTTCCCACCAGGAAGGAACTGAAAAAAAAGTCACTGAAAGGATAATCTCCGTGGAGACACCACGATCACGAAGACGTATAGAGGTCTTCTACCCATAGTCTTCTGGTAACAGTCCTTCCAGTAGCATTCTTCCAGTAGAGTCCAGTCTTATACACCTGAATCCTACCAACTGAATCCTAAGAAAAGAATCCTACCAATAAGTGTTCTCTCAGGTATTTACCAAACAGGTTACATACAGTGTTATTAACTCTGGTGTATCAGACAGACTTTATACACATCACAACACAACGATGGTGGTGAAAAAAACATAACAACAGAGAGAAACTTTCACCTGTGAAATAAACTTCTTCATTCAACAGCTCCCTTCTGAAATTGTATCTTTATCAGATGTTACTGGCACCACAACATTGATACATCACAGTACATAACAACAGTATGGCAGACATTAACACACAGTCGTACTGGCCAGGTTGTGGCAACACACAGTCGTACTGGCCAGGTTGTGGCAACACACAGTCGTACTGGCCAGGTTGTGGCAACACAGTCGTACTGGCCAGGTTGTGGCAACACACAGTCGTACTGGCCAGGTTGTGGCAACACACAGTCGAAATGGCCAGGTTGTGGCAACAAAACAGCCCGAAATGGCCAGGTTGTGGCAACACACAGTCGTTACTGGCCAGGTCCGTGGCAACCACAGTCGTACTGGCCAGGTTGTGGCAACACACGTCGTACTGGCCAGGTCGGGGCCCAGCACCACAGTCGTACTGGCCAGGTCGTGGCAACACACAGCCCGTACTGGCCAGGTCGTGGCAACACACAGTGTTACTGGCCAGGTTGTGGCAACACACAGTCGTACTGGCCAGGTCGTGGCAGCACACAGTCGTACTGGCCAGGTCGTGGCAGCACACAGTCGTACTGGCCAGGTTGTGGCAGCACACAGTCGTACTGGCCAGGTCGTGGCAACACACAGTCGTACTGGCCAGGTCGTGGCAACACACAGTCGTATGGCCAGGTCGTGGCAGCACCACAGTGTACTGGCCAGGTCGTGGCAGCACACAGTCGTACTGGCCAGTCGTGGCAGCACACAGTCGTACTGGCCAGGTCGTGGCAGCACACAGTCGTTACTGGCCAGGTCGTGGAAAGCACACAGTCGTACTGGCCAGGTCGTGGCAGCACACAGTCGTACGGGCCCCAGGTCGTGGCAGCACACAGTCGTACTGGCCAGGTCGGGGCCAGCAAAACAGTCGACTGGCCAGGTCGTGGAAAACACACAGTCGTACTGGCCAGGTCGTGGCAACACACAGTCGTACGGGCCCAGGTCGTGGCAGCACACACCCCCGTACTGGCCAGGTCGTGGCAGCACACAGTCGTACTGGCCAGGTCGTGGCAGCACACAGTCGTACTGGCCAGGTCGTGGCAGCACACAGTCGTACTGGCCAGGTCGTGGCACCCCCCCAGTCGTACTGGCCAGGGTCGTGGCAGCACACAGTCGTACGGGCCCAGGTCGTGGCAACACACAGTCGTACTGGCCAGGTCGTGGCAGCACACAGTCGTACGGGCCGGGTTTTGTGGCAACACACAGTCGTACTGGCCAGGTCGTGGCAGCACACAGTCGTACTGGCCAGGTCGTGGCGGGCACACAGTCGTACTGGCCAGGTTGTGGCAACACACAGTCGTACTGGCCAGTCCGTGGCAACACACAGTCGTACTGGCCAGGTCGTGGCAACACACAGTCGTACTGGCCGGGGCGTGGCAAACACACAGTCGTACTGGCCAGGTCGTGGCAACACACAGTGTACTGGCCAGGTCGTGGCAGCACACAGTCGTACTGGCCAGGTCTTTGGCAACACACAGTGGGTACTGGCCAGGTTGTGGCAACACACAGTCGTACTGGCCAGGTTTGTGGCAAACACAAGTCGTACTGGCCAGGTCGTGCGCACACAGTCGTACTGGCCAGGTCGTGGACAGCACACAGTCGTACTGGCCAGGTCGTGGCAGCACACAGTCGTACTGGCCAGGTCGTGGCAACACACAGTCGTACGGCCAGGTCGTGGCAACACACAGTCGTACGGGCCCAGGTCGTGGCAGCACACAGTCGTACTGGCCAGGTCGTGGCAACACACAGCCCGTACTGGCCAGGTCGTGGCACACACAGTCGTACTGGCCAGGTCGTGGCAACACACAGTCGTACTGGCCAGGTTGTGGCAGCACACAGTCGTACTGGCCAGGTTGTGGCAACACACAGTCGTACTGGCCAGGTTGTGGCAACACACCGTCGTACTGGCCAGGTCGTGGCAACACACAGTCGTACTGGCCAGGTCGTGGCAACACACAGTCGTACTGGCCAGGTTGTGGCAACACACAGTCGTACTGGCCAGGTCGTGGCAACACACAGTCGTACTGGCCAGGTTGTGGCAACACACAGTCGTACTGGCCAGGTTGTGGCAACACACAGTCGTACTGGCCAGGTCGTGGCAGCACACAGTCGTACTGGCCAGGTCGTGGCAACACACAGTCGTACTGGCCAGGTCGTGGCAACACACAGTCGTACTGGCCAGGTCGTGGCAACACACAGTCGTACTGGCCAGGTCGTGGCAGCCACCACCAAGTTGACAGTTATTATGTTCATCACCGAAAATTTTAGTTTTGCATCTGTGGCGGTGAATTTCTTTTTTTTTTTTACTTCATTAATGAAGAGGTGAAAGAAGCGTATTTGTGAAAACTGGGAGACTTATTTAATAAATAATTCTACTTAACAAAGTGTTTATTAAGATGATTTATAAGAATATCTTCTTTGTCTTAAAAACAAGTCTCTCAAGTTAATCACTTCTTCACATATTTACATCTTTTCCCAAAATATATCATCAAAATATTGTAACCCTCATTCCATTTTATTAAGAAAATTGAAATTATTGGAAATTTAAAATGGATTAAGGTTGAAGTGTGACGCAGTTGTAATAAAGTGTGACGCAGTTGTAATAAAGTGTGACACAGTTGTAATAAAGTGTGACGCAGTTGTAATAAAGTGTGACACAGTTGTAATAAAGTGTGACACAGTTGTAATAAAGTGTGACGCAGTTGTAATAAAGTGTGACGCAGTTGTAATAAAGTGTGACGCAGTTGTAATAAAGTGTGACGCAGTTGTAATAAAGTGTGACGCAGTTGTAATAAAGTGTGACGCAGTTGTAATAAAGTGTGACGCAGTTGTAATAAAGTGCTGCAATAATTCATGATTGTCTTCATAATGTTTATTAAAGAAGAAAAGGAAAAAACTTTACAGAAGGTAATAATTATAGTAGAATAAGAGTGTTGAGCAGACCAGGTAAAGTGTGTGTCAGAAATGTGATTGTTAAAGTGATGGTGAAGACAAAATATGTGTAACAAAGAAGACTGTGAATTGAGAAGTGAAGGGAATATGTGAGTCATGTGTAAACACTGAAATACATAAGTGAAGAACACTTATGAAAAGGGGAAAGCTTTTAAAGTGGATACAAAACATGACATCACCTTTCACAAAAAAATTTTAAAAACATTTCCTAAGCCATCCCAAATTTTTAAAAACCTTATACATGCGCTCATCCATACCAACAATATAAAAAACATTTCACTAACCCCAAACACAATAATACATATCCCATGACATCACCCATACACAATAACAGTAAAAACCGTAAACACCCCATACACAATACATAAACATTGTATCATTCAGGGCAAAACATGTAAAAACATGACATAAAACAACACAAAACATGTAAAAAATGCCACCTGTCCCACAATAACACATAGGAAATTACATTTATTCATATAAAATAACAATTAAAACATGTCTTATATATTCTGAATTTTTAAAGGGCCCATAAATATTTTCTGTATTTCCCTTACATGGGCCTCTACTGTATTTTTTTAATTTTTAAACCCACAAGGGGGACGAGTACAGGTATGTCAAATGAGAATGTTGCCCCACATGTATTTTGCCCATGAGTGTTCATGGCGGGGGTTTCGGTGAGATTTTGTTTTGGATTTTGTGTGACCTCATATATTTTAAAGTAAAGAAGGGGAAAAATTGTGTACATTGCTGTTTACATGTTTTGGTATTTGTAATACGGGTTTGTGTGTGTGGTGTTATGCATAAAAGTGTAGGGTTTTAATGGTGAAATTGGGGAAGGTGCGTGTTTTGAAACGTATAAATGTACGTGAAAATACTTATATACGTGTATATTTGTCGGTTTGTTAGCCTTTGGGGTGTAAAATGAAAAAAGGACAAAAAAATAAATAAAAATAAAAAAAGAGTGAAAAGGGTGAAAAATTTTTTGGAGGATTTTAGAAAAGGGTCTTTAAACATTTTGGAAATTTAAATTTATTTTAAATAAAACTCTCACAAAAAAACTTTTAAACTGAAAAAAATAAGTAAAAAAAAAACTTGTTTTTTGGTATAAATTCATAATGTAATAAAAAAAGGATTTCCAAAATTGTTATTAAAAAGCCTCTCCTGGGGGGCCCGGGAGCTGTGACGAGCTTCGTCCGTCCACGACCTGGGTCCGGCTGCCCTTGGTGATTTGAAATTACTGGACCAGTTTTCTGTGTGTCCCTCCAGTAATTCCCCCCCCCCTGGACGCCCACTACCTTTAGCCCAGCTAGACAAGACAAATTTTCCATCCAGAAAGGTCACTGAGGGGGGGCAACCGCTGACTCTGGGGAAGTGGGGAAGGGAGTCCACTCAGTGACACAAGTGGATTCCTGGAGACACTGTCCGGGGAAAGGAAACCCGCCCCCTTTAGGTAAGTGGGGAAAGGGGAAAAACATCGGGAGCGAACGGATGGACCCCTGGATACATGAATTTGGGGGAAGGTTGTATTTGGGCGGGCCTGGGGAAGGGGGAAGGGGAGATACCCAAAGAGCGAACGGATTGTGAGGGAAAAGTTCAATAGATAGGGTAGCGAGGGAGAAATATATTAAAAATAGTTTCTTTGCCTGCTACTTTTTTAAAGGTAGGGTAAGTAAAGCTCCCCCCTATTCCCGCCTTTTTTTCCCCCCCGGGGAAAGGATATTTTTTGATGCCTCTGTTTTGGAAAGGTAGGGTCGTCTAGCCCCCGCACCCCTTTTCCCCCCCCCCCCCCCCCCCCGAAAGGGGGGGGGGCCCTTTGGGTTTAAAAACAGTAACCCACTAGACTCAGCCCCAGACTCCCTGTAAGTACATGCCTGCCTGTATTTTGTGGGATTTTTTGGTTGAAAGCTTAAATTTTTTAAACCCAATTTAAAAAACTTACCCCCTTTCAGCTTCCCTCTAATTGACGGGTTGTAAAAATTTCACCACATCTTTAGGTATTGTACTTATCATGGAGAGGGGTTTTTCTAAAGCAGTGAGAAACCTGTCAATTTTTCAGCTTGGGTGAAAAGGGAGGGTCACCTTCAATCAACGGGGAAAAAACGGATGGAGACGGACAAAACGCCCCGGGGAGACGCCCCATTTTGGTTTTAAATTACCTGTGCCCCTTTGTATAAAAAATTGCAGGACGAAACCCCCAAAATCTTTGCAGGGGGTAAAAAACCCTGCTTTCCTTATCGAGATAAAATACTAAACGGCGATACTCGGGAAAAAACTAGCCGGTGGGGGTCACCAAACCTGCCCCCCCCCCCCCCCCCCCCAACATAAGAAACGGCAAAGATTCAACAACAAAAAGTGTAAACCAACACCAGACCCCCCAAATATTTATATTTAAGCGTTGAGTTAAATGTTATTTTATTATTTCATTTTTCTTTTTTCTTTAAAATTAGGATGTACCTGTCATGTTTTTTTTGTTTTAAATTTTTGTTTTAAAAAAAATTAAAAAAAGTTTTTTTATCTTTGTTAATTATTTAATTTCTTTTTAAATATTCTTTTCTTTTTTCCCTGAGGAGGGGCCTTTTGGTAATCTGTTTTGAATTTTGGTTACAGGGCTGATAAGCCTTCACAAGGGGCGACCTTGCCAGGTTCCCTCTACTAAACCCAAGTTTCCCAACCCATCTGGGAATTACCTTTGGAAGGGTAAAAACCCCCCGCATCCCACAGGGGTTACCCCACCCAGAGAAAATCTTTCTCTTTTTTTTGGGGCTACAGTACGGGTTTTTAAAAATTTGGTGATTTTTATGGTCCTCAATTTATTGTAAGCCCCAAAGTCAGGCAGGATAAATTTTTTAATTTCCCTGCCCCCCTTGAGCTTGAAAATTTTGGGGAGGATTAGACTCTAGGGCCCCCGAGATTTTCCAGTGGAAATTTTTTTCATTGAGCTCTTTTTTGTATAAAGGGAACTGTCTTAGGACACTTTTGATTTGTTGGCGAGAAGACTGGATGGCCCAAGGGGCCCCCATTCTACTTACGGGTTTCTCGGAGTCGGCTTTAAAAACCCTTTTCGTTTTCATTAATACTGTTTTTTTAAAAATTGAAGGGGGGATCGAGCCCTCTGATTTATTTACAGTTTGAGCGGACGGGAATTAAACCCCTTTCCGTTTTCGAAAATTCCCTTTTTTCATTTCCCCTGATAGTTTAAGTTATTTTTGAAAAGCTTTTGGAGGAATACCTTTTTTGGATGAATGCGGGAAGTAAGTTGGGAAATAAGGAAAAATTTAGGGTTTTTTCATTAGTGCTAAAAATCCCGGGAAAAACTTGAAAGAGAGGGGAATTTAGAGAGAAGAGAGACCCGAAAGGGAAAAAAGAAGGGGAAAAAGGAGAGAGAGAAATTTGAAAAAAAGAAGGAAAAAAGGGGAAAGAAAAACCTTGAATGACAAAGAAGGAAAAAAAGAGAGAGAGAGAAAATTTAAAGAGGGGAAAACCAAAAAAAGACAGTTAGAAAGAGAGCGCGAAGACAAAAAAAAGGGCGTGTAGACTTTATCGTTAGGAAAAAAGCTAGGGGAGCGTGAGGGGAAAAAGCTTTGAGAGCATGAGTTAATGAGAGAGAAAAGGGTCGCGAGCTCGAAAAATTCGCCCTTTAATTAGAGGGAAAAAAAAGATAACTTTCTCCCCAAAAAGCAAATTTGATGAAGGAGTAAAGGAAAAAACGGCAGCCCAGTACACATATTCCCAAAACCTAATTTACCTCCCTTTAAAAGAGGGGGAAGAAATAACTTCTTACCCTTAAACAAGGGTTTTAAAAAAACCCCAACCCCCCTGTGAATGGGGCCCGCCCGACACTTGGGGGTCCAGGGTTTGGAATGTTATTTTCTGGTTTCAAACTTTGGGAAAATTTATTGGGAAATTTGTTTTCAGGATATCATATGAATTAAAAACCTACTGAAGAATTCAATCCTTTAAAACATATCAAAAAAACACTAATTTTTTACAGGAAAAAAATTTCAGGGTTTCCCCCCTTACAGCTTGGGCCCGAACTTTCAGCTTTTTAAAAGGTTTAAAACTCCTTCGTTTTTCGAATTTTGGATAGAGGGTTTTAGGAATTTTTCGCAGTTTGAATCTCTGAGGACTTCATTTGGGTTCTGACCATTCCTGACCCGTCTTCCCTTTCCCCCTCCCGATACGAAAATTTTATCAGAGAGCGTAACCTGAATTTAAAACTGAGGAAGTTGCGAGGCTGGGTGGGCCTTTTATGCTGAGGTCCCAATTCCTAAAGACCTAAAGGGGTCGAAAACCCTTAAAGGGGAAGGGGGTTATTTTGACCTTTAAAAAACCCAAAACCTCTATGGAAAATAAAATGACTTTTTTTTTATTCCAGTTTGCATTTGTGTGGGGTTTTTAAAGGGAAATAAAGTTCCCGAAATTTTCCTTTTTTAAAAAGGTCCAAAAAGTTGGGAAAATGTTTTTAAAAGGGCGTAATGACCAAACACTCTTCTGTTTTAAAGGGAAAAGTTAAGGACTTAATTTTTTCTACCATTTTACGAGACACGGGCACATGTAAAAGTCATTTCTGATAAGCTGTTCCCTAACCTTAAAAAACTATTCCTTGCTATACCCTTTAGACTACTTTGGGCCCCGTACGGACACTTTTCCTACCATCCGTTTTTTACTTAGGTCCTAAATGGTTCAAAAGGTTTGGGCCCAAGCCGTAATAATCCCCCACTTCTTGCTCCGTACTAATAGGTAAAGTAAAAGGTGCCATTCTTCCTTCTGAGATTGACCTTTCATCACCAAAAATGGGCATAAGGGGTTTTTAGATCCTCTTCCTGTAGGGTCGGAGAAGCCCCCCCGGGAAAGTTCAATGAGCCCAAAGTCTCGTCAGATTTTATGTGGGGTTAAAAACCGGATGAATTTCTCTCGAAAGCGGGGGGTAAATAGGATCCCCCCCCCGGGTTTTACTTGGGTTTGATGAAAGTGAAGTTTATCAACCCCCGATACCCTTAAAAGTCTTTACTAGGGCTCAGACCAAAGCCCTGCTTCCCCCACTGTCCATCCCTTTTTTTTCCCTGACTTTTGGGCCCTTTTGATATATCAAAGGACTCCTTTGTCAAGTTACAAGTAATTGCCTTTCTTCAGAATTGCCATTTTGCCGCTAAACAAAATTTAAAATTATCCAAAGGAAAAAAAAATTTTAAAAATATGGGTTAAAAAAAAAGGTATCTTTTACAAGGGCAGTATTTAAATTAAAAATTTGATGAGACAGCTATTTACTTAGTTGTTTCCCGTCCCAAAGAGAGGGGAATGTTTTTTAAAATGGCTCATGACCCCGCCAGTGGGGCCCATTTTTTCGCCCTGTTTAAAAACCCTTTAAAAATAAATTTGGGAAAACCCATTTTTTTGGGCCCAAAATGTCCTTAGAAAGTCACTCCTATTGTAAAACGGTTTTTAAAGTTTGCCAAGGGCATTAAAAACCCAGAGGTTTCCAGGCGAGTTACCTTGGTCAAAAATGCCATCTTTACGGTACCTTTTTGAAAGAGTAGGCCCATTGAAATCGTTTTGGCCTTTATCCCACTTTCATCTGGGGGAATTTGAATATTTATTAACATTAGTTGATTATGCTTCGAGTTTTCCCGGGGGCCAACCCCTTTAAAACCAAAAACTACAGCAGAGGGGGGCTGGGAAACCCTTTTGTTTCCCTCTTCCCCCAAGTGGGGGGTTTCCCCAGAGAAATTTTTTTCTGACTGTGGGGGCACAATTTACATCTGCTTAAGGGAACTTTTATACCAACTTCTGGGAAATGAAGCCTCCTTCCCCCACCCCCCTTCTTTCCCCGCTGTAAAGGGAGGATTTAGCGCCCCCGCATTCGATTCTCAAATCCATTTTAAGGAAACTTTGCTCCCCCTTTAAAACCCAAGGGGGTGGCATCGTTATTACCCTGTGCTTTTTTTTGCCAGGGGGGGGAAGTTCCCAGTGACTCTTTGGGGTTTTTTACCTTTTGAAATTCTCTATTTGGGAGACAGGCCCGAGGGGCCACGTCCATCCCCTTTATGACTTTTGGACTAATGAGGAAAGGGAAATGCTGAGGTTCAGTTTTTCTTACCATTTCTCCTTGACCTTAGATCAAATTTAGGAGACCCCTGACAAGTTTTTGAAAAACCTTAAAAATTGTCAATGGACCATACAAAAAACCTTTTTTTGACTCAAAAGCAGAGAAGTTTTAAAAGTAGGGGATTAAGTTCTTTGTACTTTTGCCGATCAAGGGCAAATAAATTATTAGTTGAAAGGAAAGGTCCCCTAAAAGTATTAAAAATTTGTGGGAAAATTGTACTACCTCATAGAAGTCAAGGGGAAACCTAAGCTTTATCATATCAACATCCTTAAGAAATATTTCCGAAGAAATTCGGTTAACTGCCTTAATAACTTTGACTTAGTTTTTCCTCACGAACTTGATAAGACAACTGAAGAATGTAAGGTGTGCATAATTGACACCTCTAACTCAGACTATGATGAAGAACTACATGACTTGGTGACTCTTGACCACTCGGACGCAACCAACATTAATATTAATGAATCTTTGGATGACCATAAGAGACATGAACTACTTCAATGTGTGAGTAACTTCTCAGACGTCTTTACTGATATTCCAGGTGTTACCTCCACGGTAGTCCATAAGATTGACTTAGTGACGGACAATCCTATCAAACGAAAATTATACCCAGTTCCAGTTCACCTTAGGGATGCATTTGACCGAGAGGTAGACAAATTATTAAAACTAAAGATCATTGAACCTTCAGTATCTTCATATTGTTCACCAGTAGTCATGGTTAAGAAGGAGGATAATTCATATTGACTTGCTATTGACTTCAGAGGCCTTAATGCTATAACTCGGTGGGATGCTGAGCCTATGCCCTTAATAGATAGCGATCTACACAAATTTTATGACGCTTCCTTCTTTTGATATTGCACAGGCATATCATCAAGTAATGTTAGATCCTTCTTCTAAGCAGTACACCGCTTTTCCTACACACCAAGGACTGATGCAGTATAGAACTATGCCCTTCGGTTTGGTAACTGCCTGTGCTACCTACGTGAGACTGATGAGAAAGGTCTTGGGTAATATGCCAAATGTTTCAGTTAATTTTAAATAACATTTACGTAATGACATCCACGTGGGGCGAACATATCCAAACATTAACATCAGTTTTACATAGGTTACGCTCACAGGGCCTCACCCCCCAAGCCAAAGAAATGCTTCCTTGGGTATAACAAAATTAGATATTTTGGGACTGTACTTTCTAATGACTCTCGCAGCCTCTCCCCAGTAAGATAAAAGCTTTATTAGAATTTAAATTTCCCCAAAATCAAAAAGCTCATGCGTCTTTCGGGTTTCTGTAAATTTTTTGCACTTTTTTCCCAAACCCTTATGGGGGGCTGCTTCCCCCCCAACCCCCTTAAAGGGGAAGGGGAATTCTATTATCCTTGTAAAGGGCTCTGTATCCTCCCTCGAATAAAAGCCGTTTCCTCTCATTTCCCAAAAGCTAATGACCACCTAAGGGCGAACATTTTCCCGAAATAATTTTGAAACCCTCTCTTGCCAATGTTTTCCCTTCGCCGCAGTGTTTTCTCTTCGGCTCAGCTCAAAAAAAGGAAATTTGGGAAGTTTTCTCTCTTAAGCTGCAATATTTTGGTATTTATTTTATTTTGATTTTTATCCGCATTGATTTAATCCTTCTTTTTTTGTGCAGGGGTGGATACTGTGTTGGTATTCTGCAGTACTTCAGTCGTGCTGACCCCCAAAAGGCTTTCCGGGGCCTACTTTTAAAAAATCACAAGAACTTTTTTGGGGTTTTTTAAATGCTTGGGGGACGAAAATCCGGGTTAGTCATATCTGACTTAAACAGAAGAGAGAGAGGGGGAGAGAGAGAGAAAAGAGGGGGAGAAGAGAGAGAAAAGAGAGAGGTGTTCATAAAAGCGGCTGCCAGGGAATCCTACCGTCTCTAGAGCAAGCCCATACATCCCACAACTCAGGCGAACAAAATCCATCAGATCCTGTGGGCTAACATTACTTTAAGGCTTCATAACCAGTGTTGGAGACTCTCACACAGTTTCGTCAACACCTCGGCCCGAATGTCACTGTCGCTTAGATATTTTGGACGAGGACTCAGGAAATTTCTGCTGGAATTCTGGCTACCCCTTATGGTGAAAAAAAAAGGCGGGGAGGGGTTTTGCTGTGTGTTTATCTAAAAGTGTCATATCCAGCCATTGATGCGTCACCCTACTTCTAAAAGATGTTCTTTAACTTGCTAAACACTATACCTTTGTAGAGCATGTGTAATGTATAGCCCTGGGTTTGAAACATGCAGACCCCGTCAACTTCCTGATGGAAAATGGGGCTCCTGTCTCAACATAAAGCCGCATATTATAATTGTTGCAGACCTCAACCAATTTTTTATATAAAAAAAGGAACTTTGATGAGTTTTTTTTTTAAGTGTTTGACAGAAAATTTTTTGTTGATTTCCCTACCACATCTCTGGCTCCTCCCTTGCCCAGTAGTGAGTGATCTACATGAAGGCATCGTCACTTGAAAAACCCTTGGCTACGTTGGTCTTCTACCGCAAGGCTGTCTTTAAACAAGAAGTTTCCCAACGAACGAATAAAGAGTCTACACGCATTACTGGCTGTGGCAAAGGGGAAACTGGCTAGCCCTTTGCTGTGGGGTCACCCCTCCGTTTAAAAATACTCTTTTTTGATTTTAACAACAAAGTGAATGCCTTCACTGAACAACATTTAACTCCAACAAGAACACACCCTCACGGGCTATGTGACGAAGCCTACAGATCACCTTTAGTTCGGCTTTCGTTGTAAAGCTGTTACTGCTAAATACAAGCTTGGAAAAGGGTATAAAGCCAACCCAATATTTTAAAAAACAGGAAATGCAACCCAGGGGGCAATAGGATAATTCAAAAGTGGCCCCATCTCTATATGGGAAGCGCACACATACACATACACACACACACACACACACACACAACCCATACACACACACACACAACACCACACACACACACACACACACACCCACCACACACACACACACCACACACACACACACACACACAACATCAGCAGAAGGCTGACCTTTTTTGCCGCCGAACACTTTGCTGGCAAGTTTAAGTTCCTGATCCAAAAGGGGAACCCCCTTTTTGCTACCCCAAAGAACGGTGAAAAGTTGCAGGGGTGACGATAGGCAGGTGAAATGCACTTTTCCTTAAATTTGTTTTCCCTGGAAAAGGCTGTGGGCCCAGAAAAATTAGCCCAAGATTGCTGAGTACATTGCAACCGCTAGAACAACGCTTCTGCACATAAGCTTTGCCTAGCAAAATGTAAATGGTCTTCTCTGTTTAAAGAGAAAATATAGTCCCGTTCACAAAAAGAGTAAAACAAATAGGAACTACAACTGTGTCATTCCTGTAAAATCACCCCCGCGTTTTTCAACTACAATCATTTTTTTTTTGACCGTAAAAACCCTTCAGGAAACGTCACTTGCGGTTGATTTGATGTTAATCTTTTCCCTATTGGTATCAGTAATACATGAACCCAAAATTTAAACGTGTAGGGGGCCCTAGACTTTGGGGGAAGCTTTTGAGCGTGTAGGGGTACCGGGGGGACACTTGGAAAAAAACTACAAGTACGGGGAATCGTTTGCTTTCTCAGTGATTATTTTTAAGGTAGATTATAAGCGTATTTTCCAAAACGGAACGTGTCGCAAACACTATTGGGCACTCGGGCCACAGGTTTTCTCTTGGCCCTTTGCATGGAACGCTACTTCAAAAACCTTCTCTCACCCCATAATCCTGGGCATATACAGACGACTGTACTCAGACTTTTGCTTACCCAAAGAGAGGAAACCATTACTAAAAATTAATCAATCCCCAGCTTACAGCTTTTTTAGCTTTGGGGGAAAACAATGGCAGGAAAAATTTGCCCCCAAAAAACAAAATATGGCCTGTCTCAAAATGACAGCCTGGATGAAGCTGATATCCTCGGGTGAAATTTTGACTCCAAACGAACGTGAAGAACCATTTTATAATTTTGGAAAACAAAGGCCTAGGAAGTTTCCCACCCTTTTCGACGTATCACCGCTCGACAATAGAGATTGAAGTTCCGTAAGGCTAAAAACGGTCACACCTTGAGTGTGCTCCGCTTCTTGGGGTTTAATTTGCACCCTGTCTCATCTGCAAATTTTTGACAGAACAGAAAAAGAGAAAGGCGGCGCATCCTGGGCGGGACCCACCCCTGGATAGATCGCCATTTCGAGACCCTTAACACAGGAGGGGATGTGGGGGGCCCTTACGCTATTAAAAGGCCAACTTGTAAAGTACCACATTTGCCTCACTCCGGACAGGGGAAAAGGGGAACTTCTACACAACAAGGGGAAAAGAAAAGCATAAAGGCTCTGGGAAGGTCCCCTTTCCCCGGGAACTTTTGCTCATCTAGATCATTCATTCCTACATGTCACCTGTCGGGAACCGTTCATACAAATAATACATCAACGAAATAAAGTCAATTGCCCAAAATGAAATCGGGGCCCACAGAAACTCGGAAATCTTCTGCTCCCTATTTATATTTCATAACAATTAAAAGGTTTTCAAATGAACGATGTAGGTAACAGCTTTTTCTCTAAATGGTTGGGAACCTTAACGCAATCTTTAATTAAAACCCGCATAATATAAGAGAGAGAAGAGAGAGGAGGAGAGAGAGAGAGAGGAGAAGGAGAGAGAGAGATTTTTTGGACAACCGTGACAAATATTGGTTGCTGTAAAACCCCTCATATTCTAGAGTCGCAATTTTCAATATAAGTTTTCTTTTACAGACAATAAGCTTTGGATGCAGCGGTTTCCTGATAACAACGTATCCCTTTTTTTTTTACAAGGGTTTGAAAATTAAGGATCCTAGCTTTAAGGGACAACATTTGCGGGTTTAAAATCCAAAAATTTTTTGGGCAAGTAAGACTGTTACCTACATCCTCATTTAAAAGCATTTTTATTGTTATGAGCCCTAAAATAAGGACGGGAAAGTTGGACCCATTAGGGCCAGCATTTTCTTTTGATCAACTGACATCTCTTGAATCATTATGCGTAAAAAAGTGTTCCATCTGAGTCTCCTGGGTAAAATGATCTCAGAGGAGTGTGTTTGGAGAAGGGTACACCAGAGTGAATTGTGCTTTTCTGCCCGTTTTGTGGCATAAAAGCTTTTTTTTCCCCTGTCCTCGAAGGGGTTAAAAGTGGTACTTTGACAAAGGGGCCTTGTCAAAACAGAAAGGGCCCACCCACACCCCTCCTGTTTGAAGGCTCTGCTGAAAAGACAGATCTATCCGGGTGGTCCAGGGGAAGGTGAGACGTCTTGCTCTGTTTCCCATCTGTCAAGCATCGCAGATGAGAGGGGGGGGAGGCAAACCAAGAAAGTGGGGCATCCAAGGGGAGCGTACTTGTGCCTAGTACAAATCTTTTAACCCCTATGTCAAGCGTGCGAGATACGGGGGAAGTGCTGTAACTTCCACTGCCCTTTTTTCAAATTTTACAACTGGGTTTTTCAGGTCGTTTGGGGTCAATTTCACCCCCAAGGGTATCAACTTCTTCTCCAGGTGCCATCACCCTCCCATTCATCCTTTCACTGCACCAGTTCCATCAGTTCCTAGAGACCATCTATCTGCGTTTTTCTCAGGTGCAAAAGTTTCTTGTCATCTATTTCCCCAAACTATAAGCTCTTAGTGGTGATGATGTAGTTAGAGCACTGGCATTTCTTCTCTTGGTAAGGAATGTCAGTGTACAGTCGTCTGCATATGCAGGGATTCGGGATGAGAAAAGGTCATTGAAGTAGACATTCATAACAGGTCCCAGCAGCTTCCTTTTGTAACACTTGCCCCAATGGTGTCTTGTTGATTCCGTTCCCTTGAGAACACCCTTTGGGTTTTCCATAAATGATCCTGAAGAGCATAGCGAGAGCCGCAATTTCCCCCGTGCTTTAAGTTTTTCTAAAGGGCCCCGGGCCACACCCGGTCGAAAGCACCAGCAATGTCCAGTGTACCACACAGCTGACTTTGGGTTCATCCAGTGACTGGGGCCACTTAGTGGAGAGGTTTAAAAAACAATCAGCAGCAGAGTAACCTTTCCTGAAGCCCTTTGCGATCACAAAGTAGTGAGTGGTAGTCAAAAAACTCTGTCATTTGTCTTGAGATTATTGTCTCAATAACTTCCATGATTGCAGGAGGATACTGGGGTGTATTGCTGATTTCTGCTCGCTCTTCTTTTTTGTGAACAGGGACTCATTTGCCTCTTTCCACAGAGAAGGTCATTTACACTGTAAGGCAGTGCTGAAAAATGTGGTTAAAGGGGCTGCAGCTGGTCTCACACTTTCAGCTCTTGGGCTCAACTTGTCTGAGCCCACAGCCTTTTCTTGGTCAAGCGATTTAAAAGGAAATGCACCTCCTCCTGCCTTATTTCACACTGACAGTTTTGACACGTTCTTGCACTAGCCAAAGGGGGTCCCCTTTCTGGTCAGGAATTTGCATTTTGGTTTCAAAATATTCGGCAAAGAGGTCCCTTTCCTTTACTACAGTAGAGGTGGTCCCATCCTGTCGATTTAGAGGTAATGAGTTCTAGGGAGATAAACTTGTCTGTCCTTGGCCCGGGGCCACCGGTTTTGGGGCCTAACCCCCCTGATCTAGCTTCTTTTGTGTCCACCTCCCATTTCGTATCGAAATCTTTATGTTTTTCCAAACAACAACATTAAATTTAAAAATTTGTTTTTTAGGGCAAATATGAATACAACGCTTGAAAAAAAAACAATGATTCAATGTCGTATGATATTTTTAATAAGAAGGGTATTTTTTTGTGCTAAATTAAATTTTGGTTTCCGGTTGATGCTTAACCACAGAGTCAGTAGTCAAGTTTCGAGTCGGGAGAAATTTCCCCCCTTTTTTTGAGAACAAAAATCAGATTTATTTTACGGGTTTCAATGGTGTCGCCCTTTAACCCCAAAGGTGCGGGAAAAGTTATGGGTAGTCTTCTCAGGCTGGGTCTTTCCGTAAAGTTCCAAATTTTTTTTACTAAAAAAATGACGGGCCCCCCATGAAACAATGATAATTTTTTTTCCGGGGCTTTGTGTTGATGCCTAGGGAACGAAAGAAGTTCAAAATTTTAAGGAAGATTTTTACTTGGGTTTTCCTCACGGGTTTGTTTGAGTGTTTCTTGTCACAGTTCTCAGATGAAGGTACGTCATGTCTACGCCATTTTTTTTGCTACTTTTTTACTGTTTTTGTACTAAAAAATATGAATTTAATTTTCAGGCAGTAAAAATATAGGTGTAAGTAAAAAAATAACAACAGTGAAGGCCTCTCAATTATTTATTGTTATTTTAAAAAATTATTTTAAATTTTTGGGGTAGTTTTTAAACCAAAATGAGTTATCAGCAGCGGGAATGAGAAACTAAGGGTTTTTTATCAAAGGTTTCAGCAGCATGACAGCCTTCCCACCGCCCCTCGTAGCACAGAGAATCCTAGCGCGTGAATATTTGACCATATAGAATACCCAAGAACATAAGAAAGAAAAAGGAACACTGCAACAGACCTAATGACCCCTGCGAAGCAAGACCCCGTGCCCCCCCCCGAATTTGCCCAATGACCCCCAGTCAGGCCCTTCCCTTTAAAGGGAAGGGGAAAGCCAAACCCCGCAGACAAACTAGCAGGTCCAACTCACACCCCCCACACCCACTCGTATTTATCAACCTAATTCAGAACACACAAAGTTTTAGCCCCCTTAAAAGTACCGGGATTTGTCCCACTTATCCCAACTCTATTACCAAAACCATGCTTTTCTATATCCCCATGAACTGAATTTTTCCCAAATGAAACCATTGCTGCGAGTCCCGTCTTGGCTGCATATTTTCAGCACGCTATTTTTTCCCTTTTTTTATTTTTTCCCTTTTCCATTTATACACCTCCATCTATCCCCCCAAAACTAAAAGCCTTTCGAGAGGTGCAGATTTAGGGGCCCCAGTCTATCCACATAGGAAGATTTCTGATTCATGGGATCAACTTTGTCATTCTCCTCTGTATTTTTTTCCCAAGCTTTAACCATTCTGTAATACGGTGCGCATAATCTAAATGAGGCCCAACCAATAAACTGGGGAGTTTTTCCTAAGAAGGTTTTCCGGGGGGCAACGCCCCCGTGGGCCCGGGCGTGACAGAGTTGAAGAACAACGTGAGGATTTGTATTTTTATACTTCTAAATATGAAGCCAAGGATTTGTTTGCTTTTTTGCGAACACTAACGCATGTTGTCTTGGTTTCAGATTACTGCTAAACCGAGTTCCAAATGCTTCCGCAATCAGTAGTATTTGGATCTACGTTATTTAATTTTAAGTGCCATGGTTTTTTCCTGTCCAAAAAATTTGTCTACAATAAAAATGCATCTTCCACCTTTCCCACCATTTCATAGTCTATTCAAATCACCTGGAGTGCTCTAGTGTCCCTCAGATAAACTGGGACGGGCCCATTTTGTGACATCACAAAAAAAAAAAAATTTTTTATTCCTATTTATTCCCCAATTTTCGTTTAGTAAATTGTGAACAACCAAAGAGCCCAACATGACATGTGGAACACTTTGTGGCGTGCCCCCAATCTGTTTCTCCCATTTATGCAAACTCTTTTCTGCCTATTTTTCAGCCCCGCCCCTACCCAGGGAAAAATTTCTCCCCCCTATTTTAGTGTGCCTTAAATTTTCTCAATAGCTTCTGATGTGGAAACCCCGAAAACCTTTCGAAGTCTATACACAATATCATATTATTCCGACTACCTCCTCAAACACCTTAGTGAAAAAAGTTAGAAAAATCGTAAGACAGGAACGCCCCTTTGTAAAACCGTGTTGAATCATTAATCAATTTACCCTTTTAAAGAAGGCTACGAGTTGCCTCGGCAATTATTGATTCCATAAATTTTCCCACTATGGAGGTAAGGTTATTGATCTATAGTTCGAAGGTAAGGACCTGTCACCTGCCTTGTAAATAGGTATTACATTTGCCATTTTCCACTTATCAGGCACTATGCCAGTTTGCAGTGATATGTTGAAGAGATAGCCAAAGGTATGCTAAGTTTCTCTTTACATTCCTTTAACACCCTTGCAAACAGTTCATCAAGGCCTGGGAGTTTGTTAGGTTTTAGTTTCTCTATTTGTCTGAGGACCATGTCACTAGTTACAGCAATCGTGCATACTTTATTATCGTCCTGCTCTATATAATTTATTATTTCTGGAATTTCGCTAGTATTTTTCAGGGTAAAAACCGAGAGGAAGTATTGAAAATTTCACACTTTTCCTTATCTCTGTCAGTGATCTGACCAGAGTTACTCTTAAGTGGACCTATCTTGTCCCTAATCTTACTTCTGTATACCTGAAAGAACCCTTTTGGGTTTGTCTTCGAATCCCTTGCGACCTTTGCCTCATAATCCCATTTTGCTTTTCTTATTCCTTTTTTTTTATTTCTCTCTTTAATTGAATACATTGATTTCTTAACTGCCCATCCCCTCTTTTGATACGCCTATATGTACCATTTTTGTTAGATCTAATTTCCCTACTCGGAACAAAAGTTGTCTGGGCAGCTAGAACTATGATCTGAAAAACGTCATATTGGCAACCAAGATCACCTAGATCACATCCCTGACCCATAATCAGGTCATCCCAATTTAGCCCACCCAGGTAATTTCTCAGTCCCATGAAATCGGCCAAATGAAAGTCAGTGACAGAGATTTGATTGCAGTTATCTGGGTAATTCCATGATATATTGAAACTAAGTGATTTGTGATCACTTTTCCCAAGCTATGAGTGTGTGTGTGTTAGTTACCATTTTGTCCTAGGCACATGTCGATTAGACACTAGGCCTGTTGTATATGAGTACGTGTGTGTGTGTGTGTGTATGTTAGTTACCATTTTGTCCTAGGCACATGTGTGTGTGTGTGTGTGTGTGTGTGTGTGTGAGTGTGTGTTGTGTGTGTGTGAGTGTGTGTGTGTGTGTGTGTGTGTGTGTGTGTGTGTGTGTGTGTGTGTGTGTGTGTGTGATTGTGTGTGTGAGTGTGTGTGTGAGTTTGTGTGTGTGAGTGTGTGTGTGAGTTTTGTGTATTTTTGTGTGTGTGGGGTTGTGTGTTTTGGTGTGTGTGTGTGTGTGTGTGTGTGTGTATGAGTTTGTGTATGAGTGTGTGTGTGTGTGTGTTAGTTACCATTTTGTCCTAGGCACTTTTGTGTGTGTGTGTGTGGTGTGTGTGTGTGTGTGTGTTGTGTGTGTGTGTGTGTGTGTTTGTGTGTGTATGTGTGTGTGTGTGTGTGTGTGTGTGTGTGTGTGTGTGTGTGTGTGTACTCACCTAATTGTGGTTACAGGGGTCGAGACTCAGCTCCTGGCCTCGCCTCTTCACTGATCGCTACTAGGTCCTCTCCCTCTCTGCTTCCTGAGCTGTATCATACCTCTTCTTAAAACTATGTATGGTTCCTGCCTCCACTACTTCACTTGCTAGGCTATTCCAATTGCTGACGACTCTATGACTGAAGAAATACTTCCTAACGTCCCTGTGACTCGTCTGAGTCTTCAGCTTCCAGTTGTGACCCCTTGTCCCTGTGTCCCCTCTCTGGAACATCCTATCTCTGTCCACCTTGTCTATTCCCCGCAGTATCCTGTATGTCGTTATCATGTCTTCCCTGACCCTTCTGTCCTCCAGTGTCATCAGTCCGATTTCCCTCAACAATCAATATTTGCACCAATAACTCACTACAGTTGTGACCGGGTGTGGAAGTGTGAATTGCTCATTACACTATAATTTGTTCATGATTGTAGCCATGTATAAACGTAAGTAACCATTCTTACAGGATTCATTACCTTTGTAACTTGTGAGTTCATTACCTTGTACCTAGTTCAGCCATCACAACTTTGGGAGCCCAGTCCCTGGACCCATTACGTACCTCTGTAATCTGTAAATACCTTTGTAACTTGTCATGATTGTGACCAGACCTACCTGGAGTTCATTACCTTTGTAAATTGTGAGTTCATTACCTTTGTAAATTGTGAATTCATTACCTCTGTAACTTGCTCAGCTATCAAAACTTTGGAGTCCAGTCCCTGGACCAATTATCTACCTCTGTAACCTTTTGACTACCGCCCACAGGATGGATATGGGGTGCATAATAAACATATTAAACTAACTAACTTCCCAAGCTCATCAATAACATCAAGATTATTAATTAGTGATTCTTTTTTGACAAAAACCAAGTCAAGCAGATTGTTTCCTCTAGTTGGTTCTGTCTCAAACTGTTCTAAAAAGCAATCCTGAACCGTATCAAGAAAGTCACATGACTCAAGATTTCCTGTCGTATTGTTCCAGTCAATTTGTCTAAAGTTAAAATCTCCCATTAACACAACATTTTCATATCTAGTTGCCTTATGAATTTCGTCCCAAAACAGTTTACTGCCATCCCTATCAAGGTTTGGGGGATTATACATCATACCCAAAATTAATTTGTTACGACCCTCGAGAAGCAGATTCTGTGTCCGATGTTTCTAATCTTATATCAAGTTTAAGACAACAATTTAAATTATCTCTGAATACTCGCCACTTCCCCCCACCCTTCCTGTTGACCCTATGATGGGAATAATTTTTAAAACCCCTGAAATGTTGCTTCAGAAGGCATTTCCTATCTTTCGGGTTAGCCAGGTCTCTTTTAAAGAATATTATATTACCTGCACTTGCAAGTAATCTTAGCTCATCTATCTTATTTTTTAGCTCCAAATTTTTGTATAGAAAAACCTTAAAGGGGGAGCTAGTCACTCTTTGCTCCGTTTTTGATTTGCCTTTACTAAAAACTGTAAAATATTCCCAAGCACGAAAGTTTAGCTATCAGTCACAGAATTAATTACATTAAGAATCAGGTGTTACATAAATAGCACAAGGATTAGACGGATGCTTTATGAGCTAATTAAGGCTGTTTTCGTAAAATTCCCTCTCAAAGGTAATTTATTTGCACTTGTTTCTGTATTAACTTAAAACCATAATTTACAAAACTTTATTATATTTTATTTTAAGATGAATTTAAGCCTAGAATCTATAAAGCAGATAAACTATTCCCAAATGCCTCCCAGACTGGGAATAGAGTGGAAGCGCCAGGGGACCGAAACGAGAGGTCATTTTCCTCAATAAAAACAACAGATAACTAAATAATTTTCGCACTTTGTGTAACAAATTGTGAGGTACAGAAAATATAAAGAAGTTTTTCTCTGTATATAGGGAATTTTGTAAAATATAAAAGGTGATAGCTTTTTATATATATATATAATATATATATATATATATAATATATATATATAAATATTATATTATATTATTATAATATTTATATATTTATTGGTGTGGTGTGGTGTGGTGTGTCGTGCCGAAAAGGTTAAACTTGCTATTTTGTTAAAAGCAAAGCTTTTTTTTGCCGAAAAAAGCAGCGAAAATTTGTGTATGCAAAAATATCGCAAAAATCTTCTGAACCTACCGAAAAAAAAAAATATTTCATTTCGTTTGTTTATTATTAAATTATGGGAAACTTCTCTAAAAATTGCTTAGTTCGATTTGGTAAATTAAATTGCGCTTTTTATAATTTTTGGGCAAGAAAAGTTTTTTGGTAAATTTTGGTACAAAATTTATTTTTACATTAACCTGATTTTTTCGAAATTTTTGCTACCAAATTTCGCTTGCCTTATTCGGGAAACAACGCTCCCATTTAAGCCCAAAAAAAACAATTTATTATTTAAATTTTTACATTAACATTATTGAAAAAATTTTTTAAACGTAAATAAAAATTTACAAGGGGCTTAATTTTAAATGAGATCTGGCTTATTGACCATTTTACCTTTTGGCACGACTTTATATTTATATAGAATGACACATACATAAATACACACATAAATATGCAAAAAACATAACGTCTGTCAATTATGGTTCAAAAAAAAATTTTTTAAATACACAAATACTCATATACTCACGCATAAATGTAACTAAGTACTGATGATTAAATATACCATAACAAAAAATTATTCTGACCCCCATACAACTTGAATTTTATGATCCCCCTCCGTATTACTGTTCCCGTATTGTGTAGATGGGGGTTGGGCCAATGAAATAAAGGATGATTAGTATCAAATTACTATTACATTTATTATTATTATTTACATCAAATAAGGATATATTTTCATGTCATTTCCTTTTAATGGTGAGCCAGGGGGGTTGGGTTGCCCCAGCACCACAAAAATAGGAAATACCCTTTCCCCCCTAGAGCATCTTTCTTGGTTTTCAAACATCCTATGCTTTTCATGGAGAAGCAATCAGTACTTCTCTGATGTTGCTATGGACGCTATGTTTTTATATTTATCCCCAAAAGTATGTAATATTTTTTTTTTTCTGTCTTTAATCAAACCTTCAAGACACCGTTGCCCTTTTTCCCCTCCCCTAACGTAAATGGGTAACGGGTTTGCGTCCTTTATACCGCTATTGTCCACTACCTAATAGCTACCAAAGGTTAGCTTTTTCCAGTACCCCCTTTACCCCCCCCTCCTTCCCTTCTGGTAGAAAAATAGGTTTCTGGGTTTTAAAGTTTTTTCACCGCTGCTATTTTTTTTAATTTCAGATTTTGAAACCTCTGCCCGTCAAGGTTTTTCCTGCACCTGGGGGGGGTGGTATACTAGCTACGACAGGGCCTCAAAAAACCTAACCTAAGGTAGTTTAACCGGGAAATTCAAAAGTTTAAAGCACCTTTTATTGTAGATAAATCAAAATTTACTTTAATTTCACCTTACGGATTAAAGTATTTTTTTCCTCTTTGTGGGAATTTAAAAAACACACTTTCTGCGTCCATGTTTTCAGTTGTTTCGAACTAACGTACCTAAATAGCGACTGTTTTTTGTCTCTTGTGATCCGATAAATTTAAAATCCAAAATTGCTTCATGAAAAAATCTGCAGGACCCCCACGCAAAAATACGATAATAAATTTAAAAAAAGTAATACCTTCTTTTATTACCGCAATTGATCAATTAAAAAAAAAAAATGACTTTGAGAAGGACTGCTTGACAGAGTAGAGAACAGACAAATCTCATCCCGCCTGGGCCTTTTCCTGGATAGATCTGTATTTCAGCAGAGCCTTCAACATAGGAGGGAGTGGTGGCCTTACTGTTATGTACAGGCAATATTGTCAAAGTACCCACACTTTGATCCACAAAGTCGGGCAGAAGCAGCCCCAACTTCACTCTGGCTGTCCTTTCCAGACATCACTCCATCTGAGATCACATATACCCTGGATGGTCTCGAGTATGGAACACATTCGTACTGTTATGATGTCAAAGAGATAAAGTCAGTGATCAAATAAAAATACTGGCCCACATGTTGGCTCCATCTTCATCCTGTTCCCTACTTGTATGTCTCATTAACAATAAAATGCTTTTCAAATGAGCTGATGTAGGTAAACAGCTCTTAGCTTGTTCAATACAGTAGGGTATCCTTAACCTTGTCGAAACCCTGTCTAAGAGAGAGAGAGAGAGAGGGAGAGAGAGTGAGAGAGAGAGATGAGAGAGAGAGAGAGAGGAGAGAGAGAGAGTGAGGAGTGAGGAGAGTGAGAGAAAGGGTAGTAGTAGTAGTAGGTCACCACTACATAAATTTAAATCAGTAATGATATGACAAATGGTAATAAGATTGGTTAAAAACTCTCGTTTATAAAACCATACCCCCCGCCGGGATTGGAACCCGCGGTCATTAGAGTCTCAAAAACTAGCTTTGCAATCGTTGTTCATTACGATTTCTTGAGTCACTCTCGTTTATAAATATCGCAGAAATAAAATTTCCAATGTCATGAGGTTCATTTTATGGGAAGCTCTGGGCCAAATAACCAGAAGTTCTCCTAACCGAGTCAGTGTTTAAACGATATCCATAATAAGATAAAATCTCCCATCTCACCTGATAAACAAAATAGCACAACCCATTCCAGTCCTCCTTCTTTCCCCGCACCTTAACGAAGTGTGTTAATCCCATGATGCAAAAGGTTATGTAGGGCTGAGTACCCACACACTGCTGATGTAAAGCTAGGGTACCAATCCCACCTCTGACATGCCCAATTTAATGATACTTAACGAAGACTTATAACTTATTTACTTTTTTTTTATATTTATTTTCCGCAGAGAACGAAATTAATACAGGACAACGTTAGTCATGGTTTCCACGGGCTCCATTTTCCCACAGAATGGGAATCTGAATGTCGTCGCGCGGCCTTTGTCCAGATGATATGCCCAGTCTTTCGGAAATCGGTTCAAAATGCAAGTCTTGTACTGATTTAATAGTGTTAGTTAACAACTTTTATTATTATTATTATAAATATTATTATTATTATTATTATTAACATTATTCGTGTTGATGGGTTATAGCTGTTGGTTAAAGCTATTATTCACATCCAAGAAGACGAATATACGAGCAGGCAAGTCTTTAACATTTACTGTTAGTTTCTTAATATCAGATACAAGTTTTTCCTTAACGTGTGCTACAAGGTTCCTAACATTTGCTTCCAGTTCCTGTACATTTATTTACATGTCTCCTTACATTTGCTACAAGTCTTCTTACATTTGCTACAACTATTACATATTACTACTCTTTCTACTCTGCTTCCGAAAAATCCCCTTTTAGCCCTTATCTTTAAGATTGGTCGTTTCGCCTTCCTACTTTTCTCGCCCGGTGTTTGACAATGGTATTACAGGAAGGACGGAAATTGGACTGATGAAAATGATTAAAGAGAGGCATTTTTCATGTGCAAGTTTTCATATTCTGACAACGTTTGTTGGTTGTTCCTTTATCATAAACATGATAAAAACTCAGCATTGGAACGAAAACGTTGTGAGACCTTGCTGCACATTCGGGTTTTTGCGCCTTTTAAGAAAAACAAAGTGTTTTATACATGTGTAATGCTAACAATGGTAGATTATGTTGAATTTCTTACAGTGTTCAAACCATCGATTACCAGCTCGTCTTATGTTCCTGCCGTGGTTCATTGTGGAGGCATACACTGCGTCCTGCACACCTCTCTCACAAGTAAGTTACCTTCCTACACATTTCTGTTTTGGTTTCCTTGGTTCTACAGGCCAACTCCCATTTATTCTCAAAACAGCTTCCATTAGAAAAACAACATAATAGTGTTGGATCAATAACAGCTTAAAAGCTGCTATTGATTAAGCTGGAGGATTTCACATGGATGTGTTCTTAAATCCTGTTTCGTTATTATAATGGCCAAGCCTCAGCACTTTCTTGGGGAATTTGGTTCTTCTTTATATGTGGAAGATTTTGATTTTGTGTTTTGCAGAACGAAACATTAATATACAAAGCGCAACTGACTGTACGTCTAGCTGCGCTGCGTCACACGACTCAGTATTCAAAAAAAGTCGATTGAATTTCACTCGGTGCTGTGCTAATTCTCACTGAAATATGTGTGATATATTCTATACACCAACCCTTTTATATGGTCTGAATACATGGGTAGTGAATGTTGCAACAAGGTGGAAGGTGGAGGCAGTGTAAAATGTCATGTCTGAGCGAATGCGTAGTGTGAAATGTGAAAATAATGTGAGGAATTCGTAGCATGAAATTATGAGAGAGGTGAGAGATTACCGAAAACTATTATCCAGGAGGGCTGAGGAGGGGGTTGTTGAGGAGGTTCAGACCATGTAGAGAGGAGGACAGGAAATAGATGACTTCGAAAGTGTTAATAAATCTGTAGTGGAGGGAGGGCGGGGTAGGGGGTCGGCCAAGGAAAGGCTGGAGGGAGGGGTAGGTTTTAAAGGATGTTTTGTGTTGCGAGAGGGCTTGGACTTCCAGCAAGCGTGCGTGAGCGCGTTAGACAAGAGTAAATTGGAGACAAATGATTTTTAGGACTTAACGCTGCTGGGGGAGTGTAAGCAATGGTAACATTTATGAAGGGATTCAGGGAAACGGCAGTGGACGTGATTCTGGGAGATGGGAAGTACAGTGTAGTGTCTCCAACTTGAAGGGAGGGGAGTTAATGTTGCAGTTGCATACTTGCTCTACAAAACAGTGATGGAAATGAATGATATGGAAGCTTTTTCTTTTTCGGGCACCCTGTCTTGGTGGGGGTGACGGGCGATGTGTTAATAAAAAAATAATAAAAAATTATTTTTACATGAAGGAATCTTTTCTAAGGACCTTGAAGGGGGTGGATGGGTACCAAGATGTGGTGATGCTGGCTTCATTTCTTCAGTGCTTGGCTCAGCTTGGTCCCGCCCTCCAGTATGCCAGAGGAGTAAGAATTATCAATGTTTCTTAATAGATTATTGTATTAATGGCGCTAACCCGTAGGGTCTACAATGTTTAAGGAATACGAACTTAAAGCGGGGTTATTATGTTTCGGAGTAAGGAAAGGGTCTCCAGCTCCTTGAATCGAGATTATTCACTAGCTACCAGGCAATCCTTGAAGGAAGAGGAATTATCCCCTCTTCGATTTTATTTAGAGTCTAGGCTTGGCCACAAACCGAGAGCTACGGATTAAGTATCCAGGGTCTGGGAAAAGTTATGGGCAAGTTTCTTCACTTTCTTCCCCTGCTCAATTATAGTTAAATGGGAACTTGTTGTTTCAGCGAAGACCCCCCCCCCGGAAAAATTCAGTGCATATATATAAAAATATCATAGAGTCAGGAAAATAATGGAAATGTAACCCCCACTTCTCGAAAATTGTCTAACTTTCACATAAGATTTGCAACCCATTTTAACTTAGGTTGAGTTAGGTTAGGTTAGTTACAAAGATAAAATATTGATTAATAAAAATAGACGATAAAATAGTCTGCCGCGCGAACACCTCATGGAACTGTCATATTTAACTGTTACAAGGCCTCGTTAATAAAGTATCCATATGACTGATTTTTGCCAAGTGACCATGATGACTGGTTCAGAGGATTGGGACTGTATGAAATAACAGTGTCCTCTTTCAGTGTAGAGAGCTAAGAAAACTCAACATATGAAGGTATTCAAAAAGTTATATAAATTATTATTAATTTATTTTATTATTATTATTATTATTAGTTTTATTATTATTATTATTATTATTAGTATTATTATTATTATGATTATTATTATAGTGACCAAAAAAAAGAACTTTTTTCACCGTTCATTCACTCCAGCTGTTGTCTTGTCAGATAGCAACTCCGATGCTACAGTTCCAGATACCCCTTAAAACTGCCCTATTCCAACCCTCCAGGTCTCAAGTTTGGCTAAAGAATTTTCGCCTGAATTATTCATAAATGTTTACAGTGCTACACTCCAACAGCATGTGAAGTCATAAAAAACAACTTGTCTTCACTCACTCCCTACAAGTTCATACATGCCTTTCGGTGTCTAAACCCCTCACACGTATAAAAAATCCCAAATTCAACAAGATATTTGGTGAAGAAAATTTCGGGGAGAATCTTCTTAAACAGAGATTTGTGCTCAAGTAATCTGATAATTTTCTTGGGGGGGATCTTCCCCTTACTTATGATATCACATACGGTGGTGGCATGCGAAGAGAAATGTCACATTCCTATATAGGCTTTTGGCCTCTCATCCAGTGAAGCGGGTGCTAAGGGTTTAACGTCGTAGGATAGCCGCCATTAAATCAGTACATTTGTTCATTGACCAATCACAGGCAAGGCCACAAAGTGAAGGAACGTGGTCACTTGCGGTAACAATGCAGTCTTGCCTACTGCTGGTGGAGTACGGTGTTACACTCTTTCTGGCTTTCTGTGTTGCATCTGTCACGGTGATGTACATTTATTATTCTGTCTGTACATTATTGTAACATACCTGTAATATAGCGGGTGAAGGCAATATTACTGCTGAGTCGTGTTTTGGTTCCACTCCTCATTATAAACAGGTCTTGCAGACCATTCATTACCTTTATTCGTAATTCATGAGCACTGGGAAACTGTCCACTTACTGTGGAATTCCATGCACGGACTTAATTGTTGAAAAATGTTGCAAATTTACCTGTCGCTATTCCGCACAGTATTGCACCTGAAAAATTCTCTTTTATGTACTTCTAATTCTACAGAAGTAAAGAGTGTATGTTTGTGATGTGTCTATATAAATCTACTCTAACTCAATAAGGGCAATAAATAGTGATTAATATATCTCGCTTAAAAGTACTTGACGTGTACTCTGTGGTCCATGAGCTGCCCACCAACTTTATGCTCTCACTATAACTGTTACTAATGAACATTTTTGTTTGGAAATATATTAATTAACTGTTAGAATTTAAAATTAAATTAATTAAAGATCTGATATGAACAAGTGTAAAGTTCTGTTCATTTGTTTTTTTTTTTTTTTTTTTTTTTGCACTGCACTGAATTTCTAAAAAATACAATAATTAAAAAGTTTATATGCACATGTTTATGCCTATTCCTCAGTCCGCCCAGTTAAACTTTTCTTAAAATATGTACTGTAGGAGTTGCATGAAGGATTTTCTCGCATTGGAAAACTCTGTTCATATTTTTATGCGACATTTGAGTTTATATATTTTAAATTTTATTTAAGATTAAACAATAGTTTCAACTAAAGCATCGTAACTTGTATTTTATTACCAGGATATTTAAATAACATAATCTGGATCACATATGATTCCACAGTTTGCGTGCATGTATTGTCACACAACCAGAGGGAAAGAGCTAATTACTGACAGGTTATGGAGACAAGGACGTAGGTTGTTAGAACAAACTTTAGTTAGGACAACTGAAGCATGTTCAGTGTTAAAGCATATCATAACTTTTATTAAAACACTACTCAGAGCGACATGTTATTATAAAGCTTGTTCTCCAACTTGTTTCGTGGTCTTTATATTTGGACATTTTTTTTACGGTTCAGTTCGATGAGAGCAGCCGTATAAATTCAGCTAACACCACTATACAACAGGTACCGCAACACCTTGGTTCAAGTGTTTGCTTTCCTCAAAGCAGAGAGTCTATTGGAAGTGGGATCAAGACCACCATGGATGACCTTCCACCAAATGTCGTCTTGGCAAGGTGGCTCCCACAACAAGATATTCTTGGTAAGTAAATCTTAAGCCTTTACATCAGACCTATCGTAAAAAAAAAAAACATAAATATTAAGACATCATTTTCTAATTTATTTGAAGTATTTTATAATTATAAATATTTAAACCAGGCTGAAAAAAATATTTTCATAACTTGTTATCCTTTATTCAAGTTAATGTGGAAAAAAATAATGTTTAGCATTTCTGATAATAAGTTTTTTATTAATAAGAATTCTATCGGATGTTGTAAGACTCTAATTAAAAATTGCTGCAGACCTCAGACTATAACCAGGTTCATTACTTCACTTAAATATATTATAATTAAGACCAATAAACGAAAACAAAATCCGCATTACAGAGTTTTTCAGAAGGAATTGTGACATACCAGTCTGGACAGAAATAGCAACTATGTACATAATTTTATACGTGTTTCCTTCAGAAAACTACTGCTATAATTTGGAACTTTCACTGTGTTTCTAATAGATTATATAAAAAAATGATAATATGAAAGGATTTTCAAAGAAAAAACAAAGAAGAGAGAAGGGGAAGAAGGATGGGAAAAAAGGTAATTAGTGATTTTAATACAGGTGATCTCGCTTGAGTTTGGTTCATCACACACGGTGGGTTGTGAGCACCTTGGAAGTCCATGTCCAGGGTTGTGGCGGGGTGCTAGGAATGCCTGTGTTTTGCTGACCAGTATTCCAACATGAAACACTGCTCAGAGGACGGCTGGGGCAGAGTTTTCTCTGGGATCAACTTTACTTTCGATACCTGGAGCCTGGAGTTTACTGGAGACAGTTCCGGGGGTCAACGCCCCCGCGGCCCGTCTGTGACCAGGCCTCATGAGTGGATCAGAGGCCTGGTCAACCAGGCTGTTGCTGATGGCTGCACGCAAACAACGTTACGAAGCCACAGCCCGCTGTTCAGGATACCGACTTTAGGTGGGTTGTCCAGTAGCCTGCTTAAGATGCAGGGGTTCTGTTGGTAATCCCCCTATGTATGCTGGAGGGCAGTTGAACAATCTCGGGCCCTGACACTTATTGAATGGTCTTCTTACGTGCTAGTGAACCCCTGCTTTTCATTGGGGGATGTTGCATCGTCTGCAAGTCTTTTGCTTTCATAGTGAGTTGATTTTCGTTTGGGCAAGTTCGGTACAAAGTCCCGCTAGGGATTTTCCAGGTGTATATAATCATGTATCTCTCCCGCCTGCGTTCAGGGAATACAGGTTTCAGGAACCTCAAGCGCTCCCAGTAAGTGAGGTGTTTTATCTCCGTTAGGCGCGCCGTGAAGGTTCTCTGCTACATTTGCCTAGGGTCAGCAATTTTCCTGCTTGAAAGGTGCTGTTAGTGATGCAGCAATATTCCAGCTAGATAGAACAAGAGTGACCTGAAGAGTGTCATCATGGGCTGGCCTCCCTAGTTTTGAAGGTTCTCATTATCCATCCTGTCATTTTTCTAGCAGATGCGATTGATACAATGTTATGGTTCCTTGAAGGTGTGAGATCCTCACGACTTTGATCACTCCAGGCCTTTGACGTTGGTGTTCGCTCTATTTTGTGGCCAGAATTTTGTTTTGTTACTCTGATGAAGATTTATTTTCCTCGTTGTTTACCATATCTGAGTAATTGAAATTTCTATCGTTGAATTCTTATTGTTTTCTGAGCCACTGAAGATTCCGGGTTGTGATGTCGCCTGGGGAGCCTTGCAGTGTCTGAATGGAAGACACTGTCATGCAGATTCGGGGTATCTGCAAGGAAAGACACGGTGCTGTGGCTGAATCCTTGATCTATGTCGGATATGAGGGATGAGGAAACAAGATGGGAGCGAGTACTGTGCCTTGTGGAAAGGAGCTTTTTTCACCGTAGCTGCCTCGGACTTTACTCTGTTGGACGACACTCTCAATGTTCTGTTAGTGATGGAAACTTATAGATCCATCGCCGCTCCTTCCTGTTATTCCTTAGCACGACATTTTGTGCGCTATTACGCCTATGGTCAATTGTCGAAGGCTTTTGCAAATCTGTATTATATTCATCTGCTTTCTTTTTATCTTCTAGAGCATTTAGGACCTTGTCGTAGTGATCTAGTTGAGACAGACAGGAGCGACTGTTCTCCTAAAACATGTTGGCCCTGGGTTGTGTAATGATGGGTTTCTAGTTGTGGTGATCTTGCTTCTTAGGGACCCTTTCAAAAATTTTTATGATAAGGGATGTTAGTGGCTATCGTTCTGTAGTTCTTTGCTGTTGCTTTACTGCCCTTTGTGGAAGTGGGGCTATTTGTCTGCTGTTGTTTAGTAACTGTGGGACGACCCCCGTGTCATGCTCCCTCCATTATAATGGAAAAGGCTGTGATAGGGGCTTCTTGCAGTTCTTGATGAAACACGGAGTTCATGAGTCTGGCCCTGGGGCAGCGTGCCATGGGTTGTCATTTATCGCCTGTTCGAAGTCATTTGGCGTCAGGATAACATTCAGAGGCTTGTGTTAACAAATTTTGTGGCTTCTCATAAAAAAAATTCATTTTGATCTTCCACTCTCAGTCTGGTTTAGTGGCTTGCTAAAAACTGAGTCATATTGGGACTTGAGGTCGCTTTACTCATTTCCTTGATGTCATCTGTGTAGGACCATTTGTTTAAGTAGGGGCCCATTACGGATGTTGTTCTCCATTTTGGATTTGCATAGGAGAAGAAATACTTTGGGTTTCTTTCGATTCATTTATGGCTTTTAGTTCTTCCCATGATTCCTGATTCCTATAAGATTCCTTTAGCTTGAGTTCGATGCTTGTATTTCTCTGGACCAGTGTCTCCCTACGCATTTCAGAAATATTGACCCTCTTTTAGCCGCTATGTATTCTTTTCCGTCGCCTGTAAAGGGAGCGCCTGTACTCTTTCTATTTTACATCTACTTCCTCCTTTTTTCTTAGAGGTATAAGCCTTGTGCTTACATCGAGTGCCACCAAGTTAATCTGTTCTAGGCATTCGTTGGGGTCTGTGTTGCTTAGTATATCTTCCCAGCTTATAATCGGTTAGGACTTGGTTTTACTTGGTCCCACTTTATGTTTTTGTTATTGAAGTTGATTTTGGTGAATGCTCCTCGTGACTAGTCTCATGTGCCTGTCTGGGGCCTCCACGCATACATGTATGAACCTCAATTATGTTGTGATCTGAGTATATTGTTTTTGATATGGTGACATTTCTTATCAGATCATCATTGTTAGTGATGCTGAGGTCTAGTGTATTTTCCAGTTAGTAGCACCTATTATTTGCTGGTTTAATTAATTTTTGTGCAGGATTTTTAAAAGCTCGTGTGAGTGTGAGTTTTCATCAGAGCTGCCTCCTGGTTGTTATTACTGCAACAAATATTTTTTGACTGTTTCTCCCTTTTAGGAGCCTTAAGTTGAAATCCCCCAGGAGCAAGAGTTGGGTGCAGGAGAGCTGGATGATTTTCCAGACAGTGGTCAATTTGTAACAGCTGTCCTGGAATTGCTGGGATTGTTGCATCGGAGGCTTGTAGACTACACAATGGACTAGGTTTTGGTTCTCGAACTTTACTGCTAAACTTCCACTACATCATTTGAGAGCATTTCGCAGTTCTGTGCAAATCAGTGACTCTGCATTGTACAGGCCAACCCCCCCCCCTTTTGCTGATTCACTCTGTCCACATCTGTATAGGTTGTAACTTGGGATCATATTTTCGTGGTCCAAGTGATCCTTTTATGTGGGTCTCAGTGAAAGCCGGCCGATAACCAATTTGCCCTTTGCCTTGGCAAGCAGTCACGGAGGAATGGTATTTGTTGTTTGTTTGCTGGCTTTAGACCTGTATATTGCAGAAGATGTCATCGAATGGGTGGTATTGTTGGTACTGGGGGGGGGGGGGGTGATTTTTTCCGGCATTTGTATCTGTATCTGTTTGTTTGGAGAGGAGGCCATCGTCTGTGGTTCCACTCAGGAATGACGGGATTTGGTGTACGATTTTCTGACATTTTCTGAGTTTTTTTCCTTCTGGCACTAAAAAAACCTCTCCCTCTTGAGTGATGTGGTAGTACCCAGGGTTTTCCCATGGCCTGGATGTTTGGTATTTTTTCTGTCCCCTTTAGATGGTGTGCCTGGCAATTTAAGTTATAGCCACAGTCTTTCCTGTACTGAAGAGGGTACACATTTCAGGGGTGAAAAAGCTTACAGGAAGGGAAGTTTGCATTTCCTGTTGTCATATGGGCATGGCATTTTCTTGGGTGGTCCATAGTTGCACCGTCCGTCTGTTTTTTCCAGATTTCCCATGTCTGCAGATACCAAGTGCATAGTATGTGAACAGGCTTGGTTTCGTTTGCCTTGGGTTTCTGTGACTGTATTCCTGTTTGGTTGCATGTTTCCCTGTTTATTCCTATTCCTCCCTAGCACCAACAATGGAGCTCCCACCAGGTGTTTTTGGTTAATATTCTCACTATAGCTAGTGAGGTCCTCTTGGTTGCTATTTCCTGTGGTATTTCTAGTTTGCAATATTGGTTTTTATCTTTCTTTGACACCACTTGTTTCCCTACTACGGCCTCCTGTCCCCTATGTGGTCATTTATATGTATTCCTTCCTGCGTATAATTCCCGAACTGCATGGACAAAAATCTCCAGCTTACCATTAACTGTCTCAGGACTGCACCTCCAGTTCACCTTTGCTGGCTCCCAGGACAGCACCCTCCAACTTCACCATTTACTGGTCTCCAGGACAGCTCCTCCAGCTTCACATTACTGTACTCCAGGACAGGGCACCTCCAGCTTCACCATTCTGTCTCCCAGGACAGTCACCTCCAGCTTCACCATTACTGTCTCCCAGGACAGCACTCTGCTTCATTACTGTCTCCCATGACAGCACTATCAGCCCACATTTACTGACTACCAGGACAACACCTCCAGCCTACAGTTTCTGACTACATGGCCGTATCAGGGCATGTCGTACCATTAGCCCAGGACTTTTTATGTTCCCATCTGTTGTAGAAGCTTCCAGGTTGTCTTTGAAAGCAGCTTTGATGTATCTCTTTAAATACCCTTGTGATTTTAGTCCACAGATTTTCCTCATTTGGGCATACCCAAAAAAACTTCCCTGTTTTAATTACTGCTTGTAGATTGTTATTGGTATCTGCACAAGGGGGTGACAACCAATTTCCACAAAAATGACAATTTATCCACGTGGAAGCCCGTTTGTTTGATTGATGCAGACTACACAGGTTCATAATGATTTGAATGGTGAATTTACTGTAAATTCTACTAGCAACCTCTTGAATACTCTATAATAACTTCCTTAATGAAGCTCTCGCTATTTGTAAGTCTATTTCTAACTAATTTGGACAGCGTTACCGTTAGTTCCTGATTTATATTTATTGTTTGTGTTTGATAAGGCGCTACAACCCCATCCGTTTAACAGTTGCTTATTGTCCTACGAATCCGTTTGAAACCAGTGTCAAGGGTTCGGACCATCAAGGGTTCGGACCAGTCGAGGTTCGGACCAGTCGATCTGATCTGATCAGTGGGTCACTTATTTAAAACATACTAGTGGGATTGGGCTAACACATAAAGGATCTACTAGAAAGTATCTACCTGAGTAATATTGTGATTTGAGTGATACAAAAGTATAAATGCGTGTTGAAGAGCGGTGATTTCTGGCAGCTCCTACAGTGACGAAACGGTCGAGCCTCAACCCTTGTTTATCAATCGGCTGATCTAGCTTTTCTAGTTAGTTTTTTTTCGTTTCCACCACAATAAATGCTATATTATCATTTAGTTGACTGGTGGAAATTTTGGAGAGGAAGACGCTTTTTCTGTAGTAATAATTGACTTCTCGTTGTGTATATTGCGACGCTGGTAACTACAGGTTTTAATGAAATTCCAGTATACGTCTGGTTCTTTCAAGAAAAAGAAACTAATGAAAGTCACTCCACTCCACTAAGTACCATTATAAATATGGTTAGTTGCTACTACAACACTATATTCTGCTATTCATGGTTTCACTAGATTATATGCGAGATACACTAGCAGGCCAGAATTATTATTAAAACAGCTGACCACTGTTGGTAAGATTCTGCGACTTTGGCACCTGCCTCTATAGGCTTATCACTTCATTTACAAATTAATCTGTTTTCAAATGACATTTTAGCCTTTATCATCTATATACTAGGGAGCCAGTTTAGTTATAACACTATACACATGTTACCTGGAGTTTACCTGGAGTGAGTTTCGGGGGTCAACGCCCCGCGGCCCGGTCTGGACCAGGCGACAGGGAGGGACTTTCTTTCTTTGACAAAGAAAAGTTCTATTATTATTATTTTGGCACACGGAACTCGGCCTATAATTCCCCTCTGGCAGTAAATTCTGCTAGGTAGTGCACACTAATTCTCCTTTTTTGACTCAGTATATAATGGTTCCGCCCAAGATTGGTTCCAGGCGCTGTAGAGGGGAGTATCGTATAGGATGATGGCACAAATTAAAGTTCTAGCACGTAAGAGCGACGTGTTTTGAAAAACACGAGAAACCGGAGCACAACGAGGCACGCTGGCATGCTCCACTCCACGTTGATAATCTCAAGGAATGCGATCAGCATCATCATAATGATAAGAGTGTAATTGTGACCACAAGATTTAGTTGTACGTAAAGGTTGACTTTGTTTCATGTGCTTCAGTTTTTTTTTTTTTTTTCCCACCAAGGTTGACGAAAAGTTAAAGATATTACCATCACCCATTTCACTAGATCTCTCCAGACATACAAGGACATGATATTCATATTTCTCTCACAGGGCAACACATCGGTCGGGTTCTAACAAGCGTCGTTATATAATTAAAAGGGAAGTTTATATCCCTGTAAGGGATTATGAAAGAGATATGATAAGGATATACATGAAAAGTGGAATATTTTTCAAAACAATGAATGCTTTCCTTTACACATTTTAGTTTGTTTCCTTGGTTCTACAAGGCCAACTCCCATTTATTCTCAAAGCTTCCATTAGAAAACAAAAATAATAGTGTGTCTGGATCAATAACAGCTTAAAAAGTGCTATTGATTAAGCTGAGGAATTCCACATGGATGTGTTCTTAAATCCCTGTTTCTGTTATTTTATTAAGGGCCCAAGCCTCAGCACTTTCTTGGGGAATTTGGTTCTCTTTATATGGGAAGATTTTGTTTTTGTGTTTGCAGGCACGAACATTCTTTACAAAGCGCAACTTGACTGTACGTCTAGCTGCGCTGCGTCACACGACTCAGTATTCAAAACAAAGGTTCGATTGAATTTCACTCGGTGCTGTGTAATTCTCAATTTAATATGATGTGATATATTTATACCCCAAACCCCTTTTTATATGGGGTCTGAAACATGGGGTAGTGAATTTTTCCCAACAAGGAGAAGGCTGGGGGCAGTGTAAATGTCATGTCTGGGGAGCAATGCGAAAGTGTGAAATAATGTAGAGAATTCGTAGCTTGGAAATTAAGAGGAGGTGAGGGGATTACCGAAACTATTATCAGAGGGCTGAGGAGGGGTTGTTTGAGGTGGTTCAGACATGTAGAGAGGAGGGAAGGAAATAGAAGGGACTTCGAAAGTGTATAAATCTGTAGGGGGGAGGGAGGGCGGGGTAGGGGTCGGCCAAGGAAAAGCTGGAGGGGGGGGGGTTAAAGGATGTTTTGTGTGCGGGGGGGCTTGGACTTCCAGCAAGCGTGCGTGAGCGCGTTAGAAAAGGGAGTAAATGGAGACAAATGATTTTTAGGACTTAACGTGCTGTTGGAGTGAAAGCAGGTAACATTTATGAAGGGATTTCAGGGAAACCGGCAGTCTGGACTTGATTCCTGGAGTGGGAAGTACAGTGTCTCCACTTAAAGGGGAGGGGTGTTAATGTTGCAGTGCAAAACTTGCCTCTGCCCAAAACAGTGATGGAATGAATGATAATGAAAGCTTTTCTTTTTCGGGCCACCCTTTTCTTGGTGGGAGGGGCGGCCGATGTGTTAATAAAAAAAATAATAAAAAAATTATTTTACATGAAGAATCTTTTCTTGAAGGACCTTGAAGACTGGGTTACAAGATGCTGGTGATGTGGCTTCATCTTCTTCCCGTCTTGGCTCAGCTGTCACGCCCTCCGTATGCCAGAGGAGTAAGAATTATCAATGTTTCTTAATAAGATTATTGTATTAGAGGGCGCTAAACCCGTACGGGTCATACAATGCTTAAGGAATACGAACTAAAGCGGGGTTATATATGTTTCGAGTAAGGAAAAGGGTACCCCCAGCTCCTTGAATCGAGATTCCTTCACTAGCTACCAGGCACAAACCTTGGAAGGAAGAGGAATTAAAACCCTCTTCAGATTTTATTTTTGAGTCCCAGGCTTTGGCACAAACCGAGAGTACCGGATTAAGTATCCAGGTCTGGGGAAAAATATGGGCAAGTTTCCTTACACTTTCTTGCCCCTGCTCACATTATAGTATAAATGGGAACTTGTGTTTCAGCGAAGAAAAAAATTCAGTGCAAAAAATATCATAGAGTCAGGAAATAATGGAAATGTAACCCACTTCTCGAAAAATTGTCTAACTTTCACATAAGATTTGCAACCCATTTCTAACTTAGGTTGAGTTAGGTTAGGTTAGTTTACAAAGATAAAAAAATTGAAAATAAGACGATAAAATAGTCTGCCGCGCGAACACCTCATGTAACTGTCATATTTCAACTGTTCAAGGCTCCGTTAATAAGGTATCCATATGACTGATTTTGCAAGTGACATGATGACTGGTTCAGAGGATGGACTGTTGAAATAACAGTGTCCTCTTCAGTGTAGATAGGTAAGAAAAAATCCCAAAATACTGAAGGTATTCAAAAGTTATATAAAATATATTATTATTTATTTATTATTATTATTATTATTATTATTATTATTATTATTATTATTATTATTATTATTATTATTATTATTATTATTATAGTGACAAAAAAAAGAACTTTTTCACCGTCATTCACTCCTTTAGTGTTTGTCAGAAGCACTCCCATGCTACAGTTCAGTTACCCCTTTTAAAAACTGCCCTATCTCCACCCCTCCAGGTCTCAAGTTTGGCTAAAGAATTTGCCTGAATTACTTCATAAATGTTACATTGCTAACACTCCAACAGCATGTGAAGTCATTAAAAAACACTTGTTCTTCACTCACTCTAACAAGTTCATTTCCCTGCCTTTCGGATGTCTAAACCCCTCACACGTATAAAACAAATCACCAAATTCAAAAAGATATTTGGGTGAAGAAAATTTCGGGGAGAATTTCTTAACAGAGATTTGTGATCAAGTAATCTGAAAATTTTTCTTGGGGGGATCTTCCCTTACATATGATATCACATACGGTGTGGCATGCGAAAGAAAATGTCACATTCCTATATAGGCTGCCTCTCATCCAGTGAATCGGGTGCTAAGGGTTTTAACGATCGCTAGGATTAGCCGCCATTAAATCAGTACATTTGTTCATTGACCAATCACAGGCAAGCCCCCCCCAAGCTGAAGGAACGTGGCTCACTTGCGGTTTAACAATTGGCAGACTTGCCTACCTGCTGGTTGAGTACGGTGCACTCTTTCTGGCTTCTGTGTTGCCATCTGTCACGGTGATTGTACATTTATTATTCTGGTCTGTACATATTGTACATACCTGTATATAGCGGTGTGAAGGCAAATATACTGCTGAGTCTTGTTTGTTCCACTCTCATTATAAACAGGTCTTGCAGACCATTCATTCCCCTTTATTCGTAATACATGGCACTGGGAAACTGTACCACTTACTGAGAATCTCCATGCACGGAACTTAATTTTTGAAACTGTTGCAAATTTACCTGTCGCTAATTCCTCACAGTATTGCACCTGAAAATTCTCTTTTATGCTTCTTAATTCTACAAGAAGTAAAGCAGTGTATGTTTGTGTGTGTCTATATAACTACTCTACTCAATAAGGGCAATAAATAGTTGATAATATATCTCGCTTAAAAGTACTTGACGTGTACACTGTGGTCCATGAGCTGCCGCACCAACTTTATGCTCTCACTATAACTGTTACTAATGAACATTTTTGTTTGGAAATATATTAATTAACTTTTTAGAATTTAAAAAAAATTTAAAAGTAAAGTTTCTGTTATGAAAACAATTTTAAATTCCTTTTTCATTAATTTTTTTTTTTTTTTTTTTTTTTGCACTGCACTAAATTTTTCAAAAAATACAAAAAATTAAAAATTTAAATATCCATGTTATGCCTTATCCTCTGTCCCCCATTAAATTTTTTTTTAAAAAAATGTACTGAGGATTTGCAAAAGGGTTTTTTCTCCAATGGGGAAAAATCTTTTCATATTTTTATGCGACATTTGATTTTATATTTTTAAAATTTTTTTTAAAAGTTTATAACAATATTTTAACAAATCCCTCTTAATTTGGGTATTTTTATTACCAGGATTTTTTTAAAAATAACCAAACCCTGGATCACACTATGAATTCCACATTTTGGGACTTTGCATGTTTTTGTCAAAACCCAGAGGGAAGAGCAAATTACTGACGGGTTATGGAGACAAAAACGTAGGATTGGAGAACAAACTTTTTTTAGGACAACTGAACCCATGTTCAGTTTTAAGCATTATCATAACTTTTAAAACACTATCAGGGGCGACATGTTATTATAAAGCTTTTTTTCCCCCAACTTGTTTTTTGGGTCTTTATATATGACATTTTTTTTTTGGGTTCCCATAGATAGAGCACCCGAAAATTTTCAGCAAAACACACAATACACCAGGTCCCGGGCAAAACCCTTTGGGTTCAAGTTTTTGTTTTCCCCCCAAGCAAGATTTCTTATGGAATTTTGGGACCCAAGACACCATGGATGACCTTCCACCAAATGTCCGTCTTGGAAAGTGGCTCCCACAACAAGAAAATTCGGGTAAGTAAATTTTAAGCCTTAAAATAAAACCTATCCTAAAAAAAAAAACATAAATTTTAAGACATCATTTTTAATTTAAATTTTTTAAATATTTTAAAAAAAAAATATTTAAAACCCTGCTGAAAAAAATATTTTATAACTTTTTTTTCATTATTTAAAAATAATGTGGAAAAAAAAAATGTTTAGCATTTGTAAAAAAGTTTTTTTTTAAAAATGAATTCTAAAAAGGATGTTGTAAGATCTAATTAAAAAAAATTTCTGAGGGCCCTACAGGGCTTTAACCAGGGTTTATTAATTCACATTTAAAAATATTTTAATTAAAAAACCAAAAAAACGAAAAAAAAAATCCACATTACAAGTTTTTCAGAAGACCCCTTGTGACATACCCGCGACAGAATAGCAACTAGTAATAATTTTTTACGTGTTCCTTACAGAAACTACTGCAAATTTTGGGAAATTTCACTGTGTTTTTCCCAATAGATAATTTAAAAAAAATAATAATAAAAAGGATTTTTTAAAGAAAAACCAAAGGGGAAGGGGAAGAGAGAGGGGAAAAAAAGGTTTAAATTTTTATTTAATACAGGTTTATCCTCGCTTGCGTTTGTTCATCCCCCAAAACGGTGGTTGGGTGAAACACCCTTTGGAAGGCCCCGTACCAGGGTGTGGCGGTGCGGGGAAAAGCCTGTTTTTGTGAAACCCGTATTTCCCCAAAAGAACACTGCTCAGAGGGGGCGGCGGGGCAGAGTTCTTTTTCTGGGGGAAAAACTTACTTTCGAACCCCGGAGCCTGGAGTTTACCTGGAGAGAGTTCCGGGGGTCAACGCCCCCGCGGCCCGGTCTGTGACCAGGCCTCCTGGTGGATCAGAGCCTGGTCAACCAGGCTGTTGCTGCTGGCTGCACGCAAACCAACGTACGAGCCACAGCCCGGCTGGTCAGGAACCGACTTTAGGTGCTTGTCCAGTGCCAGCTTGAAGACTGCCAGGGGTCTGTTGGTAATCCCCCTTATGTATGCTGGAAGCAGTTGAACAATCTCGGGCCCCTGACACTTATTGAATGGTCTCTTAACGTGCTAGTGACACCCCTGCTTTTCATTGGGGGGATGTTGCATCGTCTGCCAAGTCTTTTGCTTTCATAGTGAGTGATTTTCGTGTGCAAGTTCGGTACAAGTCCTCTAGGATTTTCCAGGTGTATATAATCATGTATCTCTCCCGCCTGCGTTCAGGGAATACAGGTTCAGGAACCTCAAGCGCTCCCAGTAATTGAGGTGTTTTATCTCCGTTATGCGCGCCGTGAAGGTTCTCTGTACATTTTCTAGGTCAGCAATTTTACCTGCCTTGAAAGGTGCTGTTTAGTGTGCAGCAATATTCCAGCCTAGATAGAACAAGTGACCTGAAGAGTGTCATCATGGGCTTGGCCTCCTAGTTTTGAAGGTTCTCATTATCCATCCTGTCATTTTTTCTAGCAGATGCGATTGATACAATGTTATGGTCCTTGAAGGTGAGATCCTCCGACATGATCACTCCCAGGTCTTTGACGTTGGTGTTTCGCTCTATTTTGTGGCCAGAATTTTTTTTTGTACTCTGATGAAGATTTAATTTCCTCGTTTTTTACCAATATCTGAGTAATTGAAATTTCTCATCGTTAAACTTCTTATTGTTTTCTGCAGCCCACTGAAAGATTCGGTTGATGTCCCCCCTGGAGCCTTGCAGTGTCTGCAATGGAAGACACTGTCATGCAGATTCGGGTGTCATCTGCAAAGGAAAAGACACGGTGCTGTGGCTGACATCCTTGTCTATGTCGGATATGGGATGGGGGAACAAGATGGGAGCGAGTACTGTGCCTTGGGGGAACAGAGCTTTTCACCGTAGCTGCCTCGGACTTTACTCTGTTGACGACTACTCTCTATGTTCTGTTAGTGAGGAAACTTATAGATCCATCGACCGACTCTTCCTGTTATTCCTTTAGCACGCATTTTGTGCGCTATTTACGCCATGGTCACACTTGTCGAAGGCTTTTAAAAAGGGTCTGTTAAATTACATCTGCTTTTTTTTTTATCTTCTAGTGCATTTGGGGACCTTGTCGTAGTGATCCTAGTTGAGACAGACAGGAGCGACCTGTTCTAAAACCATGTTGCCTGGGTTGTGTAACTGATGGGTTTCTAGATGGGTGGGGGATCTTGCTTCTTAGGACCCTTTCAAAGATTTTTATGTTTATGGGAGGGTTTAGTGCTATCGTTCTGTAGTTCTTTGCTGTTGCTTTACTGCCCCCTTTGTGGAGTGGGGCTTTGTCTGCTGTTTTTAGTAACTGTGGGACGACCCCGTGCCCCATCCCTCCCTCTCCATATAATGGAAAAGGCTCGTGATAGGGGCTTCTTGCAGTTCTTGATGAACACGGAGTTCCATGAGTCTGGCCCTGGGGCAGAGTGCATGGGCATGTCATTTATCGCCTGTTCGAAGTCATTTGGCGTCAGGTAACTCAAATAGGCTTGTGTTAACCAAATTTTGTGGCTCTTCATAAAAAATTCATTTTGATCTTCCACTCTCAGTCTGGTTAGTGGCTTGCTAAAAACTGATCATATTGGGGACTTGAGTAGCTACTCATTCCTTGCTGTCATCTGTGTAGGGGCCCATCTTGTTTAAGTAGGGGCCCCCCAATACTGGATGTTGTTCTCCAAATTTTTATTGGCATAGGAGAAGAAAAACTTTGGGTTTTTTTTCGATTTCATTTATGGCTTTTAGTCTTTCCCATGATTCCTGATTCCTATAAGATTCTTTAGCTTGAGTTCGATGCTTGCTATTTCTCTGACCGTGTCTCCTCAGCATTTCAGAAATATTGACCTCTTTTAGCCGCTCTGTTATTCTTTTCCGTTTGCCTGTAAAGGGAGCGCCTGTCTCTTTCTATTTTACATCTACTCCTCCTTTTTCTTAGAGGAATAAGCCTTGTGCATACATCGAGTGCCACCAAGTTTAAACTGTTCTAGGGATACGTTGGGGTCTGTGTTGCTTAGTATATCTTCCCAGCTTATACGGTTAGGACTTGGTTTACTTGGTCCCACTTTATGTTTTTGTTATTGAAGTTGAATTTGGTGAATGCTCCCTGTGACTAGTCTCATTATGCCTGTCTTGGGGCTCCACGCTACATGTCTGAACCTCAATTATGTTGTGATCTGAGTATATTTTTTTGATATGGTGACATTTCTTATCAGGGTCATCATTGTTTTGTGAAGATGAGGTCTAGTGTATTTTCCAGTCTAGTAGGCACTATTATTTGCTGGTTTTAAATTGAATTTTGTGCAGAGATTTAAAAGCTCGTGTGAGTGTTTAGTTTTCATCAGAGCTTTCCTCCTGGTGTTATTACTGCAACAATATTATTTGCTATATTCCTCCTTTTTAGTTGCCTTAAGTTGAAATCCCCCAGGAGCAAGATGTTGGGTTGCAGGAGCTGGAAGGATTTTCCAGGACTGTGGTCAATTTTAACAGTGTTCCTGGAATTGCTGGGATGTTGCATCCGGAGGTTGTAGCTACCACAATGACTAGGTTTTGGTTCTCGACCCTTTACCGCGAAAACTTCACTACATCATTTGGAGGCATTTAGCAGTTCTGTGCTAAAACAAGTGATCTTGCAATGTAAGGCCAACCCCCCCCTTTTGCCTGTTCACTCTGGTCACATATGTATAGGTTGTAACCTGGGATCCATATTTCGTTGTCATAGTGATCCTTTATGTGGTCTCAGTGAAAGCCGCGAACCTTTGCCTTTGCCTCGCAAGCAGTCCACGGATGACTGGTATTTTGTTGTTTTGTTGCTGGCTTTAGACCCTGTATATGTTGCAAAGAAGAATGTCATCGGACGTTGATATTTGTTTGGTATGGGGGGGGGGATTTTTTCCGGCAATTAGTATCTGTATCTGTGGTTGGGAGTGGAGGCCATCGACTGTGGTTCCACTCCAGGAAGGACTGGATTTGGTTTGTACGATTTCTGCATTTCCCTGCACAGTTTTTTTCCTTTCCTGGCACTAAAAAAAAACCTCTCCCTCTGGAGTGGCGGTGGGTACCAGGTTTTCCCATGGCCTGGGATGTTTTGTATTCTGTTGTCCCCTTTAGATGGTGTGTGCCTGGCAATTTAGTTATAGCACAGTTTTCCTGTACTGAAAGTGGTACACATTTCAGGGTTGAAAAGCTTACAGGAAGGGAGTTTGCTTTTTCCTGTTGTCATTTATGGGCCATGGCCATTTTCTAGGGTGGTCATAGTTGCACGTTTCCCGTCTGTTTTTTCCAGATTTTCCCATGGCTGCAGCATCCCAAGTGCATAGTATGTGCACAGGGCTGGTTTTCCGTTTGCACTTGGGTTTCTTGACTGTATTCCCTGTTGGTGCATGTTCCCTGTCTTATTCCCTATCCGCCCTGCTCAACATGGAGCTCCCCACCAGTTGGTTTTTGGTATTATATCCTCACTATAGTAGTGGAGTCCTCTTGTTTGCTTTTCCTGTTGTTTATTTCTAGTTTGCAATATTGGGTTTTATCTTTTCTTTGGACTAACTTTGTTTCCCTACTACGGCTCTGTCCCCTATGAGGTCATTTATATGTATCCTCGTCCTGCTGTATAATTCCCGTCTACCTGGACAAACTCTCCAGCTTCACCATTTACTGTCTCCCAGGACAGCACCTCCTGCTTCACCTTTGCTGTCTCCAGGCGACAGCACTCCAGCTTCACCATTCTGTATCCCAGGACTGCCCTCAGCTTCACCATTACTGTTCTCCAGGACAGCACTCCAGCTTCACCATTGCTGTCTCCCAGGGACAGCACCTCCAGCTTCCCATTACTGTCTCCCAGGACCGCACCTCCAGCTTCATTTACTGTCTCCCAGGGACAGGCACTATCAAGCCCCACATTTACTGACTACCAGGACATCACCTCCAGCCTTACAGTTTCTGACATCTACATGGCCAGTATCAAGGGCAGTACATTTATTTTGCCAGACTTTTTTATGTTTCCCATCTGTTTGTACGGAAAGCTTCCAGGTTGTCTATGGACAGCAGCTTTGATGTTATCTCTTTTAATACCCTGTGATTTTTAGTCCAAAGATTTTTTTTTCCTCAATTTGGGCATACCCAAATAAACTTCCCTGTTTTTGTATACTGCTTGTAGCTTGTCTTTGGATATCTGCAAAGGGGCGTGACTACCAATTTCCACATAAAATGACCATAAGTTATCCACGTGGAAGCCCGTTTGTTTGATGGACTGGCAGACTACAACGCGCTTCATAAATGATTTGAATGGTTGATTTACTGTAATTCTACTAGCACCTCTTGAATACTCTATTAATAACTCCTTAAATGAAGCTTAGCTATTTGTTATTTCTATTTCTAACTAATTGGACAGCTTACCGTGTACGTTCCTGATTGTAATTTATTGTTTGTGTTTGATTAAGGGGCGACTACAACCCCATCCGTTTACAGTCTGCTTTATTGCTCCAACGAATCCGTTTTGGAAAACCAGTCAGGGTTCGGCATCAAGGGTTCGGACCAGTCGAGGGATTCGGACCAGTCGATTTGATTGATCAGGGGTCACTTATTTAAACATACTAGCGGTGATTTGGGCTAACACATAACGGATCTACTTGAAATTATCTACCTGAGTAAATGTGATTTGGTGATACAAAAGTATAACAATGGTGTTGAAGAGCCGGTGTTTCTGGCAGCTCCTACAGTGGACGAACGGTCGAGCCTCAACCTTTGTTTCTCAATCGCTGGGGGTGTGGTATGTTGGGTGTTGGGTTGTGAGTGGTGGGGTTGGTTTGATTCCTTGTATTTGTTGTTGTGGGGGGGGGGGGGGGGTGTGGGGGTGCGGGGTGTGTGGTTCGTGGGGTGGGGGTGTATGGGGTGTTTGTTTTGGTGGTGGTGGGGGGGGGTGGGGGGGGTTGTGGGTGGAGGGTGGTGTGTGGTGGGTATGGGAGGGGTGTGTTGGTGGCGTGGGATTTTGGGTGCTTTTGGGGGGGTGGGGGTGGGAGGGGGGTGGGTGTTTTTGTGGTTTTTTGGAGTGGTAGGTTTGGTTGGGGTGTAGGAGTTGTGGTGTGGTTGTTTTGGTTTGGTTTTCTTGGGGGGGGTGGTTAATTGGGGGGGGGGGTGGGTTTTTGTGAGGGGTGATGAGGAGGGGTGTTGGGTTGTGGGGGGTTGGGGGGGGGCGAGTGGCTGTTGGGTGTGTTGGGGGGGTGGCGGTTTGGGGGAGGGGTTGGGGGGGGGGTGGAAGGGGTGGGGTTTTCTTGGTGGTGTTGGGGGGCGTAATGGGGTTGTGGTGGTGGGGTTTGGGGAGGTGTGGTGTTGGCGGGGGGGGGGTGGTGTGGGTGGGGAGTGGTTGCGGCGGGGGGTGGGGGGGGGGCTGTTTGGTTTGTTGGTGGTGTTGCGTAGCGGGTTTGGGTGAGTTGGGGGGGGGGGGGGGTGGGGGTGGGTTGTTTGTGTTTGTGCTTGTGGTGGGTGGGGGCGGTGAGGGGGGAGGGGTGGGGGGGGGCGGACGGAAAGGGTGTGTGTGTGTTGGTTGGGTGGGGGTGGGGGGTTTAGGTATTGGTCGTGGGGGGGGAGGGAGGTGTGTGGAGTGATTGGTAGTGTGGGGAGATGTGCGGGTTGGGGGTGGGAGGGGTGGGGTGGAGGGTTGTGTTGTGTTGTGGTGAGGGGGTTGGTTGGCTGTGGTTTTGGGGTGGGGTTTGCTTGGTGTGTGTGTGGATGGTTGGGGGGTTGATGGTGGTGGGGGGGGGGGGGGGGGTGTTGTGTATGGGTGGGTTTGTGGGGGGGAGATGTGGGGGTTGGGGGGTGTGTGGTGGGGGTGGTGGGTGTGTTGGGGGTGGGTCGTGGATGGGGGGGGTGGGGTATGGTTTGTGTGGGGGGGTGGGTGTGTTTGTATCTAGCTTTTCTAGTTTTTTTCGTCTCCCACCACAATAAATGCTATATTATCACTATAGTTGACTGGAGGGAAATTTTGGAGGAAGGGACGCTTTTTCTGAGTAAAATTGCGTCTTCGTTGTGTATATTGCGACCGCTGGTAACTACAGGTTATATGAAATTACAGTATTACGTTGGTATTTCAAGAAATAAAGAAACTAATGAAAGTCATCTCACTTCCCACTA
>NC_069410.1:71636501-71662162 GCF_026875155.1 Cherax quadricarinatus
TAAACCCCCGATTAATTAAATATGTAAAATTTAAACCCTACAGTTTTGCGAAAAGGTTGGGGGGTTATGGTAAGCGAAACCCTTTAAAACCAAAGACGCAAGCCAAGGGGTAGTAAAAAGGGGCAAATAATTAAGGGGATTTAACAAGAAGGAAAGCAACAGAAGTCCGAGGTCATATGCAGCTTTATAACATTAGAAAGGGCCTCACCTAATTATGCAGCTAAATTTGGTCTCCATATTACAGAATGGACATAAATTCGTTAGAAAACTTCAGGTGGGATGACTAAATTAAACATAGCTTAGAAATTTTCCCTTATAAGAAAGATTGAAGACTTTAAGTTACATTCATTTGTTAGAGAAGAATGGGGGAGATGATCGAAGTGTATAAGTGGAAGATAGGTATTAATAAAGGGGATTTTAAAGAAGGTCTGGGGATATCTCCCCAAAGAGAAAACCCCGCAGTAATGGATTTAAATTAGATAAGTTTGTTTAGAAAGGAATAGGAAAAGTTTTGGGTTTTGGAAAGGGAGTTGTGGTGGAACAGTCTACCTAGTTGGGTTATTGAGGTAGGACTTTGGGTAGTTTCAATTTTGGGTTAGATAAGTAATGAGTGGGTTAGAAAGAATTGCCACATTCACCCCTTTCCCTTTGCAAGTCGGTTAACCAGTATCATGGGTAAAAGAAATTGCAGGCGTTTTTTTCCATAAAATTTTTAACCTATCCCCACGAACCAGTTTTCGACCTGATGCTTTACCAATCGCATCATAGTGAACCTACCTCATTTTTGGAGATTTTAATGCCAGACATAAGAATTTTGGGGGGTCTATTAAAAACACCAATGGAACTAAACTATGAGATTGCTGAAAGCATGAAAATGTTCAAATTGTGGGCACTCTGGCCTACTCAATATATGGGGGCATACTGTCTGTGTCTTGGATTTAATACATTATACGATCGACTTGTCATGTTGATGATCTTCTATCTGATCACTTCCCAAGAAAAACAATGTCAATCTTTTCACAACCCAGAATAAAGGGAGCTAAATCGAAGGGGGAAACTTATTCTAACCAGAACACAGAGAAAACTTTATTAAACCCTTGGATCTGGATAGAATACAGCCCACGGGCACAAAAAAATTAAGATGTTTTAATTACCACTATTGAGATTTTCCACAGATAAGGGGGGGATAGGAAAAAAAAACCCTCCACTATAAATAACAATAAAAACCAATGTAAATCAAAAATACCCACAGCGCGCAATTAACACATGCAGCTAGGAGGTTTTGGTAAAGCATACCGTGAATGTAGAACCCCCAACTCTCAAAACGCCCAAGCTCACTAACAAAGCAAGGAATAGAAAGGAAGAACTTAGGCCCCGGAATGGGAACAGTTTTTTAAAGTGGTTTAAAATTTTAGCCCACCCCTTTGAGTTTGGCTTGAAAGGTAAAATAAATACCAGGAAAAAGACTGGATGTTGCTTCCCTTTCCTCTTGAAAAACAAATGACCTCAAAATGGGGGAAAAAAATCCAGGCATGAAACCTTTCCCATCTCTTTTAAAAAAAATTAGAGAGTACTTCTGAAGAAATGTTGAAACTGTTTAAATTTTTATGAGCCAAAATATTGATGAGGTAATTCCCTCTTTACCGATAGAATTAGATAATCATTAACCAAAGGTCGTTCAACTGCTCCGGGAGGATGGTAAAACTTGATTTTCTCAGAACTCAAAAGGCAGTCCCGAAAACCCTTTGTTGGCCTGTTAATCTCATTCTTTGGGGGGGCGTTCCCCTATTTCCTGGACCAATAGTCTCATTTTGCCTTCCTAACCCCCAACAGCTGAACATTTGGCCGATCTCCTTAACTTTTGTCTTTGAAAAACTTTTAAAAAGAAGATGCTTAAAGATTGTACTACAGAATCAGACACAATTTTCCCCTACCTCTAGGGGTTTCAAAAAAGGGTAAAAGTGTGCAAAACTGTTTTCCCCCTTTTCTACTGCACACCTCTATAGTTTTACACTTTTTTTGTTTCAAAAATCTGCTTTTGATATTGCAAAGAACCGTTATACTACATGAACTAAAAAATAAAATTTGGGGGTGCTTACTCTGCTGGATAATGGGATACCTGTCAAAAAGAGATCCCTGCCCTTTACAAGGTTTTAGAAGGTTTTCTAAAGAAATGTTTTTAGGTACACCGCGGGGGAGTTTTTAGTCCCATGCTATTTAATTTTTGTTAATGCTCTCCAAAATGCTCTACCTGCCTCCCCTAAACAATAGCTTAAGCTATGCTGAGAATCATGACCATACAACAGGGCATAAGAAGAGGAATCCCTTCTTAATGAATTTTCAAGCAATTTTGTAATCGACTAGGCCTCAAAATATTTTCCTCTAAAACAAAAATTTTAACAAGCAAACGACATCCCCCCATCTATTTGCGGGGTGAAATCTTTAACTACTTAAATTACAGTACTTGGTGTAGTGTACCCTTTAAAAAATCCTATCCAAAACCTAAACAAGAAAGAAAAGTAGGCAAATGTCTAAAGTGTTGCTGGCTACAATCCCAACATGGTGCAATTGAAAATCGGAAAATGATGTACATACCCTATGTTGGGGTCCTTAATTGTTATGCTGTCCCATTTGAATTACTAGAGAAAGTTCCCCCCGACCCTTGGATTTAAATGCAAAAAAGTCTCAGACTATTTTTGGGCTTCCCAGATCTAAAAAAGTTCTTAACATGAGGAAGGAGCTTGGTATTTCTAGTATCAGGTAGGATTTTTGAAAAAAACACTGTCCCGGGTATTGGGGAATGTTGAGAAACGAACCAGACACGTCACATAAATTTACCAAGTTCTAGAGGTAAATACACAAGTCAAATGGATTGTAAAAACGTGCAATTGCATTTATTTTTTAAAACCCGCATAACGTTCACTGTAGGAAACAAGGATTTCCCCCTCCGGGAAAGATGTGTTCTTTTAAATATCCAACACAAGTCCCCCCCAAGAACTCTTTGTTAATCCCTTCCAAAAATTTTTTGTTAGAGCAATGTCAAGAAAAATTTTTTCCCTAGTGGGTAATAAGTATCAAAGTTATATACACGAGGGATTAAACGGGGAGCCCTTCTGGCAGGGCTGAATTGCTCTTGTTGCCACCTCCCTATTTAGAACGATAATAAATTGTTGAGTTGGGCATAAGAATTAACAACCCGGGGCGTTACACTGCAAACTGAATTTTTTGCAACCCTAATGGCGCTAAAGCTAACCTATCATGATTTGCTCTATATCTTACTGATTCTATGTCTCATTGAAGGTCTGCTCATATAATGCCCCAAAAAACTGCTCATTGGGGAACCCCGGTATAGTACTCAAAAATTGGGGACAAAGGAAATTAATGTAAAATTGTATGGTCCCATCACACTTTGGGATTACCCCTTTCATAAAAATTGTATTTTAGCCAAGAAGATATCCAAAAGGGGAAAAGTAGAATATAATTTTGGTAAAACGTGTCTGCATTAGGATAATATTAGGAGGAAGTAAAAAAATAAAGATATTGTTATGGAATGCGTTAAAACCGAGTAGTCAAAACCCCACTATGAAACAGAACGTAGAAAAGTATGTTTATGGAGCAATTAAAATGTAAAAAGACGATGATTTTGTAGGGGCCAGGCTTAGGTTTGGTTAAAAGTACTTCGGGCTTTGGGGGAGACACAAGATGATGATCAAACTAAATGAAAAATTATGTGATCAGGCATATGGTCACTCTCTTGAACACTATGGCTTAATTGTCCACTTATTGAGGAATCAGAGACAGACAGTATAATAACCTATGTAAATGTCAAGATATCTTTTAATGAAAAAAAAGATCCCAGATATACTAAGCAAATTCCAAATTTGCTTGTAACAGATAAGAACTTAGATAGTAGATATAAATCCAATGTATTCCTTTTAACCCCTTTGGGGCTAGTTCCTGGCCTTTTTGTGTTCCAATGCTCTCGCGTACGCCCAAAGGGATGGATAGGGGGGTGACAATAAACTACCACTTGGGTGGCAAATCTAAAAAAAAATCAAGTGGGGGGGGGTTGGATTTAGTGGGATTTGCACATGGGAGCTTTTTCTGGGTGGCATTAAAAAATTGGGGGGGTAAAATGTTTGTTAGGGGGGATGAATTGTAAAGGCCCTACCTAGTGGGGGCCAACGGGCCCTGCAGTGTTCCTCCTTTTTTTTAATTTCTTATTTTCTTATGAAAAATCCAGCCGACTCTCGATCGTTTTTCTTTCCCCCCCCGTGGTGGGGTTTGTTTGCAATCTTGTCTTCGATTTGTGAGTCTGTGGGCCCAAAAACTGGTGTGATACTCCAATATGGCATAACGACAAGTGTACAGGGTTCTGAACGTTCCTTTTTAAGATATGGGAATGCTAGTCCTAGGTTTGCTAGCGCCTGTATGCTGCAGCGTTTTTTTGGGTTGATGGTGCCTGGAATGGCCTGGTGTTTGCTCATCCAAGATCTTTTTCCCTTAGTTAGGTTTTTTTGGGTCTTTTTTCCCCCCCCCCCGTTTCCGGGGGGGTCCCCCCTTCGGGGGCCCCCTTTCCCCCAACCCTTCATAAAACTTTTTCACTTTGGTTGGGGTTTTGAAATCCAGGAGGCCCAGTTGGGGGCTGGGAAAACCCCAATTTTTTTTCCCCTTTGGCGGGGGGGCCCCTTTTTGCCAACCCCCCGGGGGGAAACCCTTTTTTTTTTTTTGTTATTTTTCTTGTTTTGGTTTTTTTCCCCCCCCCGGGTTTCCCCCGATTTGAAAAATTTTCTAATTTCCCCAAAACCCTTTTTTCCCCCAACATTCCCATCCCTTTCCCCAAACCAAAGGGCCCCCCTTCCCCAGGTCTACCCCCCTTTTTCCGTATGTGGTTCACAATCCCCGGGAAAACCCCCCCCCCCATTTCCTTTTCCCCCTAAGGACTTTATCCCTTTTTTAAAAGCTTGGGACTGCCCCCCTTGCCCCCCAAACCTTTTTGCACTTTCAAAAGTTTCCCAAACACCCCCTTTTTTTGGCTAATTGGTTTTTTTGTGTCCAACCTAAATTGTTTTGCCAGTCCCCGAGAACTTCTGCCCCCCCTCTTCCCTTTGTGCTAGGTATTTCCCTCCTTCTCTCTCCTTTCTTGGGCTTCTTCAAAACCTTTGCTTTTCCTCTTTTCTTAGGTTTGGTAGGTTTGGGTCCAATTTTGTGGCTATAAAATTTTCCTGCCCGGGTTTAAAACCCCTGAAGATTCCTAAAAGCAAAGCTTTCTGGGTTTTTCAGGCCAATTTGCCATTTTTTTGTCCTTAAAAAATTCTTGTTATACTACCCCAGTTTTTCCTTGGTTTTTTTTCCCCTAGCTTTTCCCCTGCGTCTTCTTTCCCCCCCAACCTTTTCGGGGGGGGGTTAAAACTAACCCTTTAAGGTTGACTTCCAACCCTTTGATTCCGGGTTTCGATCGAGTTTCCCCCTTCACTACGCAAACGGCACTCTCTAACCGTAGCTTAAAAATACCCGCATGGCCGGGGGATGACCCCCCCCCCTTGCATCCCACACCCCCATTCCCCCTGACTACCTGTGCTGGTCTTCCTAATTTCCCGCCCTTGATCCTTCCTTGTTTAATCCCTGCGGTCCCCCGTTTTCCCCCAATCTTTGGGGAACTTGGTTTTGTTTGTTTTTGTTTTTTGTGTTTTTGTTTTTTGTTTGTGTTTGGTTTTTGGGGGTTTTTTTTCCCTTTTTTAAAAAATTTTTCGGAAAAGGAAAAAAAAAAACCTTAACTGATTATTTTTTTCAAAACCTTTCCTTTTCCCCAAAAAAGTTTCTTTACTGCTTTAAAAAAGTGTTTCCAAATACGTGCCCTAATAAAATTTTTCCCTTTTTTACAAAACATTTTTCCCTTTCCCTAAACCCTTTCCCTTTTAAAATCAAATGTTTCATTTGCACAAATCCTCACATTTTTTTGATTCGGCTTAAAAAATTTTTTTGTTTTAAGGTTTAAAAAATAACAAGTTTTTCCTTTTTTCCTTGTTTTAAAATTTTTAAATTTTCCTTTTGGCAAAAGACTTGGAAATGGTCCTTGGGTTTTTTGTTTTTATCTTCAGGGGATTTGAATTTTGGGTGGGTTGATATTTTTCAGGGAAAGAATTTTTTGAAGGGTTGAGTTTTTCAGATTTATTTGTAGTTTGTTGGTTTTTCATGTTTGATTTGAATTTTTTTCAAAGGCCCTTTTAAGGGAAAATTTATTTTGTATGTCGTTAAAATTGAAAGAGGGGTTGATACTGCGGGGAGTTGTTAAGGGGGTTGAATTTTGGCGTATGATTGTTTTTTTTTGAAGTTTCGGGGTATGAAGTGTTTTGTATTTTGTTTGGTTTCAGTTTTTGACTTTTGGGGTTGAATTTTCGGGGTGGTGTTTTGTTGTTTTTAAGTGTTTGGGGTTAAAAAGTGTTTTTGTGGGTTTTGTTTTTGTGTTGGTTGTTGTTTTATTTGGTGGGGTATGGTTAAATATTTTTATACTTTATGAGATTGAAAAATTTAAGGGGGGAAATTGTTTGAAAAGTTTTTTTTAATTAAATTTTTTAAAAAATTTCTTTATTTCAAAAAAAGTTTTCCATTTTTTTTAAGTTTTATAAATTTTACAAGTGTTTTTATACGGTTTTCATATAAATGTTTATATTTTTCTTTTCATTAAAAAAAAAGTGTTTTCTTTCAAAAATTATAATGTTTTCTTTCTTATAAAAATTTTTGGTTTTATTTGCATTTTAAATTTATATTAATTTTAATGTTCGTGAAAATTTTAATTTGGTTTTTGGGAACTTTTCATTTGGTTTATAGATTTTAAAAGGATATTTTTTAAAAAATTTTCTTATTTCTTTTTTTTAAAATTGTTATTAATTTTAAAGTTGCTTTTGTAAGAAAAAATTTTAACGTGTATGAAAGAATTGTGAAATGGGGGGTTGATTTATTTATAGGGGTTTTTAACTTTTGGGCATGGTATAGGGGAATTGGGAATATTATAGTGGTTGTTTTTTCAAGTGGTTTGAATTGTTTTTTAGTTTGGTTTTGATACGTTTTCCCTTCCATTTTGGGGGGGATGAGTGTATATTGAAATTTGGGGTAAGTGGACGTACTGGGAAGTTTTGAATTTTTTAGGTAAGTTTTGGGGTAAGGGTTTTTCAGGTGGTTTTAGAAGTTGACATAAGTTGGGTTTGTATAACTTTGGTTAATGGACTGAAGGTATTTGGGGTTTTGGGGGGGGTATACGTTTTAAATGGTATGACTTGAAAAGAAAAAAAAATGGTGTTTACGGGGGCCCAGGGTAATAAATGTAAAAAAATTTTTTTTGCTTTTTAAAAAATTAAAGGTTTGTGTTTGTTGTTTAAAAAGAATTTAATTAATGTGGTTGTAGTGTTTTCGTCAGTTGGTTTCCTTAGTTTTGTTTCGTGTTTCCAGTGTTGTTTTGTGTGTTGTTCGGTGTTGTCAGTGGTTTATGAGTTGTTTAGGGGGGTTGTTCCCCCTTCAGTGGTTTGAGTTTTCTGTAGGGGTTTTTTTGTATTTTTGTGTCGTGGTATGAGTTTGTTTGCAGTGTTTTCCTGTCAGTGGTTTGTTTTTGTTTGTAGTGTTGTTTGAGTGTTTTTGAGGGTTGAATGAATTGTTTTAGGGGTTGGTAGGTTTTTGTCAGTGGTTAGAGTTGTTTTGTAGTGTTGTTTTACGGTGTCAGTTTTTTATTTTGTTTTTTTTGTAGTGTTTTATGGGGGTTTGTTTTTAGTTTGTTTTTTTAAGTTTTGGCAGGGGTTATTTAGGGTTGGATTTTTTGATTTTTGTAGGGTTTCTGTATTTTCACATGTTCCCCTGCATTTGTTTTTATTTGTTTTAAATGGCCCTTATTTGTTTGCATTTTTCCCTTCTTCCATTTTAGGGCGCATGGTTTTTTATTTTGCCGGTGTTTGGCAGTGGTTCTGTCAGTTTGTGTTTAGTGGTTTCTGTCAGGGTTGCCTGAGTGTTGTTCTGTCAGTGTTGGTTATTTTAAGGGGTTTTTCTGTCAGGTTGTTCCTAAGTGGCTTCAGGGTTTTTCAGTTGGTTTTGCTTAGTGTTTTTCTTTTTATTTTTTTTTTGTGGTTTTGTTTTTAGGGCCCATTTCCCTTTAGTGGTTTGTCATTTTTCCTGGGGGCCGGGTTTCCAAAGTTTTTTCCGAGGGGTCAGGTTGTTCCCCTGTTTTCATTTATTTGCCTTGGGCCTTAGGTTTCCTGTCTGTTTTTTGCTTTGTCTTCCCTTTTCCCGAGTGGATTTTATTTTTTCAGGGTTGTCCTGTCAGTGTTGTTCCTGTCAGTGTTGTTCCTTCGGGTTTTGTTGTTTTTTTTTTTTGTTCCTGTAGTGTTGTTCCTTTCAGGGGTTTTCTTTTAGTGTTTTTTTCTGTCAGGTTGTTCTTTTTCCATTTTGTTTGTTCCGTCATGTTTTTCCCTGTCAGTGTTGTTCCTGCAGTTTTTCCTGTCAGTGTTTTTCCCTGAGTGTTGTTCTGTCGTGTTTTCCTTCAGTGTTTTCTTTTTCCAGTGTTTTTCCTGTCAGGTTGTTCTTTTTAAGTTGTTCCTTTTCCAGTTGTTTTTCCTGTCAGTGTTTTTTCGTCGTGTTGTCTGTCAGGGGTTGTTCCTTTTAGTGTTGTTCCTTCAGTGTTGTTCTTTAGTGTTTTTTTGTTTTTCCTGTCATTTGTCTGTTATGGTTCCTGTCAGTTTGTTCCTTCTGTTGTTCCGTCGGTTGTTCCTGCAGTGTTTTCTTTTTGTTTTTTTTGTCAGTGGTTGTTCTTTGTTAGGGGCTTGTTCCTTCAGTGTTGTTCGCAGGTTGTTTCTGTCGTGTTGTTTTGGTTTTCATGTTGTCAGTTAGTGTTGTTCCTGTCAGTGTTTTTCTTTTATTGTTGTTTCTGTCGTGTTGCTCATGTTAGTGTTGTTCCTGAGTGTTTTTCCCCTGTAGTGTTTTTCCTGCATGTTGCTCTGTTGTTGTTCCTGTCATGTTTCATGTTAGTTTTGTTTCTGTCAGTGGTCATTTTAGGGTTTTGCTGGTCCTGTCGTGTTGTTCCTGCAGTGTTGTTCCTGTCATTTTGTTCATTTTTATGTTTTTCCCGTCATGTTGTTCATGTTTGTTTTTTTCCTTTTTCAAGTGTTGTTTGTCATGTTGTTCCTTCAGTGTTGCTCATGTTGTGTTGTTCGGTCCCTGTTTTTTGTTGTTTTTTATGTTTTGCTGTTTCCTGTTGTGTGTTCTGTCAGTGTTGTTCCTGTCATTTTCCTCCTTTTTTCAGTGTTTGCCCCGTATGTTTTCTTGGGTTTTGTTGCCTTTTTCCTGCGGTTTTTTCAGTAGTGTTTTTTCGTCAGTGTTTTTCCCTGATTGTTCCTGTCATGTTGTCTGTCGGTTTTTTCCTTCAGTGTTGCCGCCCTTTTTTTTTAGTGGTTTTCCTTTTTCAGGTTGTTTTTCTGTAGTGTTTTTCCCCTGCCGGTTGTTTTTTTGGGTTTTGTTCCTGCATTGTTCCTTCAGTGTTTTTCTGTATTTTTCCTGTCAGTGTTGTTCCTGCCCGTTTTTGTTCCTTCATGTTGTTTGTATTTTTCCTGCAGTGTTGTCCTGTCGTGTTGTTCTGCAGTGTTGCCCCCTTTATTTTTCTGTCATGTTTTTCCTGTCACTTGTTCCCTTTTTTCAGGTTTGTTCTTGTTGTGTTGTTCTGTCAGTGTTGCTCATTTTGGGCGTTCCGTCAGGTTGTTTGCACTTGTTCCTTCCGTTTGTTCATGTAGTTTGTTGGGTTTTTCTTTTTTTTTTATTTTTTGCTTTTTCCGTCAGTGTTCCCCATGTTAGTGCTTTTCCCTGCCTTTTTCCCGTCCATGAACGAAAAAACCCTTTTATGAGGACTTTTTCAGGGAACTTGGATAATTTAAAGGGCAGGGAAACAAAAAATTTGATAATAAGATAATATATGGAAGACTTTTTCATCCTGTCAGATATTAGGTCGTATTTAACAAGGCTAAAAGTAAATGGAAACTATAATAAAACTTACAAAAAATTAAACATAAGAATTGATGCGAAAATGTAAAGAAATTTAAACATGAAATTTTGTCCTATTTAAAAGGAAAAATAAAAATGAATACATAAATAATACGGTTTTAAAAAGGTAATTTTACACAGGTTTTACGTGTTGTGGCGATGTTCATGACCGATTTTGAGGGTGTCGAACTCAGAGTCGTTGTTCGTGACCAAAAGACGGTTTCCATAATCGATTCTGCCAAGAGGTGAACTTTCCTTACCCAGTGTTGAAGACGTGGGTAGTTATGTTATCCCAGAGGTTGAGAGCCCGACAAACACAGTTTAAATGGGCGGGTTATAGTGGGTGAGGTGATCGGTTAATGTAGAAGGTTTTTCTCTTGGATCGTAGGTATTTAGGCTAGTTCAATGTCTGGTTAGCCAATCTCGCTGTCCTTATCGTAACCTCCCTGTGTCAATGACCCACGCCGACAAGTAAGGTAAAAAGAAGAAATAAATACGTTACAAACTGCTCCTAAAACCCATACGATAGGGTATGACCTTTAAAAGAAATGGGGGGATTAAAAAAATTACTTAAATTCAAAAAAAAACCAGGGAAAAAAAAAGGAACCCTAAAAAAAGAAACTCATTAAAAAAAATCAAATGAATAAATTTAAAGTGGCGCTTAAATTGCTTAAATTTGGGTAATAAAAAAAAGAAAAAAAAAGGGGGGGGAAATAATTTTAACAAAAAAACATTTCCCAAAAGGGCACAAATTTCACCACAAACCCCACAAAACCCATAAAAATTCCCAAAAAAAACTTAAAAAATAAAAAATTAAAAGCAATTTCAAAGGCAAATTTTAAAAAAAATTTGTTGATTTTTTCCCGTCCAGTTTTGGTGGGGCTGGGAAGAGTTTCGCCAGGTACGGTTCTTGTAAAATTATTCGACGAATTTTCTTGTGTTTTGAATACATCCCGTAACTTATTAAACCTTTTGATAAAATTTTTGGGAAAAATTTTAAAGGTGAAAACGGACCCGGGGAATGGGGGGGAACCCTGAACCAGGAGGGGTGGAGGGGGACCTCAGGGGGGTGGGGTGTATCCGGAAAAGGAAAGGGGGGATTCTGACCCGGGGGGGTGAATGTAAAACCTTCCCCGGGGTGGGGGGGATTCTGACCCGGGGGTGGGTGAAAATGGACCCCCCGGAGGGGGTGGGATTCTGCCCAGGGATGGTCGGGGGAAATATGGGGGAAACCACGGACCTGGGGGGGGCCCCGGATTTCGGGGGAAGGTAAAGGTTTTGGGTCCCGGACCCGGGGGGCCTTCGGGTGGGAAAAGGGGGAATGATCCTGGGCCCGGTGGGGGGACTTGGAATGGGAAGGGGAAATGTACCTGGGTCCCGGCGGGGTGGGACTCTGACCTCAGGGGGGGGTTTAAGGGGAGACCCGGTACGACCTGGGGGGGAGGAGGGAATGGGGGAAAATGACCGGACCGGTGGGGGGGATTTAAGGGGAAAGGGGGGGGGGTTTACGGTGGACCCGGGGGGGAGTGCCTGGAAGGTTTAATATGACCGGGGCCTGTGGGGTTGGGGGCACCTGGGGAAATGGTAAGGTGAAAACCTGGGAAACCCCGGTGGGTGGGACCCGGAATGGAAGGGGAAATGAATACCCGGAAACCGGACCGGGGTGGGAGTGACCTAAATGTTTGGGGGGAAAATGGGAACCCGGATGGGGGGGGGACTTTTACCCAGAATGGGGGGAATTGGAACCCCGGGCTGGGGTTTTGGGGGCTACCCAGGAAGGGGAAGGGGAATCCGGCCCAGACCCGGGGGGGAGCTGACCAAGGTGGGAACTGGGGTTGGATACCCAAAATTTGGGGGAAAGGGAAAATCGGGGCCCGGGTGGGGTTTCCCGGGGAAAGGTTTGATGAAAATTGGTAGAATGTGGGGAAGGGGGGGGAAATACTGAGGGGAAAAACTGGACCCTACCCTGAATGAGAGTTGGTGGAAGTTGGAATTGGGGGGGAAAAAATTCTGGGGGGCCAAAGGGAAACCCCGGGGGGGAAAGAAAGGAGTAGGATGGGAAGGGAAATGGGGGGAAAGGGGAAAAAATTTAGGGGGAAAAGATGGATGGCCCCCAAATGGAGTGGAAAGGGAAATATTTAGGTGTGGGGAAAAAATCGAGGGGGGAAAGTGGTTGGGGGGGGAAAAACTGAGGAGGGTGGAAAAAAAGGTAGGATGGGGGAAAGGGGGGGTTTGAGGGGGGAAAGAAACTTTGGGGCCCAGAATGAAATGGAAGGGGGTGAGGTTTGGATGGGGGGGGAAAATTGGGGAAAGATTATCCTGAGACCTGGATGGATGAATGAGGTTTGGATTGGGGGAAAGGGGGGGTATTTGGGGGAAGGGAATCCCGGCCATGAACCCCGAAGAAGGGGAAAGTTAAAAAGGGGGGGGGGGGAAATTTAAATATTTTGTACCTGACCAGTGTAAAAGGGAATTGGGTTAATTGGGGGAAAGGGGGAAAATTTTGGGGAAAAAGTAATTGAGGATGGGGAAAGATTAAAAAAAATGGAGGGTTGGTAACATTTCATTAGAGGAAAAATGATTCGTTAAATAATTATTGAGAATAAATTTTTTTTTTCTTTTTCATAGTTTGATAAGGGGGAAAGGGGGGGATATTTGAAATTTTTAAATGTTTAAGAAAGGGGGTAATTTTTGGAAGGGGGAAAAACATTTATTGGAGGAAAAGAAATTGTGAGGGGGGAGGGGGGGAGTAAAAATAAAGGGGGGTAAGGCCCGGGTTGAGGGGAAAATGAAAAAATTAAAAGGGAGGGGGGTTTTTATAGGGGGGGTTTTTGGGGGGTTTTGGGGTTAGGAGATTTTTTTTTTTTTTTTTTTTTAAAAAAAAAAAAAAGAAAAATTTGGGGAAAAGTCTGTAGTTAAAATTTAAATGTAGGGAATAGGGGAGAGAATCAATGAAAGGAAGCATTTAAAAGGGAAAGGGGGTGCCCCCCCCCGGAAAAAAATGTGCACTTTGATAAGGGGTTTAAAGAGGGAATTTTCATTTTTGGTTGGAAAACATTTAAAAAAGGGGATAAACTGGCCAATTTTTAAGAAAAAAAGGGTTTTTGGGATAAAAGTTTCCAAGGATAAAATTTTAACATTATAAAATTTTTTTCCGGCAAACATTGTTCCCCTCCCCTTTTTGTACCCCTAAAAATTTCAAAATTTTCCCCTTTTAAAATCCCCCCCCTCCTCCCCATCTACAAAACCCTCCTTTTTTTAAATCAAACCCCTTTTCCCTTTTTCTTTTTTAACTACTCCTTTTTTTCTTTTTTATTAAAAACTTAAGTCCCCCTTCCCCTTATCACGTTCCCTTTTCATTTCCAACCCCCCTCTTTTTTTTTTAACTTTCCTATAACCACCCTTTTTTTTAAAAACCCTTTTGCTTTTAAAACCCCCCAAACTTTTTTTTCCCCTTTTTTTCGCCCACCCCCTTTCCCCCAAAATTCTTTTCCCCCGAAACCCCCCTCCTATAAACAAATTCCCCACTTTTTTGCATTTTTCTTTTCCAACCCCCCCTTTAAAACCCCCCCCCCCAATATATCGAACCCCTTTCGGAATAACAACTCACCCAACTTTTCCCCTTTGTTTATACACTTTCCCCTCCCTCAAAAGGGGCCACCTTATCCACTACCTTTATTAATGAGTACAAAAAATGACCAACAGTTTCCCCCTAAATATTAATTTAGTACCCCCCAAGCTTTAAGGAAACCCCAGAAGAAACACTTTTCCCCCCCTTTTCAAAAAACCCAAACCCCCCCCTGCCCCCTGACTGAAAAATCAGAAGGGGGGGAAAAAAAATTTTAAAAACGCCCCGGGGGGTCAGAAAAACCAGTAAAAAATGCCCCCCGAAAGGAAGGGGAGACTTAGGAACACCCCCCCAAAACCCCCCGGGAAAATTTCCCCTTGTCCCCACGGGAAAAAAAGATGGGGAAATAGATTTAAAAGCAAAATTTTTCCCTCGGGCGCGGGGGGTTTAAAGCCCCGCAAAGGAAAAGGTTAACCAAATTTTGGGGTTGGGCCTTTTAAGTAAATTTCAACAAGGCGGGCTTTTCCTTGAAAAACTTTTTTTTGCCAAAATTTTTTTCATTAAAAAATGGGGAAAAAAGTTGTATAGGAAACATTTCCCGCCTCTTAAACTCTTCAAACTTTTGGAATAGCCAGAAATTTTAAAAAACTGGTTTTGGGGGGCCCAAGGAAGTGAAATTTTTTTGAAAAAGGGGAAAATTTAAAAGTAGGACTGCAGTGGGGTAAAAATTGGTTTGAAAATTTAATTCCCGAAAAAGGTTTTGGGTCAAAAAATTTTCCCCCTTCCCCTTTTTTTTTTACTGAAAACAGGAAACAAATTTTTGTTTAACGAAAAAAATATAGACCCCAAGGGCCCTTGCACCATTTTTCTTCTGGCCCCCCCCCCCCCCCCCCCCCCCCCCCCCCCCCCCCCCCCCCCCCCCCCCCCCCCAAAACACTACGGGGCCCCCCGAACCATCCAAAAAAAATCTTTTAGAAAATAAAGAGGGGGAAAAAACACCAAGACACAATATTGCCCCCCAAAAAAGTTTCTTGAGACCGGGGCATCCCTGAACCAACCTCAAAAATTAAAACTGAGGGAAATGGACAAAATAGGCAATTTTTACAAGTCCCCTTTACCTTTTACAAACTTAGTCCCCAGGGCATTTTCCAAGATTAAACCCATTGATAAACCCTTTTTTTTCCTATGAAGTATCCGAGGATTTTACGAAATCTTTAAACCCTTTAAATGGGCCAAACAAATTCATGACGGAGGCATTTTTGAAATCTTACGTTTACACCCCTTTTCCCCCTCACGTTTCCCGGGATGCCAAAAGAAAAACAAGTTGGAAGGCCCAAAGATTGCGGGGCCTGGGCTGGGATTTAAGGCCTTTTGGCCCCCTTCCCCCCCCAAAACCCAACTGCAAGGCCCCCTATTTTGGAAAAAACCCCAAAAATTTTTGGGTGCAGGGAAGGGTGACCGCCCCCTTGCGGAAAAAAAATCAGGGGATTTTTGTTTGGGTTAATACCTTGAAAGCTCAACCCCCCTTTTTTGCAAAGGGGCCCCATTGCGCCCCTTTTCCCCCGAACCGGTTGGGATTTGGTGAAAAAAGAGCCCGGTTGTGTGGCTTTTGCCTAAAACCCGGAAATTAAACAAGGAGGAAAAACAAAAGGGCCCACCAGGGACCCAGCAGAAAAAGGGGCCCCCCCATAGTTGTCAAACCCGAGCCCTGGCTCATTGGGGAAGGGCTAACATGTGGGATTTTAAAATTTGAACCCTTTGAATTCTTTAATAACCAAGGAAGGAGGGGGGCCCCCACTTCAGGAGTCCCCCGTTAAAAAATTTTAAATTTCCCTATTATTTTTGTATAAAAAAAACCCTTTTTAAAAAAGGGGGAAAAATAGGGATTTGGTCGGGGCCCCCTTTTTTTAAGGTTTTTTTTTTTTAGTTGGGGAAAACAACAAGGACAAAATTATTTATTATTATTAATGATTTATAAAATTTTTAAATTTTATAATATTAATAAAATATATTTTTTAAAAAAATGAAAAAATAGGGGGTTTAAAATAAATATTCCAAAACCCAAAAAAAACCAAAAACCCCAACCCAAAAACCCCTTTTTTATTTGGGTTCCCCCCCAAATTTAAAAAATATCCCCCAAAAAAATATTAAATAATTTTAATAAATAAATAAAAAAAAATAATAAAAAATTTAAAATTTATATAATAAAATATCCCCTACACACACAAATTCAAGTATAATGATATTTTAAAAAATTTTTTGGAAAAAAATTAAAATTTAAAAAATGAAAAAAAAAAGGGGGAAAAAAAAACAATGAAGGGAAAAATTGGGAAATTTCAATAAAAAATTTTTTTCTCCCTATCTCCAAATTAAAAATTTGGGGTCGTTTTTTCTTTTGGGATTATAAAATTTAACTATAAAATTAAAATTTTTCTATTTTGTTTAAATTATTTCATTTTCATTTTATTTCCAAAACCCTATAAAAAATGTTTTTTGCGTCGTGTTTTTGTTTTATATTTTTTACTTTTAAAATTATTTTAATATAATTTTTTAATTAATTTTTCAATAAAGTAAAAAAAATTAACAAAAAATTTTTTTTTTTTTTTTTTTTTTTTTTTTATTTTTTTTTTTTTTTTTTTTTTTTTTAATTGGGGAAAAAAGGGGTTTTGATTTTTTTTTCCAAAGAATTGTTTTTGGGACAAAACCTTTTTGGAATTTGTCTTCGTTCATATGTTTTTCCAAAAAAATTTTTAATTTTTGTTTTTTCCCCCAAAAGAAAAGAATTTTTTCTATTTCTTAAAAAAAGAAATTTTATTTGGGAAAAATATAAACTTTTCTTTTTCCTTCCCCATTTTTAAAAAAATTTTTAAAAATTTTTTAATTTTACTTTGGGTTTTTTAAACCCAGTATTTTAAAACCATTTTTGTTTTTTTAATTTTAAAATGGTCCCCAACGGGCATTGAAAAAAAAACCCCAAAACCTTCATAAACTTGAAATTTTTTTCAGTTTTCCCCCTTAAAACAAAGAAAATTAATTTTTTTTTTTTTGAAAATTTCCCCAAAAACCCCAAACTATTGTTTTTTTTTTTAAATAAATTTTAAACTTGGAAAAAAAAATTTTTTAATTATTAAGGGGCCATTTTTTTAAAAATAAAATGAAAATTCCAAATTAGTTTGGATAGTTTATTATTTTCAATTTTTAAAATTTTAAAACCCCCAAAAGAACCTTGTTTAAAAAATTTCCCCTTTTTTTTTAACCTAATTTTTTTCTTAAAATTCAAAGGGAAAAAATTTTCCAAAAAATTAAAGTTTTTTAAACAGTTGGGGGGGGGGAAAAAAAAATTTCCAATGTTTGGAACTGAAAAAATAAAAATCCCTCACCTTTAAAACTAGGGACTCCCCTTTTTTTCCTTTTAAAAAAATTTTTTAAAAATTTTATTTTTTTTCTTAAAAAGGTTCAAATTTTCAAAAAGGTTTTTGGGTAAAGCGGCCCCCCGGGGGGGAGGGCATTTTTTGAAAAAAAACGGTTTTTTTCCCAATTTTTTTAAAATTTAAAAGGGTTAAAAACCCCCTTTTTAAAAAAAGAGCCCCTTTTAAAAAAAAAGAATTTTTTCCCTTTTTTTTTCCTTTTTTTTTTGTTGAAAAATTTTTTAAAAAAAATTTTTTATTTTTTTTTTAAAAAAAAAAAAAAATTTTTAAATTTTTTTAAAAAAAAGTTTTAGTAACTAAATTTTTTTCCAAATTACTTTTTAATTAAAAATATTTTTGTCCATTTCATTTAAAATTTTTTAAGGGGCAAAAGAACCTTGGAGCCGTTCTGGTTTATTTAATCTTACAAACCCAAAAAAATTCAATTTAAAAAAAACTAACAATATAAACCCCTTTTTTTTTAAAAACAATAATGTAAAATTTAAAAAATTTTTTTTTCCCCCTTTTTTTTTTTTTCCCTTCAAATTTTTTTGTTTTTTTTTTAAATCCTTATTAAAAAAAAGTTTATTTTTAAAAAAAATTGTTTTTTAAAAAATTAAAAACATTTGTTTTTTTTTTTTATTCCCAAAAAAAATTTAAAAAAAACCTTTCCCTTTAATTTTGGAAATTTTTTGCCCCGTTATGTCTTAATTTTTTAAAAAAAATTTTAAAAAAGGGAAAAAAGAAAAAAAAAAAACTTGCGAAATTTTTTTTTTAAAGTTTTAAAAACCCAAAGTTATTTAATAAAAATTTTTTCCAATAAAATTATTTTCAAAATTTCGGGGAATAATGATAAAAAAAGGGATAAAATATTTTTTTTTTAGGATGGTTTAAAAAAATTTTTTTTTTAAATTTTGTAAGGCTTAAGATTTACTTACCAAGAATATCTTGTTGTGGGAGCCACTTACCAAGACGGACATTAGGTGGTAGGTCATCCATAGTGTCCTGATCCCACTTCCACAAGACTCTCTGCTTGAGGGAAGCAAACACTTGAACCAAGGTTGTGCGGTACCTGTGTGTATAGTAGTGTTAGCTTAATTATACGACTGCTCTCATCTACTGAACCGTAAAAAAAAAGTCAAATATAAAGACCAAGAAACAAGCTGGAGAACAAGCTTTATAAAAACATGTCGCTCTAAGTAGTGTTTTATAAAGTTATGATAATGCTGAACACTGAACATGCTTCAGTTGTAATAACTAAAGTTTGTTCTACAACCTACGTCTTTGTCTCCATACTTGTCAGTAATTAGCTCTTCCCTCTGGTTGTGACAATACATGCACGTCAAACTGTGGAATTCATAGTGTGATCCAGATTATAGTTATTTAAATATCCTGGTAATAAAATTACAAGTTAAGATGCATTAGTTAAACTAGTTGTTATATCTTTAATAAAAATTTAAAATATATAAACTCAAATGTCGCATAAAAATATGAACAGATTTTCCTATGTGGATAAAATCCTTCATGCAACTCGTACAGTACATATTTTAAGGAAAGTTTACTGGGCGACAGAGGAAAGGCATAACATGTGCATATAACTTTTTAATTATTATATTTTTTAGAAATTCAGTGCAGTGCAAAAAAAAAAAAAAAAAAAAAAAACTTAATGAACAGGAACTTTACACTTGTTCATAACAGATCTTTACATTAATTTATTTTAAATTCTAACAGTTTATTAATATATTTCTAAACAAAAATGTTCATTAGTAACAGTTATATTGAGATCATAAAGTTGTGCGGCAGCTGATGGATCACAGTGTACACGTCAAGTACTTTTAAGCGAGATATATTATCAACTATTTATTGCCCTTGTTGAGTAGAGTAGTTATATAGACACACACAAACATACACTGCTTTACTTCTTGTAGAATTAAAAAGCATACAAGAGAATTTCCATGTGCAATACTGTGAGGAATTAGCGACAGGTAAATCTGCAACAGTTTCAAAAATCAAGTTCCGTGCACGGAGATTCTCACTAAGTAGTACAGTTTGCCAGTGCCATGTATTACGAATAAAGGTAATGAATGGTCTGCAAGACCTGGTTATAATGAGAGTGGAACAAACACGACTCAACAGTATATTTGCCTTCACCCGCTATATACAGGTATGTACAATATATACAGACAGAATAATAAATGTACATCACCGTGACAGATGGCAACACAGAAGCCAGAAAGAGTGCACCGTACTCAACCAGCAGGTAGGCAAGTCTGCCAATGGTTACCGCAAGTGAGCCACGTTCCTTCAGCTTTGGTGGGCTTGCCTGTGATGGTCAATGAACAAATGTACTGATTTAATGATGGCTATCCTATCGATCGTTAAACCCTTAGCACCCGATTCACTGGATGAGAGGCAGCCTATATAGGAATGTGACATTCTCTTCGCATGCCACACCGTATGTGATATTATATGTAGGGGGAAGATTCCCCCAAGAAAGTTATCAGATTACTTGATCACAAATCTCTGTTAAGAAATTCTCCCCGAAATTTTCTTCACCACATCTCTTGTTGAATTTGGTGATTTGTTTTACACATGTGAGGGGTTTAGACATCCGAAAGGCGCGTATGAACTTGTTAGGAGTGAGTGAAGACAAGTGTTTTTTTATGACTTCACATGCTGTTGGAGTGTTAGCAATGTAACATTTATGAAGTAATTCAGGCAAATTCTTTAGCCAGACTTGAGCCCTGGAGGGCTGGAGATAGGGCAGTTTTAAGAGGCATCTGAACTGTAGTATCGGAGTGCTTCTGACAAGACACTGATGGAGTGAATGACGGTGAAAAAAAATTATTTTTTGTCACTATAATAATAATAATAATAATAATAATAATAATAATAATAAATAATATATAAAACTTTTGAATACCTTCAGTATGTTGGAGTTTTCTTACCTATCTACACTGAAGAGGACACTGTCATTTCAACAGTCCATCCTCTGAACCACAGTCATCATGTCACTTGCAAAATCAGTCATATAGATACCTTGTTAACGGAGCCTTGAACATTTTGAAATATGACATAGTTACATGAGGTGTTCGCGCGGCAGACTATTTTATCGTCTTAATATCAATATTTTGTCTTTGTAAACTAACCTAACCTAACTTCAACCTAAGTTAGAAATGGTTGCGAACCTTATGTGAAAGTGAGACAATTTTTGGAGAAGTGGTTTACATTTCCATTATTTTCTGACTCTATGATATTTTTTGCACAGAATTTTTTTCTTCGCTGAAACACAAGTGCCCATTTATACTATAATGTGAGCAGGGGCAAGAAAGTGTAAGGAAACTTGCCCATACTTTTCCCAGACCTGGATACTTAACCTGGTAGCTCTCGGTTGTGTGCCAAGCCTAGACTCTAAATAAAATCTGAAGAGGGGATTAACTCCTCTTCCTTCAAGGATGTGCCTGGAAGCTAGTGAAGGAATCTCGTTCAAGGAACTGGAGGTACCCTTTCCTTACTCGAAACATATATAACCCCGCTTTAGCTCGTATTCCTTAAGCATTGTATGACCCGTACGGGTTTAGCGCCTCTAATACAATAATTTATTAAGAAACATTGATAATTCTTACTCCTCTGGCATACTGGAGGGCGTGACAGCTGAGCCAAGACTGAAGAAGATGAAGCCAGCATCACAAGCACCTTGTACCCAGTCTTCAAGCTCCTTCAAGAAAAGATTCTTCATGTAAAATAATTTTTTACTATTTTTTTTTATTAACACATCGGCCGTCTCCCACCAAGACAGGGTGGCCCGAAAAAGAAAAGCTTTCATTATCATTCATTCCATCACTGTCTTGCCAGAGGCAAGTTATACAACTGCAACATTAACACCCCTCCTTCAGAGTGGAGACACTGTACTTCCCATCTCCAGGAATCAAGTCCAGACTGCTGGTTTCCCTGAATCCCTTCATAAATGTTACCTTGCTTACACTCCAACAGCACGTTAAGTCCTAAAAATCATTTGTCTCCATTTGCTCTTATCTAACGCGCTCACGCACGCTTGCTGGAAGTCCAAGCCCTCTCGCACACAAAACATCCTTTACCCCCTCCCTCCAGCTTTTCCTTGGCCGACCCCTACCCCGCCTTCCCTCCACTACAGATTTATACACTTTCGAAGTCATTCTATTTCCTTCCCTCCTCTCTACATGCCTGAACCACCTCAACAACCCCTCCTCAGCCCTCTGGATAATAGTTTCGGTAATCTCTCACCTCCTCCTAATTTCCAAGCTACGAATTCTCTACATTATTTTCACACTACGCATTGCTCTCAGACATGACATCTACACTGCCTCCAGCCTTCTCCTTGTTGCAACATTCACTACCCATGTTTCAGACCCATATAAAAGCGTTGGTGTATAGAATATATCACATCATATTAAATTGAGAATTACACAGCACCGAGTGAATTCAATCGACTTTGTTTTGATACGAGTCGTGTGACGCAGCGCAGCTGAGACGTACAGTCAGTTGCGTTTGTATGAATGTTCGTGCCTGCAAACACAAAATCAAAATCTTCCACATATAAAGAGAACCAAATTCCCCAAGAAAGTGCTGAGGCTTGGCCATTAATAGATAACAGAAACAGGGATTAAGAAACACATCCTTGTGGAATTCCTCAGCTTAATCAATAGCAGCTTTTTAAGCTGTTATTGATCCAGACACTATTATGTTGTTTTCTAATGGAAGCTTTGAGAATAAATGGGAGTTGGCTTGTAGAACCAAGGAAACAAACTAGAAATGTGTAGGAGGTAACTTACTTGTGAGAGAGGTTGTGCTGGACGCAGGTGTATGCCTCCACAATGAACCACGGCAGGAACATAAGGACGAGCTGGGTAATCGATGGTTTGAACACTGTAGAAATTCAACAAAATCTGACCTTTGTTAGCCTTACACATGTATAAAATCACTTTTGTTTTCTTTAAAAGGCACAAAAAACAGAATGTGCAGCAGGTCTCACAACGTTTCGTTCAATGCTGAGTTTTATCATGTTATGATAAAGCAACACCAACTAAAACGTTGTCAGAATTGAAAACTTGCACTGAAAAATGTCTCTCTTTAATCATTTTCTCAGTCCATATTTCCGTCCTTCCTGGTAATTCCATTGTCAAATCACTCTGGGGCGAGAAAAGTAGAGAAGGCGAAACGACCATTCTTAAGAGTAAGGGGTAAAGGGGAATTTTCGGTAGCAGAGTAGAAAGAGTAGTAATAGTAATAGTTGTAGCAAATGTAAGGAGACTTGTAATAAATGTTAGGAAACTGGAAGCAAATGTTAGGAGACTTGTAGCAAACGTTAGGAAACTTGAATCAGATATTAAGAAACTAACAGTAATTGTTAGAAGACTTGCCTGCTCGTATATTCGTCTCTTGGGATGTGAATCAATAGCTTTAACCCCCAAGCTATACCCATCACTCGAATAATGTTAATAATAATAATAATAATAATAATAATAATAATAATAATAAAAGTTGTAACTAACCTATTAATCAGTACAAGACTTGCATTTGAACCGATTTCCGAAAGACTGGGCATATCATCTGGACAAAGGCCGCGGCGACGACATTCAGATTCCATTCTGTGGAAAATGGAGCACGTGAAACCATGACTAGCGTTGTCCTATATTATTTCTTCTCTGCTGGGAAAATATATATTAAAAAAAATGTAAATAGTTAGTAAGGTATTCGTTTAGTATTCAATAAAATTGGGCATGTCAGAGGTGGGTTGGTACCCTAGTTTACATCAGCAGTGTGTGGGTACTCAAGCCTACATAACACTTTGCATCATGGGATTTAACACTTCGTTAAGTGTGAGGGGGGAAGAAGGAGGACTGGAATGGGTTGTGCTATTTTGTTTATCAGGTGAGATGGGAGATTTTATCTTATTATGGATAACGTTTAAACACTGAGTCGGTTAGGAGAACTTCTGGTTATTTGGCTTCGTCATAAAATGAACCTCATGTCATTGGAAATTTTATTCTGCGATATTATAAACGAGAGTTTTGTTTAACCAATCTTTACCATTTGTCATATCTTTAATGATTAAATTTATGTAGTGGAGACCTACTACTACTACCCTTTCTCTCTCTCTCTCTCTCTCTCTCTCTCTCTCTCTCTCCTCTCTTATATATATGCAGGGTTTTAATTAAAGATTGCGTTAAGGTTCCTAACTTTATTTACGAGCTAAAAGCTGTTACCTACATCAGTTCATTTGAAAGCCTTTTAATTGTTATGAAATATACATATAGGGAGCAGAATGATTTCCGAGTTATCTGTGAGCCAGCGATTTCATTTGGTCAACTGACTTTATTTCGTTGATGTCATTATTCTGTATGAACGTGTTCCAGACAGGTGACATCCTAGGAATGAATGATCTCAGATGAAGCGATGTTCCGCAGAAGGGTACCTTCTCCAGAGCCTTGATGCTTGCTGCCCGTGGTACTTTGACAATGTTGGCCTTATACATAGCAGTAAGACCTCCCTACATCCCTCCTGCTGAAATGGTAGATCTATCCAGGCTGGGTCCAGCCGAGAGATGCGCCGCCTTTCTCTGTTCTCTGTTCTGTCAAGAATTTGCAGATGAGACAGGTTGCAAGCAACCCAAGAAAGCGGAGCACACTCAAGGTGTGACCGTTCTTATGCCTCATACGGAATCTTGCAACCTTTATTGTCGAGCAGATGTGATACGTCGAAGTGCTGGAAGCTTCCTAGGCACTTTGTTTCCAAGATTTATAAAGTGGTTCTTCACAGTTCGTTTGGAGTCAAAATTTCCCCCAAGGATATCAGCTTCATCCAGGCTGTCATTTGTGATGACCAGACCATCATTTGTGTTTTCTCGGGGGCAAATTTGTCCTGCCATTGTTTTCTCAACGCTAATATAGCTGTAAGCTGGTGATTGATGTAATTTTGAGCAACTGGCATTTCCTGTCTTGGATAAGCAAAAGTCTGAGTACAGTCGTCTGTATATGCCTAGGATTATGGGATGAGATGAAGGTTATTGAAGTACACATTCCATAGCAATGGGCCAAGCAGGCCCGAGTGCTCCAATAGTGTCTTGCTAACACTGTTCCGTTGAGAACTACGCTTATAGATCTATCTTAAAGGTAATCACTGAGAAAGCCAGCGATTCTCAGTACTTTTAAACCATACCCCCGGCCGGGATTGAACCCGCGGTCATAGAGTCTCAAAACTCCAGCCCGTCGCGTTAGCACTAGACCAGCTAGCCACAATAAGATTCATCCAACTAGGTATATTTCTACACCATAGGAAGGTTAGCACAGGCACCACTGTGACCACAAATGCAAGTTTTTACAGACGAATCTCCAGCTAGCGTGGCCGTGACGAACTCTAGCTCAAGTCCTTCACTGCCGTCAACATGACTCAAGAAATCGTAATGGTTTGTTTGCAATCTGTCATTACGATTTCTTGAGTCACCCAGTACTTTTAGTTTTGCCAAGTGTCCCTGGTACCATACACACTCAAAAGCTTCACCAATGTCTAGGGCCACTACACAGTTCCCAGGACAGCACCTCCAGCTTCACCATTACTGTCTCCCAGGACAGCACCTCCAGCTTCACCATTACTGTCTCCCAGGACAGCACTATCAGCCACATTTTACTGACTACCAGGACTTCATACCAGCTTAAGTTCTGACTGCTGGCCAGTATCAAGGGCAGGTACAATTTGGATTCATGTAGTTACTGATGCCACATAGGGAAGAGATTTAACATCAAATCAACAGCATGAGTGACGTTCCTGAAGCCGGATTGACGCACAAAAAGTGAGTTGTAGTTGAAGAAAACGCGAGTGATTGACAGAGTGTACACTAGTCTGTGTTCCTGATTTTCTGTCCTATCTTCTTTCGTGAACAGGGACTATATTTGTCTCTTTCAGCAAGAAGGCCTATTTACATTGTGCTAGGCAACGTTTTGATGCGAGTTAAGCGTTGCTTCTAGCTGGTGCACATGTACTCATGCATCTTGGGCTCAATTTTCTGGAACCACAGCTTTTCCAGGACCAGCTTTAATTTGGATGATGATGCATTTATCTTGCCATATCGTCACACTGAATTTGTCACCGTTTGTTGCGGATAGCAAAGGAGGTTCCCTTTCTGGTCAGGAACTTACTCTTGCCAGCAGTGTTCGGCGGCAAAGAAGGTCAGCCTTCTTGCTGACTGCTAGGCTGAGCGGTCCCGTCTATCTATTTAGAGGTGGAATACTTCAGTTCATGGTGAATAACTTGTTGGTCTTTGCCAAGAACCACAGGTTTTCGGAACCCTACTACCTGACACCAGTTTTATTTTATTTCTTTATTTAGTTTATTTGATGTGTTGGCTGTGTGTTGTGTGTGTGTGTGTGCGTGTGTGGTGTGCGTGTGTTGTGTGTGTGTGTGTGGTGTTGTGTGTGTGTGTGTTGTTTGTGTGTGTGTGTGTTTGTGTGTATGTGTGTGGTGTCAGTTCCTATAGGATGGCCCCCTTTTGAATTATCCTACTTGCCATGGTTTGCAGGTTCCTGTTTTTGTTTGGGATGGCTTTATACCTTCTCCCAAACCCCTTTTATTTAGCAGTAACAAAATTCCAACGAAGCCGAATAAGCGTGAAGATGTGTTCTTGTTGGAGAGTA
>NC_069410.1:71662662-71665162 GCF_026875155.1 Cherax quadricarinatus
ATTTTTAAATATATATATATAAAAAATATATATTTTATTTTAAAATTTAATATTTTTAAAAAACTTAGTTGGACTAAGTAAATTAAATTGCGTTTGATTATAAAAAGGTTATGTAAGTTTTTTAAGGCTTAGGTAAAAAAATTATTAATTTTTACAATAAAAAAAATGAAAAATTAATTTTTAATTGTATAAAAAAAATTTTTTTTGAAAGGATTTAAATTTTAAATGAGTTCCGCAATTGCCCCAATTACCAAATATTATATATATTAATAAAATATTTTATTTTATATTATTATATATATTTTATATAAACACTGATCTCTGGCGAAGGAGACTCAAAACCTACAAACCTTAGGAAAAGGACGCAGTGCTTTCCCAAATCTCCCCACACTGGACAATCCTTGGTGTGTCTGAGTACACGTTTGACCCAAAGGCAGCCACTTTCAGGAGAAGGCTTCGCTTTTCATCTCACCCCTGCATGCTCCCCTTACTAGAGATTTGAACAATGCAAGGAATTCCAAGCATCAAAATATACACAAACACTGATCCTGGCTGAAGAGACTCGAACCTACAAACCCTTAGGAAAGGTACGCGTGCTTTACCAATCACCCACAGGACAATCCCTTGGGTGTAGATGAGCTACACTCTCCAAATTTTTTGATTTTTCCAAATCTTAGTAGGCTGTGCATGCAGGGGATAGATGAAAAGCTGTAAGCCTTCTCCCTAAAAGTGGCTCCCTTTGGGATCAAAAAGGGAGCTCATGCTACACACCCAAAGGGGTTGTCCATGTGGTGATTGGTAAAGCACTGGTACCTACAATAATGCCCCACCATCCCAAATTTTTTTCAGATCCCGAACAGTCACTTGATTTTTTTTTGCTTCTGGTACAAAACAAAATTTTCAGGATGCTAACTTCCCCCTAGAGGGGGTTCCTTGGTGAGGGGTTTCTTGTTTAAAGGGAATTGGATCTGTCCCTCCATTCCCTCTAAATTAATAAAAAATAAAAATAAAAAATTTAAGTTTTTAAACCTTTAAATTTACATACGTACAATAATAATAATACACTGAAAGCAGCCGTTGGCCCTACTAGGCGGGGCCCTTTCAAAAATCCATGACCCCCCACCCCCCAAAAAAAAAGGGGGCCCATCCCTTCAGCCGGGTAGGTGCCCCGGGGCCCGAGCTTGCGCTCGAAAGGCTGCCATACCCATTCGCCCCCTTTGGGGCGGGGATGGCAGCCCAGAGAGGCCTAGCTTGTGGCTGGGCCCCGGGGGACAGTTGGTCTCAAAGATGAGGTATTTGGGGCCCCCTCCCAGGGGAATTATTTCTCAGACACTCCCACTCATGTATTATCCAACCAAAAAGGGAAGCTACCCAAAGGGTTTGGGTTTTTAGCTTCGATAAAACCTTGGGTAGTTTTTTAAAAAAAATTTGGGGGGACAGATATATGAGGGGGAGGGGAGGGGTATGTTTGGGTTGCCCGTGGGTACATAAAAACATTAAAGTGTGACGTGTACTTAGCTCAGTGGGGGGAACGTTAGTGCATTCTCCTTGGGCTAAACCCAAAAGATGCCCTCCTTTCGAGCAATTTTAAACCGCGCAAAAAGGAAAGAATGGGGGTAAAAAAGATGGAAAAAGGGCTTTTTGGGAATTTGGAAGAAAAAAAGAGGATTCGTAGTAGCCCTCCTTTTTTTGACCCCTCAGGTCAAGAAAGAAAACATGGACAGGGGCTGGGAAAAGCGGGAACGAGAGACGATAAAGGGACGAATAGAAAGGAAAGAACGATAAAGAAGAAAAAAACTTTTGTGGAAACTTTTTGGGGGAAAACTTTCTAATGCTTTCTCCGTGCTACCCGACGAATGTGAGTCGACTACGGGGAACGTCACGACGAACGTCCCAAAGGAAGGTAAGAATATTGTTTTTGGGGGAAAGCCGGGTTGGGTTAAAAGGAGGGGGTTTCCCTTTTCTTAAAGGGACAGGATGGGAACAGGGGGTTTTTAATTTTTCCGGGGGCTGGGAGGGAGGATATTGTTACCCGGGTTGACAGCACAGAAGGGTAAGGGGATCAACCCTATTATCTGCCTCAGTGCGGGAGGCAATGATTTAGGAAAGCGTAGAAGTGGGGGGATTTTTTAGAAGGTTCAGGACGCAATAGAAAAAAATTTTGGAAGAAGGGGGGGGGCCCTTTTATATGTGGAAATTTCCCAAGAAGGGGTTTTGGGAAATGAATGGTTGCCCCAAGAAAACTGTTTTTAAAATTGTTCTGGCCCGAAAATTTGAAAGGTTTAATAAAATCCCATTAAAAACTCCCAGTCCCATGACAACGGGGACCATTTCCACCCCCAAAATTGACATGTAGGGCCGGGGAGGGTTTTTTCACTTACCCGGGGCGGGTTTGTGGGCTTTTTTGGGCTAGCTCAGTTGGGGGGGGTTGTTAAGATTTTTTAAAACTAGCACTAGTAGAGGTATGGGTTTAGAAAGGGGACAAAAAATTGAGATAGGG
>NC_069410.1:71670162-71719825 GCF_026875155.1 Cherax quadricarinatus
TAAATTTGAAAGAATTAAAGTAAGAGGGAGAATGGATGCAGATGAACAAGGAGGCTTTAGAAAGGTAGGGGGTGTGTGGCCAGGTGTTACAGTGAAAAAAATAATAAACAGTATTTAGAAAGGCTAAAGAGTTTTGGGGCATTTATGGTTTTGGAAAAGGGTATGACAGGGTGGATGGGGGGGCAATGTGGCAGATGTTCAAGTGTATGGTTAGGGGGTGGGTTACTGAAAGCAGTGAAGATTTTTTTCGAGATGGGAGGCTAAGTTGATAGGGGGGAAAGAGGGAAAATTTTTTTTCCCATAAAAGTGGGCCTTAAAAGGAGTGTGATGTCCCCGTGGTTTTTTAATATATTATAAGGGGGTTGTAAGAGAAGTAAATGCGAGGTTTTGGGCAAGAGGCGGGGAGTTAAAAGATAAAAATCACACACAAAGGGGGAGTTGTACAGCTGCTCTTTCCCGAGACACTGTGCCTTGGGAGTTCTAAAGAGAAGTTGCAGAGTTTGGGGATGTTTTGGGGGGGTGTGCAAAAGAAGAAAATTAAAGGTAATACAGAAAGAGAAAGGTTTATAGGAAAACAAAAAGATTAGGTGATGAAAGTTTGAATATCAGATGGAGGAAGGTATGGAGGGGTGAACGTTTTCAGATTTTTGGGAGGGATTTCAGGGGATGGGTTATGAAAAGAGGTAAATCATAGAATTATGGGGGAAAAAAAAGTGAGGGGGGTGCATTTGGGACTGTGGAGAAAAAAGAACTTTGTCCTTGGGGGGAAAGAGGGGAAGTTGAGAGAAGTTTTAACCAAACGTCTTATATGGGTGTGAAGCGGGGTGATGAATTTTGGGCAGCGGGGGAGAAGGCTGGAGGCAGGGAGATGTCATTTCTGAGGGCAATGTGTGGGGGAAATATAATGCAGAGAATTCGTTTTTGGAAGTTAGGAGGGGGTGCGGATTACCAAAATTTTTTGCCCAGGGGGCGGGGAAAAGGGGGTTGTTGAGGGGGTTTTCGGACATGTAGAGAGAATGGAGCGAAACAGAATGACTTCAAGAGGTATCAGCTGTATGGAAGAAGGCGGTAGGGGTGGGCCTAGGAAGGGTTGGAGGGGGGGGGAAAAAAGGGTTTTGTGTGCGGGGGGTTTGGACTTCCACGGGCATGCGTGAGCTGTTTGATAGGATGAATGGAGACAAATGGTTTTTTAATACTTACGTCTGTTGGAGTGTGAGCAAAGAAACATTTATGAAGGGGTTTCAGGGAAACGGCAGGCCGGACTTGAGTCCTGGAGAGGGAATACGGGCTGCACTCTGAAGGAGGGGGGGTTAATGTTGCGTTTAAAAACTGATGTAAAGCACCCTTTTGGGAAGACATGAGGAGTGAATGATGGGGAAGTTTTTTTTTTCGGGCCACCCCGCCTTGTGGGAAACGGCCGGGGTGATAATAAAAAAAAAAAAAAATATGATGGGGTCCACCCCTGGTGTAAATTGTGGACCCCTAGCCTCGGAGAATGGAAAAAAGGCTTCAAGGGAAAAAAATTTGGGTTTTTTCCCGAAGCCTTTGAATATTCCACTTCCCCCACCAAACCCAATATATATATATAAATAAATTTTTATAATTATTTTTATATTATAATATATATTATAATAAAGTATTTAAATGTATATATATATAATAAAATATTATATAATATATATATATATTATATAAAATATATAATTATCAAATAGGCAAAACTAGTCAATTAGGAAGAACTCATTTAAAATTAATTCACTTGCAAAAATTTCTGCATACTCAATTTTCGCTTCCTTTTTCGGGGATGAAGAAGTTGCTATTTATGCTAAAATTGCAACGATCGGACCGAAACACACGCGGCACACCACACACACACACACACACACACAACACACACACACACACACACACACACACACACACATACACACACACTACACACACCAAAAACACATACACACACAAACACACCACACTACACACACCAATAAACACACACATACACACACACACATACACACACACACTACACACCACATAACACACACACACACACACACACCACACACACTACACACACACAACTCACACACACATACCACACACACTACACAACACACACACACACACACAAAAACACACCATACACACACACACATCACACACACACATACACACAACACATCACACACACACTACACACACCACAAAACACACACACATACACACACACACACACATATAATATATATAAATTTATAAAATATTATATTATTAAATAAATATATAAAAATATATGCAAGGAAATCGCAAAAGCAGGCGAAATAACAAAAAACTGATCCTGGTGAAGGGGAATCAAACCCACGAATCTTTGGAGCAAGGTACGCAGGTTATATCATTCTCACCACACTGGACCAATACCTTTGGGTCCAGCTTGCGCTAACGTTGATTCAAGCAGCCCGCTTTCAGGGAAAGTTTACAGCTTTTCATCCATCCCGCAGCATCAAACCTTTCTAGAGATTTTAAAAATGCAAGGAATTCGCAAGAGCAGGGAAAATATACACAAAACTGATCTCTGGCTGAAGGAGACCGAACCTATGAACCTTGGAAAAGGACAACGTCTAGCGCAAACTGACCCAAGGATGGTATAGCACTGTGTACCTTGCCCAAGGTTTGTAGGTTCGAGTCTCCTTTAGCCAGAGATCAGTGTTTTATAAATATATATATAAAATTTTATATATTTTAAAAATATATATATATATATATATATAATATATTAATATATGCAAAAACAACCACTCTGAAAGAATAAGAAATTCCAAGCGCTTCGTGACTACTCACATTTTCAAGGAACATACACACATAGTTCCCCTTTATAATGTGATATCACGAAAGCGCTTGGAATTTCCTATTCTTTTAGATGGTTTTTTTGCATATTTTTAAATCACCTGTTTACTGGATCTTATTTCTATAATAAAAAATATAAATATATAATTATATATATATAATATGAGGACATCGGCCATAACCCCCCAGGCGGGGACCCAAATATGAGAAAAAAACCCCAAAAAAAAAGAAAAAATTTTATCATGTTCTAATAATCACGCTTTGCAGAGGGGCTTCGGTTTGAAAGTTTTGAGTTCCCTAAGCAACAATATCTTAACCCCCTTTTTTAAAGTGTAAGCATTGTACTTCCCACCCTGACCAAGTCGGGCTAACCGGTTCCATGATCCCTCACAAAGTTACCTTGCTCATACTCCAACAGCTCGTTTGGTCCCAAAACCATTCTCTCCATTCACTCCTTCTAACACCTCACGCCGCTTGTTTGGGAAATGCAAATCCCTCGCCCTAAAACCTTTTTTACCCTTTCCCTCCCAAATTTCCTATGATGACCCCCCATCCCCCCTTCCTTCCCTCGATTAATATGCTCTCCTAGTATTCTACTTTGCTCCAAACCTCTCTAAATAACCAAACCCCCAACAATATTCTTTAATCCTCACAATCTTTTGTAACTCCCACCTACTCCTAATTTCTAACACTTTTCTGCATATTTTTCACGTCACATTTCCCTAAGACCGACATTCCATCCCTCTAGCCTCCTCCTTTCTGGCCCTTGTTAACCCATATAAATTGTTTGTTCCCATACTCTGCACAGTCCCTTCTTTGCCTCCATGGATAACCTTTGTAGCTACAGTGAGAGAAAAAGGTAGAGGGATGCAAAGAGAATGGAAAACACGTAAGAGAGAAGTGAAGATTTTTTATACTAAAGGAGGGGGCCCAGTTTGGGTAAGATAAAAATAACTGTCGTAGAACAGATGAGCTAGTGAGAGTATAGGCAATAATGGGGTTGAAGATGTATGGGTAAGTTTAGAAATATAGTTTTTAGAGTGTTCACAGAAGTTTGTGGTTACAGAAAAGTTTGTGCGGGGGGAAGAAGAGCGATTGGTAGAATGATGATTTAAAGAGAGTAGTAAGAGAAAAAAAGTTAGTATATGAGAGGTTTTACAAAGTAGAAGTGATGCAAGGAGGAGGAGTCTATGGAGGAAAAAAAGGGGAGGTTAATAAAGTGGTGAAAAAAATGTAAAAAGAGAGCAAGTGAGAGGGTGGGTGAGGGGTTATCAACAAATTTGGTTGAATATAAGAAAAAAATTTGAAATGAGATTAATAAGTTGAAAGCCGAGGGAAATTTAAAGGATTGTTAGTTAAAAAATAGGAGAGGAAGTTATTAAATGGAGAGTTAGAGGTATCGGGAAGATGGAGGGAATATTTTGAGGAATTGTTAAATCTTGATGAAGAAAAAGAAATCTGAGATTTCAGGGAAGGAGGAACAACTCTTATAGGAGAGAGGGGAAAAACCAGTTGTGAGTGTAGGGGAGGTGCGTGAGGCAGTCAGTTTGAATGAAAGGGGGTAAAGCAGCGGGGATTGAGGGATAAAGATAGAAATGTTAAAGGCAGGTTGGCATATAGTTTTGGAGTGGTTAGGGTAAGGTACCAGGGATTAGCAGAGAGCATGCATAGTTCCTTTGTATAAAGGCAAAGGGGACAAAAGAGAGAGTAAAAATTATAGGGGAATAAGTCTGTTGAGTATACCAAAGTATAGCGTATGACAGTAAGGCGGAGAACAGGATAGCAGATGAAAAAGGAGTCTTTAGGAAGGGTAGAGCGTGTGGACCAAAGTGCTTGCAGTGAAACATAAATGTGAGCAGTATTTAGATAAGGGTAAGAGAAATTTGTTCATTTAATGGATCTGAAAAGGCATTTTATAAGGTGGATAAGGAGGCAATGTGGCAGATGTTGCAAACGTATGGAATAGAAGGTAGGTTACTGAAAGCGGTGAAAATTTTTTCCACGGGGATAGTGAGGCTCTGGTTAAGCATGTAAGCGAGAGGGAGATTATTTCCCAGTAAAAGAAAGGCCTTAGACAAGGATGTTGATGTCACCATGGTATCAATATCTTCATAGATGGGATTGTAAGCAAAGTGAATGCGAGGGTCTTGGCAAGAGGTGTGGAGTTAGAAGATAAATAATCAAACCCAAAATGCGAGTTGTCACAGTTGCTTTTTGGGTGATGACACTGGGCTTTTCGGGTCGACCTCAACCATTCCTTCCTTTCCCCCCTACAGATTTATACGCTCCCCAAATGCCCATTCTACTTTGATCCATCTCTATAAAACAAACCACCTCACAATCCTCTCAGCCCTTGACTAGTACTTTTATTAACTCCACACTTCTCCTAATTTCCACACTCTGATTTTCTGCATAATTTTACACCACACTTTGCCCTTAGAAAGGACATCTCCACTGCCTCCAACCGCCTCCTCGCTGCTGCATTCACAACTCAAGCTTCACACACATATAAGAGTGTTGGTAATACTATACTTTCTTACATTCCTTTCTTTGCCTCCATAGATAACTTTTTTTTTGTCTCCACATATACCTCTACACACCACTCGCCTTTTTTTCCTTCATAAATTCTATGATTAACCTCATCCTTCATAAATCCATCCTCTGGCATTACTTCTTTTACAACCTCATCTATAAATATATTAAACAACCATGGTGACGACGTTTCGGTCCGACTTGGACCATTGACAAAGTGCGGGTTATTGTGTATCGTTCCAGTCACGGTATTGTGCCTTTTTGTTATTTTAAAAAATGGTGACATTACACATCCCTGTCTAAGACCTACTTTTACTGGGAAGTAGTCTCCCTCTCTTCTACACACCCTAACCTGAGCCTCACTGTCCTCATAAAAACTCTTTACAGCATTTAGTAACTTACCACCTATTCCATAAACTTGCAACATCTGCCACATTGCTCCCTATCCACTCTATCATATGCATTTTCTAAATTCATAAATGCGATAAAAACTTTCCTACCTTTATCTAAATACTGTTCACATATATGCTTCAATGTAAACACTTGATCTACACATCCCCTATCCACTCTAAAACCTCCTTGCTCATCCGCAATCCTACATTCTGTCTTACCTCTAATTCTTTCAATAATAACCCTAATGTACACTTTTCCTGGTATACTCGGTAAACTTATTCCTCTATGATTTTTACAATCATTTTTGTCCCCTTTTCCCTTTATTCAAAGGGACTATACATGCTCTCTGCCAATCCCTAGGTACCTTCCCCTCTTTCATACATTTATTAAACAAAAATACCAACCACTTCAACACTATATCTCCCCTGCTTTTAACATTTCTGTCATGATTCTGTCAGTTCCAGCTGATTTACCCCCTTTCATTCTACGTAATTCCTCCACACACCTCCCTCACTCACTTTCCTCTCTTCTTCATTGTTAAAACATGGTTTACCTCCCTGGCCAGTGCATGAAATTACCGCCTCCCTTTCTTCGTCGACATTTAAAAGTTCCTCAAAAAGTTCTCTCCATCTCCCCATCTACTAATTCCCCTACTCTATTTTTAACTGACAAATCCATTCGTTCTTTAGGCTTTCATGTTTAACTCACTCCAAAAATTTTTCTTTTCATTAAAATTTCTTGACAGTGCCTCTCCCACTCTATCATCTGCTCTCCTTTTGCACTCTCTTCACCTTTATTTTACTCTCCATATACTCTACTCTTCTTATAACACTTCTGCTTTATAAAAACCTCTCATAAGCTACCTTTTTTTCTTTTATCACACGCTTTACTTCATTCCACCAATTACTCCTCTTTCCTCCTGCCCCACCCTCCTTTAACCACAAACTTCTGCCCACATTCTAATACTGCTTTTTTTAAAACTATTCCAACCCTCTTCAACCATCCCCCACTACTCATACTTGCACCAGCCCACCTTTCTGCCAATAGTTGCTTATATCTCACCCGAACTTCCTCCCCCCTTAGTTTATACACTTTCACCTCACTCTTACTTGTTGTTGCCATTTTTCTCTTATCCCATCTACCTCTTACTCTAACTGTAGCTACAACTAAATAATGATCCGATATATCAATTTCCCCTCGATAAACATGTACATCCTGGAGCCTACCCATCAACCTTTTATCCACCAATATATATATATAGGGGGAAAGAGGCTAGCCTCAATGATCATTAAATCTTTAAGAGACTTTCCTAGAACTGATAACCACATTTGCCTTCCCCTTCAATACAAAAACGGGAGAGGCAGAATCCCCACTCACTCCACTGACAGTGAAAAAGTCAGAGTGCAGGTGAACAAGAAAATAAAAGAGGGAAACACAGTGGGGGCAATCAGAATTATTACCAATGAAAATACAGTTGCCCCCAGGGATGCTGACACGGCGGAAGCACTTAGAGGAAAGCACCCTGCCAGGGAAACCAGGGGCACCAACAGTTCCAACACCTCTGTCCCCACTGTGGGACCATTGATCGTGGAAGACTCAGACGTTTACAAAGCAATAATGTCGTTCCCATCTGGGTCTGCTGGGGGTTACACTGGAATAAAGCCACAGCATTTAAAGGAAATGGTTAATCCAGTTATTGGGGACATTGCAGAGACACTTCTTTCAGAGATCACAACATTCGTCAACAATTCCTTGGCTGGTCTTATTCCTGACGAAATTAACCTTTCTTTTTTGGTGCAACACTTTGTGCACTTAAAAAGAAGGATGGGGGAATTAGGCCTATTGCAGTAGGCAACACTTTTCGCCGCCTCGTTTCCAAAGCTGCTGTCTGAAGCATTCGCGCAGATGTAGCCATGATGCTTCAACCAAACCAGCTTGGTTTTGGGGTCTCTCAAGGAAGTGAAGCAGCGGTTCATGCACCATGGGCGAATATCAACAACCTGCCTGAGGACAATGCAGTGGTAAAATTAGACTTCAAGAATGCATTAAATCTCCTGAAAAGAGATGTGGTATTAACAGCGGTACAAGAATATTTCCCTGGTCTCTTCCCCTTTGTTTCAGCTGGATATATCAAGGAATCAATGCTCCTGTTTGGAGAGCATGAAATCACATCATCAGAGGGTGTCCAGCAAGGGGATCCTCTTGCACCATTTCTCTTCTGTATAGCAGTTAGGGAAATCACAGTTAGACTGACCAGTGAGCTAAACATCTGGTTCCTGGATGATGGCACAATAGCAGGTACAAAGGAGTCCCTCTTAGGTGATCTTACATAAGTGATGACACGATGACAGGAAATGGGTCTCATCCTGAATCCATTCAAATGTGATATTTCAGTCAACAAGTGATAAATGCAGTGAGATCCAAACTACCAGGAGCAGCAGTCATTGCCCCTACAAATAGCGTCTTGCTTGGAACACCTCTGGGAAGCGATGCCATTGACACAATCCTCAGGAAGAAATTAGAAGAACTGAGGAGAATGAAACAACGAATAGGCAATCTTGACACCCACGATGCCTTATACCTTTTCACAAAGTGCTTGAGTCTGCCCAGGTTGACATATTTCCTAAGATGTGCACCTTCATATGATAACTCTATACTGCACGAATATGACAGTATCCTGAGGCAGATTTTTACGAAAGTACTTAACCTTACTCTAGAAGATGGGCAGTGGAACCAAGTTACACTTCCAGTCAAACTAGGAGGCATTGGTATCCGCAAGTCATCACAGATTGCACTACCTGCTTTTCTGTCCTCATGCATTGCATCCAGAGGGCTTATAGCAGCAATTCTCCCTGAACATCTTATGGACAAGACTGGACTCCAGGACCAAAAGTTCATTGACGGAGCCATGATCTGGGATAATCTAACAGGCTCTGAAACCAGACCTGCTCCCCCCAACAACTACAAACAGTCGCACTGGGATGGCCCGATAGTGGAGAAAACAGCCTCAACAGTGCTTCATTGTTTGTCAATGAAGGATAGAGCCCGCCTCCTGGCAGTGAGAGCGCCTCATGCAGGGGACTTTTTGTTGGCTGTTCCCAACTCCAGCCTTGGCACACGGCTCAACCCACAGACCTTCCGCATTGGTGTTGCCCTTCGACTTGTCGCCCCTATTCTCGCCGAACACGGGTGTATTTGTGGCAGTGAAACAGCAGACCGATTCGGGTACCATGGTCATGTGTGCCGTAAATCCGAGGGAAAGATTGAAAGACATGAGGAGGTTAATAACATCAAGAGTAGCCTCACAACAGCCGGATGCCCAACAATAAGGGAGCCACCCCAACTATGCAGATCTGATGGCAGCCAGAAGCGTCCAGATGGTATCACACTTCAAGCCTGGACAGACGGGAAGCAGGTGGTGTGGGACTATACATGTGCACCTACCTTGGCTGATACCTATCTCCAATACACCAGGGAGGAAGGAGGGGCAGCTGCCAGCTTCATGGAGTCCCAAAAGTCTATAAAATATGGAGAATTTGCCCATCCTTATATGTTTGTTCCCATAGACTCAGAGACCCTTGGCTCATGGGGAAAGAGTGCATCTAAGTGCCTGCTGTATTTTGGGCACGCGTCCCAGTTCTGAAGAGCTTAATGAGATTTTCGTATTATAATCAGTGACAAACATGTAACAATATGTACTAGACATTTATCTCTCACATCTCATGTACTGTATATGCCATTGTATATCAACAATGCATCTCTTAAACCTTTTTATACCATATGTAATAAAATATACCTATTGGTGAAAAAGAATGAAAAAATGGGGTGGTAGGGGAAGTGGAATATTCAAACGGCCTCAGGAAGAAATCCAAATATTCTTCCTTGAAGCCTTTTCATCCACTTTTCCGAGGCTATGGGTCCCACAATTTACACCAGAGGTGGATCCCATCTATATATATATATATATATATATATATATATATATATATATATATATATATATATATATATATATATATATATGCAATAAGATCACAGTAAACATTATCGAGGAACATTGTTCCTTAATAATGTGAGTAGTCACGAAAGCGCTTGGAACTTCTCTATTCTTTCACAGTGGTTGTTTTGCATATATATATATATATATATATATATTATATATATATATATATATATATATATATAAAATATATATAATATATATAATTATGCACGAAGCCAGACCCCAGGTAATAAGTATGGGCGCCTAGCCGAAGCTAGACTATGTTTCCACATACGCCGGAGCACCAGGTCTGTTTGGGAATTGTTAAGATTTCATATCTCTTTCGTTGTTCACTGCATGTGGCAGGATTTGATGAAATGACTTTGAAAACGGAATCTGGTGCCCCTGGGCATGGGGAAAGTCCTTAATTTGCAATACACACACACACACACACACACACACACACACACACACACCACACACACACACACACACACACACACACACACACACTTCATATGTATTCAATGATATTAGACAAATAATTGAGCAAAAAAAACTTTCAACCTCAGACATAACTGTTAAATAAAAAAAGGTGAAGAAGAAAAAGCGAACGTGAATGGAAGAAACATTAGAAGTTCCTCAGAATAAATTACATATTTCTCCATATCAGTCACACAAATTCCAGTTATGAGTAGCTGATATTTTAATGCCCTCTGAAGCATTATAAATTTCTGGACGGAATAAAACGTTCAGAAACCTTCCATTTCTGATTTGTTGTGCAACTGTGAAGTGTTCACTTTTCTTTGTATTTCTCAATATACCTGTCCATCAAATTTATAATGTTATTGTTGTTGTCGTCGTTTTTGTTGTTATTATTATTTTTATTCTTTTTAAAGTATTATTATTAATACTATTATTGTTTATATTAACTATTATGCAATAAGTAAACAGATGATATCATAATCTACAGAACAACCACTGTAAAAGATATGGTTTTTTGCCACCCAAGTGGCTAGTTTATGGTGTATCAATATGTTCTTGTGCCACCGTCCACAGGATTGGATATCATTTTGCACAATAAACTAGCCACTTCGGTGCCAAAACGTTATCTTCCACATTGATTGTTCTGCATATTATGTGGAAAGAATAGAGAATTTCCAACCGATTTCGTGATTTCTCACATCAAAGAATTATGATATTGTGAGAAATCACGAAATCGCTTGGGAATTCAGTATTCTTTTCACAGTGGATGCTCTGCACATTAACTATTATATTTCATCATTGCTGAGCGGTACTGACCAAGTCATGGTGGACGCAGGACAGCGGAATGTGGGCTCCCTTGTGCCGTATAACATATTTGGTCAGTAGACGGCCAATTGCTGGTTCTTGTGGACGATCCTTCATAAACTTTGGACCTTCTTGCTACTTCAGCTCTCATGCTGCCTCGTCACACACACCAAAAAAATTATTTGTATTATTTATTTGATTTACAAATATCATCATTACCCACGTCATGTTAGCTAATTCTTGAAAATAGAGATGCCTTAATTTGGTGAAGCACTCTTGATTAAAAATAAATAAAATACCCATCTCGATCTTTGGATCAAGTCTAATGAAACCCCCTATTTTCCAGATGATATATAACTTAATATAACAAAAGTAATTACATTTTAGCTATTCCCTTCCGGGTTTTGACACCTCAGATAATCTATTTCCTTTCATACTGCGGATCATCTCCAGCTTTTAAGTTATGTTTTTTATATTATTAACACGTCGGACGTTTCTCAACGAGGCAGTGTGATGGGAAAAAGAAAAAAACTATTTTATCATCACTCACTTCATCAATGTCTTCCCAAGGGAGTGCCTACACTACAGTTCAAAAACTGCAATAAATTTACAGCATGAGATTTGGATCAGTTTTTTTAAATTCTCAAAGGTCTCTAGAGTATACCTAGAGAGGATTATCGGGGGTCAACGCGGCCCGGAAGGAAGCAAGTCATTGTTTTGAAAAATATTCACTTTCATTATATCCATTATTCATTTCTTTCTAATCCTTACAGGGATATAACTTCCCTTTTAATTTATTAACGAGCGCTTGTTAGACCCGACCGATGTGTTGCCTTGTGGAGAAATATTGAAATAGTCATGTCCTTGTATTTGTCTGGAGAGATCTTGTGAATGAGTGATGGTAATATCTTTATCTTTTTCGTCAACCTTGGTGGGAAAAACTGGAAGCACTGAAACAAAAATCAACCTTTACGATACAACTAAAATCTTGTGGTCACAATTACCTCTTATTCATGATGATGCTGATCGCATTCTTGAGATTATCAAAAGTAAGTTGTTCCCAGAGAAGAACTCTGCCCCAGCCGTCCCCCTTTAGCAGTGTTCATGTTGGAATACTGGTCAGCAAACACAGGCATTCCCAGCACCGCTACACCGTGGTACATGGACTCCAAGGTACTCAGCAACCCACCGTGGGTGATGAACAAACGCAAGCGAGGGTCACCTGTATTAAATAACTAGTTACATTTTTTCCCTCTCTTCTTCCCCTTCTCTTTCTTCTTCTTCTTTGAAAATCCTTTTTATTATTATCATTTTTATTATTTTATCTATTAGGAAACAGTGAAAGTTCCAAATATTGCAGTATTTTCTGTAAGGAACACGTATAAATTATGTACATAGTTGCTATTCTGTCGCTGGTATGTCACAGGTGTCTTCTGAAAAAAAAACTCTGTAAAGCTGGATTTTTGTCTTCGTTATTGGTCTTATTTATAATATATTTAATGTGAATTAATGAACCTGGTTAAAGTCCTGTAGAGTCTGCAGCAATTTTTAATGAGAATCTTACAACATCCGAAGAGAATTCATTATTAATAAAAAACTTATTATCAAATACTAAACATTATTTTTTCCACATTACTTGAATAATGATAAAAAAGTTATAAAATATTTTTTTAGCATGGATTAAATATTTTTATTTTAAAATACTTCAAAATAAATTAGAAATGATGTCTTAATATTTATGTTTTTTTCTTTTAGCGATGTGTCTTGATGTAAGGCTTAAGATTTACTTACCAAGAATATCTTGTTGTGGGAGCCACTTGCCAAGACGGACATTTGGTGGTAGGTCATCCAGGGGTCCCCGATCCCATTCCATAAGACTCTCTGCTTGAGGGAAGCAAACACTTGAACCAAGGTTGTGCGGTACCTGTGTGTATAGTGTGTTAGCTTAATTATGCGGCTGCTCTCATCTACCGAACCGTAAAAAAAAAGTCAAATATAAAGACAAAGAAACAAGTTGGAGAACAAGCTTTATAATAACATGTCGCTCTGAGTAGTGTTTTATAAAGTTATGATAATGCTGAACACTGAACATGCTTTAGTTGTCCTAACTAAAGTTTGTTCTACAACCTACGTCTTTGTCTCCAGACTTGTCAGTAATTAGCTCTTCCCTCTGGTTGTGACAATACATGCACGTCAAACTGTGGAATTCATAGTGTGATCCAGATTATAGTTATTTAAATATCCTGGTAATAAAATTACAAGTTAAGATGTATTAGTTAAACTAGTTGTTATATCTTTAATAAAAATTTATAATATATAAACTCAAATGTCGCATAAAAATATGAACAGATTTTCCTATGTGGAAAAATCCTTCATGCAACTCGTACAGTACATAATTTAAGGAAAGTTTACTGGGCGACAGTTTACTGGGCGCATATAACTTTTTAATTATTATATTTTTTAGAAATTCAGTGCAGTGCAAGAAAAAAAAAACTTAATGAACAGGAACTTTACACTTGTTCATAACAGATCTTTACATTAATTTATTTTAAATTATAACAGTTAATTAATATATTTCTAAACAAAAATGTTCATTAGTAACAGTTATATTGAGATCATAAAGTTGTGCGGCAGCTGATGGATCACAGTGTACACGTCAAGTACTTTTAAGCGAGATATATTATCAACTATTTATTGCCCTTATTGAGTAGAGTAGTTATATAGACACACAAACATACACTGCTTTACTTCTTGTAGAATTAAGAAGCATAAAAGAGAATTTTCAGGTGCAATACTGTGAGGAATTAGCGACAGGTAAATTTGCAACAGTTTCAAAAATCAAGTTCCTGTGTATGGAGATTCTCACTAAGTAGTACAGTTTGCCAGTGCCATGTATTACGAATAAAGGTAATGAATGGTCTGCAATACCTGGTTATAATGAGAGTGGAACAAACACGACTCAGCAGTATATTTGCCTTCACCCGCTATATACAGGTATGTACAATATGTACAGACAGAATAATAAATGTACATCACCGTGACAGATGGCAACACAGAAGCCAGAAAGAGTGCACCGTACTCAACCAGCAGGTAGGCAAGTCTGCCAATGGTTACCGCAAGTGAGCCACGTTCCTTCAGCTTTGGTGGGCTTGCCTGTGATTGGTCAATGAACAAATGTACTGATTTAATGACGGCTATCCTATCGATCGTTAAACCCTTAGCACCTGATTCACTGGATGAGAGGCAGCCTATATAGGAATGTGACATTCTCTTCGCATGCCACACCGTATGTGATATCATATGTAGGGGGAAGATTCCCCCAAGAAAATTATCAGATTACTTGATCACAAATCTCTGTTAAGAAATTCTCCCCGAAATTTTCTTCACCACATCTCTTGTTGAATTTGGTGATTTGTTTTACACATGTGAGGGGTTTAGACATCCGAAAGGCGCGTATGAACTTGTTAGGAGTGAGTGAAGACAAGTGTTTTTTTATGACTTCACATGCTGTTGGAGTGTTAGCAATGTAACATTTATGAAGTAATTCAGGCAAATTCTTTAGCCAGACTTGAGCCCTGGAGGGCTGGAGATAGGGCAGTTTTAAGAGGCATCTGAACTGTAGTATCGGAGTGCTTCTGACAAGACACTGATGGAGTGAATGACGGTGAAAAAGTTTCTTTTTTTGTCACTATAATAATAATAATAATAATAATAATAATAAATAAATTAATAATATATTATATATAACTTTTGAATACCTTCAGTATGTTGGAGTTTTCTTACCTATCTACACTGAAGAAGACAATGTCATTACAACAGTCCATCCTCTGAACCTCAGTCATCATGTCACTTGCAAAATCAGTCATATGGATACCTTGTTAACGGAGCCTTGAACAGTTGAAATATGACATAGTTACATGAGGTGTTCGCGCGGCAGACTATTTTATCGTCTTATATCAATATTTTATCTTTGTAAACTAACCTAACCTAACTCAACCTAAGTTAGAAATGGGTTGCGAACCTTATGTGAAAGTGAGACAATTTTTGGAGAAGTGGGTTACATTTCCATTATTTCCTGACTCTATGATATTTTTTGCACAGAATTTTTTTCTTCGCTGAAACACAAGTGCCCATTTATACTATAATGTGAGCAGGGGCAAGAAAGTGTAAGGAAACTTGCCCATACTTTTCCCAGACCTGGATACTTAACCCGGTAGCTCTCGGTTGTGTGCCAAGCCTAGACTCTAAATAAAATCTGAAGAGGGGATTAATTCCTCTTCCTTCAAGGATGTGCCTGGAAGCTAGTGAAGGAATCTCGATTCAAGGAACTGGAGGTACCCTTTCCTTACTCGAAACATATATAACCCCGCTTAAGTTCGTATTCCTTAAGCATTGTATGACCCGTACGGGTTTAGCGCCCTCTAATACAATAATCTTATTAAGAAACATTGATAATTCTTACTCCTCTGGCATACTGGAGGGCGTGACAGCTGAGCCAAGACTGAAGAAGATGAAGCCAGCATCACCAGCATCTTGTACCCAGTCTTCAAGCTCCTTCAAGAAAAGATTCTTCATGTAAAATAATTTTTTATTATTTTTTTTATTAACACATCGGCCGTCTCCCACCAAGACAGGGTGGCCCGAAAAAGAAAAGCTTTCATTATCATTCATTCCATCACTGTCTTGTCAGAGGCGCGCATACATTACAGTTATTTAACACCCCTCCTTCAGAGTGGAGACACTGTACTTCCCATCTCCAGGAATCAAGTCCGGCCTGCCGGTTTCCCTGAATCCCTTCATAAATGTTACCTTGCTTACACTCCAACAGCACGTTAAGTCCTAAAAATTATTTGTCTCCATTTGCTCTTATCTAACGCGCTCACGCACGCTTGCTGGAAGTCCAAGCCCTCTCGCACACAAAACATCCTTTACCCCCTCCCTCCAGCTTTTCCTTGGCCGACCCCTACCCCGCCTTCCCTCCACTACAGATTTATACACTTTCGAAGTCATTCTATTTCCTTCCCTCCCTCTCTACATGTCTGAACCACCTCAACAACCCCTCCTCAGCCCTCTGGATAATAGTTTCGGTAATCTCTCACCTCCTCCTAATTTCCAAACTACGAATTCTCTAAATTATTTTCACACTACGCATTGCTCTCAGACATGACATCTACACTGCCTCCAGCCTTCTCCTTGTTGCAACATTCACTACCCATGTTTCAGACCCATATAAAAGCGTTGGTGTATAGAATATATCACATCATATTAAATTGAGAATTACACAGCACCGAGTGAATTCAATCGACTTTGTTTTGAATACTGAGAACTAAAAGTCGTGTGACGCAGCGCAGCTAGACGTACAGTCAGTTGCGCTTTGTATGAATGTTCGTGCCTGCAAACACAAAATCAAAATCTTCCACATATAAAGAGAACCAAATTCCCCAAGAAAGTGCTGAGGCTTGGCCATTAATAGATAACAGAAACAGGGTTTTAAGAACACATCCTTGTGGAATTCCTCAGCTTAATCAATAGCAGCTTTTTAAGCTGTTATTGATCCAGACACTATTATGTTGTTTTCTAATGGAAGCTTTGAGAATAAATGGGAGTTGGCCTTGTAGAACCAAGGAAACAAACTAGAAATGTGTAGGAGGTAACTTACTTGTGAGAGAGGTTGTGCTGGACGCAGGTGTATGCCTCCACAATGAACCACGGCAGGAACATAAGGACGAGCTGGGTGAAGTCACTGGTGTTTTTGGAGTATGACGACTCACCTCCTATGTCGGCGGTGGTGACGATAATGTTGGTTCGTTGGCGAGGTACTTAAGGGCAATGATGTATTCTTATAGGAAGTTAGAGAAGAGGTTCACATAAAGCTGCAGTGAGAAGGCCCTGTATATAAACCCTTGTATATATACTTCTGGGGACCAATCAGCCCCGCTCATCTTAAACACTCAGGCGACCTTCTAAACCGCATTGTAACCTTCCATCCGTTAACAAGAAACTAAGCAGTTTGATGTGACTTTCCCTTCTTCACAAAAGTTACCTACAAAAAAGCCATCGGGTTCTACGACGTAAAGTCAAACCAGGACCTTATCTTCCTTACCTCCGGAGATTTTGTTGACTTGATTGAACTCTGATGTGTTAACTTCAACTGTTTTTCCTTCAATAAAACAAGCTTACAAACAAACCTGCGGCATGGGAATGGGGTCCCAATTATGTGCCGTCCTAGCCAAAACTTATACATGTACGACCTAGAGTCCGAACACTTCGCAACTTCATCCCTTCAAGCGTTACTTGGTTTACGTTACGTGGACGATGTCCTGTAATAAATCCAAAACCGTTTTGATGTACGGGATCTTCAGGCAAGGCTAACGCAGTTGAACAGCGATTCAGTTTACACTTAGAGGAATGAGTCAATGACAAGCTCACCTTTCCTTCGACGTCCTCATTCACAAACGTAGACAACAACCTAAGATTTTCAAGTTATCGGAAACCACCAATAAAAAATGATCTCACACACTCTATTCAGTCAAGATACCAAGACAAAAGAGGCATCTTCATCGGGTTTTTCCTAAGAAGCCATCATTACGAATTTGTAGTCCCTGAGTTCTTGACGAGGAATGTACTTACCATGTCAACCAAAATTCACTGAGTTACAATTTCTCTTTTTCATCAAAGACTTGCAAGAAAAGAGCTCTTCAGATCATCAATCTACACGCATCAACACCGCTCCCAACCCCCCCCCAAAAAATAATAAAAAATAAAAAAAAAAAAGTTATAATTCTTCCCAACAGCCAGGTTGCTTAAACGTCTCAAAGTACTTTCACAAGCTAACACCAGAGTCGCCATCCCCCGCTTCCCTACCACTCCCTAAAGGATCTAACCAGGACAAAACCTTAGCACCACAGAACCAGTCATGCAGGGTTTACACTCTACCCTGTGGAGCGTTTGACAGATCTACGTAGGTGAAACAGCAAGAAACCCTCGACACACCCGCCTCATGTGAACACTATACGCATGTAGGAACGACAACTTAAACAACGCTGTGTCACAACACCGAAATTCACAATCATTCTTATGAAATTCAGAGACGCCCAAATTAGTGATAAAAGAGTACTAATTTCGACACACGCAAATGCCTTGAATCAGCTCTGAAAATCCCCCACTGTTTCGAATACAATTTAAAACAAAACATCGGCAGTTCACAATCTCCGAAGTCTTAGCAAGAATCCTCCTGGAAAACAGTAATCCCTGCCATCCATAGTCTTCTGTTTACTACACAAAGCACAGAGAGTGAACATGAAACAACCTGCCTCATTCCAGTTCTATATTTGTCCAACTATTTTTATGTTACCCAAGAATGCTTTTATTTCCTTTTACTCATGTACGAAATTAATTGCTTTGTCACTACCACTATACTACACTACTACCACTAGTGAACATCGGAATGGTACCCATAGTATTCACTCACTCTGAGCCTTTTATATACCCTCTGTGTCCAATGTATTGTTGTAAATGGCTTTGATAAAGCTCCGGGAGAGCGAAACGTTGCCACAATAAATGTCAACATTAGATTGCAACTTGTGTCCTTTTAACTTTACAATTGATAATTAGAAAGTGCGCTGGTTGAAAGAAACTTAACACCTAGAAAGAAACCTATTTACTAAATTACCAGAAGAAGGGGAGGGGGGGGGGATTAAAGGGGTACATGGAAAAAGACTAACCTTCAGGTAGCTATTTACTGGTAAGTGGACAATGGCAGGTATAAGGACGCGAACACCTCGTTACCTATTTACTGTTATTTGAGAAAAGGACAACGAGTGTCTTGAAGGTTTGATTAATGACAGAAAAATAAAAAAAATAGTTACATACCTTGGTGATAAATAGTAAAAGAACATAGCGTCCATAGCAACATCAGAGAGAGTACTGATTGCTCTCTCCATGAACGTCATAGGATGTTTGAAATCCAACATAAATGATGCGTCATAGGAGGGAAAGCGTGTATTTCCTATTATTGATGTCAGCTATAATTGATTCTAATAACTTGCCCACTATAGATGTCAGGCTTATTGGACGGTAATTTGAAGGAGTCGGATTATCCCCTGATTGATAGAGGAACCACATTAGCCATCTTCCAACATCTCTGGCACAACACTGGTAAGGATGGACGCATTGAATACACTCGTTAATGGCTGACTAAGCTCCATCTTGCATTCCTTAAGTACCCTTGAAAACAACTCATCGGGTCCCGGGGACTTATTTTGTTTCAGTTAGTCTATCTGTTTAATATCCATGTCCCTCGTGACAGTAATATTAGTTAACTTAAATTCATCAGGAACTAAAATATTGTTAATTACTGGAAATCTCATTTACATCTTCTGTGTAAAAACTGACAAAAAAATAGTCATTAAATAAGGAACACATTTTCCAGTTCATTATCCGTCAGGGTCCATTCCCCGATTTCAGTGGTTCCTACTTTTTCCTGCTAACCTTCGTCTATACACTTGAAGAACCTTTCTGGATTAGTCTTTGATTCATTAGCAACTCTATTTCATAGTCACGTTTAGCCTTTCTAATCGCCGCCGTTTTTACTCTCTCTTTTAAGCTGAACCATATTTGTCAGTAAGGTTAACATTCCTCTTCTGATGCGCCTAAAAATTCCCTCTTTTCTCCACTATAGATGCTTTTGGCCTTTGTTAACCCATTTGGATCGTTATTATTAGGCCGTGTGTGTGATGGAATCGGTTTGAAAAAACGGACAAGTTGAAAGATTTGAGACAGTTTGCAGCATTGGGAATCTTTATTCGGAAAACGGTTTCGCCACACAGTGGCTTCATCAGTCCAAACAAAGAGGGAAGGTAAGGGAGGAGGAGAATGAGGTAATCAGTCCCTCAACCTGGAGTCGATGTGTTCAGTCATCAATCTTGTAGCATTATTAGACCTAATTGCTCTCTGGGGAATGTATATATACTTGGGCACTGTGTACATTATTAAGAAAACAATCATAAAAGAGCAGATCATTCTATTCATAAGTAAAGATGATCGTCAATTAAAATCATTAGCTAGATAACCCCAATCCAAAAAAAAAGAAAATTAAGACAGATGTTCCTAAGTCCATTATAATCGGCCAGAACGAAAATCGGGGTTTTTACTGTATTATCATTATTCTTGCATTCCCAATTAATGCTAAAGGTGATGGATTTGTGATCACTTGCGCCAGCTCTTCAGTGATCTCCAGATTATTCACATCGAGTGTTTTCCTTATTTGACAAGACTAGGTCTAGCAAAATTATTACCCCTGGTAGGTTCAGTTACACTCTGTTTCAGAAAAACAGTCCTGAATGTTTCCATGGTAGTCACTGGACTCTAGATTACCTGTCAATGAAATTCCAGAGTCAATTTGTAATGTTAAGCCCCTACTATGGACTACGTTACTGTGTCCAGGAAGCCCTAACAATTTCGTCCAAAGAAGTCTCCCTCTATCGTGATCCAAAGCATGGACGGTCGGTATATTACACCTAGAATTAGTTTTTCTTGACCCTCCACGAACTTACCAAACAGACTCTGTTTACTGCTCAATCTATTTTTATACTTTTTTTTGCATTCAATTAATATTTTTCTCCGAACATACAATGCAACTCCTCCCCCCTTCCCCATTTAAACTATCACACTGGGGGAATACTTAAATCCCTGAATATTGCATCAGGCAGTCATATCCCGACTCTTAAATCATACCAAGTTTCAGTTTAGCAATGATATCAAAGTTCCCAGCACATGCTATCCAAACGTAGTTCATTAATTTTCATTTCTTGCACTTCGACTTGTTAGCATAAAATACCATCATATGTTTTTTCTTCTGCACATTTTTCCTATTATCTCTTGTTTTTACACAATTCTGAAAATTATCATTACCCAGAGTTACTTCCAAGACAGTTACTATTAAGATTTCTTAATATCAGAGCATAAGTCAATATATCAATATTCATTATTATATCATTCAAAAACCCATACTCTAACTAATCTATTTATAGTCCTAACAAACCCCCTCAACTGAGTTAGCAAGAAAACCCACACCTGCCCTGGATAAGTGAACCCATCCTGGCATACATGTCATTTTCGGCCATAGAAGTGTCCCAGTTGTCAATGAATGGTACATGCATTATCCTTACAGTGTTTATCAGCCAACAATTTAAATACCAAGTGCTATGGACAACCATTCTTACCAAACTATTCTGTTGGAAAAATGACACTTATAACAGGGCGCCCCCCCCTTCTTCCTAATCATGTCTATAGCTGTCTGAACTTTTAACTAAATCCTCACTTCTTCGTTGCCTACATCATTGCCTCCAGCACTGAAGCAAATAATAGGATTGATCCCATTACCCGTTCATGATGTTGTCAAGACGGCTACAATGTTCCTCCATTACAGCCCCAGGAAAGCATTACCCTTTGTCTCCTACTCCTGTCCTTCAAGCAGAATGCCCTACATGTATCTACCTGGTATCCCAACAACAAACAATATTCTTACTTCCTTGTTGTCGTTCGTCGTGACGATCCAGTAGTAGACTCACATTCGTGCGGTAGCATGAGAATGCGTTGGAGGTTTCCACGGGAGTTTCCACAGGCAGTCTCTTCTTCTTCATCGTTTCTGATTTCCATTCGTCTTCTGATCGTCAAATTCGTCGTCCCCTGCATGTCCAACCACTGTCACGAATCCCTTCTTGACCTGAGGCCTTCGAAACAGGAGGAATATACGAATCCTCTTGTTTTCCTCGCGTCAATCGGACGTATCTCCATCTTCGTTGCCCTCAATTCTACCTTAGTTGCTGCGTATAGTTGCTCGATGGAGGGCATCTTGGTCAGCTCCACGGGAGCAAAACAAGACATTCTTCACACGTTAAGTACAGTCAGCACTCAAAGGTTACAGGTCACACTCAAGAGCCACACAAAACAGGTCTTCACTGAGCTAAGTACACGTCACCACTGGAGCTAAGTAACGTCACCACTGAGACTAAGTACCACGTCACCCACTGAGCTACAGTACACGTCCACCACTCAAAGCTAAGTAACGTCACCACTCAGTACACGTCACACTCCAAGCTAAGTACAACGTCACCACTGAGCTAAGTACACGTCACCATGTGGAGGGTGATCATAAAATTCCAAGTGGTTGAATGGGTGTGAGAATGAATTTTGTGTATATGTGTATATTCATATACATGATTTACACTCCAAGTATTGTAACCACTATTTCCTTCTTTTAGAGTTATAACAATTTTGGTCAGTGAGGTTAGGGTAATAAATAGTGTCCTCCGGAATGGCTTCTTAATTTTAATTAAAGATATATTCATAATACAACAAAAGCCAGAAATAATATACGAATTATCGGTATATAAGTTAAGAATGGCATGTTTCTTCTTAGTATCCATCATATTACATAAGGCTTTCATAACAGACGATTTAGGAGGAGTCCTAGATATAACATATATTAAATGGAGATTACTTTAATGTATAAACAGTCTTGTTTTCCAATTGGAAGCAGTCAGAATAAACAGGAATTTGTCCAGGCCGGCTAATAAACCTTGGCCAGTTACCAGAGACGAGCAGGAGTGTTCTCGTTGGCTGCTACTTCTTCACTGCTCGTCCCCTCTAACCTTTGGAGCATACAGGTAAAGTGGTCACGTGACGTTGACTCGCCAAACACTCAGTAGAGTTAGTTGAACATAAAGGGGGGGGGAAAGGGGGGGTATACCATCGTAACATCTCGGCTATCTATACTCCGGCACACCGGGCGGCGGCAGGTTACTCATTACACTCCAATTAAACTTATCAATGGCCATGTTACATAAATTTATAATTGTTATAAAAAAAAAAAGGCATTAGTTCTTAATAATACAAGGACTTTCATTTCCAATTTAGCTATTAAAGGAAATAACCGCAATGTAAAATATTTAAAGGAATGTTAACCATAGGGGCATGAACAATGCATATTGCGTATACGTATTTACTGCGTGGTATGTATATGGCATGAGTGTTTGTGTATTGAATAAATATTTTTTTGAAGCCCATTACTTATTCAGACGTTATGTTTATGCATATTTATGTGTGTATATATGTATGTGTACATGACTGTATTAAAATATATAAGTCGTGCCGATAGGTAAATCTGGTCAATAAAGCCAGTCCTCATTTACAATTAAGTCCTTCTAAAATTTTTATTATACGTGTATATATATATTTTTTCAAAGTAATGTTAATGTAAAAATTAATAAGTAAAACTTTGCTATTTTGGCTTAAATAGGAACGTTGTTTCTTGCCGAATAAGGCAAGCGAAAATTGTGAATGCCAATAATTCGCCAAAAATCGGGGGTGAGTTATTAATGTAAACGTTAATATTTTGTACAAAAGTACCTTAAAAAAATTTACCTGACAAAAGTATAAGAAGCGCAATTTAATTTAGCCTAATCCACAAAAAAACTAAGCATATTTTAGAGAAGTTTACCTAATTTAATAATAAGCAAAACGGAATGAAATATATTTTTTTTTCGGTAGGTTCTTGAATGTTTTGCGATATTATTGCATACACAAAATTTTGGAATGTTTTATTCGGCAAGGAAAAGCGTTGCTATTTAAAACCAAAATAGCAAGTTTAACCTATTCGGCTCGCACCACACAAAACACACACACACACAACACACACACACGCACACACACACACACACACACACCACACAATGTTGTGCGTACCACTGACCACCAATCTTCAACAATCCTGGAAGGGGCAATACTGAGGTATGGAAGGGACGGCAAATGTAGTTCCCATTTTCAAAAAAAGGAGACAGGAAAAAGAGGCACTTAAACTATAGATCCTGGTCATTGACGTGTATTAGTATGCAAAATTCATGGAGAAGATTATCAGGAGGGAGAGTGGTGGAGCACCTTGGCAACGGAAACAAGGGTATAAATGCCAACCAGCACGGATTCACGGAAGGCAAATCCTGTGTCACAAACCTTCTTGGAGTTTTATGATAAAATAACAGAAGGTAAGACAAGAGATTACGAGGGCTGGTGGGTTGATTGCATCTTTTCGACTGCAAGAAGGTTTTGACACACGTTCTCACAAGAGATTAGTGCAGAAGCATAAGAGATCAGGCGCATTATAACAGGAAGGGCACTGCAACATGGATCAGAGAATACATGACAGGGACGGCAACAACGAGTCATGGTACGTAATGATGTTTCACAGTGGGCACCTGTGGACGAGCGGGTGTCCCACAGGGGTCGTTCCTAGGACCCAGTGCTATTTTTGGTATATGTGAACGACATGACGGAAGGGTTAGACTCAGAAGTGTCCCTCGTTTGCAGATGATGTGAAGTTAATGAGGAGAATAAATCTGATGAGGACAAAGGCAGGACTTCAAAGGACCTGGACAGACTGGACACCTGGGTCCAGCAAATGGCTTCTCGAATTTACCTGCCAAATGCAAAGTCAGGAAGATAGTGGGAAGGGCACAGAAGACCACAGACAGCAGTATAGGCTAGGTGGCCACAAGACTTGCAACTCACCAAGGACGAAAGATCTTGGGGTGAGTATAACACCGAGCTGTTCCGGAAGCACACATCAATCAGAAAACTGCTGCAGCATATGGGCCGCCTGCAAACTGAGAAACAGCATTCCGACACCTTAGTAAGGAATCATTCAAGGGACACTGTAACCGTGTATGTCAGGGCCCATACTGGAGTATGCAGCACCTGTTTGGAACCCGCACTGATTAAAGCACGTCAAAGAAACTAGAGAAAGTACAAAAGCGTTTACAACAAGCGTTAGTTCCAGAGCTAAGGGAATGTCCTATATGAAGAAAAGTTTAAGGGAAAATCGGCCCTGACGTCATGTGAGGACAGGAGGGTCAGGGGAGACAGTTAACGACATATAATACTGCGTGGAATAGACAGGTGGACAAGACAGATGTTCAAGGAGGGGACTAGAAACAAGAGGCCACAAATGGAAATTGAAGAAACAAAAGAGTCAGAGAGATAGTAGGAAAGTATTTCTTCAGTCATAGAGTTGTAAGGCAGTGGAATAGCCAGGAAAATGACGTAGTGGATGCAGGAAACATACACAGTTTATGGACGAGGTTTGATAAAGCTCATGGAGCGGGGTGCGGGGATAGGAGAGGGTCTAGTAGCAAACCGGTGAAGGGCGGGGCCAGGAGCTAGGACTCGACCCCTGCAACACAAATAGGTGAGTTACAAATAGGTGATTACACACACCCTGCCAATCACAATTAGGTAGTGGTACAATTAGGTGAGTACACACACACCACGCACACACACACCCAACACACAACAACATACCAACATTAATATATATATTTATTATATATATATATATATATTTATTATAATATTATATATATATATATATATATATATATACTATATATAATATATATATAGCTAACACCTGTTATATTACTAATCCTATATATAGAGACCACTTCTTTATATTTTCTGTACCTCACAGTATTGTTACACAAAGCTGCGCCATATATTAGTTATCTCATTAGCGTCTATTAGAGGAATAATCGACCATACTCGTTTCAGGTCACTGGCAGCTTCCACTCTACTCTCACAGTCTGGAAGGCAGGATTTGGGAACATTATAGTTTATCTTGCTTTTAGATTTCATAAGCTTAATACATCTTACCATATAAAAATTATAATAAAAGTTTTGTATATTATAGGTTTTAACACGTTATGTAAATACAGAACCAACAAGTGCAAATAATAATTACCTTAGAGAGGCAATGTTAGTAACAGCTTTAATTAGCTCACAAAACAATCCATCTAACCCTGTGTTATTATGTACACCTTGATTCACTAATGTAACTTAAATCTGTGACTGATACGCTAAACTTAATTCGTGGCTGGGAATATTTTAGTTTCTAGTAAAGGCAATCAATGATCAACAAACAGAGAGCAACGAGTGACTGCTCCTTAAGGTATATCTATACCAAATAGTAGGCAGTCTAAGTAATAGGATAAATGAGCTAAGTTACTTGCAAGTGCAGATAATATAGATATTGCTATACACGAGACCTGGTTACAACCTGAAGGAAAGATAGAGAAATGCTTCTGAATTGCAAACAGTTACACAGGGTTGTTAAATTCATGTCTTTATACTCACTCATTGGGTCAAAAGGAAAGGTGGTGGAGATGGCGAGGTATGTCAGAGATAATTTAAATTGTTGTCTTAAAACTTGATATAAGATTAGAAACACTCGGACACAGAATCTTCTTCTCGAGGAGGTCGCAACAAATTAATTTTGTGTGTGATATTATCAGGGTCCAAAACCGACAGGGAGTGCAGTAAGCTGTTTTTGGGACGAAAATTCATAGGCATCTAGATATGAAAATGTTGTGTTCATGGGAGATTTTTAATTTAGAAAATTGACTGGAACCAATACGACAGGAATCTGGATTCATGTGACTTTCTTGAACAGTTCAGGATTGCTTTTTAGAACAGTTTTGTGACAGAACCAACTAGAGGAAACAATCTGCTGAATTGGTTCTTGTCAAAAAGAAAGAATCACTAATAAATAATCTTGATGTTTATTGATGAGCTTGGAAAGTGGGGCAGTTAAGAAAAATCTAATGTTATTCAATTAAAGAGGAGAAATAAAAAAAAGGGGAATATGAAAAGCAAAAATGGGATTATGAGGGGTAAGGTCGCAAGGGATTCGAAGACACACCCAAAAGGGTTCTTTCAGGTATACAGATGTAAAATTAGGGACAGTAGGTCCTCACTTAGAGTATCTCCTGGTCAGATCACTGACAGAGATAAGGAAATGTGTGAAATTTCAATACTTTCCTCTCAGTTTTTACCCTGAAAAATACTAGCCGAAATTCCGAAATAATTATAAATTTGTAGAGCAGGACGATAATAAAGTATGCACGATTGCTGTAAATAGTGACATGTTCCTCAGACAAATAGAAAACTAAAACCAAATTCCAGCCTGATGAACTGATTTGCATGGGTGTTAAGGAATGTAAAGAGAAGGAAACTTAGCATACCTTTGGCTTCTCTTCAACATATCACTACAAACTGGCATAGTTGCCTGGTAAGTGGAAATTGGCAAATGTAATACCTATTTATAAAGGCAGGTGACAGGTCCTTAGTTCGAACTATAGATCAATAAGCCTTACCCCATAGTGGGAAAATTTATGTTGAATCAATAATTGCCGTGGTAATTCGTAGCCTTCTTGAAAGGCACATAAAATTGATTATGAATCTCTACCAGGTTTTACAAAGGGGCGTTACTGTCTTACGAGTTTTTCTTTAAATTTTCAATAAGCGTGTGATGAGGAGGTAGATCATGGTAATGAATATGATATTGTGTATATGGACTTCAGTAAGGCTTTCGATAGAGTTCCACATCAGAAGCTATTGAGAAAACTTAAGGCACATGAATAGGAGGAGTATGTTTCCCTGGGGTAGAGGCATGGCCTGACAATAGGCAGCAAAGAGTTGGCATAAATGTGGAGAAAAGCAGTTGGGTGCACGTCACAAGCAGTGTTCCCAGTGGTCAGTATTGGGCCGTGTTGTCACAATTTCATAAACGACATAGTTGAGGGAATAAATAGCGACATAAGCATATTTGCTGATGTCACCAAAATAGGCCGTCAGTTCATCTAATGAGGACAATAGAGCACTCCAGGATGATTTGAGTAGACTGATGCAATGGTCGGTGAAGTGGAAGATGCAGTTAATTGTAGACAAATGTTGGGACAGGAAAATAACCATGCCCCTTATAAGCTAAATAATGTAGATCCTAATAATACTGATTGCGAAATGCATTAGGAGCTCTGGTTAGCAATAATATGAAAACCAAGGACAACAGTGCATTAGTGTTTCTTCCCCACCAATAAAGCTAACAGAATCCTTGTGCTTCATATTTAGAAGTATTATAAATATAGACAATCCTCACGTTGATTATTCAACTCTGTCACAGACCGGGCCCGCGGGGGCGCGTTGACCCCCGGAAACTCTTCTCAGGCAAACTCTCCTAGTATTATTGGTTAGGCCTCATTTAGATTATGCTGTACAGTTTTGGTCACCGTATTACAGAATGGATATAAATGCCATTGAAAAAGTTACAGAGAGAGAATGACAAAGTTGATCCCATGTATCAGAAATATTCCCTAAGTGGATTAGACTGAGGCCCCTGTGAATCTGGCACTCTCTTGATTTAGGGGAATATGATGGAGGGTTTTGGTATAAAATGGAATACAGAAATAAATAAAGGGGATGTAACTAGCGTGCTGAAATATCCAGCCAAGACAGGACTTCAGGCAATGGTTTCAAGTTGGAAAAAAATTCAGATTCATGAAGGATATAGTAAAAGCAATGGTTTGGTATAGAGTTGTGGATGAGTGGAACAAACTCCGAGTACAAGTTTATAGAGGCTAAACGTTGTGTAGTTTTGAATATAGAGTTAGATAAATACATGAGTGGGTGTGGGGGAGTGTGAGTTGGACGTGACTAGATTGGTGGCTGATAGGTCTGATGCCTTTGTTCCTTCCTTAAGTGGAAGTAACCTGACTAGGTGGGTCTTGGGTAATTCGGGGGGGGGGGGGGGGGGCAGGTGGGGCACATGGTCTTGCTTCGATGGTGTCAGTAGGTATGTTGCAGTGTTCCTTCTTTCTTAATGTTCTTAAGTATTCTATATGGTCGAATATTCAGCGTGTCTAGGATTCTCTGTGGCTACGCTGATGGCGGGTTGGGAAGATGCCGTTCATGTGCTGAAATTCTGGATAAACAAACCCTGATAGATTTCTCATTCCAGTGCTGTATGGTTCATCTTGGTTATAAAAAACTATCCCATAAATATAAAATAATGTTTTTAAAAATAAGTTAATATAATTGTTGAGGGCCTTCACTCTTGTCTATATTTTACTTACGCCTATATTTTTACTTACGCCTGTTAATTAAATCATAGTATTTTAATACAAAAATCAGTAAAAATAAGTGCTTAAAAGATGCCGTAGTACATGGACCGTACCTCATTGATGAACTAATGACAAAAAACACTCAGACACGAACACGGTGGAGGAGCACCAAGTCAAAATCTTCCTTCAGAGTAAATTTTCGCACTCTTCCGTTCTTAGAGCATCAACACAAAGGTCCGGCAAAATCGTCTTCATTGACATAGGGGCTGTAATTTATTCCAGTAAACAAATTTGGAACTTGAATAGAAAGATCCCGCTCTGAGAAGACTACCCTCATGAACATTTTCCCGCACCATTTGGATGGCTTAAATGGGACACCATTGTAACTGTAAAAAAAAAATTGATTTTAGTTCCAGAAAAAGCGGGAAATTTCTCCGGACTCGAGACTTTGACATATCATTGGACTCTGATTTAAGCATCAACCGGAAACCATATTAAGTTTAGCACGACTAAAAATACCCTCTTATTTATAATATCGTACGACATATGATATCATTGTTTTTTTTTTCAAGCGTTGTATTATATTAGTCTAAATACAAATCTTTAATTAATATTGTCTGTTATGGATAAACATGAAGATTTCGATTACGAAATGGGAGGTGGACACAAAAGAAAGCGAGCATCAGGTAGGGTAGGCTCCAAAACTGGTGGTCCTGGTCAAGGACAGACAAGTATCTGCCTGATGAATTTCATTCCACCTCTAATCGACAGGATGGGACACCTCTACTAGTAGTACAATGAGAAAGCGGACCTCTTTGCCGATACTTTGCTACCAAATGCAAATTCCTGATCCAGCAAGGGACCCTCCTTTGGCATAGCTGCAAAGAACTCTGTCAAAATGTCAGTAGTGACAATAAAGGCAGGAGGAGGTGCATTTCCTTCTTAAATCACTTGAGCAAGAAACAGGTGTGGGCCCAGACAAGTTGAGCCCAAGATGCTGAAGAAGATGTGCAGACCAGCTAGCAGCAACCTCTAACTCGCATCTTTCGCACTGCCTAGTAGTAACAGTGTAAATGGCCTCTCTATGGAAAGAGGCCAAATGTAGTCCTGTTCACAAAAAGAGAGCACGAGCAGAAATCAGCAACTTCCGACCAGTATCACTCTTGTCAAATCACTGGTAAGATTATGAGACAATATATCTCAAGAAAAATGACAGGAGTTTTTTTGACTACCACTCACTAATGTAACCGTCAATATGGCTTACAGGAAAGGTTACTCTGCTGCTGTTCTGTTGCTAACTCTCCACTAAGTGGCACCAGTCACTGGATGAATCAAAGTCAGTGTGTGGTAGCACTGCGACATTGCTGGTGTTTGCGACCGGGTTGGGGCACCGGGCTCTTAGCAAAAACTTCAAGCACTCTGGGAATTGCGGCTCTATGCTATGTCTCTTCAGTGATCATCTTCATGGTAATCTCTAAGGGTAGTTCTCAACGGAAAACGGAATCATCCAAGACATCCTATTGGGGCAGTGTTTCCACAAGGAGGAAGCGTGCTGGGACCATTGTTATGGAATGTCTTACTTCGATGACCTTCATACTCATCCCAGAACTCCCATGCATATGCAGGACGACTTGTACACTGGACTTCACTTATCCAAGAGTAGAAATGCCAGCTGCTCTAAGCTACATCATCACCCAAGCTAAGAGCTAATTAGTTTGGGGAAATAGATGGCAAGAACATTTGCACCTGAGAAACGCAGATGATTATGGTCTCTAGGCAACCTGATGGTTATGCGGGTGCAGTAGTAAGGATGAATGGAGGGTGATGGCAACTCCTGGAGAAGTTGATTATCCATTGGGATGAAATTTCGACTCCAACTGACCATGAAGAAAACATGTTGTAAATCTTGCAAAACAAGGCAGCTAGGAAGCTTACAAACTTCGCCGTATCTCGCATGCTGCTTGACAGTAGGGTTGCAAGATTCTGTTACGAGGCCACAAGTCGCTCACACTTGGTATGCTCACTTATCTTGGTTTGCCTCCCCCCCCCCTCTCATCTGCTACTGCTTGACAGAGTAGAGAAACAGAGCAAGGAGTCACTCTCGCCTGGACCCATCCTGGATAGATCGTCATTTAGCAGAGCGTCAACATAGGAGGATGTGGGTGGCCTTACTGTTATGTACAAAGGCTAATATTGTCAATCAGTACCAACTTGGATTCCACTTCGAGGACAGCGTGAAACCAAGCGTTTTATGCCACTGAGACGGGCAGAAGCAGCAACTTCACTCTGCTGTACCCTTCTCCAGTGCATCACTCCATCTGAGATCATATATTACCCAGGATGACTCGAGGTATGAACACATTCGTACAGCTACAAAAATTGGTTGGACAAATATAAACTGGAATGGTGCAGTTGTTTTCAGTGTTCACTCTCTGTGCTTTGTGTAGTTATAACAGGAGAGGACTATGTGATGGCAGGGTTTACTGTTTTCAGGAGGATTCTTGCTAAGACTTCGGAGGATGGTGTAGCTGCCGTTGTTTTGTTTAATTGTATCGAAAACAGCGATCAGTGCTGATTCAATGCATTTGCGTGTGCGGATTTAGTTTCTTTTATCACTAATTGGCGTCTCTGAATTTCATTAAGATGATTGGTGGAATTCGGTGTTTGTACACAGGCGTTGTATTTAAGTTGTTCGTCCTAATGCGTATAATGTGTTTCAATGAGGCGGGTGTCGAGGTTTCTTGCTGTTTCACCTACGATAGATCTTGTCACAGCCTTCCACAGTAGTATAGTGTAAAACTCTGCATTGAGCTTGGTTCGTGGTGCTTGGGTTTTGTCATGGTTGATCCTTTATTGAAGTGGTAGAAGCGATGGGACTCTGGTGTTAGCTTGTGAAAGTACTTTTGAGCGTTTAGTGCAACCTGGCTTTTGGGAAGAATTATAACTTTGTTGGGAGCGGTTTGATGCGTGGAGAATTGATGATCTGAAGAGCTCTTTTCTTGCAGTCTTTGATGAAAAAAGAAAGGGAAATTGTAACTCAGTGAATGTTTGGTGATGAAAGTACATTTCGTCAGAAACTCAGGACTACAAATTCCGTATGCTCTTAGGAAAAACCCCGATGATGATGCCTCTTTTGGTCTTGGTATCTTGACTGGAATAGAAGTGTGTGAGATCATTTTTATTGGTGGGTTTCCGATAAACTTGAAAATCTTAGGTTGTTGTCTAATTTGTTGAATGAGGACGTCGAGGCTTAATCACTATCCGCATACGACTAGCTATGATGCCATCCTCCTAACCAATGTATAAATAAGTTAAGAAATAGGATTGTGTCTGTCGCGCCGCTCCACATTCACTGCGCTCTCCGCCGCCCTTGCCTGCCGAAGACTACACCGTCTACATCATCAAACGTTTGTGGATACGTTAATTACACGCAGGACTCTCGTCCACGTAACAGTAAACCAAAGTGCACCGCTTGAAGGGATGATGTCTGGCGAAGTGTTCGGACTCTAGGTGTTCCAGTATAAGTTGTAGGGGTGTACACGTGGGGCCCCCCCCAATAAAAACTTATGGGGACCCCATATTTCCCATGCCGTAGGTATGTTTGTAGGACGCTTGTTATTGAAAGGAAAAACAGTTGAAGTTAACCAGAGGTTCAATCAAGGTCAAACAAAATCTCCGGGAGTAAAGGAAGATTAAGGTCTGGTTGACTTTACGTCGTTAGAACCTCGATGGCTTTTTTGGTAGTTTCTTTTGTGAAAAGAAGGGAAGTCACATCCAATACTGCTTGTTTATTGTTACGAGATGGGAGAGGTTACGGATGCGGTTTTGAGAAGGTCGCCTGAGTGTTTAAGATGAGCGGGGCTGATGGTCCCCAGGATGGCAGGAAAGGAGATGGTAAGAAAACTCCGGCTAGTTTGTGTGGAGCATGCCTATCCTGACGTGATTGGTCTGAGAGGAATATTTTGTTTATGGGTCTTGGGTAAACCATAATGTGTGCGGTTTTAGGGTTGTCTTGGTAAAAGTACAGAAGTTTCTTCCCTTCTCTAGTGCGTTTGAGTATTTGTCTGCTTTTGGTATTGAAAGTCTTTGGTGAGCTCTTCCACTGTTGAGTGCTGTTGGTTTCGATATGTAGATTGATCATTCAAAAGGTCCATCATTTTAGTGTGAAGTCACTGGTGTTTTTGGAGTATGACGACTCACCTCCTATGTCGGCGGTGGTGACGATAATGTTGGTTCGTTGGCGAGGTACTTAAGGGCAATGATGTATTCTTATAGGAAGTTAGAGAAGAGGTTCACATAAAGCTGCAGTGAGAAGGCCCTGTATATAAACCCTTGTATATATACTTCTGGGGACCAATCAGCCCCGCTCATCTTAAACACTCAGGCGACCTTCTAAACCGCATTGTAACCTTCCATCCGTTAACAAGAAACTAAGCAGTTTGATGTGACTTTCCCTTCTTCACAAAAGTTACCTACAAAAAAGCCATCGGGTTCTACGACGTAAAGTCAAACCAGGACCTTATCTTCCTTACCTCCGGAGATTTTGTTGACTTGATTGAACTCTGATGTGTTAACTTCAACTGTTTTTCCTTCAATAAAACAAGCTTACAAACAAACCTGCGGCATGGGAATGGGGTCCCAATTATGTGCCGTCCTAGCCAAAACTTATACATGTACGACCTAGAGTCCGAACACTTCGCAACTTCATCCCTTCAAGCGTTACTTGGTTTACGTTACGTGGACGATGTCCTGTAATAAATCCAAAACCGTTTTGATGTACGGGATCTTCAGGCAAGGCTAACGCAGTTGAACAGCGATTCAGTTTACACTTAGAGGAATGAGTCAATGACAAGCTCACCTTTCCTTCGACGTCCTCATTCACAAACGTAGACAACAACCTAAGATTTTCAAGTTATCGGAAACCACCAATAAAAAATGATCTCACACACTCTATTCAGTCAAGATACCAAGACAAAAGAGGCATCTTCATCGGGTTTTTCCTAAGAAGCCATCATTACGAATTTGTAGTCCCTGAGTTCTTGACGAGGAATGTACTTACCATGTCAACCAAAATTCACTGAGTTACAATTTCTCTTTTTCATCAAAGACTTGCAAGAAAAGAGCTCTTCAGATCATCAATCTACACGCATCAACACCGCTCCCAACCCCCCCCCAAAAAATAATAAAAAATAAAAAAAAAAAAGTTATAATTCTTCCCAACAGCCAGGTTGCTTAAACGTCTCAAAGTACTTTCACAAGCTAACACCAGAGTCGCCATCCCCCGCTTCCCTACCACTCCCTAAAGGATCTAACCAGGACAAAACCTTAGCACCACAGAACCAGTCATGCAGGGTTTACACTCTACCCTGTGGAGCGTTTGACAGATCTACGTAGGTGAAACAGCAAGAAACCCTCGACACACCCGCCTCATGTGAACACTATACGCATGTAGGAACGACAACTTAAACAACGCTGTGTCACAACACCGAAATTCACAATCATTCTTATGAAATTCAGAGACGCCCAAATTAGTGATAAAAGAGTACTAATTTCGACACACGCAAATGCCTTGAATCAGCTCTGAAAATCCCCCACTGTTTCGAATACAATTTAAAACAAAACATCGGCAGTTCACAATCTCCGAAGTCTTAGCAAGAATCCTCCTGGAAAACAGTAATCCCTGCCATCCATAGTCTTCTGTTTACTACACAAAGCACAGAGAGTGAACATGAAACAACCTGCCTCATTCCAGTTCTATATTTGTCCAACTATTTTTATGTTACCCAAGAATGCTTTTATTTCCTTTTACTCATGTACGAAATTAATTGCTTTGTCACTACCACTATACTACACTACTACCACTAGTGAACATCGGAATGGTACCCATAGTATTCACTCACTCTGAGCCTTTATATACCCTCTGTGTCCAATGTATTGTTGTAAATGGCTTTGATAAAGCTCCGGGAGAGCGAAACGTTGCCACAATAAATGTCAACATTAGATTGCAACTTGTGTCCTTTTAACTTTACAATTGATAATTAGAAAGTGCGCTGGTTGAAAGAAACTTAACACCTAGAAAGAAACCTATTTACTAAATTACCAGAAGAAGGGGAGGGGGGGGGGTAAAGGGGTACATGGAAAAAGACTAACCTTCAGGTAGCTATTTACTGGTAAGTGGACAATGGCAGGTATAAGGACGCGAACACCTCGTTACCTATTTACTGTTATTTGAGAAAAGGACAACGAGTGTCTTGAAGGTTTGATTAATGACAGAAAAATAAAAAAAATAGTTACATACCTTGGTGATAAATAGTAAAAGAACATAGCGTCCATAGCAACATCAGAGAGAGTACTGATTGCTCTCTCCATGAACGTCATAGGATGTTTGGAATCCAAACATAAATGATGGTCCATAGGAGGGAAAGCGTGTATTTCCTATTATTGATGTCAGCTATATCTGATTCTAATAACTTGCCCACTATAGATGTCAGGCTTATTGGACGGTAATTTGAAGGAGTGGACTTATCCCCTGATTTGAATATAGGAACCACATTAGCCATCTTCCACATCTCTGGCACAACACTGGTAAGGATGGACGCATTGAATACACTCGTTATGGCCTGACAAGCTCCATCTTGCATTCCTAAGTACCCTTGAAAACAACTCATCGGGTCCCGGGGAACTTATTTTGTTTCAGTTAGTCTATCTGTTTAATATCCATGTCCCTCGTGACAGTAATATTAGTTAACTTAAATTCATCAGGAACTAAAATATTGTTAATTACTGGAAATCTCATTTACATCTTCTGTGTAAAAACTGACAAAAAAATAGTCATTAAATAAGGAACACATTTTCCAGTTCATTATCCGTCAGGGTCCATTCCCCGATTTCAGTGGTTCCTACTTTTTCCTGCTAACCTTCGTCTATACACTTGAAGAACCTTTCTGGATTAGTCTTTGATTCATTAGCAACTCTATTTCATAGTCACGTTTAGCCTTTCTAATCGCCGCCGTTTTTACTCTCTCTTTTAAGCTGAACCATATTTGTCAGTAAGGTTAACATTCCTCTTCTGATGCGCCTAAAAATTCCCTCTTTTCTCCACTATAGATGCTTTTGGCCTTTGTTAACCCATTTGGATCGTTATTATTAGGCCGTGTGTGTGATGGAATCGGTTTGAAAAAACGGACAAGTTGAAAGATTTGAGACAGTTTGCAGCATTGGGAATCTTTATTCGGAAAACGGTTTCGCCACACAGTGGCTTCATCAGTCCAAACAAAGAGGGAAGGTAAGGGAGGAGGAGAATGAGGTAATCAGTCCCTCAACCTGGAGTCGATGTGTTCAGTCATCAATCTTGTAGCATTATTAGACCTAATTGCTCTCTGGGGAATGTATATATACTTGGGCACTGTGTACATTATTAAGAAAACAATCATAAAAGAGCAGATCATTCTATTCATAAGTAAAGATGATCGTCAATTAAAATCATTAGCTAGATAACCCCAATCCAAAAAAAAAGAAAATTAAGACAGATGTTCCTAAGTCCATTATAATCGGCCAGAACGAAAATCGGGGTTTTTACTGTATTATCATTATTCTTGCATTCCCAATTAATGCTAAAGGTGATGGATTTGTGATCACTTGCGCCAGCTCTTCAGTGATCTCCAGATTATTCACATCGAGTGTTTTCCTTATTTGACAAGACTAGGTCTAGCAAAATTATTACCCCTGGTAGGTTCAGTTACACTCTGTTTCAGAAAAACAGTCCTGAATGTTTCCATGGTAGTCACTGGACTCTAGATTACCTGTCAATGAAATTCCAGAGTCAATTTGTAATGTTAAGCCCCTACTATGGACTACGTTACTGTGTCCAGGAAGCCCTAACAATTTCGTCCAAAGAAGTCTCCCTCTATCGTGATCCAAAGCATGGACGGTCGGTATATTACACCTAGAATTAGTTTTTCTTGACCCTCCACGAACTTACCAAACAGACTCTGTTTACTGCTCAATCTATTTTTATACTTTTTTTTGCATTCAATTAATATTTTTCTCCGAACATACAATGCAACTCCTCCCCCCTTCCCCATTTAAACTATCACACTGGGGGAATACTTAAATCCCTGAATATTGCATCAGGCAGTCATATCCCGACTCTTAAATCATACCAAGTTTCAGTTTAGCAATGATATCAAAGTTCCCAGCACATGCTATCCAAACGTAGTTCATTAATTTTCATTTCTTGCACTTCGACTTGTTAGCATAAAATACCATCATATGTTTTTTCTTCTGCACATTTTTCCTATTATCTCTTGTTTTTACACAATTCTGAAAATTATCATTACCCAGAGTTACTTCCAAGACAGTTACTATTAAGATTTCTTAATATCAGAGCATAAGTCAATATATCAATATTCATTATTATATCATTCAAAAACCCATACTCTAACTAATCTATTTATAGTCCTAACAAACCCCCTCAACTGAGTTAGCAAGAAAACCCACACCTGCCCTGGATAAGTGAACCCATCCTGGCATACATGTCATTTTCGGCCATAGAAGTGTCCCAGTTGTCAATGAATGGTACATGCATTATCCTTACAGTGTTTATCAGCCAACAATTTAAATACCAAGTGCTATGGACAACCATTCTTACCAAACTATTCTGTTGGAAAAATGACACTTATAACAGGGCGCCCCCCCCTTCTTCCTAATCATGTCTATAGCTGTCTGAACTTTTAACTAAATCCTCACTTCTTCGTTGCCTACATCATTGCCTCCAGCACTGAAGCAAATAATAGGATTGATCCCATTACCCGTTCATGATGTTGTCAAGACGGCTACAATGTTCCTCCATTACAGCCCCAGGAAAGCATTACCCTTTGTCTCCTACTCCTGTCCTTCAAGCAGAATGCCCTACATGTATCTACCTGGTATCCCAACAACAAACAATATTCTTACTTCCTTGTTGTCGTTCGTCGTGACGATCCAGTAGTAGACTCACATTCGTGCGGTAGCATGAGAATGCGTTGGAGGTTTCCACGGGAGTTTCCACAGGCAGTCTCTTCTTCTTCATCGTTTCTGATTTCCATTCGTCTTCTGATCGTCAAATTCGTCGTCCCCTGCATGTCCAACCACTGTCACGAATCCCTTCTTGACCTGAGGCCTTCGAAACAGGAGGAATATACGAATCCTCTTGTTTTCCTCGCGTCAATCGGACGTATCTCCATCTTCGTTGCCCTCAATTCTACCTTAGTTGCTGCGTATAGTTGCTCGATGGAGGGCATCTTGGTCAGCTCCACGGGAGCAAAACAAGACATTCTTCACACGTTAAGTACAGTCAGCACTCAAAGGTTACAGGTCACACTCAAGAGCCACACAAAACAGGTCTTCACTGAGCTAAGTACACGTCACCACTGGAGCTAAGTAACGTCACCACTGAGACTAAGTACCACGTCACCCACTGAGCTACAGTACACGTCCACCACTCAAAGCTAAGTAACGTCACCACTCAGTACACGTCACACTCCAAGCTAAGTACAACGTCACCACTGAGCTAAGTACACGTCACCATGTGGAGGGTGATCATAAAATTCCAAGTGGTTGAATGGGTGTGAGAATGAATTTTGTGTATATGTGTATATTCATATACATGATTTACACTCCAAGTATTGTAACCACTATTTCCTTCTTTTAGAGTTATAACAATTTTGGTCAGTGAGGTTAGGGTAATAAATAGTGTCCTCCGGAATGGCTTCTTAATTTTAATTAAAGATATATTCATAATACAACAAAAGCCAGAAATAATATACGAATTATCGGTATATAAGTTAAGAATGGCATGTTTCTTCTTAGTATCCATCATATTACATAAGGCTTTCATAACAGACGATTTAGGAGGAGTCCTAGATATAACATATATTAAATGGAGATTACTTTAATGTATAAACAGTCTTGTTTTCCAATTGGAAGCAGTCAGAATAAACAGGAATTTGTCCAGGCCGGCTAATAAACCTTGGCCAGTTACCAGAGACGAGCAGGAGTGTTCTCGTTGGCTGCTACTTCTTCACTGCTCGTCCCCTCTAACCTTTGGAGCATACAGGTAAAGTGGTCACGTGACGTTGACTCGCCAAACACTCAGTAGAGTTAGTTGAACATAAAGGGGGGGGGAAAGGGGGGGTATACCATCGTAACATCTCGGCTATCTATACTCCGGCACACCGGGCGGCGGCAGGTTACTCATTACACTCCAATTAAACTTATCAATGGCCATGTTACATAAATTTATAATTGTTATAAAAAAAAAAAGGCATTAGTTCTTAATAATACAAGGACTTTCATTTCCAATTTAGCTATTAAAGGAAATAACCGCAATGTAAAATATTTAAAGGAATGTTAACCATAGGGGCATGAACAATGCATATTGCGTATACGTATTTACTGCGTGGTATGTATATGGCATGAGTGTTTGTGTATTGAATAAATATTTTTTTGAAGCCCATTACTTATTCAGACGTTATGTTTATGCATATTTATGTGTGTATATATGTATGTGTACATGACTGTATTAAAATATATAAGTCGTGCCGATAGGTAAATCTGGTCAATAAAGCCAGTCCTCATTTACAATTAAGTCCTTCTAAAATTTTTATTATACGTGTATATATATATTTTTTCAAAGTAATGTTAATGTAAAAATTAATAAGTAAAACTTTGCTATTTTGGCTTAAATAGGAACGTTGTTTCTTGCCGAATAAGGCAAGCGAAAATTGTGAATGCCAATAATTCGCCAAAAATCGGGGGTGAGTTATTAATGTAAACGTTAATATTTTGTACAAAAGTACCTTAAAAAAATTTACCTGACAAAAGTATAAGAAGCGCAATTTAATTTAGCCTAATCCACAAAAAAACTAAGCATATTTTAGAGAAGTTTACCTAATTTAATAATAAGCAAAACGGAATGAAATATATTTTTTTTTCGGTAGGTTCTTGAATGTTTTGCGATATTATTGCATACACAAAATTTTGGAATGTTTTATTCGGCAAGGAAAAGCGTTGCTATTTAAAACCAAAATAGCAAGTTTAACCTATTCGGCTCGCACCACACAAAACACACACACACACAACACACACACACGCACACACACACACACACACACACCACACAATGTTGTGCGTACCACTGACCACCAATCTTCAACAATCCTGGAAGGGGCAATACTGAGGTATGGAAGGGACGGCAAATGTAGTTCCCATTTTCAAAAAAAGGAGACAGGAAAAAGAGGCACTTAAACTATAGATCCTGGTCATTGACGTGTATTAGTATGCAAAATTCATGGAGAAGATTATCAGGAGGGAGAGTGGTGGAGCACCTTGGCAACGGAAACAAGGGTATAAATGCCAACCAGCACGGATTCACGGAAGGCAAATCCTGTGTCACAAACCTTCTTGGAGTTTTATGATAAAATAACAGAAGGTAAGACAAGAGATTACGAGGGCTGGTGGGTTGATTGCATCTTTTCGACTGCAAGAAGGTTTTGACACACGTTCTCACAAGAGATTAGTGCAGAAGCATAAGAGATCAGGCGCATTATAACAGGAAGGGCACTGCAACATGGATCAGAGAATACATGACAGGGACGGCAACAACGAGTCATGGTACGTAATGATGTTTCACAGTGGGCACCTGTGGACGAGCGGGTGTCCCACAGGGGTCGTTCCTAGGACCCAGTGCTATTTTTGGTATATGTGAACGACATGACGGAAGGGTTAGACTCAGAAGTGTCCCTCGTTTGCAGATGATGTGAAGTTAATGAGGAGAATAAATCTGATGAGGACAAAGGCAGGACTTCAAAGGACCTGGACAGACTGGACACCTGGGTCCAGCAAATGGCTTCTCGAATTTACCTGCCAAATGCAAAGTCAGGAAGATAGTGGGAAGGGCACAGAAGACCACAGACAGCAGTATAGGCTAGGTGGCCACAAGACTTGCAACTCACCAAGGACGAAAGATCTTGGGGTGAGTATAACACCGAGCTGTTCCGGAAGCACACATCAATCAGAAAACTGCTGCAGCATATGGGCCGCCTGCAAACTGAGAAACAGCATTCCGACACCTTAGTAAGGAATCATTCAAGGGACACTGTAACCGTGTATGTCAGGGCCCATACTGGAGTATGCAGCACCTGTTTGGAACCCGCACTGATTAAAGCACGTCAAAGAAACTAGAGAAAGTACAAAAGCGTTTACAACAAGCGTTAGTTCCAGAGCTAAGGGAATGTCCTATATGAAGAAAAGTTTAAGGGAAAATCGGCCCTGACGTCATGTGAGGACAGGAGGGTCAGGGGAGACAGTTAACGACATATAATACTGCGTGGAATAGACAGGTGGACAAGACAGATGTTCAAGGAGGGGACTAGAAACAAGAGGCCACAAATGGAAATTGAAGAAACAAAAGAGTCAGAGAGATAGTAGGAAAGTATTTCTTCAGTCATAGAGTTGTAAGGCAGTGGAATAGCCAGGAAAATGACGTAGTGGATGCAGGAAACATACACAGTTTATGGACGAGGTTTGATAAAGCTCATGGAGCGGGGTGCGGGGATAGGAGAGGGTCTAGTAGCAAACCGGTGAAGGGCGGGGCCAGGAGCTAGGACTCGACCCCTGCAACACAAATAGGTGAGTTACAAATAGGTGATTACACACACCCTGCCAATCACAATTAGGTAGTGGTACAATTAGGTGAGTACACACACACCACGCACACACACACCCAACACACAACAACATACCAACATTAATATATATATTTATTATATATATATATATATATTTATTATAATATTATATATATATATATATATATATATATACTATATATAATATATATATAGCTAACACCTGTTATATTACTAATCCTATATATAGAGACCACTTCTTTATATTTTCTGTACCTCACAGTATTGTTACACAAAGCTGCGCCATATATTAGTTATCTCATTAGCGTCTATTAGAGGAATAATCGACCATACTCGTTTCAGGTCACTGGCAGCTTCCACTCTACTCTCACAGTCTGGAAGGCAGGATTTGGGAACATTATAGTTTATCTTGCTTTTAGATTTCATAAGCTTAATACATCTTACCATATAAAAATTATAATAAAAGTTTTGTATATTATAGGTTTTAACACGTTATGTAAATACAGAACCAACAAGTGCAAATAATAATTACCTTAGAGAGGCAATGTTAGTAACAGCTTTAATTAGCTCACAAAACAATCCATCTAACCCTGTGTTATTATGTACACCTTGATTCACTAATGTAACTTAAATCTGTGACTGATACGCTAAACTTAATTCGTGGCTGGGAATATTTTAGTTTCTAGTAAAGGCAATCAATGATCAACAAACAGAGAGCAACGAGTGACTGCTCCTTAAGGTATATCTATACCAAATAGTAGGCAGTCTAAGTAATAGGATAAATGAGCTAAGTTACTTGCAAGTGCAGATAATATAGATATTGCTATACACGAGACCTGGTTACAACCTGAAGGAAAGATAGAGAAATGCTTCTGAATTGCAAACAGTTACACAGGGTTGTTAAATTCATGTCTTTATACTCACTCATTGGGTCAAAAGGAAAGGTGGTGGAGATGGCGAGGTATGTCAGAGATAATTTAAATTGTTGTCTTAAAACTTGATATAAGATTAGAAACACTCGGACACAGAATCTTCTTCTCGAGGAGGTCGCAACAAATTAATTTTGTGTGTGATATTATCAGGGTCCAAAACCGACAGGGAGTGCAGTAAGCTGTTTTTGGGACGAAAATTCATAGGCATCTAGATATGAAAATGTTGTGTTCATGGGAGATTTTTAATTTAGAAAATTGACTGGAACCAATACGACAGGAATCTGGATTCATGTGACTTTCTTGAACAGTTCAGGATTGCTTTTTAGAACAGTTTTGTGACAGAACCAACTAGAGGAAACAATCTGCTGAATTGGTTCTTGTCAAAAAGAAAGAATCACTAATAAATAATCTTGATGTTTATTGATGAGCTTGGAAAGTGGGGCAGTTAAGAAAAATCTAATGTTATTCAATTAAAGAGGAGAAATAAAAAAAAGGGGAATATGAAAAGCAAAAATGGGATTATGAGGGGTAAGGTCGCAAGGGATTCGAAGACACACCCAAAAGGGTTCTTTCAGGTATACAGATGTAAAATTAGGGACAGTAGGTCCTCACTTAGAGTATCTCCTGGTCAGATCACTGACAGAGATAAGGAAATGTGTGAAATTTCAATACTTTCCTCTCAGTTTTTACCCTGAAAAATACTAGCCGAAATTCCGAAATAATTATAAATTTGTAGAGCAGGACGATAATAAAGTATGCACGATTGCTGTAAATAGTGACATGTTCCTCAGACAAATAGAAAACTAAAACCAAATTCCAGCCTGATGAACTGATTTGCATGGGTGTTAAGGAATGTAAAGAGAAGGAAACTTAGCATACCTTTGGCTTCTCTTCAACATATCACTACAAACTGGCATAGTTGCCTGGTAAGTGGAAATTGGCAAATGTAATACCTATTTATAAAGGCAGGTGACAGGTCCTTAGTTCGAACTATAGATCAATAAGCCTTACCCCATAGTGGGAAAATTTATGTTGAATCAATAATTGCCGTGGTAATTCGTAGCCTTCTTGAAAGGCACATAAAATTGATTATGAATCTCTACCAGGTTTTACAAAGGGGCGTTACTGTCTTACGAGTTTTTCTTTAAATTTTCAATAAGCGTGTGATGAGGAGGTAGATCATGGTAATGAATATGATATTGTGTATATGGACTTCAGTAAGGCTTTCGATAGAGTTCCACATCAGAAGCTATTGAGAAAACTTAAGGCACATGAATAGGAGGAGTATGTTTCCCTGGGGTAGAGGCATGGCCTGACAATAGGCAGCAAAGAGTTGGCATAAATGTGGAGAAAAGCAGTTGGGTGCACGTCACAAGCAGTGTTCCCAGTGGTCAGTATTGGGCCGTGTTGTCACAATTTCATAAACGACATAGTTGAGGGAATAAATAGCGACATAAGCATATTTGCTGATGTCACCAAAATAGGCCGTCAGTTCATCTAATGAGGACAATAGAGCACTCCAGGATGATTTGAGTAGACTGATGCAATGGTCGGTGAAGTGGAAGATGCAGTTAATTGTAGACAAATGTTGGGACAGGAAAATAACCATGCCCCTTATAAGCTAAATAATGTAGATCCTAATAATACTGATTGCGAAATGCATTAGGAGCTCTGGTTAGCAATAATATGAAAACCAAGGACAACAGTGCATTAGTGTTTCTTCCCCACCAATAAAGCTAACAGAATCCTTGTGCTTCATATTTAGAAGTATTATAAATATAGACAATCCTCACGTTGATTATTCAACTCTGTCACAGACCGGGCCCGCGGGGGCGCGTTGACCCCCGGAAACTCTTCTCAGGCAAACTCTCCTAGTATTATTGGTTAGGCCTCATTTAGATTATGCTGTACAGTTTTGGTCACCGTATTACAGAATGGATATAAATGCCATTGAAAAAGTTACAGAGAGAGAATGACAAAGTTGATCCCATGTATCAGAAATATTCCCTAAGTGGATTAGACTGAGGCCCCTGTGAATCTGGCACTCTCTTGATTTAGGGGAATATGATGGAGGGTTTTGGTATAAAATGGAATACAGAAATAAATAAAGGGGATGTAACTAGCGTGCTGAAATATCCAGCCAAGACAGGACTTCAGGCAATGGTTTCAAGTTGGAAAAAAATTCAGATTCATGAAGGATATAGTAAAAGCAATGGTTTGGTATAGAGTTGTGGATGAGTGGAACAAACTCCGAGTACAAGTTTATAGAGGCTAAACGTTGTGTAGTTTTGAATATAGAGTTAGATAAATACATGAGTGGGTGTGGGGGAGTGTGAGTTGGACGTGACTAGATTGGTGGCTGATAGGTCTGATGCCTTTGTTCCTTCCTTAAGTGGAAGTAACCTGACTAGGTGGGTCTTGGGTAATTCGGGGGGGGGGGGGGGGGGCAGGTGGGGCACATGGTCTTGCTTCGATGGTGTCAGTAGGTATGTTGCAGTGTTCCTTCTTTCTTAATGTTCTTAAGTATTCTATATGGTCGAATATTCAGCGTGTCTAGGATTCTCTGTGGCTACGCTGATGGCGGGTTGGGAAGATGCCGTTCATGTGCTGAAATTCTGGATAAACAAACCCTGATAGATTTCTCATTCCAGTGCTGTATGGTTCATCTTGGTTATAAAAAACTATCCCATAAATATAAAATAATGTTTTTAAAAATAAGTTAATATAATTGTTGAGGGCCTTCACTCTTGTCTATATTTTACTTACGCCTATATTTTTACTTACGCCTGTTAATTAAATCATAGTATTTTAATACAAAAATCAGTAAAAATAAGTGCTTAAAAGATGCCGTAGTACATGGACCGTACCTCATTGATGAACTAATGACAAAAAACACTCAGACACGAACACGGTGGAGGAGCACCAAGTCAAAATCTTCCTTCAGAGTAAATTTTCGCACTCTTCCGTTCTTAGAGCATCAACACAAAGGTCCGGCAAAATCGTCTTCATTGACATAGGGGCTGTAATTTATTCCAGTAAACAAATTTGGAACTTGAATAGAAAGATCCCGCTCTGAGAAGACTACCCTCATGAACATTTTCCCGCACCATTTGGATGGCTTAAATGGGACACCATTGTAACTGTAAAAAAAAAATTGATTTTAGTTCCAGAAAAAGCGGGAAATTTCTCCGGACTCGAGACTTTGACATATCATTGGACTCTGATTTAAGCATCAACCGGAAACCATATTAAGTTTAGCACGACTAAAAATACCCTCTTATTTATAATATCGTACGACATATGATATCATTGTTTTTTTTTTCAAGCGTTGTATTATATTAGTCTAAATACAAATCTTTAATTAATATTGTCTGTTATGGATAAACATGAAGATTTCGATTACGAAATGGGAGGTGGACACAAAAGAAAGCGAGCATCAGGTAGGGTAGGCTCCAAAACTGGTGGTCCTGGTCAAGGACAGACAAGTATCTGCCTGATGAATTTCATTCCACCTCTAATCGACAGGATGGGACACCTCTACTAGTAGTACAATGAGAAAGCGGACCTCTTTGCCGATACTTTGCTACCAAATGCAAATTCCTGATCCAGCAAGGGACCCTCCTTTGGCATAGCTGCAAAGAACTCTGTCAAAATGTCAGTAGTGACAATAAAGGCAGGAGGAGGTGCATTTCCTTCTTAAATCACTTGAGCAAGAAACAGGTGTGGGCCCAGACAAGTTGAGCCCAAGATGCTGAAGAAGATGTGCAGACCAGCTAGCAGCAACCTCTAACTCGCATCTTTCGCACTGCCTAGTAGTAACAGTGTAAATGGCCTCTCTATGGAAAGAGGCCAAATGTAGTCCTGTTCACAAAAAGAGAGCACGAGCAGAAATCAGCAACTTCCGACCAGTATCACTCTTGTCAAATCACTGGTAAGATTATGAGACAATATATCTCAAGAAAAATGACAGGAGTTTTTTTGACTACCACTCACTAATGTAACCGTCAATATGGCTTACAGGAAAGGTTACTCTGCTGCTGTTCTGTTGCTAACTCTCCACTAAGTGGCACCAGTCACTGGATGAATCAAAGTCAGTGTGTGGTAGCACTGCGACATTGCTGGTGTTTGCGACCGGGTTGGGGCACCGGGCTCTTAGCAAAAACTTCAAGCACTCTGGGAATTGCGGCTCTATGCTATGTCTCTTCAGTGATCATCTTCATGGTAATCTCTAAGGGTAGTTCTCAACGGAAAACGGAATCATCCAAGACATCCTATTGGGGCAGTGTTTCCACAAGGAGGAAGCGTGCTGGGACCATTGTTATGGAATGTCTTACTTCGATGACCTTCATACTCATCCCAGAACTCCCATGCATATGCAGGACGACTTGTACACTGGACTTCACTTATCCAAGAGTAGAAATGCCAGCTGCTCTAAGCTACATCATCACCCAAGCTAAGAGCTAATTAGTTTGGGGAAATAGATGGCAAGAACATTTGCACCTGAGAAACGCAGATGATTATGGTCTCTAGGCAACCTGATGGTTATGCGGGTGCAGTAGTAAGGATGAATGGAGGGTGATGGCAACTCCTGGAGAAGTTGATTATCCATTGGGATGAAATTTCGACTCCAACTGACCATGAAGAAAACATGTTGTAAATCTTGCAAAACAAGGCAGCTAGGAAGCTTACAAACTTCGCCGTATCTCGCATGCTGCTTGACAGTAGGGTTGCAAGATTCTGTTACGAGGCCACAAGTCGCTCACACTTGGTATGCTCACTTATCTTGGTTTGCCTCCCCCCCCCCTCTCATCTGCTACTGCTTGACAGAGTAGAGAAACAGAGCAAGGAGTCACTCTCGCCTGGACCCATCCTGGATAGATCGTCATTTAGCAGAGCGTCAACATAGGAGGATGTGGGTGGCCTTACTGTTATGTACAAAGGCTAATATTGTCAATCAGTACCAACTTGGATTCCACTTCGAGGACAGCGTGAAACCAAGCGTTTTATGCCACTGAGACGGGCAGAAGCAGCAACTTCACTCTGCTGTACCCTTCTCCAGTGCATCACTCCATCTGAGATCATATATTACCCAGGATGACTCGAGGTATGAACACATTCGTACAGCGGGGGGAGTTAGTGATGGGGAGAGGGAGGTATTAGGTAATGGCGAAAAATATTTGGGGAAAACTTTTAAATTTGGGGAAGAAAGGGGAGGCGGTTTTTTTCATGCCGGCCAGGGGGGTTTTAAACCACTTTTGGAAATGAAGAAAAACAGAATGTAAGTTTGGGGGAGGTGTGAGGCTTTAAACGTAGAATGAAAGAGGGTAAAGCAGCGGGAAAACGGGACGGGATCATGACAGAAATGTTAAAGCAGGGGGGGATATAGTGTTGGGAGTGGTTGGTACTTTTGTTTAATAAATTATGAAAGAGGGGAAGGTCCCTAGGGATTGGCGGAGGCATGTATAGTCCCTTTATATAAAGGGAAAGGAGAAAAAAGAGATTGTAAAATTATAGAGGAATAAGTTTACTGAGTATACCAAGAAAAGTATACGGTAGGGTTATAATTGAAAGAATTAGAGGTAAGACAGAATGTAGGATTGCGGATGAGCAAGGAGGCTTCAGAGGGGGGTAGGGGTGTGTAGATCAAGTGTTTCATTGAAGCAATATGTGAACAGTATTTAGATAAAGGTAGGGAAGTTTTTATTGCATTTATGGTTTTAGAAAAAGCATTATGATAGAGTGGATAGAGGAGCAATGTGGCAGATTTTTGCAAGTATATGGAATAGGTGGTAAGTTACTAAATGCTGTAAAGAGTTTTATGAGGATAGTGAGGAAGGTTAGGGTATGTAGAAGAGAGGGAGAATACTTCCCGAAAAAGTAGGTCTTAGACAGGATGTGTAATGTCACCATGGTTGTTTAATATATTTATAGATGGGGTTGTAAAGGAAGTAATTTGCTAGGGTGTTCGGGAGAGGGGTTTGGGATTAAATTATGGGGAATCAAATTCAAATTTGGGAACTGACACAGTTATTTTTTGCTGATGATACTGTGCTTATGGGAGTTCCCTAAAGAAAAATTGCAAAGGTTAGTGGATGAGTTTGAGAATGTGTGAGGGGTTGGAGGCAGTGGAGATGTCTGTTAAGGGCAATGTGTGGTGTAAATATTATGCAAAAAATTTTGGAGTGTGGAAATTAGGAAAAAGGTGTGGAGTTAATAAAAGCATTAATCAGGGGGCAGAAGAGGGGTTTTTTGAGGTGGTTTGGTCTTTTAAGAGAATGGATCAAAGTAGAATGAATGGAAAGCATATAAATCTATAGGGAAAGGAAGGAGGGGTAGGGGTCGTCCTCGAAAGGGTTGGAAAGAGGGAGTAAAGGAGGTTTTGTGGGCAAGGGCTTGGACTTCCAGCAAGCGTGCATGAGCGTGTTAGATAGGAATGAATGGAGACGAATGTTTCTTGGGACCTGACGATCGTTTGGAGTGTGAGCAGGGTAATATTAAATGAAGGGATTCAGGGAAACCCGGCTATTTTCATATAGTCGGACTTGAGTCCTGGAAATGGGAAGTACAATGCCTGCACTTTAAAGGAGGGGTTTGGGATATTGGGAGTTTGGAGGGATATGTTGTGTACTTTATACGTATATGCTTCTAAACTGTTGTATTCTGGGGCACCTCTGCAAAAACAGTGATAATGTGTGAGTGTGGTGAAAGTGTTAATGAAAAAAAAAATTTTTTTTTTGGGGATTTTTTTTCTTTTTGGGGGGGGGGCCCGCCTCGGGGGGACGGGCCCACTTTTTGAAAAAAAAAAAAAAAAAAAAAAAAAAAAAAAAAAAAAAAAAAAAATTAATATTTTTTAAAAAATTTTTTAATAAAAATTTTTTTTATATTTAAATTAAAATTTTTAAAAAATTTAAAAAAAATTTAAATTTTTTAAAAGGGTTGGGAAAGGGGAAAAACAACCTATTTGTTTTTGGGAAAAATTTTTTAAATAATTTGAAAAAAATTTTGCTGAAAAAAAATTTTTTTTTTTTTAAAATTTAAAAAAATTTTAAA
>NC_069410.1:71720325-71743573 GCF_026875155.1 Cherax quadricarinatus
ACCCCCATAAAGGACTTCACGTATCAAACCCTTTATGCGGGGTTATTTGCATTTTTTGTTTTTTAAACTTGCACTTGACCCACGTCGCACTGAAAATCTGTCCAGAGAGCTTGTTTCTGGCGTCTTTTATGATTCCTGAAAGGGGACAAGTTTTCCCCACTGAACATGTTGCAGAACGCTTGTATCAGCTTGGTCAGGTAAATTTTTTTTCACAAAAATTTGCACCAAATTTCCCCATTTTGCCAATGCCATATCCTAAAGAAGGCACCTTCTCCCCTTTCTTCCTCCCCCTCTGAAGCAATTTCCTGCGGGTCTTTGCTGTCCAGATAAGGGTCTTGCAGCCTTCAGTGGTTACTCTTTCCCTGGGCGTCCACCAACTTTTCCACATATGCCATACACCAAACCCCAGGCTTCCCCAGAGGACAATATTCCACAACAGGTTTTAGGGTCAAAGAGTAACTTCGAACCCTTCAAAATTTTTGTCGAGGACAATTCGGGCCAAAATTTTTCTCCAAGAAATTTTAAAAGTCCGGGAAGCCACTCCCTGCAATGGAGGATATTGAAGTGATTACTCCAGAACTCTCTTAGGGTCAGTTCAGTGTCAAATGTCATTTTAAAGTTCCCCGGGCCTTGAAGTGACCACTTGAATTGCCACTTGAGTGGCAATTTATTTTCCAGGAGGTATTTTTTTTCACCCGGGCCAAACACTTCATGGACCCAGTCAATGAAAATTTGCTTCGTGACCCATGCCCTATTATTAGCTTTCCATCACACACAATTTACTCTTGATGACAGGGTTTTTCTTGAACACTCGGGGATTTTCATAGTGATTCACCAGTAAAGGCTTCACTTTGAAATCTCCACTAGTGTTACCACAGAACAAAAGACTTAGCCTATCCTTCATAAGTTTGTGTCCTGGCACTGCCTTTTCCTCTTGCGTGATGTAGGTCCTCTGGCATTTTCTTTCAAAAGAGGCCTCTTTCGTCACAACTGAAGACTTGTTGGGGAACGAATCCTTCAACTCTACATACTCCTTGAATTCACCTCGAATTCTTCGGCCGCACTTTGTCTGAATTTCACCCCACCATGCCTTACAACACGTGTAGCCACTACGCTTCTTTAAAACTTTGAACCAGCCTCTGCTGGCCTTAAATTTTTAAAAGCAGCACTCGTTCCAGCATTTTCTTTATGAATCTGCTGCAACTGCCTGCCTTTTCGCAAACGATCGATCCCCAACACTATTCCCCCGTTTTTTTTGTTGATCCCCACTAACAACCCCCTTTGAACATCGGCTTCCCTTTATTTTACTTTCTTTGCCAGAAGGAACTGATTTCTGATTTGGGGTTGCCATACATCATGGGGAGCTCAGCCACACATACGCCACTTTCGTATTTTTCTACAATCTCTTTCTTGAATTCTATCGTGTTTTTTTTCCTTTTTTTAACAAAGCGCTGCACTAGGAACTTTCTAGCGAATTATTAACGAAAATCTCGGATAAAATGCTTCACTCAACCAGAGTGACAGAGCATGATTGGCGGTGTTCCGGGACGAGGTACAAAATCCAGAGCAAAATTTCTCCAAAAAAAGTGGTCGAAATCCGAATCGTACGATATCTGGTGCAGATGAAATCCGGAAATCCACTGTAGTATTTTATACATCTATATCTATTATATATATATATATATATATATATATTATAAAATATATATATATTATATATATATATATATATATATATAATATAATATATATAAAATATATGTATATTTTTACATATATATATATATATATATATATATATAATATAATGTGTATATATATATATATATAATATATATATATATATATATATATATATATATATATACACTTTATATATTATATATATATATATATATATATATATATAAACAAAGTTTGAAACAGAGTCAAAGCTGGAGCCCCTGGTAAGCAGTAAATCCCTGCAGTATTGTGAGCACACGGAGAGCAATGCTGGACTAACAATTGACTTGCTGTGAGCTTCGTGCAACTCGTCAACTTGTTCTGAAGTTACTGTTGGCAAAGAACATAAGGAAGAAGGAGCACTGCAACAGGCTTACTGACCCATGCAGAGCAGGTCCATGTCCTCCCCTCCGGATTAGCCCAATGACCCACCAAGCCGGGTCACCTCCACTCAAGGAAGGAGCACGGCACCAGACCCAGCAACACAAGCTAGTCGGGTCCAACTCACACCCACCCACACCCACTCATGTATTTATCTAATCTATTTTTAAAACTACACAACGTTTTAGCCTCAATAACTGTACATGGGAGTTTGTTCCACTCATCCACAACTCTGTTACCAAGCCAGTGCTTTCCTATATCCTTCCTGAATCCGAATTTTTCAGCACGTTATTTACATCCCCTTTATTTATTCCTGTTTTCCATTTATACACCTCGATCATATCCCCCCAAATTCTACGCCTTTCGAGAGAGTGCAGATTCAGGGTTGTTGTTGTTATTTATTGCATTATCGACCGACAAAAGAGCTGACACAACCAGGTTAGTCTATATTCGAAAATTTTAAAATTCGTAGTAATGGCAAACAAAGTTCTTTTCCTCGTTTGACTGCACCAGTTTATCCCAAGTTTCGAGGGCCATCTGTACAGATGTTATTCTGAACATGGTACAAATGTATGTATGACATCACCCACTGGCGTTTTTCGTATCCATTCCTATTGGGTGAAACGTCTCCTAAATTATTATCCAGAAGTATGACATTTGTGTGTATTTCGAAAGGCTGTTACATATGAGCCGACCTCAACCAGTTCAGACTTGAAAATAGTGACCACACATAACGGGCTCATCCTTCACAACAAATCTTTGGTTGTTCACTTGTCAGGTTACATGAATGACGAAACTGTTTAATAATTAAAAGTTAAAATATGCTCTGGTATACTGATTATGTGACTGTTTATATTAAAGATTTATAAGGAATTATAATATGAAGAAACTTTTTAATTAGTGAAATATATTTGTAATTATATTAATAATATAATCGGTTGCGATTTTGAACTCATAAATATTTAAAATGATGTTTATTTACCATAGCCATGATAAGACTACTATATGATTACATAACGGTATACCGACAGGACACTACCGATAAAAAGCTTATTATCCAGTCCAAAACAAAACTACTGTTATGCAGCAAGACATGTAAGCTTTGACATCCTTTCCAGTGTAGGGAGAGCCATTGTCCACTTCGTTATGATATAAATAATAAAGCGCGAAACCGGAGAGCGTTTGCGCTATCACATTTCATAAACTGTCACTTGACAACCTCGTGGAACAAGTCAGCTGACATCAGGTACACATTGTACTTCACCCTCGTAGCTGAAGTTTCCGTATAGATATATTTTACGTAGCTAACTTTCCGAGGTATCTTTCAATTTAACAATAATGATACTACAGTAATCAAGATGCCCATTTTTGCTCCTCCTCCTCCTCCTTCCTCCTCCTCCTCCTCCTCCTCCTCCTCCTACTACTACTACTACTACTACTACTATACTACTACTACTACTACTAATCCTACGAAAATTAATAATAATAATAATAATAATAATAATAATAATAATAATAATAATAATAATAATAATAATAATTAAATTTAATAATAATAATAATAATAATATATAATAATAATAATAATAATATATATATATATATAATAATAATAATAATAATAAAAATAATAATAATAATAATTAATAATAATAATAATTAAATAAAAATAATAATAATAATAATAATAATAATTTGAGGCTGCTGGGTATAATTTTTTGTTTAATTAGTACATTCACTGAAATTATTTTCTTGGAAAATTCAATAAGCATTTTAAACTCATATTATTTAACTCCAGGAACCTGTTTAAGCCTCACAGCATAATATTTTACCTTTCTTATTTCATCCATTTGAGTTTAGAAACGTTTTAGTTTTGAACTTATGATCTCCAACAAGGACGACTTGAGTTTATACACCAGGCTATGTTGCCGGGTACATACTCTCCCGGCTATGTTGCCGGGTACATACTCTCCGCTATGTTGCCGGGTACATACTCTCCCGGCTATGTTGCCGGGTACATACTCTCCCAGCTATGTTGCCGGGTACATACTCTCCCGGCTATGTTGCCGGGTACATACTCTCCCGGCTATGTTGCCGGGTACATACTCTCCCGGCTATGTTGCAGGGTTTCATACTCTCCCGGCTATGTTGCAGGGTACATACTCTCCCCGGGTTGTTGCCGGGTACATACTCTCCCCGGCTATGTTGCGGGGGTACATTTCTCTCCCGGCTATGTTGCCGGGGACATACTTCCCGGCTATGTTGCCGGGTACATACCTCCCCGGTATGTTTTCCCGGGGACATACTCTCCCGGCTATGTTGCCGGGTACATACTCTCCCGGCTATGTTGCCGGGTACATACTCTCCCGGCTATGTTAGGTAAGACACATATGCAACAGTTAGGTATCTTTATTATGAAACGTTTCGCCTACACAGTAGGCTTCTTCAGTCAAGTACAGAAAAGTTGATAGAAGCAGAAGATACTCGAAGACGATGTAATCAGTCCATCACCCTTAAAGTTTTGAGGTGGTCAGTCCCTCAGTCTGGAGAAGAGCATTGTTCCATAGTATGAAACAATATGGAGATGAAGTGACAGAATGGAGCTTTTTATTATAGTGGCCTACGTCTCACCTCTTGGCGCTATAAAAAGCTCCATTCTGTCACTTCATCTCCATATTGTTTCATACTATGGAACAATGCTCTTCTCCAGACTGAACCTCCTGCACCCCTACCTCAACGAAGAAACAGAAACAAGAGGAACAGGAGGCGTCAACAGGGTGCATCGGGTCAATGCGATCAGCAGGCTGCACTAAACGAGCCCCCACCGGCCATAGCACGACAACGCAGGCACTCCTTACCCGGCACAGGCGCTTTGCAGACTCAACTGGCACCTCACCAGCAGATCCCGGCTACTCAACCTGGTATACAGCAACAGACCACGGTGCATACAATAAAGAAATCCAACCCTCAGCAGTCCCTACAGACCACAGCAGCCCAGATAATATCCACTGTTTCGAACCCACCTCCAAAGCAGGCCCTCACCAGGGAGGATCTCGTAGCACTCATCAAGGTGTTCACGGATCTTATTTGCAACACAATCAACTCCACGGAACAACAGAGCGCATTCCGGCAGATGGTCAGTACTCTCCTGAGAGTGTGCTTTCTGACCGAAGAGGAGACAGTGGATGCCATGAATTTGCAGGTTCTCAGAGCGGGCAGGACTCAGTCTCCAGCTCAGGAAACAACAGCGATGGAATAACCTCTGGGCCAAATCACACCCTCAAGGTCCTACAATGGAACATTCAGGGCCTGAGGGGCAAACAGCACCTCTTGCTGGAGGCAGTAATTCGGGATCGGGTTGACATCGTCTTGCTACAAGAAACTCTGACTGTCCCGACTATGTGCCCAAGACTACCCGGTTTTTGCTGGTATTTTCGGCACATGGACCCGGGCATTCACTGCAGAGGCACAGCTGTATTTGTATCCAATACAATACCTCACGAGGTTATAGCCAACCCTGTGGACTGTGGGGAGGATGTCGAGGTACAGGCCATCCTTGTGCACATACCTGGGGCGCCCATTACCATCTATAACATCTACAAGAACCCAAGACACACCCTCGACATTGCAGAGCTCCTCGCACTAGCACGCACTGAGTGTATTATTGTGGGTGGAGATTTCAACGCACATCACCCTATTCTGCACTCTCACTCAGCAACCAATGCTGCTGGCAGACATATAGCAATGCTCCTACACGATATTCCAGAGGTAAAGTTGCTAAACAATGGAGACCCCACACACCTGTTGGGTGGCTGCCTCGACCTTACCTTCGGGTCAAGACAACTCCGCAGCAGGAGTCACATGGGAAACTCATCCTCACCTTGTCAGTGACCACTTTGCAGTGATCACCACCTTCAACATCAACAGGCCTCCCACAGTTGTGCTGCCTCCTAGATGGGACGTAAAGAGGGCCAACTGGAAGGTGTTCCAGGATTATCTTCATAACTGGTGGTCCACATACTCTCTATCTGAAGACTGTGATACGGCTGAACAGGAGCTAATCACTGTTCTCATCCAGGCAGCAGAGTGCGCAATTCCAAAGAAGTCCGCAGGACGCACTCACAAAAGAGACTGGTGGTTCTACAACGACGAGGTGCGGGAGCAGAACCACCGCATCAACTCTTTTAGGAAGCTATACAGGCGTAACCCTACGGCAGAGAACAGGAATACTCTGAGAGCCATTGTGCAGCATGCCCGCAGAATCTCTCTCAGAGTAAAAACTGAGAAATGGCTGGAGTGGTGCTCAACATTCGGGCATCACACCACCTTATCTGAGATATGGGGCAAGCTCAACATAGCAACTGGCAAGAGCAAGCCGAGGCCACCAGCACACCCGAACCCATCCCAGGAAGCAGAGAAACTAGTGGAGCTTTTCACTTCCAGGGGAGCCTCCACTCAGCTCCCACAGGACATCCGGAATATACAGACGGATCTTCTGCCACAGCGCCAGCTAACGATACAAGCTGCATGTGAGTCGGAAGATGTGACTGATGTAGACCTCACGGACTTGGAACTCCGACGTGCCATAAGAACGCAGGTGACACTGCCCCGGGCATCGATGGTGTGACGTACTCCATGATTGCACGGGCTGGGCAGAGTGGATGGGAGGCCATACTAGACGTCATTAACAAGTCGTGGAGGGCCAGGACACTCCCAGCAGCTTGGAAGAAAGCTACAATCGTACCAATTCCAAAGCCCAAGGACCCAGGCAGTATGAGACCCATATCGCTGACCAGCTGCTTAGCCCAAGACTGCTGAGAGGAGGTGTTTTAAACCGCCTCCTATGGAAACTTGGACCCTCTCATCATCACATATTTGGCTTCACCAAAGGATGGGAACAGCAGAGTGCATAACCACTCTACTAGCCAGATTGCTGATAGCAACAAAAAACCTAGTATCGTCGTCTACCTCGACCTTGAGAAGGCATTTGAGCTAGCCAGCCCCACAGCAATTCTGGCAATACTAGCTCGGAAGGGAATCAAAGGACGCCTCCTGGCCTGGATAGAATCCTACCTTAGGGCAGGCAGGCCTGTGTCAGCTTTCAGGGACACTACTCTTCCTTTAAAACCCTGGAAAACGGTAACGCCACAAGGAGGTGTGCTCAGTCCTACCCTGTTTAACATCCTTATGCAGGAACTGTGAGCCTTCCCTTTCATAGTGGTACACAGCTCTCAGCTATGCTGATGATCTTGCACTAGTAGTGAATGGGAAAGGCAATTTAGAACGACAGGCTCAGAGAGCTTTGGACCTAATTACGCAGTCTTGCAAGGAACTAGGCCTCAAGATCTCGGCCGAGAAATCTCTTGCAATGATGTTCAAGGGACCAGATCCTATGAATAGATTACGTATTCAGGATATAGAACTTGAGTGGACAGGCTCCTACCTTACTTGGGAAATTACATGATAAAAAAACTGACCTTTCAGAAAACAGGCCGGGGTATGTCGGTCCGTGCTCTACTCAGACTCAACGCCATGGAGCCATGGGCGAGGGACCGTGCAGGGGCAAGCAAAGATGTACTTCGCTTTTTTTACTATATACAAGCTATACGCTCGCTCATTGACTACAGTGCACCGGCTTTAGCTCATCTCTTCCGCAGAGCAGGCAAAGGGGGGAGGTCGTACAAAACCAGGCGATAAGAAACTATGCTTGGTGCCCCCATCTGGACCAACACAGTATGTCTCAGATCTGAGGCCCGGCTTCCTTCCTTGGCTGACAGGTAAGATACATAAACGCCTGCAAAGTGGCCACGATTCTGCACCGCACAAGGTACCCCACTAAGGAGACGGATATTAACAACCATGTCACAAGATCCCACACTCTTCACGGACTACTCCTGGATTCGTTCGTTTTTTTGTGCTGGGCGGAAGCTGCTGCCCTGTACAGCTGCTCTGTGAGAAGAGTTGTGACCTTCCTGTTGCTGGGTACCATCCACCCACCTCCCTGGCGTCCAAATCCAGCCGATGTTTCATCATGCAGCTGCCCATCTCTAAGTGTCTCTGCAGTCGAGACCCCTCAGCAATCATGCTGAGACAAGCATGGCACTGGCAGAGGGGGGCACATGTGCAGTGTATTTCACAGATGGTTCTGTCGACCCCAATAGGAAGAGAGCAGCAGCTGGACTGTACCACAATGGTCACACACAAGGCTGGCGACTCCCTGACCACTGCACGATCCTTCAAGCTGAGGGTGGTGGCGATTCAGCAGGCATTGTCACATGCCCTACGACATCGACTCCGACCTGTCATAAAATGTTTATTCCACCTCTGCAATCAATGCCCTCTCCCATCTCAACCACAGGATAATGTTCACCTCATCACTTCGATCCTGAGCATAATGACAGCCTTAGAAGTTCAGGGTAATAGATCGGAAAATTGAACTGGATCCCCAGCCATGCTGGCATCCGGGGAAATGAGGCGGCAATGATGCAGCCAAGGCCCGCAACAGACTATCCACATGTTGGATTACTGTCCCAATCAGCCTACGACAGACCAAACTGGTGGCTGCCAGAGCCACGAAACTTTTGGGGGAGGTCTTAGGTGATACCCCCTCTCAACAGTGGTACCGAGCAGCGACTCGGGAGAACCCCCTCCATATGATAGGGAAACTGGTCCAGGCGGCAGTGTACCGCCATCCATCGGCTTCGTTTGGGCTTTCCACAGCCAAGATGATGGTAGACAAGGCTGAGGAGGAGATGTGCCAGTACTGCAGCACGTTGTCCAGCGGCCCCTAACACACTATCTTTTAGAGTGCGAAGCTACTGAGACACTCCGCAGACAACTAGGGGTGTATTCCCTCCGAAGAGGACCCCGAGATGACTGCGGCCACACAAGTGTATCATGGGGGCAACGAACCAGACAGCTGTTTCCTGTAATAATGACATATCCTCCTCCTCGCTAGTGTCCATAGTTTCATTTTGGTGTCGCTTATGAGATGCACCAGTTGAACTGACCAGAGGGGCGCTTGAGCGGCATGCGTCGCATCATTGTGGAAACCTTTCTCCATCGGGAGCCAGAGACGGGTCATCGCAAGATTGGGACCCGTGCCAGGACTATGGTCTTGGCGAACATTATACATACATACATACTTCATCTCCATATTGTTTCATACTATGGAACAATGCTCTTCTCCAGACTGAGGGACTGACCACCTCAAAACTTTAAGGGTGATGGACTGATTACATCGTCTTCGAGTATCTTCTGCTTCTATCAACTTTTCTGTACTTGACTGAAGAAGCCTACTGTGTAGGCGAAACGTTTCATAATAAAGATACCCAACTGTTGCATATGTGTCTTACCTAACAACCTGTCGGTATTTTATACCATTTTAATGTTCAATCTGTCAGACACTGCAACACAAGGGTATCTTGGTACAGACCTGCAATCAACTTCGACAACTTCCACTAGTGAGAGCGGCTGGATTTGAGAGGGACCTGACCTTTCAACATCTGAGTTCTTACCTCTCCTAGTGGCCTACGTCTCACCTCTTGGCGCTATAAAAAGCTCCATTCTGTCACTTCATCTCCATATTGTTTCATACTATGGAACAATGCTCTTCTCCAGACTGAGGGACTGACCACCTCAAAACTTTAAGGGTGATGGACTGACTACATCGTCTTCGAGTATCTTCTGCTTCTATCAACTTTTCTGTACTTGACTGAAGAAGCCTACTGTGTAGGCGAAACGTTTCATAATAAAGGTACCTAACTGTTGCATATGTGTCTTACCTAACAACCTGTCGGTATTTTATACCATTTTAATGATCAATCTGTCAGACACTGCAACACAAGGGTATCTTGGTACAGACCTGCAATCAACTTCGACAACTTCCACTAGTGAGAGGGGCTGGATTTGAGAGGGACCTGACCTTTCAACATCTGAGTTCTTACCTCTCCTAGTGGCCTACGTCTCACCTCTTGGCGCTATAAAAAGCTCCAGTCTGTCACTTCATCTCCATATTGTTTCATACTATGGAACAATGCTCTTTCTCCAGACTGAGGGACTGACCACCTCAAAACTTTAAGGGTGATGGACTGATTACATCGTCTTCGAGTATCTTCTGCTTCTATCAACTTTTCTGTACTTGACTGAAGAAGCCTACTGTGTAGGCGAAACGTTTCATAATAAAGATACCTAACTGTTGCATATGTGTCTTACCTAACAACCTGTCGGTATTTTATACCATTTTAATGTTCAATCTCCCGCTATGTTTTCCGGGTACATACTCTCCCGGCTATGTTGCCGGGTACATACTCTCCCGGCTATGTTGCCGGGTACATACTCTCCCGGCTATGTTGCAGGGTACATACTCTCCCGGCTATGTTGCAGGGTACATACTCTCCCGGCTATGTTGCGGGGTTCATACTCTCCCGGCTATGTTGCGGGGTTCATACTCTCCCGACTATGTTGCGGGGTTCATACTCTCCCGGCTATGTTGCGGGGTTCATACTCTCCCGGCTATGTGTTGTTAGGTAAGACACATATGCAACAGTTAGGTATCTTTATTTCGAAACGTTCGCCTACACAGTAAGCTTCTTCAGTCGAGTACAGAAAAGTTGATAGAAGCAGAAGATACTTGAAGACGATGTAATCAGTCCATCACCCTTAAAGTTTTGAGGTGGTCAGTCCCTCAGTCTGGAGAAGAGCATTGTTCCGTTGTCTGAAACAATATGAAGTTGAAGTGACAGGATGGAGCCTTTTATAGTGCCAGGAGGTGAGACGTAGGTTGCGTTGGAGGGCAGGTCCTCTCAAACCCAGCCGTTCTCACTAGTAGAGATTGTCGAAGTTGATGGTCTGTACCAAGATACCCTTGTGTTGCAGTGTCCTGACAGAATGAACATTAAAATGGTATAAAATACCGACAGATTGTTAGGTAAGACACATATGCAACAGTTAGGTATCTTTATTTCGAAACGCTTCGCCTACACAGTAAGCTTCTTCAGTCGAGTACAGAAAAGTTGATAGAAGCAGAAGATACTTGAAGACGATGTAATCAGTTCCATCACCCTTAAAGTTTTGAGGTGGTCAGTCCCTCAGTCTGGAGAAGAGCATTGTTTCGTTGTCTGAAACAATATGAAGTTGAAGTGACAGGATGGAGCCTTTTATAGTGCCTGGCACTATAAAAGGCTCCATCCTGTCACTTCAACTTCATATTGTTTCAGACAACGGAACAATGCTCTTCTCCAGACTGAGGGACTGACCACCTCAAAACTTTAAGGGTGATGGACTGATTACATCGTCTTCAAGTATCTTCTGCTTCTATCAACTTTTCTGTACTCGACTGAAGAAGCTTACTGTGTAGGCGAAACGTTTCGAAATAAAGATACCTAACTGTTGCATATGTGTCTTACCTAACAATCTGTCGGTATTTTATACCATTTTAATGTTCATTCTGTCAGACACTGCAACACAAGGGTATCTTGGTACAGACCATCAACTTCGACAATCTCTACTAGTGAGAACGGCTGGGTTTGAGAGGGACCTGCCCTCCCAACGCAACCTACGTCTCACCTCCTGGCACTATAAAAGGCTCCATCCTGTCACTTCAACTTCATATTGTTTCAGACAACGGAACAATGCTCTTCTCCAGACTGAGGGACTGACCACCTCAAAACTTTAAGGGTGATGGACTGATTACATCGTCTTCAAGTATCTTCTGCTTCTATCAACTTTTCTTTTACTCGACTGAAGAAGCTTACTGTGTAGGCGAAACGTTTCGAAATAAAGATACCTAACTGTTGCATATGTGTCTTACCTAACAATCTGTCGGTATTTTATACCATTTTAATGTTCATTCTGTCAGACACTGCAACACAAGGGTATCTTGGTACAGACCATCAACTTCGACAATCTCTACTAGTGAGAACGGCTGGGTTTGAGAGGGACCTGCCCCCCCAACGCAACCTACGTCTCACCTCCTGGCACTATAAAAGGCTCCAAACCTGTCACTTCAACTTCATATTTTTCAGACAACGGAACAATGCTCTTCTCCAGACTGAGGGACTGACCACCTCAAAACTTTAAGGGTGATGGACTGAAATTTCATCGTCTTGAAGTATCTTCTGCTTCTATCAACTTTTCTGTACTCGACTGAAGAAGCTTACTGTGTAGGCGAAACGTTTCGAAATAAAGATACCTAACTGTTGCATATGTGTCTTACCTAACAATCTGTCGGTATTTTATACCATTTTAATGTTCATTCTGTCAGAAACTGCAACACAAGGGTATCTTGGTACAGACCATCAACTTCGACAATCTCTACTAGTGAGAACGGCTGGGTTTGAGAGGGACCTGCCCTCTCAACGCAACCTACGTCTCACCTCCTGGCACTATAAAAGGCTCCATCCTGTCACTTCAACTTCATATTGTTTCAGACAACGGAACAATGCTCTTCTCCAGACTGAGGGACTGACCACCTCAAAACTTTAAGGGTGATGGACTGATTACATCGTCTTCAAGTATCTTCTGCTTCTATCAACTTTTCTGTACTCGACTGAAGAAGCTTACTGTGTAGGCGAAACTTTTCGAAATAAAGATACCTAACTGTTGCATATGTGTCTTACCTAACAATCTGTCGGCATTTTATACCATTTTAATGTTTCATTCTGTCAGACACTGCAACACAAGGGTATCTTGGTACAGACCATCAACTTCGACAATCTCTATAGTGAAACGGCTGGTTTGAGAGGGACCTGCCCTCCCAACGCAACCTACTCTCACCTCCTGGCACTATAAAAGGCTCCATCCTGTCACTCAACTTCATATTGTTTCAGACAACGGAACAATGCTCTTCTCCAGACTGAGGGACTGACCACCTCAAAACTTTAAGGGTGATGGACTGATTACATCGTCTTGAAGTATCTTCTGCTTCTATCAACTTTTCTGTACTCGACTGAAGAAGCTTACTGTGTAGGCGAAACGTTTCGAAATAAAGATACCTAACTGTTGCATATGTGTCTTACCTAACAATCTGTCGGTATTTTATACCATTTTAATGTTCACTCTCCCGGCTATGTTGCGGGGTTCATACTCTCCCGGCTATGTTGCGGGGTTCATACTCTCCCGGCTATGTTGCGGGGTCATACTCTCCCGGCTATGTTGCGGGTTCATACTCTCCCGGCTATGTTGCGGGGTTTATACTCTCCCGGCTATGTTGCGGGGTTCATACTCTCCCGGCTATGTTGCGGGGTTCATACTCTCCCGGCTATGTTGCGGGGTTCATACTCTCCCGGCTATGTTGCGGGGTTCATACTCTCTCCGGCTATGTTGCGGGGTTCATACTCTCCCGGCTATGTTGCGGGGTTCATACTCTCCCGGCTATGTTGCGGGGTTCATACTCTCCCGGCTATGTTGCCGGGTAAATACTTTCATATTTTCCTTGTCGAAGTTCGTAAGATCGACCCTAAAGTGATTTTTTGGAAAAGAAGATGCTAAATCCGTAGAGATTATTAGCGCCTGGGGAATGGGAAGCACTCGGGATTGATCCATGGGATTGGAGGGTAAATTTCAACTTCTTGCATCAAGAGCTCTTCGACGGTATCACAGCGCCGTCCTTGAAGTAAAGGAAAATACCTTAGAAAGATTCATATGCAATTTTCGACACTATGAAACGTAACAGAATTGATGTTTGTAATTCCAAAAAGGCCAGACCAATTATCAGCATCAAATCGGAGCACTTTTACCTCTGTTAAAGTTAATATTTACCTTATTTTCATTCTTTTTTATTTATCTATATTTCTGAAAAATCATCAGGTAAAACAGTTCGTTATGGTGTGTGTTGCAGCATTGGTTGCGTGTGTGGTAGCGTGGAGTGTATCAGTGTCCTCCATCCCTCTCTCCAAGAACTTCTTGGACAGCAACGCGGAGCGTTTAGCTTGGCGTCATAGACGACTCAACGGCACCAAGCTGCTGCAGTGGGCGGTGAAGGGCGGTTCCGCCTCTCTGGTGATAGCCCTGGTGGTACCTCGTCCTGTCACCCCCTCGTCAGGAAAGATTCATGGATATTAATCTGACCCTACAGGCTAGCGACCAGCGTGGGCAGGACATGGTTGGTCCGTCCACATCATGAGCTTCACGGAGTCATTGACCACGTCCACCTCCTACTTCCACTGGTCATACCCCAAAGTCAACGCGATGGCAGGTGCTGGGTGAGGATCCACGCCACGGATGCATACAACCACCCCTGCTCCACCAGCCACATCCGCAAAATTCCCCAACTCTATCCTTAGCTATATCCTGACCTCTATCCCAAGGGTCCCCCAGGGCCGCAGATTCAGAGTTGCAGTGTGACATGAGTGAATTCGCTCACGTGGACCTTGATGCAGTGCTCAAGTACAGGAGCTTTATGGACGAGGATGGAGGCTCGCCTCTTTGTGTACAGGTTCATGTTGGGCTCCCACCTGCCAGTACTGACCGCATTTCCACAAGTGCGCAGCTCTTCTTCTGGCATGAGGGCCGGGCACACACTATCAGTGACTCAGTCACCTCTCAGATCAATGGTTTCTTTAACTATGCAAACATTCGTGACCCAACGACCGAGGACATGCCCATATCTAGACTGTTCCTTGAGACACTGAAGTACAGTTTTGGAGCTTTGTCTGACGGCGGTGAGGAGCCTGTGCTTCCTGCGCGAAGTAAATTGCACTTCGGCTCTCTCTTCTCTTTCCGAAAGGGTAACCTTCAGGATTCTGGTCCTGCACAAGATATCAGGGACGCCTTCAAGAAAGTTACGCCAACCGACATCAATGGAATTCCAGATCCCGTGCCTAACATGTGCTTCCCCGACCTTAGTATGAAAGATTTAGACGACCGCAGCGAAAAATATCGATTAGCCATAAAGTATCAGGTGGATAAAAATCCAGACTCTGGTCTTACAATTGCTCCGCATTTTGATCCTCTACGTGACGATAGATATAAACATAGACCTTTTACTTACAACCACTTTAATACTTACAGGACGAGCAAAACTAATCTCTTCAGGTCGTTATCCTTCCTGGAGCCTTCACATTTATTCAACAAAGGCGAGAATACCCACTTGAATGGAGCCGCCCGTCTGGAAGTTAACGATACCGCGGGTAATTACAAAGTCATATTAGTACCCTTCACGCTTGTGTATCTCGGCGGGTTCATGGCCCGCTCACGGGTCGTAGCCTACAAGGATTTTGAAATAAATTTGAACTTGTACACTAATGATATTGCAGAGAAAGAGATTACAAAGTGCATGTGCAGGATTAAGGCGGAAGTGGTGCCGGTTTGTAAGGGAAAAAACTGCTGGAAAAATATTACTCCCATCACTTTCTTGATGCAGAAGACGGCCGGCCTGGAACCCATGGATCCCTGTTGCACCGTTAAAAATTGTCTCAATCCCTGGTTTGACTGGAGAAGCTGCCGTTGAGCTAGGTGTTATTTCACATATTGATTTAATTCTCAGCAATAATAATTTCTATTTCTATTTTTTTAGTAATTAATTGAACGATCGAGTTAAGAGTATTATATAGAACTTGCCCCACGTGTTATATATAAAAAGGGTGGAGGAGCCTTCCGTCCACCCTTCTGATTCTACATATATATATATATATATATAATATATATATATATATTTATATATATATATATATATAATATATATATATATATATATATATAATATAATATATATATATGCAAGACAAGCCACATGGGGTGGAAATCTTTAGCTCCATACTTTCACACTTTTCAGTGCGTCATCAGGAGCTGTGCAATGTTGCAAGGGCAGCAGTCAGATATTGGCTGGCACGGTGGCACCAGCCAATATCTGACTGAGGGAGAGAGGCCCAGCGGAATGCCAACTACACACCGGTACCCCCACTCCCCACCCTATATGGGGTCGGGTGAAGTAGGCCCCAAAGTTTGCAGATAGCATGAAGTAAAATAACTAGGAGATAGTTAATAGTCAGCCCTAAGTTTCTAACCGCTGGAAACAGGTCATGTGACGTATAAAGTTACATTATAATAGTGGATCATTTACATACAGAATGTAGCTAATGTGAAAAACATTCTAACTAATGAAATAAAATGAATAAAAGCCTTCCTTTTGTCTTCCGCTAATACCTGATACCGTAGATCTTTCTAGAATATTCGGAAGATTCATTGTCAGTTAATATGGTTGTGTGAATTCTCCTATTCAGGCTTTTCTTTCTTATAATAACTAGGCAGTTCCTGATTTTGTTTTACTTTTTAACATCATTATTGTCATTATTATCCACTATCATCAGCTATTATCATTATTATCTTTATCATTATAATATTACTAACAACCTAATTCAGTAAACCACTAAACAAGTTGCAATCACCTTGTTGCAGTCAACTATGTGTACCTTGCACCTTGTACCTTGTACCGCTGTACCGCTGTACCGCTGTACCGCTGCACCTAGATGGGTTAGGATCTCACTAGGTCACTCTGCCTCTCTTTTGGGCTATCCTAGGATGAGTACACATGCGCACTCATACATAAATGAACCCTCATACCTATTTCCTTACTACTTATTTTATATCACTCAGGTTGAAGTCTGTGATTGCAGCACACCACCTAGAGCACCTGTAGCATTACGATATCTGTATGCAGTAGTAGCTGGGTGCGTTATAGTCACGGTCACGGCAGACCTAACATGCTATATATTGATGTTCACGACGGGCATACCATGATGTTCAGTTTGTAAATTCTAGTCGAACACAACCGAAACATCACGAAAGCTCATGGCATAAGAAGCAATCCTGTGCTTTTGTATAACATTGTTGTTTAAGGCAGTGCACAATAGACTCCACTATATAACTATCGAGTTTGTTCTGCCCGTAATTTGAGATATAAACGGCATTCTTGTCATGTTTCCAGAAGGAGGACTCAATTATATTTTTTTCCATGATGGAACTGTTGAGCACAATTATGTGGGTAGCAGCCCACCCCGGTGGGTGATTGCAAGAACTGACATGGTTCAAGATCGCATTCGGCATCTGGCCTGTTCTGACTGAATACTGGTGTTGGGATAATCCAGTTTCTAGAGGTCTACCTGTCTGACCAGTGTATGAGAGTGAGCAAAGGGTGCAAGGGGCCTCGTAGAAACCACCCACAGTATTAGGCAGTGTGATTTTATTCAATCTCTGTTTCACAGTCCCAGTGTTATTGAAAGTCAGATTTTTATTAAGTTATTTTAGTGCCTCATGCAGGCAGACGAAATTGTTCAGTCCTTTAGAAAGTCTTCCTAGCTGACAGTAGGGTCTTCTCAACACAATCTCTGGGGTATCTCAGTTTTGTGGCTATGTTAAATATCTTGTTGATTTCATCTTCTAAATACTCAGGACTGCAGATACGTAGAGCTCTCAGGAACATTGTAAGGGAAACACTCCTTTTAACCCTAGATTCATGATTGGAATAATGATGAATGTATGCCGAAACGTTGATGGTCTTCCTGTTAATGTTAATCTCCAGAGTTTATTACCTGGACTTCAGCAATGAGAGTGGCTACTCTCACCACTGGGCAACGGCGACCAGTGCTGGTCTTCCTGTAAACTATTAATTTGAATCTTCTGTCGATGCGATAGATTATGACATCTAGGTAGGGTAAAGTGTTTATATATTTCATGCTCTCTTGTGAACTTAATAGAAGGTACCAGACCATTGAGTCTAGGTAGGAACTCATCAATGTTGTGATCTCTAGGCCGAAGGCAAAGCACATCTGAACCACCTAGCATTATTTGGGAGAATATCTTTAAGTAGTCTAGTCTCATAGAATTCCATATACAGGTTGCAATAATGCTATGTGGTTCAGATAAGTAGATGATGTGCTTTGACTTCGGCCTAGAGATCACAACATTGATGAGTTCCTACCTAGAGTTAATAGTCTGGTACCTTCTATTAAGTTCACAATAGAGCAGGAAATAGATGTCATAATCCATCGCGTCGACAGAAGATTCAGATTTACAGTTTACAGAAAGACCACCAATATGTCGTCATACATTCATTATTATTCAAATTGTAAAAAAGTATTTCTAGCTATTTCAAAGGATTTATCAATTAGTTTCTTGGGTATTTTAGATGATTAGCTATTTCATAAATTTTGGAGATTTCTTCATCAATGAACTCTGGACTACAAATACGTAAACCTCCCGAAAACATTGATGACAATACCGACAGTTTAGGTCTATCTTGATGTGAAGAATAATAGTGTACATAGGACCAGTTATTTGTTGGTTTTCTGTAAATTTTAATTTAAAATCATGGTTACCCTTAATAACTAAAACTTTTATGAAATAGCTAATGATCTAAAATACCCAAGAAACTTAATTGATAAATCCATTAAAATAGCTAGAATTTCTTTTTACAATTAAAAAAGGGGAAACCAACATTATTCAACTAAAAAATATGTTGTTCTCCCTTACCATGAAAATGTAGTTGATATGCCTTCTCTGCTTAACAGTTTTTAATATCAAAGTTGCATTTAAAAATCTTGACACAGTTAAAAATCTTTTGATATAAAATTCCCCCAAAATGCTGATGGGTGTGTCTTACAGACACACCGTCAGTATAGAGGGTGCCAGTGCCCATTCAGTTCAACCAAAGAAGGGTGCCAGGGCCAGGTACCAAGCAGTGCTAGGTGTTTTACCTTGATCCGAGGATATACTGTGGTGTGGGTCCCTCTAGGCTAATTTCATTCTAATCCGCGTTTGGTGTACTAGTTTTCACGAGCAGTATTTTATATTATTGTAACCACGAACGAGTGTTAATGAATCAATAACAACACTGCGACTAGCCGAGAATTCGAACCCATGTCGTTTTGGCCCCGCCATGGTCTACCTACCTGGAGTCTACCTGGAAGATATTCCAGGGATCAACGCCCCCGCGGCCCGGTCCACGACCAGGCCTCCCGGTAGATCAGGGCCTGATGAACCAGGCTGTTACTGCTGGCCGCACGCAGTCCAACGTACGAACCACAGCCCTGCTGATCCGGCACTGACTTTAAGTATCTGTCCAGCTCTCTCTTGAAGGCAGCCAGGGGTTTATTGGTAATTCCCCTTATGCTTGGTGGGAGGCTGTAGAACAGTCATGGGCCCTGGGCACTTACGGTGTTTTCTCTTAGTGTACCAATGGCGCCCCTACTTTTAATTGGGGGTATTTTGCATCGCCTGCCTAGTCTTTTACTTTCGTAGGGAGTGACTTCTGTGTGCAGATTTGGGACCATTCCTTCAAGGATTTTCCAGGTGTAGATTATGATATATCTCTCCTGCGTTCCAACGAGTACAAGTCAAGTGCTTCCAAGCGTTCCCAGTAGTTAAGGTGCTTGACAGAACTTATACGTGCAGTAAAGGTTCTCTGTACACTCTCTAGATCTGCAATTTCACCTGCTTTGAACGGAGATTTTAATGTACAGCAGTGTTCCAGCCTAGAGAGAACAAGTGATTTGAAAAGGATCATCATTGGATTGGCATCTCTTGTTTTGAACGTTCTCATTATCCATCCTATCACTTTCTTGCACTGTGATCGTGGCACTGGTGAGCGAAAATCCCACAAGACTCTAACCCACAGGACCACACAATAGGAGAACTTTTTACCTGGACAGAGGCATGGTTGACAGATACGCAGCAGAGAGTTTATATACATGGGGAGAAATCAGAGTGGAGAAGCGTCAAGAGCGGTGTTCCACACGGGTCAATGTGGGCCCCTTGTTGTTCACAATTTACATAAACGACATAGATGAGGGAATAAATAGCGATATAAGCAAGTTTGCCGATGATACCAAAATAGGCCGTCGAATTCATTATGACGAGGACATTAGAGCACTCCAGGAAGATTTAAATAGACTGAAGCAGTGGTCGGAGAATGGCAAATGCAGTTTAATATGGACAAATGCAAAGTTCTAAACATAGGACAGGAAAATAACCATGCCACATATAAAACTAAATAATGTAGATCTTAATATTGTTGTTAGCGAAAAGGATTTGGGAGTTTTGGTTAGAAGTCATCTAAAACCAAAACAACAGTGCATTAGTGTTCGCATTGAAGAGAAAAGAATCCTTGGCTTCATATCAAGAAGCATAAATAATATGAGTCCTCAAGTCGTTCTTCAAATCCATATATCAGTGGTTAGGCCTCATTTAGAATATCCTGCACAGTTTTGGTCACCGTATTACAGAATTGATGTAAATGCACTGGAAAACGTACATAGGAGGATGACAAAGTTGATCCCGTGTATCAGAAATCTTTCCAACGAAGATAGATTGAGGGCCCTGAATCTGCACTCTCTAGAAGAGTGTAGAACTACGGGGGAGGGAGGAGATATGACTGAGGTAAATAAATGGAAAACAAGAGAAAATAAAAGGGATGTAAATAGAATGCTAAAAATATCTAGCCAAGACAGGACTCGCAGCAATGCTTTTCAGTTGGAAAAATTCAGATTCATGAAGGATATAGGAAAGCACTGGTTTGGTAATAGAGTTGTGGATGAGTTCGCATCGCTATTGGGCCGTGCGGACGTGCTGCGCAGTAGCTCCTGATTGAGTTGGCTTTTGCGCAGTAGTGACGTGTACTTAGCTCTGTGAAGACCTGTTTGCGCACTCTCTACGAATTGAAGCAAGATGCCCTCCATCGAGCAACTTTACCAACAGCTTAAGGAAAAATTGAGGATGGCGAAGTTGGAGATTCGGCGACTGACCGAGGAAAACAAGAAGATTCGTAGTAGTCCTCCTGTTTTGAGTCCTCAGGTCAAGAAGGGAAACTGGTCAGTGGCTGGACAGCAGGGAACGAAGTTGACGATCAAAGAACGAATGGAAAGGTAGAAACGATGAAGAAGAAAGAGACTGCCGTGGAAACTGTTGTGGAAACATCTAATACATTCTCAGTGCTACCCGACGAATGTGGTCGACTACGGGAACGTCACGACGAAAGACATTAAGGAAGGTAAGAATATTGTTGTTGTTGGGGATAGCCAGGTAAGGTATATGGATAGGGCGTTCTGCTTGAAGGACAGGAGTAGGAGACAGAGAGTTTGCTTTCCTGGGGCTGGGATGGAGGATATTGTTAGCCGTCTGGATGACATCATGAGGGGTAAGGGAGCAATCCTATTATCTGTCTCAGTGCTGGAGGCAACTATGTTGGCAGACGTAGGAGTGAAAACCTGATTAGCAGGTATAGGTCAGCAATAGAAATAATTAGGAGTAAGGGTGGGAACCCTGTCATATGTGGTATTTTGCCAAGGAGAGGAGTTGGAAATGAATGGTTGTCCAGGGCAATTGGTGTCAATTGCTGCCGGACAAATACTGTAAGGAAAATGCGGTAACATTCATTGACAACTGGGACCTCTTCTATGGCAGAAATGACATGTATGCAGGGATGGGGTTCACTTATCTAGGTCTGGGGTGGTAGCACTGGCAACTGCAGTGAGGGAGCAGTTAGGACTTTAAACTAGGAATAGTTAGTGGTATGGGTTTTGGCAGGAAAACAGTGAAGTCCCAGTGTAGTATATATACGAGTTCTAGGGGAACTAGTAATAAGCAGAACGAGGTAGATATTGAAAAGCCAGGGACTTTGGGTGATAAGGACAGTAATAGGTTTAGTAGAAAAACAGAAATGAGCAGGAAGGGTAAAGAGAAAGGAGAGTCTTTCAATGTTTATTATGCTAATTGCCGTAGTGCTAGGAATAAGATGGACGAGTTGAGATTAGTTGCTAGTGCAGGTAACATTGACGTATTTGCCTTTACTGAGACGTGGTTTAATTCAAAAGTCGGGACATGCCTGCTGAATGTCATATTCAGGGTTTTAAATTGTTCCAAGTAGATAGAAGTATCGGGAAGGGGGGTAGGGTGGCATTGTATGTCCGAGATCGCCTGAACTGTTGCATAAAAACGGGTATTAAGTCTAAAGTAACACATACAGAGTCTGTTTGGATAGAAATTTTCAGAGGGGCATGAAAAACTGATTTTAGGAGTGATATACCGTCCCCCAAACTTAGATAGGACCAAGGGAGACTACTATGGAGGAAATTGTTAAGGCCACAAGGCATGATAATGTAGTAATTCTAGGAGACTTTAACTTTAGTCATATTGATTGGAATTTCTTGTCTGAGAATTTTAGAATCATACGACTTCTTAGAAGTAGTTCAGGATTGTTTTTTGAAGCAGTTTGTGACAGAACCTACAAGGGGAATAACCTGCTTGACTTAGTTATGGGAAACAATGAATCCCTTGTTAATAATTTAGAAATTTCAAAGGAACCCGGGTGCTAGCGACCACACATCAATTACATTTTTGCATTGAATGGCAGTACGATAGTAGCGATAACTCAGTAAAAATCCCAGATTTTCGCTTAGCAGATTACGATGGGCTTAGAGAACACTTATCATCTGTTGACTGGGGTAACGAAGAGAGTTATCAATATGGGCAGTTTTTCTGAACACTTACATGCTGCTCCAAAAACGTTTATCCAATATAAAGAAATTAGATCAAATAGAAATGACCCAAATTTGGATGAATAATAGGCGGAAATATTACTAGGCATAAGAAAGAAATTTATAGGCGTATCAAAAGAGGCGAGGTCATCTTATGAATCAGTATATTTACATTTAAAAGGGACATTAAAAGGGATAAGAAAAACTAAAAAAGGGGCTATGAAATTAAAGTTGCTAGGATTCTAAAACTAACCCAAAAATTTTTCCAGGTTATAAACAAAAGTCAGAGATAAGATAGGTCCCCTTAAAATAACTATGGCATCTTTCGGACAAAGAGAATGAAATTGCTCGATTTTTTTAAAAAATTATTTTCTCTCGGTTTTTACACAGGAAGACACTAATAATATTCCGGTAATTAATTTTTATAGTGGGCCAGAAGAAGATAAATTATGTAACATCACAGTCCCTTTGTGAAATGGTTGTGAAGCAGATAGGGCCCACTGAAGCAAAATAAATCCCGGGTCGGATGAGATTTTTTTAAAGGGGTTTTAAAGGAATGCAAAATGGAAGTTGTGAACCATTTAAATAATATTTTTTAAATTTTTCTCTTCAAAAGGTGTGTGTCGATTGTGGAATTTGGGTTAAAGTAATTCCTATTTTTAAAAAAGGGGACA
>NC_069410.1:71744073-71840029 GCF_026875155.1 Cherax quadricarinatus
TCCTGAAAAAGCATTGCTGCGAGTCCTGTCCTGGCTAAATATTTTTAGCATTCTATTTACATCCCTTTTATTTTCTCTTGTTTTCCATTTATTTACCTCAGTCATATCTCCTCCCTCCCCCGTAGTTCTACACTATTCTAGAGAGTGCAGATTCAGGGCCCTCAGTCTATCTTCGTTGGAAAGATTTCTGATACACGGGATCAACTTTGTCATCTTCCTATGTACGTTTTCCAGTGCATTTACATCAATTCTGTAATACGGTGACCAAAACTGTGCAGGATATTCTAAATGAGGCCTAACCACTGATATATGGATTTGAAGAACGACCTGAGGACTCATATTATTTATGCTTCTTGATATGAAGTCAAGGATTCTTTTCTCTTCAATGCGAACACTAATGCACTGTTGTTTTGTTTTTTGATGACTTCTAACCAAAACTCCCAAATCCTTTTCGCTAACAATAATATTAAGATCTACATTATTTAGTTTTATATGTGGCATGGTTATTTTCCTGTCCTATGTTTAGAAATTTGCATTTGTCCATATTAAACTGCATTTGCCATTCTCCGACCACTGCATCAGCCTATTTAAATCTTCCTGGAGTGCTCTAATGTCCTCGTCATAATGAATTCGTCGGTCTATTTTGGTATCATCGGCAAACTTGCTTATATCGTTATTTATTCCCTCATCTATGTCGTTTATGTAAATTGTGAACAACAAGGGGCCCAACATTGACCCGTGTGGAACACCGCTCTTGACGCTTCTCCACTCTGATTTCTCCCCATGTATATAAACTCTCTGCTGCGTATCTGTCAACCATGCCTCTGTCCAGGTAAAAAGTTCTCCTATTGTGTGGTCCTGTGGGTTAGAGTCTTGTGGGATTTTCGCTCACCAGTGCTACGATCACAAGTGCAAAGAAAGTGATAGGATGGATAATGAGAACGTTCAAAACAAGAGATGCCAATCCAATGATGATCCTTTTCAAATCACTTGTTCTCTCTAGGCTGGAACACTGCTGTACATTAAAATCTCCGTTCAAAGCAGGTGAAATTGCAGATCTAGAGAGTGTACAGAGAACCTTTACTGCACGTGTAAGTTCTGTCAAGCACCTTAACTACTGGGAACGCTTGGAAGCACTTGACTTGTACTCGTTGGAACGCAGGAGAGATATATCATAATCTACACCTGGAAAATCCTTGAAGGAATGGTCCCAAATCTGCACACAGAAGTCACTCCCTACGAAAGTAAAAGACTAGGCAGGCGATGCAAAATACCCCCAATTGAAAGTAGGGGCGCCATTGGTACACTAAGAGAAAACACCGTAAGTGCCCAGGGCCCATGACTGTTCTACAGCCTCCCACCAAGCATAAGGGGAATTACCAATAAACCCCTGGCTGCCTTCAAGAGAGAGCTGGACAGATACTTAAAGTCAGTGCCGGATCAGCAGGGCTGTGGTTCATACGTTGGACTGCGTGCGGCCAGCAGTAACAGCCTGGTTCATCAGGCCCTGATCTACTGGGAGGCCTGGTTGTGGACCGGGCCGCGGGGGCGTTGATCCCCGGAATATCTTCCAGGTAGACTCCAGGTAGGTAGACCATGAGGCGGGCCAAAACGACATGGGTTCGAATTCTCGGCTAGTCGCAGTGTTGTTATTGATTCATTAACACTCGTTCGTGGTTACAATAATATAAAATACTGCTCGTGAAAACTAGTACACCAAACGCGGATTAGAATGAAATTAGCCTAGAGGGACCCACACCACAGTATATCCTCGGATCAAGGTAAAACACCTAGCACTGCTTGGTACCTGGCCCTGGCACCCTTCTTTGGTTGAACTGAATGGGCATTGGCACCCTCTATACTGACGGGTGTGTCTGTAAGACACACCCATCAGCATTTTGGGGGGAATTTTATATCAAAAGATTTTTAACTGTGTCAAGATTTTTAAATGCAACTTTGATATTAAAACTGTTAAGCAGAGAAGGCATATCAACTACATTTTCATGGTAAGGGAGAACCAACATATTTTTAGTTGAATAATGTTGGTTTCCCCTTTTTTAATTGTAAAAAGAAATTCTAGCTATTTTAATGGATTTATCAATTAAGTTTCTTGGGTATTTTGGATCATTAGCTATTTCATAAAAGTTTTAGTTATTAAGGGTAACCATGATTTTAAATTTAAAATTTACAGAAAACCAACAAATAACTGGTCCTATGTACACTATTATTCTTCACATCAAGATAGACCTAAACTGTCGGTATTGTCATCAATGTTTTCGGGAGGTTTACGTATTTGTAGTCCAGAGTTCATTGATGAAGAAATCTCCAAAATTTATGAAATAGCTAATCATCTAAAATACCCAAGAAACTAATTGATAAATCCTTTGAAATAGCTAGAAATGCTTTTTTACAATTGGAATAATAATAAATGTATGACGACATATTGGTGGTCTTTCTGTAAACTGTAAATCTGAATCTTCTGTCGACGCGATGGATTATGACATCTATTTCCTGCTCTATTGTGAACTTAATAGAAGGTACCAGACTATTAACTCTAGGTAGGAACTCATCAATGTTGTGATCTCTAGGCCGAAGTCAAAGCACATCATCTACTTATCTGAACCACATAGCATTATTGCAACCTGTATATGGAATTCTATGAGACTAGACTACTTAAAAATATTCTCCCAAATAATGCTAGGTGGTTCAGATGTGCTTTGCCTTCGGCCTAGAGATCACAACATTGATGAGTTCCTACCTAGACTCAATGGTCTGGTACCTTCTATTAAGTTCACAAGAGAGCATGAAATATATAACACTTTACCCTACCTAGATGTCATAATCTATCGCATCGACAGAAGATTCAAATTAATAGTTTACAGGAAGACCAGCACTGGTCGCCGTTGCCCAGCGGTGAGAGTAGCCACTCTCATTGCTGAAGTCCAGGTAATAAACTCTGGAGATTAACATTAACAGGAAGACCATCAACGTTTCGGCATACATTCATCATTATTCCAATCATGAATCTAGGGTTAAAAGGAGTGTTTCCCTTACAATGTTCCTGAGAGCTCTACGTATCTGCAGTTCTGAGTATTTAGAAGATGAAATCAACAAGATATTTAACATAGCCACAAAACTGAGATACCCCAGAGATTGTGTTGAGAAGACCCTACTGTCAGCTAGGAAGACTTTCTAAAGGACTGAACAATTTCGTCTGCCTGCATGAGGCACTAAAATAACTTAATAAAAATCTGACTTTCAATAACACTGGGACTGTGAAACAGAGATTGAATAAAATCACACTGCCTAATACTGTGGGTGGTTTCTACGAGGCCCCTTGCACCCTTTGCTCACTCTCATACACTGGTCAGACAGGTAGACCTCTAGAAACTGGATTATCCCAACACCAGTATTCAGTCAGAACAGGCCAGATGCCGAATGCGATCTTGAACCATGTCAGTTCTTGCAATCACCCACCGGGGTGGGCTGCTACCACATAATTGTGCTCAACAGTTCCATCATGGAAAAAAAATATAATTGAGTCCTCCTTCTGGAAACATGACAAGAATGCCGTTTATATCTCAAATTACGGCAGAACAAACTCGATAGTTATATAGTGGAGTCTATTGTGCACTGCCTTAAACAACAATGTTATACAAAAGCACAGGATTGCTCCTTATGCCATGACTCTTCGTGATGTTTCGGTTGTGTTCGACTAGAATTTGCAAACTGAACATCATGGTATGCCCGTCGTGAACATCAATATATAGCATGTTAGGTCTGCCGTGACCGTGGACTATAACGCACCCAGCTACTACTGCATACAGATATCGTAATGCTACAGGTGCTCTAGGTGGTGTGCTGCAATCACAGACTTCAACCTGAGTGATATAAAATAAGTAGTAAGGAATAGGTATGAGGGTTCATTTATGTATGAGTGCACATGTGTACTCATCCTAGGATAGCCCAAAAGAGAGGCAGAGTGACCTAGTGAGATCCTAACCCATCTAGGTGCAGCGTACAGCGGTACACAGCGGTACAGCGGTACAAGGTACAAGGTGCAAGGTACACATAGTTGACTGCAACAAGGTGATTGCAACTTGTTTAGTGGTTTACTGAATTAGGTTGTTAGTAATATTATAATGATAAAGATAATAATGATAATAGCTGATGATAGTGGATAATAATGACAATAATGATGTTAAAAAGTAAAACAAAATCAGGAACTGCCTAGTTATTATAAGAAAGAAAAGCTGAATAGGAGAATTCACACAACCATATTAACTGACAATGAATCTTCCGAATATTCTAGAAAGATCTACGGTATCAGGTATTAGCGGAAGACAAAAGGAAGGCTTTTATTCATTTTATTTCATTAGTTAGAATGTTTTTTCACATTAGCTACATTCTGTATGTAAATGATCCACTATTATAATGTAACTTTATACGTCACATGACCTGTTTCCAGCGGTTAGAAACTTAGGGCTGACTATTAACTATCTCCTAGTTATTTTACTTCATGCTATCTGCAAACTTTGGGGCCTACTTCACCCGACCCCATATAGGGTGGGGAGTGGGGGTACCGGTGTGTAGTTGGCATTCCGCTGGGCCTCTCTCCCTCAGTCAGATATTGGCTGGTGCCACCGTGCCAGCCAATATCTGACTGCTGCCCTTGCAACATTGCACAGCTCCTGATGACGCACTGAAAAGTGTGAAAGTATGGAGCTAAAGATTTCCACCCCATGTGGCTTGTCTTGCATATTATTATATATATATATATATATATATATATATATATATAATTATATATATATATATATATATATTATATATATATATATAATATATGTAGAATCAGAAGGGTGGACGGAAGGCTCCTCCACCCTTTTTATATATAACACGTGGGGCAAGTTCTATATAATACTCTTAACTCGATCGTTCAATTAATTACTAAAAAAATAGAAATAGAAATTATTATTGCTGAGAATTAAAATCAATATGTGAAATAACACCTAGCTCAACGGCAGCTTCTCCAGTCAAACCAGGGATTGAGACAATTTTTAACGGTGCAACAGGGATCCATGGGTTCCAGGCCGGCCGTCTTCTGCATCAAGAAAGTGATGGGAGTAATATTTTTCCAGCAGTTTTTTCCCTTACAAACCGGCACCACTTCCGCCTTAATCCTGCACATGCACTTTGTAATCTCTTTCTCTGCAATATCATTAGTGTACAAGTTCAAATTTATTTCAAAATCCTTGTAGGCTACGACCCGTGAGGGGCCATGAACCCGCCGAGATACACAAGCGTGAAGGGTACTAATATGACTTTGTAATTACCCGCGGTATCGTTAACTTCCAGACGGGCGGCTCCATTCAAGTGGGTATTCTCGCCTTTGTTGAATAAATGTGAAGGCTCCAGGAAGGATAACGACCTGAAGAGATTAGTTTTGCTCGTCCTGTAAGTATTAAAGTGGTTGTAAGTAAAAGGTCTATGTTAAATTCTATCGTCACGTAGAGGATCAAAATGCGGAGCAATTGTAAGACCAGAGTCTGGATTTTTATCCACCTGATACTTTATGGCTAATCGATATTTTTCGCTGCGGTCGTCTAAATCTTTCATACTAAGGTCGGGGAAGCACATGTTAGGCACGGGATCTGGAATTCCATTGATGTCGGTTGGGCGTAACTTTCTTGAAGGCGTCCCTGATATCTTGTGCAGGACCAGAATCCTGAAGGTTACCCTTTTCGGAAAGAGAAGAGAGAGCCGAAGTGCAATTACTTCCGCGCAGAAGCACAGGCTCCTCACCGCCGTCAGACAAAGCTCCAAAACTGTACTTCAGTGTCTCAAGGAACAGTCTAGATATGGGCATGTCTCGGTCGTTGGGTCACGAATGTTTGCATAGTTAAAGAAACCATTGATCTGAGAGGTGACTGAGTCACTGATAGTGTGTGCCCGGCCCTCATGCCAGAAGAAGAGCTGCGCACTTGTGGAAATGCGGTCAGTACTGGCAGGTGGGAGCCCAACATGAACCTGTACACAAAGAGGCGAGCCTCCATCCTCGTCCATAAAGCTCCTGTACTTGAGCACTGCATCAAGGTCCACGTGAGCGAATTCACTCATGTCACACTGCAACCTCTGAATCTGCGGCCCTGGGGGACCCTTGGGATAGAGGTCAGGATATAGCTAAGGATAGAGTTGGGGAATTTTGCGGATGTGGCTGGTGGAGCAGGGGTGGTTGTATGCATCCGTGGCGTGGATCCTCACCCAGCACCTGCCATCGCCGTTGACTTTGGGGTATGACCAGTGGAAGTAGGAGGTGGACGTGGTCAATGACTCCGTGAAGCTCATGATGTGGACGCGACCAACCATGTCCTGCCCACGCTGGTCGCTAGCCTGTAGGGTCAGATTAATATCCATGAATCTTTCCTGACGACGGGTGACAGGACGAGGTACCACCAGGGCTATCACCAGAGAGGCGGAACCGCCCTTCACCGCCCACTGCAGCAGCTTGGTGCCGTTGAGTCGTCTATGACGCCAAGCTAAACGCTCCGCGTTGCTGTCCAAGAAGTTCTTGGAGAGAGGGATGGAGGACACTGATACACTCCACGCTACCACACACGCAACCAATGCTGCAACACACACCATAACGAACTGTTTTACCTGATGATTTTTCAGAAATATAGATAAATAAAAAAGAATGAAAATAAGGTAAATATTAACTTTAACAGAGGTAAAAGTGCTCCGATTTGATGCTGATAATTGGTCTGGCCTTTTTGGAATTACAAACATCAATTCTGTTACGTTTCATAGTGTCGAAAATTGCATATGAATCTTTCTAAGGTATTTTCCTTTACTTCAAGGACGGCGCTGTGATACCGTCGAAGAGCTCTTGATGCAAGAAGTTGAAATTTACCCTCCAATCCCATGGATCAATCCCGAGTGCTTCCCATTCCCCAGGCGCTAATAATCTCTACGGATTTAGCATCTTCTTTTCCAAAAAAATCACTTTAGGGTCGATCTTACGAACTTCGACAAGGAAAATATGAAAGTATTTACCCGGCAACATAGCCGGAGAGATGACCGCAACATAGCGGGAGAGTATGAACCCCGCAACATAGCCGGGAGAGTATGAACCGCAAATGCCGGGAAACCCCGCAACATAGCCGGGAGAGTATGAACCCCGCAACATAGCCGGGAGAGTATGAACCCCGCAACATAGCCGGGAGAGTATGAACCCCGCAACATAGCCGGGAGAGTATGAACCCGCAACATAGCCGGGAGAGTATGAACCCCGCAACATAGCCGGGAGAGTATGAACCCGCAATAGCGGAGAGTATGACCGCAACATAGCCGGGAGAGATGACCCGCAAATAGCCGGGAGAGTGAACATTAAAATGGTATAAAATACCGACAGATTGTTAGGTAAGACACATATGCAACAGTTAGGTATCTTTATTTCGAAACGTTTCGCCTACACAGTAAGCTTCTTCAGTCGAGTACAGAAAAGTTGATAGAAGCAGAAGATACTTCAAGACGATGTAATCAGTCCATCACCCTTAAAGTTTTGAGGTGGTCAGTCCCTCAGTCTGGAGAAGAGCATTGTTCCGTTGTCTGAAACAATATGAAGTTGAAGTGACAGGATGGAGCCTTTTATAGTGCCAGGAGGTGAGACGTAGGTTGCGTTGGGAGGGCAGGTCCCTCTCAAACCCAGCCGTTCTCACTAGTAGAGATTGTCGAAGTTGATGGTCTGTACCAAGATACCCTTGTGTTGCAGTGTCTGACAGAATGAACATTAAAATGGTATAAAAATGCCGACAGATTGTTAGGTAAGACACATATGCAACAGTTAGGTATCTTTATTTCGAAAAGTTCGCCTACACAGTAAGCTCTTCAGTCGAGTACAGAAAAGTTGATAGAAGCAGAAGATACTTGAAGACGATGTAATCAGTCCATCACCTTAAAGTTTTGAGGTGGTCAGTCCCTCTAGTCTGGAGAAGAGCATTGTTCCGTTGTCTGAAACAATATGAAGTTGAAGTGACAGGATGGAGCCTTTTATAGTGCCAGGAGGTGAGACGTAGGTTGCGTTGAGAGGGCAGGTCCCTCTCAAACCCAGCCGTTCTCACTAGTAGAGATTGTCGAAGTTGATGGTCTGTACCAAGATACCCTTGTGTTGCAGTGTCTGACAGAATGAACATTAAAATGGTATAAAATACCGACAGATTGTTAGGTAAGACACATATGCAACAGTTAGGTATCTTTATTTCGAAACGTTTCGCCTACACAGTAAGCTTCTTCAGTCGAGTACAGAAAAGTTGATAGAAGCAGAAGATACTTCAAGACGATGTAATCAGTCCATCACCCTTAAAGTTTTGAGGTGGTCAGTCCCTCAGTCTGGAGAAGAGCATTGTTCCGTTGTCTGAAACAATATGAAGTTGAAGTGACAGGATGGAGCCTTTTATAGTGCCAGGAGGTGACGTAGGTCGTTGGGAGGCAGGTCCTCTCAAACCCAGCCGTTCTCACTATAGAATTGTCGAAGTTGTGGTCTGTACAAGAACCTATGTGTTGCTGTCTGCAGATATGACATTAAATGGAATAAAATACCGACAGGTTGTGGTAAGACACATAGCAACGTTAGTATCTTACTTCGACGTTTCGCCTACACACGTAAGCTTCTTCAGTCGTACAGAAGAAGTTGATTGATAGCGAAGATATTGAGCGATGTAATAAAGTCATCACCTTAAGTTTTGCAGGGGTCAGTCCCTCAGTCTGGAGAAGAGCATGTTCGTTTCTGAAACATATGAGTTGAAGTGACGGATGAGTTTTATAGTGCAGGAGCGTGAGACGTAGGGTATGCGTTGGAGGCAGTCCCTCTCAAACCCACATTCTCACTAGTAGAGATTTACGGAAGGTTGATGGTTGTACCAAGCCCTCCCTGACTGTTGCACGTGTCTGACAACCCTGGAACATTAAAAGGTAATCTCACATTGCTTAGTAAACACATTGCAACGTTAGGTATTTATTTCGAAACGTTTGCCTACACAGTAGCTCTTCAGTCCGAGTACTAGAAAAGTTGATAGAAGCAGAAATACTTGAAGGACGATGTAATCAGTCCATCACTTAAAGTTTTGAGGTGTTTAGCTCCCTACAGTCTGGAGAAGAAGCATTTGTTCCGTTGTTGAAACAATATGAAGTTGAAGTGACCAGGATGGAGCCCTTTTATAGTGCCAGGCACTATAAAGGCACATCCTGTCACTCAACTTCATATTGTTTCAGACAACGAAACAATGCTCTTCTCCAGCTGAGGGACTGACCACCTCAAAACTTTAAGGTGATGGACTGATTACATCGTCTTCAGTATCTTCTGCTTCTTCAACTTTTCTGTACTCGACTGAAGTAAGCTTACTGTGTAGGCGAAGCGTTTCGAAATAAGATACCTAACTGTTGCATATGTGTCTTACCTAACAATCTGTCGGTATTTTATACCATTTAATGTTCATTCTGTCAGACACTGCAACACAAGGGTATCTTGGTACAGACCATCAACTTCGACAATCTCTACTAGTGAGAACGGCTGGGTTTGAGAGGGACCTGCCCTCCCAACGCAACCTACGTCTCACCTCTGGCACTTAAAAGGCTCCATCCTGTCACTTCAACTTCATATGTTTCAGACAACGGAACAATGCTCTTCTCCAGACTGAGGGACTGACCACCTCAAAACTTTAAGGGTGATGGACTGATTACATCGTCTTCAAGTATCTTCTGCTTCTATCAACTTTTCTGTACTCGACTGAAGAAGCTTACTGTGTAGGCGAACGTTTCGAAATAAAGATACCTAACTGTTGCATATGTGTCTTACCTAACAACACATAGCCGGGAGAGTATGAACCCCGCAACATAGCCGGGAGAGTATGAACCCCGCAACATAGTCGGGAGAGTATGAACCCCGCAACATAGCCGGGAGAGTATGAACCCCGCAACATAGCCGGGAGAGTATGTACCCTGCAACATAGCCGGGAGAGTATGTACCCTGCAACATAGCCGGGAGAGTATGTACCCGGCAACATAGCCGGGAGAGTATGTACCCGGCAACATAGCCGGGAGAGTATGTACCCGGCAACATAGCCGGGAGATTGAACATTAAAATGGTATAAAATACCGACAGGTTGTTAGGTAAGACACATATGCAACAGTTAGGTATCTTATTATGAAACGTTTTCGCCTACACAGTAGGCTTCTTCAGTCAAGTACAGAAAAGTTGATAGAAGGAAATACTCGAAGACGTGTAATCAGCCCCTCCCCCTTTAAGTTTTGGGGGGTGGTCGTCCCTAGTCTGGAGAAGAATTGTTCCATTGTATGAAAATAGGGAGATGAGTATGTAGTATGTATAATGTTCGCCAAGCCCATGTCCGGGAGGGGTCCCAATTTGCGATGACCCGTCTTGGCCCCCGTGGAGAAAGGTTTCCACAATGTGCGCGCAGCCCCCAAAAGGCCCCTCTGGCAGTTCAACGGGTGCATCTCATAAGGACCCATTGTAATATGGCACTGCGAGGAGGGGATTGTATTATTAAGGAAACAGCTTGTCTGGTTCGTTCCCCATGTTACCTTGTGTGGCCGCAGTCATCTCTGGGTCCTTTTCGGGAGGGGAATATCCCCCCTGTTGTCTGCGGAGTGTCTCTAGCTTCCACTCAAAAAGATAGTGTGTTGGGGGCCCGTGGAAAAAGTGTGACGATGGACTCCCCTCCTGCCTTGTCCCCATTTGGTGGGGAAACCCCAAAACGGCGAGGGGGCGGTACACTGCGCTTGGCCCAGCTTCTATCATATGGGGGGGTTTCCCCCGAGTCGCTGCCGGGTTTCCATGTTGAGATGGGTATCACTAAGACTCCCCATAAGTTTCGTGGGGTTGGGCGCCACCAGTTTGGTCTGTCGTAGGCTGATTGGGAAGTAATCCAAAGTGGATAGTTGTTGCTGCCTTGGCTACATCTGCCGCCTCATTTCCCGGTGCCCGTGGGGTGGGGATCCCGTTCAATGTCGATCTATTTTCCCCGAACTTCTAGGCTGTCTTATGCTCAGGACGATGTGATGAGGTGAACATTATCCTTTTGGGTTTAGGATGGGAGAGGGGTTTTATGCAGAGGGAAACAAAATGTATGACAGGTGGAAACGATGTCGTAGGGCAGTGACATGCCTGTGAAACGCCCCCAGCTCGCTTGAAGGATCGTGCAGTGGTCGGGGTCGCCAGCCTTGGTGTGACCCTTGGGTACATCCAGGGTTGCTCCTTCCCATCGGGGTCGACAGAACCATTTTGAAATTCACTGCACTGTGCCTCCCCCTGCCGTGCCCGCTTGTCTCAGCATGATTGTGAGGGGGGGTCTCGACTGCGAGCACTTAGAGGGGAGCTGCATGATGAAAAATCGGCTGGTTTTTGGAGCCAGGGAGGTGGTGGATGGTACCGCAACAGGGAGGTCCAACCTTCTCCAGAGCAGCTGTACAGGCAGCAGCTTCCGCCCTGCAGCACAAAACGAACGAATCCAGGAGTAATAGTACGTGAAGAGTGTGGGATCTGTGGAATGGTTGTTAATTATCCGTCTCCTTAGTGGGGTTCCTTGCTGCGGTGCAGACGAATCGTGGGCCACTTTGCAGGCGTTTATGTATCTACTCTGTCAGCCAAGGTAAGGAAGCCGGGCCTCAGATCTGAGGACATACTGTGTTGGTCCAGATTGGGGGCACCAAGCATAGTTCTTATCGCCTGGTTTTGTACGACTCCACCCTTTGCCTGCTCTGCGGGAAGAGATGAGCTAAAAGCCGGTGCACTGTAGTCAATGAGCGCGGTATGCTTGTATATAGTACAAGCGAGTACATCTTGCTTGCCCTGCACGGTGCCTCGTCTTGGCTCTCATGGCGTTGAGTCTGAGTAGAGCACGTGACTGACATACTCGGCCTGTTTCTGAAAGGTCAGCTTTTTATCAATATGTGATTCAAGTACAGGTAGGAGCCTGTCCACTCAAGTTTCTATATCCTGAATACGTAATCTATTTCATAGGATTCGGTCCCTTGAACATCATTGCAAGAGATTCTCGGCCGGATCTTGAGGCTCAGTTCCTTGACAAGAACTGCGATATTTGGTTCAAAGCCTCTGAGCTGTCGTTCTTAAATTGCCTTTCCCACTTCATACTAGTGCAAGATCATCAGATAGGAGGGCTGTTGTACCACTATGAAAGGGAAGGCTCACAAGTTCTGCATAAGGATGTTAAACAGGGTTAGGGACTGAGCACACCTCATTGTTGCGTACCGTTTTCAGGGTTTTTAAAGGAAGAGTAGTGTCCTGAAAGATGACACAGGCCTGCCTGCCCTAAGGAGGATTCTATCCAGGCCAGGAAGTGTCCTTTGATTTCCCTTCCGAGGTAGTATTTGCAGGAATTGCTGTGGGGCTGGCTAGCTCAAATGCCTTCTCAAGTCGAGGTAGACGACGATACTAGGTTTTTTGTTGTATCAGCAACTGGCTTGTAGAGTGGTTTTTGCACTTTCTGTTCCCACTCCTTTGGTGAAGCCAAATATGTGATGATGAGAGGGGCCAAGTTTCCATAGAGGCGGTTTCACACCCTCCTCTCAGCAGTCTTGGCTAAGCAGCTGGTCAGCGGATATGGGTCTCATACTGCCTGGGTTTGGGCTTTGGAATAATTGGTACGATTTGTAGCTTTCTTCAAGCTGATGGGAGTGTCCTTGGCCCTCCACGATTTGTTAATGAAGTCTAGTATTCGCCTCCACCCCTCTGCCCAGCCCGTGCGATCATGGAGTACGTCCACACATCGATGCCCGGGGCAGTGTCACCTGCGTTCTTATGGCACGTCGGAGTTCCAAGTCCGTGAGTCTACATCAGTCACATCTCCGACTTCAATGCAGTTGCTCGTTAGCTGGCGCTGTGCAGAAGGATCCGTCTGTAATATTCGATGTCCTGTGGGAGTGAGTGAGGCTCCCCTGGAAGTGGAAAGCTCCACTAGTTTCTATGCTTCCTGGATGGGTTCGGGTAGTGCTGGTTGGCCTCGGCTTGCTCTTGCCAGTTGCTATGTTGAGCTTGCCCCAAATCTCAGATAAGGTGGTGTGATGCCCCGAGATGTTGAGGGCAACCACTCAGCCATTTCTCAGGTTTTTTATTCTGAGAGAGATTCTGCGGGCATGCTGCACAATGGCTCTCAGAGTATTCCCTTTTCTCTGCCGTAGGGTTAACGCTGTTAGCTTCCTAAAAGGTTGATGCGGTGTTCTGCTCCCGCACCTCGGTCGTTGTAGAACCACCAGTCTCTTTTGTGAGTGCGTCCGGCGGACTTCTGTGGAAATTGCGCACTCTGCTGCCTGGATGAGTACCAGAGATTAGCTTCCTGTTCAGGCGATATCACATTCTTTTCAGATAGAGAGTATGTGGACCACCAGTTATGAAGATAATCCTGAGAACACCTTCAGTTGGCCCTCTTTACGTCATCTAGGACGGCAGCACAACTGATGGGAGGCTGTTGGAAGTTGAAGGTGGTGATCCACTGCAAAGTGGTCACTGACAAGGTGAGGCTGAGTTTCCATGTGGACTCGACTGCGAGTGTCTTGACCGAAGGTAAGGTCGAGGCTGACCACCAACAGGATGTGTGGGGTTCTCCATTGTTTAGCACTATACCTCTGGAATATCGTGTAGGAGCAGTGCTATATGTCTGCCAGCAGGCATTGGTAGCTGAGTGAGAGTGAGAATAGGGTGATGTTTGCGTTGAAATCTCCACCCACATAATCCACTCAGTGCGTGCTAGTGCGAGGAGCTCTGCATGTCGAGGGTGAGTCTTGGTTCTGTAGATGTTAAGGATGGTAATGGCGCCCCAGGTATGTGCACGAAGGATGGCCTGATACCTCGACATCCTCCCCACAGTCCACGGGTTGGCTATAACCTCGTGAGGTTATTGGATTGGATCCATACAGCTGTGCCTCGCAGTGAATCGCGGGTCCATGTGCCGAAAAATACCAGCAAAACCGGGTAGTCTTGGGCACATATCGGGTGACAGTTCAGAGTTTCTTGTAGAAGGACGATGTCAACCTATCCGAATTACTGCTCCAGCAAGAGGTGCTGTTTGCCCCTAAGGCCTGATGTTCCATTGTTAGGACCTTGAGCGTGTGGATTTTGGCGCCGAGGTTATTCCATCGCTGTTGTTTCCTGAGCTGGAGACTGAGTCATGCCCGCTCTGAGAACCTGCAAATTCATGGCATCCACTGTCTCCTTTCGGTCAGAAAGCACACTCTACGGAGAGTACTGGGGGAACCCCACTGCCGGGAATGCGCTCTGTTGTTCCGTGGAGTGATTGTGTTGCAAATAAGATCAGTGAAACCTTGGATGAGTGCTACGAGATCCTCCCTGGTGAGGGGCCTGCTTTGGAGGTGGGTTTCGAAACAGAGGATATTAGCTGGGATGCTGTGGTCTGTAGGGACTGCTGGGGTTGGATTTCTTTATTGTATGCACCGTGGTTGTTGCTGTTATACCAGGTTGAGTAGCCGGGATCTGCTGGTGAGGTGCCAGTTGAGTCTGCCAAGCGAGCGCCTGTGACGGGTAAGGAGTGAATGCTTTGTCGTGAGCTATGGCGGTGGGGCTCGTTAGTGCTGCTGCTGATGCATTGACCCGATGCACCCTGTTGGACGCCTCCTGTTCCTTTGTTTCTGTTCTTCGTTGATGATAGGGGTGCAGGAGGTTCAGTCTGGGAAGAGCATTGTTCATAGATGAAACAATATGGAGATGACGTGACAGAATGGAGCTTTTGATAGCGCCAAGAGGTTAGACGTAGGCCACTATAATAAAACGCTTCCATTCTGTACTTCATCTCCATATTGTTTCATTACTATGGAACAATGCTCTTCTCCATGACTGAGGGACTGACCACCTCAAACTTTAAGGAGTGATGTGACTGATTACATCGTCTTCGAGTATCTTCTGCTTCTATTCAACTTTTCTGTACTTGACTGAGAGCCTACTGTGTAGGCGAAACGTTTCATAATAAAGATACCTAACGGTTGATATGTGTCTTACCTAACATAGCCGGGAGAGTATGTACCCTGGCAAACATAGCGGGAGGTGTATGTACCCGGCAACATAAGCGGGAGAGTATGTACCCGGCAACATAGCCGGAGGGAGAGTATGTACCGCAAAAATAAGCCGGGAGAGTTATGTACCCGGCAACATAGGCGGGAGAGTATGTACCGGCAAACATAGCCGGGAGGAGTAGGTACCCGCAACATAGCGGGAGAGTATGTACCTGCAAATAGCCGGGAGAGTATGTACCCTGCAACATAGCCGGAGAGTTTGTACCGGGCAACATAGCCGGGGAGAGGTATGTACCCGGCAAATAGCGGGAGAGAAGAGAGTTATTGTACCCGGCAACATAGCTTGGGAGAGTATGTACCCGGCACATAGCGGGAGAGTATGTACCGCAACATAGCCGGGAGAGTATGTACCCGGCAAACATAGCCGGGAGGTATGTTACCGGCAAACTAGGCCTTGGTGTATAAACTCAAGTCGTTCCTTGTTGGTGATCATAAGTTAAAACCTAAACGTTTCTAACTCGAATGAGTGAATAAGAAAAGGTAATATATTATTGCTGTGAGGCTTAAACAGGTTCTGGAGTTAAATAAATATGAGTTTTTAAATTGCTTATGAATTTCCAAGAAAATAATTCATTGGAATGTACTAATTAAAACAAAAATTATACCCAGCAGCCTCAAATTATTATTATTATTATTATTTTTATTATTATTTTAATTATTATTATTATTATATATTATTATTATTATTATTATTATTATTATTATTATTATATATATATATTATATATTATTATTATTATTATTATTATTATTATTATTATTATTATTTATTAATTATTAATTATTATTATTATTATTATTATTATTTATTATTATTATTTATTATTATTATTATTTATTATTATTTTCGTAGGATTAGTTAGTAGTAGTAGGTAGTGTAGTAGTAGTAGTAGTAGTAGTAGTAGTAGGAGGAGGAGGAGGAGGGAGGAGGAGGAGGAGGAGGAGGAGGAGGAGCATTGTGTCATCTTGATTACTGTAGTATCATTATTGTTAAATTGAAAGATACCTACGGAAAGTTAGCTACGTAAAATATATCTACGGAAACTTCAGCTACGAGGGTTGAAGTACAATGTGTACCTGATGTCAGCTGACTTGTTCCACGAGGTTGTCAAATGTGACAGTTTATGAAATGTGATAGCGCATCGCTCTCCGGTTTCGCGCTTTATTATTTATATCATAACGAAGTGGACAATGGCTCTCCCTACACTGGAAAGGATGTCAAAGCTTACATGTCTTGCTGCATAACAGTAGTTTGTTTTGGACTGGATAATAAGCTTTTATCGGTAGTGTCCTGTCGGTATACCGTTATGTAATCATATAGTCTTATCATGGCTATGGTAAATAAACATCATTTTAAATATTTATGAGTTCAAAATCGCAACCGATTATATTATTAATATAATTACAAATATATTTCACTAATTAAAAAGTTTCTTCATATTATAATTCCTTATAAATCTTTAATATAAACAGTCACATAATCAGTATACCAGAGCATATTTTAACTTTTAATTATTAAACAGTTTCGTCATTCATGTAACCTGACAAGTGAACAACCAAAGATTTGTTGTGAAGGATGAGCCCGTTATGTGTGGTCACTCTATTTTCAAGTCTGAACTGGTTGAGGTCGGCTCATATGTAACAGCCTTTCGAAATACACACAAATGTCATACTTCTGGATAATAATTTAGGAGACGTTTCACCCAATAGGAATGGATACGAAAAACGCCAGTGGGTGATGTCATACATACATTTGTACCATGTTCAGAATAACATCTGTACAGATGGCCCTCGAAACTTGGGATAAACTGGTGCAGTCAAACGAGGAAAAGAACTTTGTTTGCCATTACTACGAATTTTAAAATTTTCGAATATAGACTAACCTGGTTGTGTCAGCTCTTTTGTCGGTCGATAATGCAATAAATAACAACAACAACCCTGAATCTGCACTCCTCGAAAGGACGTAGAATTTGTGGGGATATATCGAGTGTATAAATGGAAACCAGAGAATAAATAAAGGATGTATATAACGTGCTGAAAAATTCGATTCCAGAAGGATATAGGGAAAGCACTGGCATTTAAACAGAGTTTGGATGATTGGAACAAACTCTCCCAGTAGCAGTTATTGAAGGCTAAAACGTTGTGTAGTTTAAAATAGTAGATATAATAAATTCATGAGTGGGTGTGTGGGTGTGAGTTGGACCCGACAGCTTTTTGTTGGCTGGGTCTGGAGCCGTGGCTCCTTCCTTGATGAGGTGACCCGTCTTGGTGGGTCATTGGGCTAATCCGGAGGTAGGACACTGGACCTGCTCTGCATGGTCAGTATGGCCTGTTTTGCATTGCTCCTTCCTTCCTTATGTGTCTTTGCCAACATAACATCAGAACAAGTTGATCGAGTTTGCACGAAGCTCACAGCAAGTCAATTGTTTAGTCCACATTGCTCTCCGTGTGCTCACAATTACTGAGGGAATTACTGCTTACCGGGGCTCCACTTTGACCTGTTTCACACTTTGTTTATATAATATATATATATATATATATATATTATATAATGTGTATTTATATAATATAAATAATATATAAATAATAATAAATTATATATATATATATACACATTATATATAAATATATATATATATATAAAAAAATATGTATAATATACATAAATATAGTATATATACTATACTAGACTAATCTATATATAATATATATATATATATATATATAATTTATAATAATTAAATAAAAAATAAATTGTATATATATATAGATAAGGAATGTAGAAATATACATACAGTGGATCTCCGGATTTCATCTGCACCAGATATCGTACGAATCGATTTCTTGGACCACTTTTTTTGGAGACATTTTGCTCTAGGATTTTGTAACCTCGTCCCGAACAACCGCCACACAATTCCTGTCACCTGGTTGAGTGAGCATTCATCCGAGATAATTCGTAATAATTTTCGCTAGAAAAGGTTCCTAGGCAGCCCTTGTAAAAGATGGGTGAAAAACACGATAATATTCAGAAAAGAGATTGTAGAAAAATACGAAAGTGGCGTATGGTGCTGAGCTCCCCATGATGTATGTGCAAGTCCAAACAGCCAATCAGTTCCATCCTGCAAAGAAAGTAGAAAATCAAGAAGCCGATGATGCGAAAGAGGTTGTTATTGTGGATCAACGAAACAACAGCGGGAATAAGTGTTGTGGATCGATCGGTTTTGCGTAAAAGGCAAGGCAGTTTCATGCAGAATATCATAAAGAAAATGCCTGAACTAGTGCTGCAATTAGTAAATTTTAATGGCCAGCAGAGGCTGGTTCAACAGTTTAAGAAGCGTAGTGCATACACATTGGTTGTAAGGCATTGAGGCTGCAAGTTCATACAAACGTGCGGCGAAATTCGATGGGGAATTCAAGGAGTATGTAGGAGTTGGAAGGATTCGTTCCCCACACAAGTCTTCAGGTTGTGCCGAAAGAGGCCTCTTTTGAATGAAAAGCCAGAGAGGACCTACATCACGCAAGAGGAAAAGGCAGTGCCCAGAACAAACTTATGAAGGATAGTCCTAAGTCTTATTGTCTGTGGGTACACGAGTGGAGAATTCAAAGTGAAGCCTTTACTGGTGAATCACAAAGAAAAGTCCCGCGTTTCAAGAAAAAACCATGTCATCTAAAGAGTTTACATAGTGTGGATGGAAAGCTAAATAATAGGGTCATGGGTCACGAATCCAAATAATCAAATTGACTGGGTTCCATGACGTGATTGGCCCGGTGAAAAAAAATACCTTACCTGGAAAATACAATTGCCACTCAAGTGCAATTCAGTGGTCACTCAAGTGGTCCGAGGAGTTAACTTGAAAGTGACATTTGACACTGAACTGACCCTAAGAGAGTTTCTGAGTAATACTTCAATAATCCTCCATTGCAGGGAATGAGTGGCCTTCGCAAGGACTTTTTTGAACTCTGCTGGAGAAAATTGTGCCAGAATTGTGTCCGTCGACAAAATTTTGAAGGTTCGAAGCTTACTCTGTTAGACGCCTAACGCCTGTTGTGGAATCTATGTCCCTCTGGGAAGTCCAGTGGGTGTGGATGTGAGTGGCGAGTACTGATAAGAGTTGGTGGACGACCACAGGGAGAAGCTAACCAATGAAGAGCTCAAGTCCTTCATCTGGTACAAGCACCAGACCCACAGCTGAGGAAATTGCTTCAGAGACGGAGGAAGAAAGATGGGATAAGAGCCTTCTCTCAGTGATAATGGACCGTTGTAGCAAGTGGAATAAGGTTCAAATTTTGTAAAAAATATCATCCTGACCAAGCTGATACAAGCAGTATCTGCAACATGTTCAGTGGCAATACCTTGTCCCATTTCAGGCAAGTCACTAAAGTGAACGCCAGAAACAGAGCTCCTCTGACCAGATTTTCAGTGCGACGTGGTCAAGTGCAAGTAAAGACAAAGAATGCAAAGTACCAGCATAATGGCGTTGATACGTGAAGCGTCCTTTTATGGAGGGTGATTCCCCATTCTTGGAAGCCATGATTATCCCTTCCCCTAGTCTATGGGTTCCCAAGGTGGACCCATATAAATATAGTTCTATATATATATATAGATATATATATATTAATATTTATATATATATATACTATATATATATTATATATATATATAAATATGTATATATATATGATATATATATATATATATATAATATATATATATATAATATATTAGATATATAAAATATAAAATATATATATATATATAATATATTTATTTATATAATGTACAAAAGAAGATGACAAAGTGGATCCAAATGTATCAGAAATCTCCCTATGAGGATAATTTAGGCCCAGAATCTGCACTCTCTATAAGCGTTGAAATAAGGGGATAATGATTGAGGTGTATAAATGGAAAAAGCGAGGAATTAATAAAGTGGATGTAAATAGCATGCTAAAAATATCTAACATAGACAGGACTCGCAGCAATGGCTTTAAATTGGAAAAATCAGATTCATGAAGGATATAGGAAAGCAGTGGTTTGTTAATAGAGTTGTGGATGAGTGGAACAAACTCCCTAGTACCGTCATAGACGCTAAGACGTTGTGTAGTTTTAAAAAGAGGTGATAAATACATCATTGGGTGACCTGTACTTAACTCTGTGAAGAAGTGTCCTGTGTGCTCCCCGTGGACTGAACCAAGATGCCCTCCATCGAGCAACTTTACCAGCAGCTTAAGGAAGAATTAAGGGTAGCGAAGAGGGAGATACGGAGATTGACTGAGGAAAACAAGAGGATTCGTAGTAGTCCTTCCACCGGATTCGAGTCCTCAATTCAAGAAGGGATCGTGGTCAGTAGCTGGACAGCAGGGACAAGTTGACTATCAAGAAGACGAATGGAAAGCCAGAAATATAAGAATAAGAGACTGCAGTGGAAAACTGTTTGGAAACTCCAACTCATTATCGTGCTACCCAACGAAGTAGTCGACTACTGGGAACGTCACGACGAACGACAACAAAGGAAGGCAAATATATTGTTTAGTTGTTGGGGAATAGCCAGGTTAGATAATATGGATATCGGCGTTTCTGCTGAAGGACTAGGATAGGGATACCATAGGGTTTGCTTTCCTGTGGCAGGGATGAAGGATATTCGTAGACGTCTATGATGACATCAAGAAGTTAAGAACAAAGAATGTAGGAACACTGAAGAATGTGTGATGAAATGGTTTGAAAAACCGACAAGTTGAAGATTGAATCACTTTTATTCAGCATATGGGAATCTTTATACAGGGAAACTTTCGCCACACAGTGGCTGCAACAGTCCCGAATACAAAGTAGGAATGCGTACGGAGAGGAGGAGAATGAGAAACAGTCCCCTCTACCTGGAGTCGATAGTGTGCAGTCCATCCAATCTTTAGAATGTACACATAGGGCCGTGACGTGGCTTATATACTGTAGTGAGGTGACGTGAATCAGGGTGAGGCTGGTTCATAGTGTTACCATCCACTATCGAAGTATGTCTTCGTCCAAAGGTTGAACAAGTGTTGAAGAAATTCATTGTACAAGATCCCATGAGCTGCGTGTCCTGACATTGTGATGAATGTTGAAAAAACCGACAATTGATGATTGAGACACTTTATGCAGCATATGGAATCTTTATTCCAGGAAACGTTTCGCCACACATGGCTTCATCATCCAATACAAAGATGAGGCGTAAGGAGAGGAGGAGAATGAGGAAATCAGTCCCCGTCAACCTTGAGTCTGATGTGTTCAGTCCAATCAATCTTGTCTAGATGTACTACATAGGCCGTAGACGTGGCTTATATACTGAGTGAGGTGACGTTAAGCAATGTGGAGGCGGTCATAGTGGTACAAACCACTAGTCGAAGTAAGGGTCTGTTCGTCAAAAGTTGAACAATGTTGAAGAATTCTTTGTACAGATCCCATGATGCTGCAGTGTCGGACAGTTGTGAATGAATGGTTTGAAAAAAACCGACAAGTTGAAGATTGAACACGTATGGCAGCAAAAGGGAATCTTTATTCAGGAAAACGTTTCGCCACACAGTGGTCACATCATTCCAAGTACAAAATAGAAGGCTAAGGATAGAGAGGAGAATGAGGTAATCAGTCCCATCATCCTGAGGTCGATGTGTTCAGTCCATCAATCTTTAGAATGTACAGCATAGGTGGCCGTATAACGTGGCTTATATACTGTAGTGAGGTACGTGAAGCAGGTGGAGGGGGTGTCATAGTGGTAACCATCCACTAGTCGAAGTAGTCTTCGTCCAAGGTTGGAACAAGTGTTGAAGAATTCTTTGTAACAAGATCCCATGAGACTGCAGTGGCTGACAGGTTTGTGATGAATGGTTTTGAAAAACCGACAAGTTGAAGATTGAGACACTTATGCATCATAGGGAATCTTTTATCCGAAACGTTTTCGCCACACAGTGGCCCCTTTTACATATCAGATCCATACAAAGAGGAAGGCTAAGGAGAGGAGGAGAATGAGGTAATCTTCCCGCTACGCGGGAGTCGATGTGTTTCAGTCCATCAATTCTTGTAGAATGACAGCATAGAAAGAACGAACGCAAGTTTCCAGGTAAGATCCCAAATGGGATGATGCGGGAAGACGGTGACAACGACGAATAGTGACTGTGCTGAGAGGAGTGTTCTTAGTCGTAAAATAGAGCCAGCTTTTAAAAACCCAGCAGGGTAAAAAAAAACACAGGCGATCGTGGGACAGAATTGAAAAGAGAAATTCCGCTCCTAAAAAACTGTTGGACTCCGTGGGGTGAGCTGGGAGTAAGGGACTTGCGACGTTAGAGCTATGAGAGGAGCGCAGAACATGATACATGTTCTTAAACCAAAAAAGCTAAGGCGAACGTGGGTCCAGAGAATGGAACCTGTCTTAGAGGGTACCTGTCAGCGGATCCCAGGTGATGTTGTGTAAGTAGGGTTTAGGAGCAGGATCAATGCAAGAGTAGAAAAGTTTGTTGTTGGGGTTTTTGGGGGGGGTTCTCTGGCGAATGTCTTCGTCAAGGAGAGAGGTCGCAGTAGTCATGTGTGTCTCAAGTTTGCTATGTGTCTGTCACTGACCTCTTCCATACAGATTCAGCTTGTGGCGAAGTCCTCCAACTGACATCAAGCACCCCACGCCAGCGCCTTGTTCTGGACACCTGCAGTTTAAGTAAGTTAGTTTTTGCAGGCAAGAGAGAGGCTAAGAGAGAGTAAGTATCAGAGGAACGTATTAGGTATTTGTAGCTGTGTAGTTTGGTGCGTTGAGAGGCATGTTTCAGCTTGTAGAGGTCCCGCAAGGGCATTCTAGCTATAGGCATGCTTGAGTGAATGTGTCCGTGAAACGAAGAAGAATCAGATTAACGCCAAGGACAGTGACAGATTTGTGAATAGGGAATTAAGTGCGGGTGTCAGACTGTTCTGATTTCGACATTAATGAGGATCACGTTTCCTGAAGTTTAAATACGTATTGCTGTATTTGCTGCAATGGTTTTGAATCCTCCATTTTTGTTCCCAGATGGCTATCCTGCGTCAACCTCCATTTGTGTTTTGTGTGTGAGTGTTATCTATATTTGGCATGAGTGAAAAGTTGTGTAATGTCGTCTGCATAGGCTATGTGATGGGATTGTGTGTATACAGTGTTGGAATTTCGTTAGTGTATAAAATGTCGAGGGTAGGGGAAAGGACAGATCCCTGGGGTATCTCCAGCATTTAGTGTGAAGTCAGTCAGAGTAACAGCCTTGGACTTTGATTCTCATGGAACGGCCGTCAGAAGTTGCAGAGAGTTTTACGAGTATTGATAGTCAGGTTGAAGTTAGTGCAAGTTTGTACTTGACCCCTCGTGCCACACAGTGTCCAAAAGCTTTTCAACGTCTTTTGCAACCAGAGCTGTCCCCTGTTTCATTGTTTGTGTTTTATGAGGATGTAGTTTGAAAGATGATAATGGCATTCCTGTGTGGATCTTTGTGTATCTAGACTGCTAGCCCAAACTGCCATCCACCTGAAAGAAGAGAATTCTGTTCCAGGTATCTGCGTAATGCGATGATTAATGAGTTTTTCAAAGAGTTTTCCTAAAGTTTCGAGAGCTGATAGGGCGATTAGTTCTAGTCAGAGTGATCTTATTGGGTTTAGAAGGAGGATAGCATTAGCCACTTTGAAGAGGGAAGGGAAGAATCCAGAGGCAAGGGAGGCATTGAGGAGGTTTGTGTAGGCAGTAATGATAGAGTCAGGAAGTGTATTTCAGGATAATATGTTTAGGCCAAGCACCAGGACCTTTGGTGTAGGACGTTGTGTGAGGAAGTTTTAAAATGTCTGTGTTGGTGAAAGGAGTGTCGAGTTCTTGGAGGAAGTAAGATTGTCTAATGTAAATTTGCGTCTGGTGTTGTTTTCTTGTGTTGTGCTGTGTTCCAGTGTTCTATGTCTTGAAAAAGTGTTGAATAAACGTTAGGCGAGTGGGTGAGGTGGAAGATGTTCTCCCAGATGTGTTTTAGAAGATGTTGTTAAGCGCAGCCCTGGGGTCTGAGCATGGTGTTGTGTTGTTGGGGTGTGATTTGTAAGAATTATGTTGTGGGAGTCAGTGCCACTGATTTTTTTGATCAATGTTCCAGACGGCTATTAGTGTTTTTAAATAACACGCTGCCCTGTCCGCTTTGTTGTATTAGTCCGTGACCAGTAGATTGTTGTGGTCTTGGTCCTGCTGTGTAACATGTTGTTATCTTAAGGTAAGTGAAAAATCTAAGCGGATCTTTGATTAAATCTATGTGTTTTCGTAGAGGAAGCGTTTTGAGTGGTACGGCAGATAAAATAGTCTTCCTTTGTCTCGAATATGGTTTGAAAGGAAAAACGAGTGGTGTGAGTTTTCTTCTGGAATGCGATGTTGGCTGTGCGTTCGTGTATGGTGTCCCTGGATGAGCGATCAATTGAGTAACGATGTCAAGATAGGTTTGTTGTTGTACTCATATGAGTTAACTATGTCCCTATGTGTTTGTTGTGAAAGCATCCCAGTCAGCGTTCTTGTATGGAGAATGAAGGTGTGGTTTAAAGGTATAGGTTTGGAGGAAATGTTAAGATGACTGGGATGTGATCATAGCCAGTAATAGGGCCCAGGTGAGAATGTAATTTTGAAATAGAGAGCTGGCTTGGTTTCCAGAATGATGACTGACTTGCCTTGGCCCCGTGGTGATACAAGAGGTATTGAAGTCTGGCCAAGATGAATTTAGGTGTTTTATGGTTAGTGCAAGTTGAGTAATTGAGGTTCGACCAGTTGGTTGTTACAGGTTGTGATGAAAGGCAGTGTGATTGGCATTCATGTCAGCTAGTAGGTAAGATTTGTGAGTGTTGGTGAAGTTAAGACTAAGGAACGGCGAGTATGTTGCGAGTAAGTGTTTGGGCGACGATAGGTGGTGAAGAAAGATAGAGGGGGCCAAGTGTGTGTGTATTCCGACCGCGCAAACAGTGTTGGTGAATAAAAGGTTGGAGAAATTCATGTTTTATGTTGGAAATTGACAAGGATGGCAACCCCATCGTGTGATCATAGGGGTACTGTAAGTGCATATAACCATAATGCGGAACATTGAGGGGCTTTGCGGCAGGTACTGTTTAGCAAAACAATATCTGGCCTCTCTGCTTTCAAGGGCTCGGCAGTAGTAGTCAACTTGTAAAGTAAAGAACGTATACGTTAGAACTGAATCACCTTAAAACGTGATTTAATGGTTTCGTCTTAGCAAAGTTAATTTTCGGGGTAGAGTTTGGATTAAAGCCCGTGAATAGTGGTGCCATCATTATGTGTTTTGACAAGTGCTACGACTCCTTTCCAGGAGGGGGAGTGAAGAGATGAGATCAGTTTTTTTATGTTCTCTGGTCTGTCCGTCAAAGTTGGGCATTAGGTTTAGTTGAGAGTGGATTATTGTCTGGAAGGAAGGTGGAGTTGGACCTGGATTGAGGTTTTTTTGGTTGTGGAGTGGAGTGGGCGAAGTGGAATGCAGAGGATTGACAGTTTGGTAAGCTGTGATGAAGTGAATCTTTAGGAAGGTGAATGAAGTGGAAGGAATTGGGGGGAGGGTTGTTGTAGCAGTACAGTAGGGGTGTTGGTGGGAGGTGTAGAAGTAGTGAAGAGAGGTGTGGAGGAGGAGAGCTAGTGGTGAGTAGAAGTGGGGGGTGGAGAGAGCGAAAGGAGGGAGAGTTGTAGGAGCTTGGAAGAGAAGCAGGAAGGAGGGAAATAAAGAGGAAGATTGTTAGGTCAGACAAGATAGGTTAGGACCTGTGAGTAGTCGGATTTGTAAGCATGTGAGATTACCATCGGCAGGAGTAGGTCAGCAGGGCAATTGACACGTTAGTTTGTAGTCTAAGTGTGAGGTGTATAAGGAGAAGTGATTGTAGTCTGGTGTGTTGTGTTTTGATGAGTAGTCAGTAAAGATGTAACCAAGTGCGTGGGGAAGGCCGCAGGCATTGGGGGTAGGGAAGGAGGTGTGGAAGGGTAGGGACGTAATGGAAGGGTAGGAGGAGCAGGAAGGGGTTTGGGGAGGAGGGAGCGGTCTTAGTCCTGGCTCTGAGGGAGGAAGAATGTCTTTCTAGAAGGCATTGAAAATTGCCACTACAGCGTGTGTGACCCCCCGCAAGTTCGAACATTTAAGGGGGATGTACTGACAAGTATTCCAGAATGGCCAGTTGCTGAACATCCCTGGAAGCAGAACTTGTGTAGATGTGCATGTGTTTTGTCGTGGCCCGAATTTGTAGCATTTAAGAAATGCGTAGATTGGTGAAGTCGGAGAGAAGATAGCGTTTGGAGAGATGCGGAAGGTCTTGGCAAAGGATTCCTTACTTAAGAGTGAGTAGAGGCGACAGAGGAGTAGAACAAGCGTAATTATGAGAATGTAGAGTTTTCTGTCTCTAAATAACTCGTCAACATAGACTTTTTCTTAGTAAACTGATACTTTTCTATTAAGCCTTCTTTGTCTAGTGTCATAGCTGGTCAGGAGAGAGTATATCCAACTGATACAATGACTGTGCTTTTGGCACGGTGCTCAGGAGTCCAAATAATGGTGAAGCCTGCGTTGGAGAAGTATTTTAGTCTGGTATCCATGAGGTGTACGCTTCGTAGGAAATGTTTGTCACTAAGGAGTTTGAGAGAAGCCTGAAGTTGGTTTTGAAGACTTTTAAGTTGAGGGTAGCCATCCAGTGATCTGAATATAATAAATTTTCCGGACCGATAGTGGCATCAGGAGTTAAAAATTTGAGGTTAGCGAGAAGGGAAATTGGATGTAGAAGAAAGCATCGCAGGTGTGGGAGGTTGGTGAGAGTGGAAGGTGGGGGAGTGGAATGCAACGAAGGCCGACGTCTAATTACGAAAAGATGTAATTGCTGGTGACAAACGGACCAAAAAGTGAGATAACTTCAGCTAGGCTAGTAACGTTAAGTAGACACACGTACGTGCCTGGCGCATGACCAACTGAGGATGTGAACTGTACCTTGATTGAGCACTGTATATCCTGAGTGGTGGCGAGACTGGCTGTATGGCGTGCAGTCAACAGGCGAAGAGAATTCAGGCAGCAAGAGGCTTCCTGCCCTTCGTTCGGCAAACCACCGAACGCACCAATCCTGATGGGTGGAGAGGAAGACGAAGGTGCATGCAAGCACTACTCACAGCACTACTCAACACGGGGTAATTCGAGAGAGGCGAGATCGTCGATGTGTTAGGTAAGCACACGTCACCACTCGAGTTAAGTCGACTGACACCGTACAGCATAGGGCCGTAGACGTGGCTTATATACTGTAGTGAGGTGACGTGAAGCAGGTGGAGTGCGGGGGTCATAGTGGGTACAATCCACTAGTCGAAGTAGTCCTTCGTCAAAGAGTTGAACAAGTGTTGAAGAAATTCTTTGTAACAAGATCCAATGAACTGCCAGTGTCTGACAGTTGTGATGAATGGTTGAAACCACAAGTTGCAAGTTGAGAACTTATGCTAGCATATGGGAATCTTTATTCAGGAAACAGTTATCGCCACACAGTGGCTTCATTCAGGCCATACAAAGAGGAAGCGTAAGAGAGGATGGAAATGATGTAATCAGTCCTGGCAATAAAACACAAATGCAGTATAATGAGATCCTTTATTGACTAACGTTTCGCCCACACAGTCGGGCTTTTTCAAGTCACAAAACAAACTACTGGGGTGTGTTGTTAAATATGTTCGGCCGGTATTTTCCAGCCCGGGCCCTTCAATGTGGCCACGGCCTGGCTGTCCCCCACCTAGTCTATGGAGTGTCTGAGACCTAAGTCTCTACATGGGAGGAGGCACAAGTACCCCCTTCATCTTGTAAGGTACAAACTCGGGCTCTGGCACCAAACCAAGCCATAGAAGGGCAATGCATGTTGTCGTAATCGTGCTAGCCGCTGTGCTCTCCTGTGTTGATGTCGTGTGTTGGTGTTCATTTTCATTCATGTTGATTCGCAGGTCTCTTGGCCCACGGTTTCACCTGATGGTGACCCACATGCCCCCCGGTGGGGTGGACGATAATCATCTTTCTTTTTTTCTTGGCCCTCCGGTTGGAGATGTCGTCTTCCGTCCTATCTGCGCTGACTCTCCCAAAGAGAAGCCAGTCGGGGGCAGAGGCAAGCATTTACATGTTTATTGAGCCACACCCCACTTTAGGGACAGCAAAGTGCTGGTTCATGGTCATTGGATAGGTCTGCAGACGAGGGTACCGTCTTCAAGGTCCCTATTCTGAAGCATCCTGAATTTTGCTCTTGAGGTGAACTGACTTCCACAAGGTGTTGGTGTTGGCAGTGAGTATCCTGGTCATGTCTTCATTGGTGTATGTAGCAAGTTTGGTCGTAGGTATACTGACTGTTCCGTCCGGAGGTGGATGATGGATTTCTGAAGACCAGCAATTGTGTTTCTTAAACTCCTTGTTTGTGTAGAAGAAACACCCTTCAGATATCGACTCCTTTGGGTGCGCAGTTCGGACGTGGCACCGTGAGGTGCACCCGAGTGTCTTGTGTTTTTGCTTTCTTGGTGGTGGTAAACGGTGAAGGCGAGTTTTCCGATGGTCATTTTGCTCTAGCAGTGGATAAAAGCGGTATGGACTTCATTGGTGGGTTTTGCCGATTCAGGGTTCTGATTGGCCCTCCTGGTCTAGTGGGGTTGTGACAGGGGGTGGAGCAGGGGTGATGCGGGTTTAATTTTTGCAGTAGATTTTAGGATCTCTGGAGGTGGTGTGCGGGAATTGGGGCCGGGGCATATTTTTTAGTTTGAAAAGTTCATTGTGGTGGTGTTAAAAGGAACCAGGCTCAGCGATTCTGTACATGAGCATACAAATGCAAAAAAGCTTGGTGGGTCGGAAATAGGTGCTGGCAGGAGTGGGGGAGCGCTTGCGTGGATGTAGTTTTTGGGTGGTTGTTTGAAGCTTGGCGATGAGAATATGTGGTTGCTTGGGGGTTGGGTTTTTTTGTTGTTTTTGTTTCTTGAGTTGTTCTTCTTGGGCATGCGAAAGGTTGGTTTTTATTCTTGCAGTTCAAGCATTTGGTGGTGAAGCGTGGCATTCTTAAAGTCATGACCCTCAGGGCCCGGTGGAGCAGAATTTTGTCCTTGGTAGGACAATCTTTTTTGGGTGTAAGTTGAGTAACAAATTTAGCACTGTGAATTGTTGGAATTTCTCTGCTTCATGAAGGCTCGGTTGATGTGGAAGTAGGAATAGCCAGGCCCTCAGCGAGAGTTGGTGCCCCTGTTTCGTACGAAGGTGACCTTCAGCATGGGGTGAGCATTTGGGGTTTTTGTAAAGAATCCCCTGGCCCAAGGGTTTTTGTTCGATTTAAAGCTTGATTTCTTCGTGGCCCGTACAGTGATAAGGTTGTCGAGTCGCTTGAGGAACCAGTTCTCCTGGCCCTCGTGCTGGGGAAGTAAGACAAGAAATCCCTGGTCTGTAGGTGGTAGTGCAGTGGTGGGAAATAGTTTCTCAGCCCCTGTGTCTCTGTACGCGACAACAAAGGCCCCTTTTTAGCGATAAAAATGCATTACATTTGACTTGCAGCCTGCCCTCGACAGCTGCAAGTGCTAGTTTGGACGATCATTGGTTGTGCCCCTCGCTGGTTTGATTTTTACTCTGTTAGAGTAAAGCATCGTGAGTAAGCAGTGCTCGGTTTTAGATTGGATTGTCGTAATACGTTGTCTCCTTCCACGCTGTACGAACCAGTCAATGCAGGGTTTACACTTTTTCCCTGTGGAGGTGTGAAAGATTTACGTAGGTGAAACAAAAGGAAACCCGACACCCCCCTCAATAAAACCAATTTAGCATGGGGGAAACGAAACTTGAACAAGCCTGTGACAAACCGAAATTCCACCATCACTCAGAAATTCAGAGGACCCCCTATTAGTGATCAAAAAAACTAATTTCCGCAGACGAAGTGCCCGAATAAAGCACTGATCGCTTTTTCAAATTTTCAATTAAACAAACACGGCAGCTTCCCCATCTCCGAAGCTTAGAAAGAATCCCCCTAAAAACAGTAACCCTGCATACTAGTTCTCTGTTATATACACAAGGACATTCAGAAGTGAACACTAAAACAAGTGCCCCTTTCCGTCTATGTTTTTCCAACCTATTTTTATGTTACCCCGTAATAGCTTTTTTTCCCCTTTTTCTTGTACGAGTCAATTTTTCTTTATATTGTATTACTTTGTCATATACTACGCTACTCTACTAATCCCCAGTGAACATCGAATTGTTACCTCATAGTTTTGACCTACTTGAGCCTTTTTTTACCCCCTGTGTCCCTGTTTGTTTGTAATGGGTTGATAAAACTCCTGGAGAGCGAAACGTTGCCACAATAAATGTCACATTAGTTGCACTTGTGTCCTTTTACTTTACATAACTGTTACTAATGAACATTTTTGTTTAGAAATATATTAATTAACTGTTATAATTTAAAATAAATTAATGTAAAGATCTGTTATGAACAAGTGTAAAGTTCCTGTTCATTAAGTTTTTTTTTCTTGCACTGCACTGAATTTCTAAAAAATATAATAATTAAAAAGTTATATGCACATGTTATGCCTATGATCTGTCGCCCAGTAAACTTTCCTTAAATTATGTACTGTAGGAGTTGAATGAAGGATTTTATCCACATAGGAAAATCTGTTCATATTTTTATGCGACATTTGAGTTTATATATTTTCAATTTTTATTAAAGATATAACAACTAGTTTAACTAATGCATCTTAACTTGTAATTTTATTACCAGGATATTTAAATAACTATAATCTGGATCACACTATGAATTCCACAGTTTGACGTGCATGTATTGTCACAACCAGAGGGAAGAGCTAATTACTGACAGGTCTGGAGACAAAGACGTAGGTTGTAGAACAAACTTTAGTTAGGACAACTGAAGCATGTTCAGTCTTAAGCATTATCATAACTTTATAAAACACTACTCAGAGCGACATGTTATTATAAAGCTTGTTCTCCAACTTGTTTCTTTGTCTTTATATTTGACATTTTTTTTACGGTTCAGTAGATGAGAGCAGCTGTATAATTCAGCTAACACACTATACACACAGGTACCGCACAACCTTGGTTCAAGTGTTTGCTTCCCTCAAGCAGAGAGTCTTATGGAAGTGGGATCAGGACACCATGGATGACCTACCACCAAATGTCCGTCTTGGCAAGTGGCTCCCACAACAAGATATTCTTGGTAAGTAAATCTTAAGCCTTACATCAAGACCTATCGCTAAAAAAAAAAACAAATATTAAGACATCATTTCTAATTTATTTTGAAGTATTTTAAAATAAAAATATTTAATTCATGCTAAAAAAATATTTTATAACTTTTTTATCATTATTCAAGTAATGTGGAAAAAATAATGTTCAGTATTTGATAATAAGTTTTTTATTAATAATGAATTCTATTCGGATGTTGTAAGATTCTCATTGAAAATTGCTGCAGACCCAACAGGACTTTAACCAGGTTCATTAATTCACATTAAATATATTATAAATAAGACCAATAAACGAAGACAAAAATCCAGCATTACAGAGTTTTTCAGAAGACACCTGTGACATACCAGCGACAGAATAACAACTATGTACATAATTTATACGTGTTCCTTACAGAAACTACTGCAATATTTGGAACTTTCACTGTGTTTCCTAATAGATAAAATAATAAAAATGATAATAATAAAAAGGATTTTCAAAGAAGAAGAAAGAGAAGGGGAAGAAGAGAGGGAAAAAAGGTAACTAGTTATTTAATACAGGTGATCCTCGCTTGCGTTTGTTCATCACACACGGTGGGTTGCTGAGCACCTTGGAGTCCATGTAGCACGGTGTGGCGGTGCTGGGAATACCTGTGTTTGCTGACCAGTATTCCAACATGAACACTGCTCAGAGGGACGGCTGGGGCAGAGTTCTTCTCTGGCAACAACTTACTTTTGATAATCTCAAGAATGCGATCAGCATCATCATGAATGATAAGAGGTAATTGTGACCACAAGATTTTAGTTGTATCGTAAAGGTTGACTTTGTTTCAGTGCTTCAGTTTTTCCCACCAAGGTTGACGAAAAAGATAAAGATATTACCATCACTCGTTCACAAGATCTCTCCAGACATACATGGACATGACTATTTCAATATTTCTCCACAAGGCAACACATCGGTCGGGTCTAACAAGCGCTCGTTATATAATTAAAAGGGAAGTTATATCCCTGTAAGGGATTATGAAAGAATATGATAATGGATATAATGAAAGTGAATATTTTTCAAAACAATGATTGCTTCCTTCCGGGCCGCGTTGACCCCCGATAATCCTCTCTAGGTATACTCTAGAGACCTTTGAGAATAAGAGAAACTGATCCAAATCTCATGCTGTAAATTTATTGCAGCTTTTGAACTGTAGTGTAGGCACTCCTCTGGCAAGACATTGATGAAGTGAGTGATGATAAAATAGTTTTTTTCTTTTTCGAGTCACACTGCCTCGTTGAGAAACGTCCGACGTGTTAATAATATAAAAAACTTAACTTAATGCTGGAGATGATCCGCAGTATGAAAGGAAATAGATTATCTAAGGTGTCAAAACCCGAAAGGGAATAGCTAACTGTAATTACTTTTGTTATATTAATGTTATATATCATCTGGAAAATAGAGGTTCATTAGACTTGATCCAAAGATCGAGATGGTAGTTTTATTTATTTTTAATCAAGAGTGCTTCACCAGAACTAAGGCATCTCTATTTTCAAGAATTAGCTAACATGACGTGGGTAATGATGCTATTTGTAAATCAAATAAATAATACAAATAATTTCTTGGTGTGTGTGACGAGGCAGCATGAGAGCTGAAGTAGCAAGAAGGTCCAAAGTTATGAAGGATCGTCCACAAGAACCAGCAGATGTGGCCGTCTACTGGACCAAATATGTTATACGGCACAAGGGAGCCCCACATCTCCGCTGTCCTGCGTCCACCATGACTTGGTCAGTACCGCTCAGCAATGATGAAATATAATAGTTAATGTGCAGAGCATCCACTGTGAAAAGAATACTGAATTCCCAAGCGATTTCGTGATTTCTCACAATATCATAATTCTTTGATGTGAGAAATCATGAAATCGGTTGGAAATTCTCTATTCTTTCCACATAATATGCAGAACAATCAATGTGGAAGATAACGTTTTGGCACCGAAGTGGCTAGTTTATTGTGCAACTGATATCCATCCTGTGGACGGTGGCACAAGAACATGTGGATACACCATAAACTAGCCACTTGGGTGCCAAAAAAAAACATATCTTTTACAGTGGTTGTTCTGTAGATTATGATATCATCTGTTTACTTATTGCATAATAGTTAATATAAACAATAATAGTATTAATAATAATACTAATAAGAATAAAAATAATAATAACAACAAAAACGACGACAACAACAACAACAACATTATAAATTTGATGGACAGGTATATTGAGAAATACAAAGAAAAGTGAACACTTCACAGTTGCACAACAAATCAGAAATGGAAGGTTTCTGAACGTTTTATTCCGTCCTGAAATTTATAATGCTTCAGAGGGCATTAAAATATCAGCTACTCATAACTGGAATTTGTGTGACTGATATGGAGAAATATGTAATTTATTCTGAGGAACTTCTAATGTTTCTTCCAGTCAAGTTCGCTTTTTCTTCTTCACCTTTTTTTATTTAACAGTTATGTCTGAGAGTTGAAAGTTTTTTTCTGCTCAATTATTTGTCTAATATCATTGAATACATATGAAGTGTGTGTGTGTGTGTGTGTGTGTGTGTGTGTGTGTGTGTGTGTGTATTGCAAATTAAGGACTTTCCCCATGCCCAGGGGCACCAGATTCATTTTCAAAGTCATTTAATCAAATCCTGCCACATGCAGTGAACAACGAAAGAGATACGAAATGCTTAACAATTCCCAAACAGACCTGGTGCTCCGGGGTATGTGGAAACATAGTCTAGCTTCGGCTAGGCGCCCATACTTATTACCTGGGGTCAGGCTTCGTGCATAATTATATATATATAATATATATATTAATATATATATATATACATATATATATATATATATATATATATATATATATATAATATATATATATATATATATATATTATATATAATATATATTTATATATATATATATTTATATATATATATATTATATTATAATATATATATATATATATATATATATAATATATATATATATATATATATACATATATATATAATATATATATATATATATATATATATATATATATATATATATATATATATATATATATAATATATATATACAAAACAACCACTGTGAAAGAATAGAGAAGTTCCAAGCGCTTTCGTGACTACTCACATTATTAAGGAATAATGTTTACTGTGATCTTATTGCATATATATATATATATATATATATATATAATATATATATATATATATATTATATATAAATATATATATATATATATATATATTATGTATATATATATATGTATATATATATATATATATATGTCGTGCCGAATAGGCAGAATTGCGATCTTGGCTTAAAATAGCAACGTTCATCTTGCCATATAGGACAAGTGAAAATTTGTGTATGCAATAATTCGCCAAAATCATTCTGAACCTAACGAAAAAAATATATTTCACTGTGTTTGTTTAGTATTAAATTACTGTAAACAAATCTAAAATATATTTAGTTGGGTTAGGCTAAAATAAATTGTTCTTGTTATAATAAGGTTAGGTAAGTTTTCTAAGATTCTTTTGGTGCAAAATTAAAAAATTTTACATTAACATTAATGGAAAAAAATATATCTTTAAACGTTTTAAGAGAAAATTTTGAACGGACTTAATTTTATATGAGTTCTTGCTAATGACCAGTTTTACATATTCGGACGACATATATATATATATTATATATATATATATATTATATAATATATATATATATTTATATTATATATTTTATATATATTTTATATTATATATATATTATATGTCGTGCCCAATAGGGAGAACTTGCGATCTTGGCTTAAATAGCAACGCCCTCTTGCCATATAAGACAAAATGAAAATTTGTGTATGCAATAAATTTTCCCCAAAATCATTTGAACCTAACGAAAAAATATATTTCATTGTGTTTTTTTTAGTATTAATTATTGTAAACGTATTTAAAATGTATTTAGTTGGGTTAGGCTAAAATAAATTGCGCTTTTTATAATAAGGTTAGGTAAGTTTTCTAAAATTCTTTTGGTGCAAAATTAAAAATTTTTATATTAACATTAATGAAAAAAATTATCTTTAAACGTATAAGAGAAAATTTCACAAAGGACTTATTTTAAATGAGTTCTTGCTAATTGACCAGTTTTCATATTCGGCACGATATAATATATAAAATATATAAAATATATATATATATATATATTTTATATATATATATATATATATATATATTATATAATATATATATATATATTTTTATATTATATATTTATATATAGATGGGATCCACCTCTGGTGTAAATTTGTGGGACCCAAGCCTCGGAAAAGTGCATAAAAAGGCTTCAAACAAGAATATTTGGATTTCTTCCTGAAGTCATTTGAATATTCCACTTCCCCTACCACCCCATTTTTTTAATTCTTTTTTACCAATAGGAATATTTTATTACATATGGTATAAAAAGGTTTAAGAGATGCATTGTTGATATACAATGGCATTACAGAACATGAGATGTGAGAGATACATGTCTAGTACATTATTGTTACTTGTTGTCACTGAATATAATACGAAAATCTCATTAAGCTCTTCAGAACTGGGACGCGTGCCCAAAATACAGCAGGCACTTAGATGCACTCTTCCCCCATGAGCCAAGGGTCTCTGAGTCTATGGGAACAAACATATAAGGATGGGAAAATTCTCCATATTTTATAGACTTTTGGGACTCCATGAAGCTGGCAGCTGCCTCTCCTTCTTCCCTGGTGTATTGGAGATAGGTATCAGCCAAGGTAGGTGCATATGTATAGTCCCACACCACCTGCTTACCGTCTGTCCAGGCTTGAAGTGTGATACCATCTGGACGCTTCTGGCGGCCATCAGATCTGCATAGTTGGGGTGGCTCCCTTATTGCTGGGCATCCGGCTGTTGTGAGGCTACTCTTGATGTTATTAACCTCCTTATGTCTTTCAATCTTTCCCTCGGATTTACGGCACACATGACCATGGTACCCGAATCGGTCTGCTGTTTCACTGCCACAAATACACCTGTGTTCGGCGAGAATAGGGGCGACAAGTCGAAGGGCAACACTAATGCGGAAGGTCTGTGGGTTGAGCCGTGTGCCAAGGCTGGAGTTGGGAACACCCCAACAAAAAGTTCCCCTGTATGAGGAGCTCTCATTGCCAGGAGGCGGGCTCTATCCTTCATTGACACACAATGAAGCACTGTTGAGGCTGTTTTCTCCACTATCGGGCCATCCCAGTGCGACTGTTTGTAGTTGTTGGGGGAGCAGGTCTGGTTTCAGAGCCTGTTAGATTATCCCAGATCATGGCTCCGTCAATGAACTTTTGGTCCTGGAGTCCAGTCTTGTCCATAAGATGTTCAGGGAGAATTGCTGCTATAAGCCCTCTGGATGCAATGCATGAGGACAGAAAAGCAGGTAGTGCAATCTGTGATGACTTGCGGACACCAGTACCTCCTAGTTTGACTGGAAGTGTAGCTTGGTTCCACTGCCCATCTTCTAGAGTAAGGTTAAGCACTTTCGTAAAAATCTGCCTCGGGAAATACTGTCATATTCTTTGCAGTATAGGGTTACATATGAAGGTGCACATCTTAGGAAATATGTCAACCTGGGCAGACTCAAGCACTTTGTGAGAAGGTACAAGGCATCGTGGGTGTCAAGACTGCCTATTCGTTGTTCCATTCTCCTCAGTTCTTCTAATTTCTTCCTGAGGATTTGTGTCAATGGCATCGCTTCCCAGAGGTGCTCCAAGCAAGACGCTATTTGTAGGGGCAATGACTGATGCTCCTGGTAGTTTGGATCTCACTGCATTTATCACTTGTTGACTGAAATTTCACATTTGAATGGATTCAGGATGAGACCCATTTCCTGTCATCGTGTCTTTCACTTATGTAAGATAACCTAAGAGGGACTCCTTTGTACCTGCTATTGTGCCATCATCCAGGAACCAGATGTTTAGCTCACTGGTCAGTCTGACTGTGATTTCCCTAACTTTTTTAAACAGAAGAGAAAGGGTTTGCAAGAGGATCCCTTGCTGGACACCCTCTGATGATGTGATTTCATGTTCTCCAAAAAAGGAGCATTGATTCCTTGATATATCCAACTGAAACAAAGGGAAGAGACCAGGGAAATATTCTTGTACCGCTGTTAATACCACATCTCTTTTCAGGAGATTTAATGCATTCTTGAAGTCTAATTTTACCACTGCATTGTCCTCAGGCAGGTTGTTGATATTCGCCATGGTGCATGAACCGCTGCTTCACTTCCTTGAGAGACCCCAAAACCAAGCTGGTTGGTTTTAAGCATCATGGCTACCTCTGCGCGAATGCTTCAGACAGCAGCTTTGGAAACGGAGGCGGCGAAAAGTGTTGCCATGCAATAGGCCTAATTCCCCCCATCCTTCTTTTTAAGTGCACAAAGTGTTGCAACCCAAAAAAAAAAGGTTTAATTTCGTCAGGAATAAGACCAGCCAAGGAATTGTTGACGAATGTTGTGATCTCTGAAAGCAGTGTCTCTGCAATGTCCCCAATAACTGGATTAACCATTTCCTTTAAATGCTTTGGCCTTATTCCAGTGTAACCCCCAGCAGACCCAGATGGGAACGACATTATTGCTTTGTAAACGTCTGAGTCTTCCACGATCAATTTGGGTTTCCCCCAGTGGGGACAGAGGTGTTGGAACTGTTGGTGCCCCTGGTTTCCCTGGCAGGGTGCTTTCCTCTAAGTGCTTCCGCCGTGTCAGCATCCCTGGGAGCAACTGTATCTTCTTTGGTAATGATTCTGATTGCCCCCACTGTGTTTCCCTCTTTAATTTTCTTGTTCACCTGGACTCTGACTTTTTCAATGTCAGTGGAGTGAGTGGGGATTCTGTCTCTCCCGTTTTTGTATTGAAGGGGAAGGGAAATGTGGTTATCAGTTCTAGGAAAGTCTCTTAAAGATTTAATGATCATTGAGGCTAGCCTCTTTCCCCTTATATATATATATTGGTGGATAAAAGGTTGATGGGTAGGCTCCAGGATGTACATGTTTATCGAGGGGAAACTGATATATCGGATCATTATTTAGTAGTAGCTACAGTTAGAGTAAGAGGTAGATGGGATAAAAAGAAAAATGGCAACAACAAGTAAGAGTGAGGTGAAAGTGTATAAACTAAGGGGGGAGGAAGTTTGGGTGAGATATAAGCAACTATTGGCAGAAAGGTGGGCTGGTTTCAAGTATGAGTAAGTGGGGGGTGGTTGAAGAGGGTTGGAATAGTTTTAAAAATGCAGTATTAGAATGTGGGGCAGAAGTTTGTGGTAAAGGAGGGTGGGGGCAGGGGGAAAGAGGAGTAATTGGGGAATGAAGTAAAGCGTGTGATAAAAGAAAAAAAGGTAGCTTATGAGAGGTTTTTATAAAGCAGAAGTGTTATAAGAAGAGTAGAGTATATGGAGAGTAAAAGAAAGGTAAAGAGAGTGGTGAGAGAGTGCAAAAGGAGAGCAGATGATAGAGTGGGAGAGGCACTGTCAAGAAATTTTAATGAAAATAAGAAAAAATTTTGGAGTGAGTTAAACAAGAAATCCTAAGGAACGAATGGATTTGTCAGTTAAAAATAGAGTAGGGGAATTAGTACCTGGAGTTTACCTGGAGAGAGTTCCGGGGGTCAACGCCCCCGCGGCCCGGTCTGAGACCAGGCCTCCTGGTGGATCAGAGCCTGATCAACCAGGCTGTTGCTGCTGGCTGCACGCAAACCAACATACGAGCCACAGCCCGGCTGATCCGGAACTGACTTTAGGTGCTTGTCCAGTGCCAGCTTGAAGACTGCCAGGGGTCTGTTGGTAATCCCCCTTATGTGTGCTGGGAGGCAGTTGAACAGTCTCGGGCCCCTGACACTTATTGTATGGTCTCTTAACGTGCTAGTGACACCCCTGCTTTTCATTGGGGGGATGGTGCATCGTCTGCCAAGTCTTTTGCTTTCGTAGTGAGTGATTTTCGTGTGCAAGTTCGGTACTAGTCCCTCTAGGATTTTCCAGGTGTATATAATCATGTATCTCTCCCTCCTGCGTTCCAGGGAATACAGGTTTAGGAACCTCAAGCGCTCCCAATAATTGAGGTGTTTTATCTCCGTTATGCGCGCCGTGAAAGTTCTCTGTACATTTTCTAGGTCGGCAATTTCACCTGCCTTGAAAGGTGCTGTTAGTGTGCAGCAATATTCCAGCCTAGATAGAACAAGTGACCTGAAGAGTGTCATCATGGGCTTGGCCTCCCTAGTTTTTGAAGGTTCTCATTATCCATCCTGTCATTTTTCTAGCAGATGCGATTGATACAATGTTATGGTCCTTGAAGGTGAGATCCTCCGACATGATCACTCCCAGGTCTTTGACGTTGGTGTTTCGCTCTATTTTGTGGCCAGAATTTGTTTTGTACTCTGATGAAGATTTAATTTCCTCTGTTTACCATATCTGAGTAATTGAAATTTCTCATCGTTGAACTTCATATTGTTTTCTGCAGCCCACTGAAAGATTTGGTTGATGTCTGCCTGGAGCTTTGCAGTGTCTGCAATGGAAGACACTGTCATGCAGATTCGGGTGTCATCTGCAAAGGAAGACACGGTGCTGTGGCTGACATCCTTGTCTATGTCGGATATAAGGATGAGGAACAAGATGGGAGCGAGTACTGTGCCTTGTGGAACAGAGCTTTTCACCATAGCTGCCTCGGACTTTACTCTGTTGACGACTACTCTCTGTGTTCTGTTAGTGAGGAAATTATAGATCCATCGACCGACTTTTCCTGTTATTCCTTTAGCACGCATTTTGTGCGCTATTACGCCATGGTCACACTTGTCGAAGGCTTTTGCAAAGTCTGTATATATTACATCTGCATTCTTTTTGTCTTCTAGTGCATTTAGGACCTTGTCGTAGTGGTCCAATAGTTGAGACAGACAGGAGCGACCTGTTCTAAACCCATGTTGCCCTGGGTTGTGTAACTGATGGGTTTCTAGATGCGTGGTGATCTTGCTTCTTAGGACCCTTTCAAAGATTTTTATGATATGGGATGTTAGTGCTATTGGTCTGTAGTTCTTTGCTGTTGCTTTACTGCCCCCTTTGTGGAGTGGGGCTATGTCTGTTGTTTTTAGTAACTGAGGGACGACCCCCGTGTCCATGCTCCCTCTCCATAGGATGGAAAAGGCTCGTGATAGGGGCTTCTTGCAGTTCTTGATGAACACAGAGTTCCATGAGTCTGGCCCTTGGGGCAGAGTGCATGGGCATGTCATTTATCGCCTGTTCGAAGTCATTTGGAGTCAGGATAACATCGGATAGGCTTGTGTTAATCAAATTTTGTGGCTCTCTCATAAAAAATTCATTTTGATCTTCGACTCTCAGTCTGGTTAGCGGCTTGCTAAAAACTGAGTCATACTGGGACTTGAGTAGCTCACTCATTTCCTTGCTGTCATCTGTATAGGACCCATCTTGTTTAAGTAGGGGCCCAATACTGGACGTTGTTCTCGATTTTGATTTGGCATAGGAGAAGAAATACTTTGGGTTTCTTTCGATTTCATTTATGGCTTTTAGTTCTTCCCGCTATTCCTGACTCCTAAAGGATTCTTTTAGCTTAAGTTCGATGCTTGCTATTTCTCTGACCAGTGTCTCCCTACGCATTTCAGATATATTGACCTCTTTTAGCCGCTCTGTTATTCTTTTCCGTCGCCTGTAAAGGGAGCGCCTGTCTCTTTCTGTTTTACATCTACTCCTCCTTTTTCTTAGAGGAATAAGCCTTGTGCATACATCGAGTGCCACCGAGTTAATCTGTTCTAGGCATAAGTTGGGGTCTGTGTTGCTTAGTATATCTTCCCAGCTTATATCGGTTAGGACTTGGTTTACTTGGTCCCACTTTATGTTTTTGTTATTGAAGTTGAATTTGGTGAATGCTCCCTCGTGACTAGTCTCATTATGTCGGTCTGGGGCTCCGCGCATACATGTCTGAACCTCAATTATGTTGTGATCTGAGTATATTGTTTTTGATATGGTGATATTTCTTATCAGATCATCATTGTTAGTGAAGATGAGGTCTAGTGTATTCTCCAGTCTAGTAGGCTCTATTATTTGCTGGTTTAAATTGAATTTTGTGCAGAGATTTAAAAGCTCGCGTGAGGTGTGTTTTCATCAGAGCTGCCTCCTGGTGTTATTACTGCAACAATATTATTTGCTATATTCCTCCATTTTAGGTGCCTTAAGTTGAAATCCCCCAGGAGCAAGATGTTGGGTGCAGGAGCTGGAAGGTTTTCCAGACAGTGGTCAATTTTTAACAGCTGTTCCTGGAATTGCTGGGATGTTGCATCCGGAGGCTTGTAGACTATCACAATGACTAGGTTTTGGTTCTCGACCTTTACTGCTAAAACTTCCACTACATCATTTGAGGCATTTAGCAGTTCTGTGCAAACAAGTGACTCTGCAATGTACAGGCCAACCCCCCCCCCTTTTTGCCTGTTCACTCTGTCACATCTGTATAGGTTGTAACCTGGGATCCATATTTCGTTGTCCAAGTGATCCTTTATGTGGGTCTCAGTGAAAGCCGCGAACATTGCCTTTGCCTCTGCAAGCAGTCCACGGATGAAAGGTATTTTGTTGTTTGTTGCTGGCTTTAGACCCTGTATATTTGCAAAGAAGAATGTTATCGGACTGGTGGTATTGTTGGTACTGGGGGGGGGGATTTTTTTTCCGGCATTAGTATCTGTATCTGTTGGTTTGGAGTGGAGGCCATCGACTGTGGTTCCACTCCAGGAATGACTGGATTTGGTGTACGATTTCTGCCATTTCCTGCCAGTTTTTTTTCCTTCCTGGCACTAAAAAACCTCTCCCTCTTGAGTGGCTGTGGATACCCAGGTTTTCCCATGGCCTGGATGTTTTGTATCTTTTTGTCCCCTTTAGATGGGGAGATGGAGAGAACTTTTTGAGGAACTTTTAAATGTCGACGAAGAAAGGGAGGCGGTAATTTCATGCACTGGCCAGGGAGGTAAACCATGTTTTAACAATGAAGAAGAGCAGGATGTGAGTGTGAGGGAGGTGTGTGAGGAATTACATAGAATGAAAGGGGGTAAAGCAGCTGGAACTGACAGAATCGTGACAGAAATGTTAAAAGCAGGGGAGATATAGTGTTGAAGTGGTTGGTATTTTTGTTTAATAAATGTATGAAAGAGGGGAAGGTACCTAGGGATTGGCAGAGAGCATGTATATTCCCTTTGAATAAAGGGAAAAGGGGACAAAAATGATTGTAAAAATTATAGAGGAATAAGTTTACTGAGTATACCAGGAAAAGTGTACATTAGGGTTATTATTGAAAGAATTAGAGGTAAGACAGAATGTAGGATTGCGGATGAGCAGGGAGGTTTCAGAGTGGGTAGGGGATGTGTAGATCAAGTGTTTACATTGAAGCATATATGTGAACAGTATTTAGATAAAGGTAGGAAAATTTTTAACACATTTATGAATTTAGAAAAGGCATATGATAGAGTGGATAGGGGAGCAATGAGGCAGATGTTGCAAGTATATGGAATAGGTGGTAAGTTACTAAATGCTGTAAGGAGTTTTTATGAGGACAGTGAGGCTCAGGTTAGGGTGTGTAGAAGAGAGGGGGACTACTTCCCGGTTAAAGTAGGTCTTAGACAGGGATGTGTAATGTCACCATGGTTGTTTAATATATTTATATATGAGGTTGTAAAAGAAGTAAATGCTAGGGTGTTCGGGAGAGGGGTGGGATTAAATTATGGGGAATCAAAAACAAAATGGGAATTGACACAGTTACATTTTGCTGATGATACTGTGCTTATGGGAGATTCTAAAGAAAAATTGCAAAAGTTAGTGGACGAGTTTGGGAGTGTGTGTAAAGGTAGAAAGTTGAAAGTGAACATAGAAAACAGTAAGATGATGAGGGTATCAGTGAGTTAGATAAAGAAAAATTGGATATTAAATTGGGGAGAAGGAGTATGGAAGAAATGAATGTTTTCAGATATTTGGGAGTTGACGTGTCAGCGGATGGATTTATGAAGGATGAGGTTAATCATAGAATTTATGAAGGAAAAAAGGTGAGTGGTGCGTTGAGGTATATGTGGAGACAAAAAAAAGTTATCTATGGAAGCAAAGAAAGGAATGTAAGAAAGTATAGTATTACCAACACTCTTATATGTGTGTGAAGCTTGGGTTGTGAATGCAGCAGCGAGGAGGCGGTTGGAGGCAGTGGAGATGTCCTGTCTAAGGGCAATGTGTGGTGTAAATATTATGCAGAAAATTCAGAGTGTGGAAATTAGGAGAAGGTGTGGAGTTAATAAAAGTACTAGTCAGAGGGCTGAAGAGGGATTGTTGAGGTGGTTTGGTTATTTAGAGAGAATAGATCAAAGTAGAATGACATGGAGAGCGTATAAATCTGTAGGGAAAGGAAGGCATGGTTGGGGTCGACCTCGAAAAGCCCAGTGTCATCACCAAAGAGCAATTGTGACAACTCGCATTTTGGGTTTGATTATTTATCTTCTAACTCCATACCTCTTGCCAAGACCCTCGCATTCACTTTGCTTACAATCCCATCTATGAAGATTTTGAACAACCATGGTGACATCACACATCCTTGTCTAAGGCCTACTTTTACTGGGAAATAATCTCCCTCTCGCTTACATGCTCTAACCAGAGCCTCACTATCCTCGTGAAAACTTTTCACCGCTTTCAGTAACCTACCTTCTATTCCATACGTTTGCAACATCTGCCACATTGCCTCCTTATCCACCTTATAATATGCCTTTTCCAGATCCATAAATGACACAAATTTCTCTTTACCCTTATCTAAATACTGCTCACATTTATGTTTCACTGCAAGCACTTGGTCCACACACGCTCTACCCTTCCTAAAGCCTCCTTGTTCATCTGCTATCCTGCTCTCCGCTTTACTGTCATACGCTTTACTAGATATACTCAACAGACTTATTCCCCTATAATTTTTACTCTCTCTTTTGTCCCCTTTGCCTTTATACAAAGGAACTATGCATGCTCTCTGCCAATCCCTAGGTACCTTACCCTAACCACTCCAAAACTATATGCCAACCTGCCTTTAGCATTTCTATCTTTATCTCATCAATCCCAGCTGCTTTACCCCCTTTCATTCTACTGACTGCCTCACGCACCTCCCCTACACTCACAACTGGTTCTTCCTCTCTCCTATAAGATGTTATGCCTCCTTGCCTGAAATCTCAGCTTTCCTATCTTCATCAACATTTAACAATTCCTCAAAATATTCCCTCCATCTTCCCGATACCTCTAACTCTCCATTTAATAACTCTCCTCTCCTATTTTTTAACTAACAATCTATTATTTCCCTCGGCTTTCAACTTATTAATCTCATTTCAATTTTTTTTCTTATATTCAACCAAATTTGTTGATAACACCTCACCCACCCTCTCACTTGCTCTCTTTTTACATTGTTTCACCACTTTATTAACCTCTCTTTTTCTCTCCATAGACTCCTCCCTCCTTGCATCACTTCTACTTTGTAAAAACCTTTCACATACTAACTTTTTCTCCCTTACTACTCTCTTTAAATCATCATTCCACCAATCGCTCTTCTTCCCTCCCGCACAAACTTTTCTGTAACCACAAACTTCTGCTGAACACTCTAACACTATATTTCTAAACTTACCCCATACATCTTCAACCCCATTGCCTATACTCTCACTAGCTCATCTGTTCTCCAACAGTTATTTTTATCTTACCCTAACTGCCTCCTCCTTTAGTTTATAAATCTTCACTTCTCTCTTACGTGTTTTCATTCTCTTTGTATCCTATCTACCTTTTACTCTCACTGTAGCTACAAAAGGTTATCCATGGAGGCAAAGAAGGGACTGTGCGAGAGTATAGTGGAACTAACACTTTATATGGGTGTGAAGCAAGGGCTGTAAATGCTGCAGCAAGGAGGAGGCTAGAGGGAGTGGCAATGTCGTGTCTTAGGGCAATGTGACGTGTAAATATGCAGAGAAGTGTGTAGAAATTAGGAGTAGGTGAGGAGTTACTAAAAGTATTAGTCAGAGGACTGAAGAAGTATTGTTGAGATGGTTTGGTTATTTAGAGAGGCTGGAGCAAAGTAGAATGACTAGGAGAGCATATTAATCTGTAGGGAAAGGAAGGTGGGATAGGGGTCATCCTAGGAAAGGTTGGAGGGAAAGGGTAAATGAGGTTTTATGGGCGAGGGATTTGCACTTCCAACAAGCGTGCGTGAGCGTGTTAGATAGGAGTGAATGGAGACGAATGGTTTTGGGACCTAACTGGCTGTTGGAGTATGAGCAAGGTAACATTTGTGATGGGATTCATGGAAACCGGTTAGCCCGACTTGAGTCCTTAGGGTGGGAAGTACAATGCTTACACTTTAAAGAATGGGTTAGAGATATTGACTGCCTAGAGGAACATCTAAACTTTCATAACTGAGCGCCTCTGCAAAGACAGTGATTATGTATGAACTATGATGAAAGTTTTTCTTTTATTTTCGGGTTTTTCTCACTATTTGGGTCACCCTGCCTGGGTGGTATACGGCCGATGTTATTATATATATATATATATATATATATATATATATATATATATATATATATATATATATATATATATAACACTGATCTCTGGCTGAAGGAGACTCGAACCTACGAACCTTGGAACAAGGTACACAGTGCTATACCATTCTCACCACACTGGACCAATACTTTGGCGTCCAGCTTGCGCTAGACGTTGATCCTTGTTCCAAGGTTCGTAGGTTCGAGTCTCCTTCAGCCAGAGATCAGTGTTTGTGTATATTTCGCCTGCTCTTGCGAATTCCTTGCATTGTTAAAATCTCTAGTAAGGCTGATGCATGCAGGGGAATGAGATGAAAAGCTGTAAACCTTCTCCCTGAAAGCTGGCTGCCTTGGATCAACGTCTAGCGCAAGCTGGACGCCAAGGTATTGGTCCAGTGTGGTGAGAATGATATAACACTGCGTACCTTGTTCCAAGGTTCGTAGGTTCGAGTCTCCTTCAGCCAGAGATCAGTGTTTATGTATATTTAGCCTGCTCTTGCGATTTCCTTGCATAATATATTATTATATATATATATATATATATATATATATATATATATATATATATATATTTATATAATATTATATATATATATGAAATAACGTGTGATAGTGTGGATTATGTGTGTGTGTGTATGTGATGTGTTTGTTAGTTCTGTGTATGTGTGTAGAATGTGTGTGTGATAATTATGTGTGTGTGTGTGTGGGTTGTGTGTGTGTATGTGTGTTGTTGTGTGTGTGTTGTTGTGTGTATGTGTTGTAGTGCGCGTTGGTGTCGGTCCGAGCGTTGCAATTTTAGCATAAATATACAACTCTTCATGCCGAATAAAGGAAGCGAATTTGGTATGCAGTAACTTTGCAAGTGAATCTACTCTTCAAATGAGTTCTTACTAAATTGACTAGTTTTGCTATTGGTACATTTATTTAGATTATTTCATATATATATTTTAATAATATATAATATATATATATATATCATATATAATATATATATATATATATATATATATATATATATATATATTATGCAAATCAACCCTGTGAAATTAGCGAAATTCCAGAGATTTCTTGACTCCTTATTATTCAGGATCTATGATAGTCTTGTCATGTAAGAAGTCACGAAAGATTGGAATTTCACTTTTCTCCACAGTGGTTGTGTTGGCACTAAAATGTGTATCTGTGGTACTGTGATCTTTTGCTGTATATATTTATATTTATAATAATATATATATATAATATAAATATTTATAATAATAGTAGTGATGCTAACAGCACCACCGTGGAAGTACTAGTCCTGCCAGATGACTTAGAAACAGAAATGTAACTGTTTGCATGATGGTAGGATGCTGGTTTTCTTTCTGTCTCATAACACGCTGAAACAAGGGAATCTTGAAGTACTTACTTTGGTCCACTAGGACACGCACATGCATAAATGGGATATACAATCTAGGCTTTTCTCCTTTTCTAAAGTTCTTGCTCCTGTTTATTTCTTCTATTGTCCTGGGGAAGTGAAAGAATCTTTCCTACGTAAGCCAGCGTGTCCGTGGGCGACTAAAATTACCGGAGCATGGGTAGTAACCTTCTCCTGTAGAATTACTAAAAAGAGAAGATGAAAATTTTAAAACTGGGATGCTTAAATGTGCGTGGATGTAGTGCGGTACACTGTAAGACAGATGTTGCCTGATTTTATGAATGAAAGAATTGGTGCGTCCTGGCTAGCAACAAATGTAAGGGGCAGGGGATACGTTGGTGGGGGAAATAATGGGATTAATCTGTAGTATTGACGCATGAGTGCAGAGTGTGTTACCACTGTGGTGCAGTGTGACACTGTGGTGCAGTGTGTATCACTGTGGTGCAGTGTGTACCACTGTGGTGCAGTGTGTACCACTGTGGTGCAGTGTGTACCACTGTGGTGCAGTGTGTTCCACTGTGGTGCAGTATCACTGTGGTGCAGTGTGTACCACTGTGGTGCAGTGTGTACCACTGTGGTGCAGTGTGTTCCACTGTGGTGCAGTATCACTGTGGTGCAGTGTGTACCACTGTGGTTTGCAGTGTATACCACGGGTGGTGCAGTTTTGTTCCACGGGGGTGAGTATCACTGTGGTGCAGTGTGTACCACTGTGGTGCAGTGTGTACCACTGTGGTGCAGTGTGTACCACTGTGGTGCAGTGTGTTCCACTGTGGTGCAGTATCACTGTGGTGCAGTGTGTACCACTGTGGTGCAGTGTGTACCACTGTGGTGCAGTGTGTTCCACTGTGGTGCAGTTTTCACTGTGGTGCAGTGTGTACCACTGTGGTGCAGTGTGTACCACTGTGGTGCAGTGTGTTCCACTGTGGTGCAGTGTGTACCACTGTGGTGAAAGTGTGTACCACTGGGGTTTGCGTGTGTACCACTGTGGTGCAGTATCACTGTGGTGCAGTGTGTAACCACTGTGGTGCAGTGTGTACCACTGGGGTTTGCAGTGTGTTCCACTGTGGTGCAGTTGTTCCACTGTGGTGCAGTGTGTACCATTTGGTGGGCAGTGTGTATCACTGTGGTGCAGTGTGTTCCACTGTGGTGCAGTGTGTATCACTGTGGTGCAGAAACCATGTGGGCAGTGTGTACCACTGTGGTGCAGAAAACCACTGTGGTGCAGTGTGTACCACTGTGGTGCAGTGTGTACCACTGTGGTGCAGTGTGTACCACTGTGGTGCAGTGTGTACCACTGTGGTGCAGTGTGTATCACTGTGGTGCAGTGTGTACCACTGTGGTGCCGTGTGTACCACTGTGGTGCAGTGTGTACCACTGTGGTGCAGTGTGTACCACTGTGGTGCAGTGTGTAGCACCGCTATGACTGTCATAATCGCTACTGCCACCTCCAGTTCCTGCACTACTATATTATTAATTTGGGTTGCTTATTGTTAACCGTTCATCCTGGTGTAGTTCTAAATACATATTAGGAATACCATTTTTCCAGTATATCCCATCATAATATCTAGCTGATTTACATATTTACAAAGTGCTTATAAGGCAGGTTCATGAATCACTTTGTTGCATCTCTTGCTTTAGCTTCATGTCAGTGTTTCCAGATATTGATTCATATTGCACTGCATAATGTTCTTCCCGTTTGAGAGTAATAATTCCATTCAATATCTCACAGGCTTGAATGAGATCTCATTGTAGTCTCCACTTCTTAAGGGAGAAATTCTTAAGTGTTTTGTGTCTTTTTTCCTGTGGTTTGTTTGTTGGTGATGGTACGAGATTAGTTGTCCTTCTGTGTCCTCTCTAGCCTGCTATAGAGAGGGAGAATGAGAGAGGGAGAGGAAGAGAAAGAAGAGAACATCACTTCATTTGAGATCATTTATCCCAAGAATGACTAGTCTGGAACACATTCATACAGCATTATGATGTTAACGTGATAAGGTCAATTTATCAACTGAAAATGCTGGCCCACAGATGGCTCCATCTTCATCTTTTTCCCTGTTTGTAAATCTCATAACAATAAAAACGCTTTCAAATGAGCTGATGTAGGTAACAGCTCTTAGCTTGTCAATACAGCTAGCGATCCTAACCTTACTTTTGTCAAACCTTGTGTGGAAAAACAGAGAGAGAGGGGGGAAGAGAGAGAGAGAGAGAGAGAGAGAGAGAGAGAGAGAGAGAGAGATGTATGGATGTATGCATTTGTCCGAGTCTCTTGATCCAATGAGCTCTAGACAGTCAACACTAATATAACTTGTGAAGTAAATACTTATAAGGATTGCAGATTCCTATGATCTCTCTCCTGTGTACTTACTTTCGTGGTGGATATCATTGTGAAACATTTAATTGACCCTCAGAATTTGTCTAAATTAAGTAATTTAAAACTTCAGACGTGCTGGCAAATAGCCAAATATCTTGACGCAAGGTATCACAGAAATTACACTACAGAAACTGTCATAGCATTAATTAAAGTAATACATTGTTACCTGCTCAACCAGAGATTTCTGGTTCATCAGATTCAGATTCGGAGAGCCTAGTATCACAATTAGAAAATATGTCCCTGATTGATGATTTAGAGAGAGCGACTAAGGCAGAAGTGTATGAGCCAGTTGCAGCCCAGTTTACGTCATCCCCTTTTAGCCTGACTGAGACAATATCACAGAGTGGAACAGGCAGTATGGCGTAACCTCATACTAGTACCTCGTATGCTACACCTGTACGTAGCTATCCTAGACTAGATCCAGGATATCTAGGAATGGCTGGACAAGGCGCCCGACCTAATGAACGTCCAGACTCATTCGTTAGTTTCCTTATTCCTCCGTTGTCCACTGGTCCTATTTCTCAGGATCAGTTTGAGAGGATGGAATGCCTAATTAAGTTGCAGACTGCAAAGAGACACAGGAAATTGAACGAAGAAGATTTCCATAAAGAGATTGTTCGTCTCGAAAGACAACAAATTTATGGTCTGATAAACCTTGTAGTACAACACAGGACACATTCAACGTGCAGAAAGCTGCCTTTATGGTTCCTAGGTTCTTTGAAAGTGACTTAGACACTTATTTTAATGTTTTTGAGAATCATGCACATGCAATGAATTGGCCACGTAAGCACTAGGCAACATTGTTGCACACAGCTTTGATAGGCAGAGCTCAAAATTGTACTGCTGCTCTGCCCTTTGACAAGTACATTAACTACAATACTTATGGAAAATTAAAATCACCTGGATGAACCTCATAAGATACATACCAGCAAATAGTAACAAAGATAATTATTCTTTATTAAGGTTATAGAGACATGTAGGAATTTTAGGACATTCTAGGTCGCAAAAAATGTCCCCATTCGATACCTACTACACTCTATCTCCACAAGTCACTCTGGACCTATAATTTCAAATGAAATATACATCACCAGGAATTATGGTAAAACATTAATATAAATATGTGGACTGTATGTTAAATTTAGTTAATGAATATATACATTGAAAGAGAATTTTTAATAATAACACTCACCAATTTGTCTGGAGATTACTTGGTGTGTCATACACAAACCCCTGCCTAAAATATGAAGAAAATACTGGCCAGAATTTCAACATATATATAGACATTACTTATCTGGGGGATGGTGTACTTATTATCTCTTTTCCCATCTAATTTCGGAGTCCTGTCCAATTATTGGTTTCTCACATTCTGCAGGACTGCAGAATGTGCGAAACCAACAATTTCTGCTCCTGTTTGAGAGGTTTTAAACACAATTTAACCTCTAGAGCGACGAAAATTCTTCCGATTTTTCCTAACGTCTTTCTTGCCCAGTTCAAAACAATAGCCTCTCCTCCAAGCGATGCTAACACTCTCTCTGATTTCTTTTTTATTTACACATTAATTTTTATTAACTACAATATATTTCACCTATTTACGTACAAAATACACTGTATTTTCGGAAAATATACAATATTTTCCACACTTGGCCGGGTGGCGTTCGTTGCTCAACGACTCCAATTTCTCCTCCCTCTAGGAGATGATTCCAGCCAGTTCTGGCTTGAGTTGCTGTTTTCCTAGTAGGCCTTACTACTATTTCATCTTCTTGCATCACTTGGTCAACACTACTTCAATATCACTCATGTCACTTTCCCTTAGATTTTCATTTACATTTGAGTGAGTGAATACCATTTAATTCCAAGGGAATCAATTTATTAATTGTGGGCAAACTTTCCTGGCCAGGACACAACACTTTGACATTCCAGAAAACACCTTGTGCATCTGGGTACAATGTCAATACCTTGTCCAGAGGCCACAATGTTCGATGCTGTTCAGTATCAATTAACACAATGTCACCTGGTTGAATGTTCTGTCGATTTACTGCCTCTGTCGCACCATAAAAGTGTTCACGTAGTGTAAGATATTCCTTAAGCCACACATTAGACCAATGATCAATTACTTTATTTAACATGTTAAATTTATCACACAACACTGCAGCATCATTGTAATCTTCATCACTTTCTTCAGGATTATCTCTATAGACAGGGGCAGCTTCCAATTTCCTTCCACATATTAGGTGAGAAGGTGTTAATACATCTGCATCAGGTGTATCACTCATATATGAGAGAGGCCGATTATTTATCCGATTCTCTGCCTCCACCAACACTGCACGGAATTCCTCCAAATTAATTCTCTTCCTGTGTAGTACTTTACAGAGACTCCTCTTCACTGTGCCTATCAGTCTTTCGTACAGCCCCTCCTTCCAATGGGCTCTAGGAGTAATAAACTTCCAAGTACACCCTCTCTGGGTTAACAGAGATTGAACATCGTTACTCTTATTTAATTCTATCAAGTGTTGAGCACCCGCTTCAAAATTGGTGGCATTATCCGAAATCATCAACCTCGGACAGGATCTCCTAGCTGCAAATTTTCGAAACAGCTGTATAAACTGTTCTGCAGACAAGTCCTGAGCCACTTCTAAATGAACTGCCCTAGTAGCAGTACAGGTGAACAAGCATACATACACTTTGAGTGGAATACCATCTGAAGCACCTCTTAAAATAATTGGACCACTATAGTTTACACCTGTTACATCATATGGTTTCACTAATTGTACATGCTCCTTTGGCATAGGTGGAGGACCTGGGTACATATAGGGTCTGGCATCCACACAGTGAACTATTACACAAGATTTAATAACACTTTTTACACTTTGCCATCCTTGTGGAATCCAGAAAGTTTACCTAATACAGTTTAAGGTATCTTGTACCCCACCATGCATTACATATTTTATGGGGATTTAAAACAATCAAAATTTTCAGATGATGAGTTTTGGGCAGTAAGATAGGGTGTTTAGCATATTCACCCAGTTCAGCATTTTGTAACCTACCTCTGTACCTAATTACATTATTCTCTAAATACACCCCCCAATTTCTCTATTATTGAATCTATCACAATTTTTCTTTTCATCATTAATTTAACTTCATTTCCGTAGATTTCTTCCTATACCCTCTGTATCCAATATTCAACAGGATGTGAAAATTTATGAGATATTCATTTTGTTTAGAAATTTAAACACCAACTTAGTTACATTGATTAGTTTGGGTAATGAAGAATACCTATTTATATCAATGGCTGAACATCACAATGGTATACAATACAATGGTATACAACCTCAAAATTCTACGACTTCAAGGGTGATGGACTGATTACATCGTCTTCACATCTCTACTGTTCCTGCCTACTTTCTGTATTCGACTGAAGAAGCCTACTGTGTAGGCGAAACGTTTCGGAATAAAGTTGCCTAACTGTTGCCTATGTGTCTTACCTATCAACATATCAATGGCTAAAGGGACAAACTATTGGAGCGGTGGTCACAGTAGTGGTCACAAGAACAACATATGCTTTTTGTACAGGTCAATTAACTTTATTTACCAACCAGCTCGGATCTTTAAACCATGACACAGCACAAATAACCTGCACATAGAAGAAAGGAGCTTACGACGACGTTTCGGTCCAACTCGGACCATTACAAAGTCACACTAACGAGAAGTAGAGGAGGACGGGTATATATAGGCAGGAAGTGGTGGTGGTGGTGGTGGTGGTAGTAGTAGTAGTAGTAGTAGTAGTAGTAGTAGTGGCGGATGCGGAAGGAACTAGTGGTGGGGAAGAAAGGGGGAGCCAGTCAAATACTAAGAAAGGGGAGCACTTCAAGGGAGCTAGGTGCCCACAGAGGGAGGGCAAGAACACAGAGGTGGGGGGGGAGACAACCCAGAAGAGAAAAAGGAAAGAGGAAAGGGGAGGAGTGAGAAGAAGAAAGAGGAGGAATCAGGTTAAGTCACAGGTGTTCTGAAGCTTGGAGCATTTTACAATATAGTGGGAGAGGAAGGCATCTACAGAGACGAAGCCAGGACTAAGATTCATACAAGGAAAGTTGTGTATTAGGGAGGACTCAACTAGACAGTTTTAGCAGAAGACCAGTCAATAGGATGGCTGTGATCTCTGATGTGACGGAAAAGAGCATTGTTAGTGTTGGCAAGCCTAACACTATTTTTGTGCTCCCTAAGTCTGTCAGAAAGAGATCGGCCAGCTTCTCGAAAGTATTGAAGAGGACAGGAGGAGCAAGAAAGAGAGCAGACACCAGGAACATCTGTAGAGGGAGAAGAGGTATGAACGAGATTAGTGTGAAGAGTGTTAGTCTGGCGGAAAGTAAGTTTGATGTCTAAGGAGCGGAGAGAGTTGTTGAGATTAGAAAGACCGGAAATGTAGGTAAGGCAGAGGACAGAAGAGTTCCCAGGAGTAGAGAGTTTGGGAGAGAAGAAATTATGTTTAGCACGTGAGAGGGCAGAGTCTATGAAATGGGAAGGGTAGCCAAGACGGGAAAACGAATTATGAAGAGTGGAAATTTCTGCTGGAAGGAACTGAGGATCACAGATGCGGAGGGCACGGAGAAAGAGGGAGATAAGAACACTTTATTGACAGGGGAAGCATGATAGGAAAAGTAGTGAATGTACATGCCACTGTGAACATTAAAATGATATAAAATACCGACAGATTGTTAGGTAAGACACATATGCAACAGTTAGGTATCTTTATTTCGAAACGTTTCGCCTACACAGTAGGCTTCTTCAGTCGAGTACTGAAAAGTTGATAGAAGCAGAAGAGACTTGAAGACGATGTAATCAGTCATCATCCTTAAAGTGTTATTGAACTGTACTGTTCTTCATTGTTATTATACTGCACTGTTTTTCTGTGTAACTACTGTTCTTCAGGGTTATTGTACTATTCTGTTCTGTGTTATTGTACTGTTATTCTGTGTTACTGTTCTGGTCTTCTGTGTTACTGTACTGTACTGTTCTGGTGTGTTACTGTACTGTTCTTCTGTGATGCTGTACTGTACTGGTCTTCTGTGTTATTGTACTGTACTGGTATTCTGTGTTATTGTACTGTACTGGTCTTCTGTGTTATTGTACTGTACTGGTCTTCTGTGTTATTGTACTGTACTGGCCTTCTGTGTTATTATACTGTACTGGTCTTCTGTGTTATTGTTCTGTACTGGTCTTCTGTGTTATTGTACTGTACTGGTCTTCTGTGTTATTGTACTGTACTGGTCTTCTGTGTTATTATACTGTACTGGTCTTCTGTGTTATTGTACTGTACTGGTCTTCTGTGTTATTGTACTGTACTGGTCTTCTGTGTTATTGTACTGTACTGGTCTTCTGTGTTATTGAGATGTTCTGGTATTGTATCTGGTCTTCTGTGTTATTGTACTGTACTGGTCTTCTGTGTTATTGTACTGTACTGGTCTTCTGTGTTATTGTACTGTACTGGTCTTCTGTGTTATTGTACTGTACTGGTCTTCTGTGTTATTGTACTGTACTGGTCTTCTGTGTTATTGTACTCTACTAGCCTTGTGTTAATGTACTGTACTGGTCTTCTGTGTTATTGTACTGTACTGGTCTTCTGTGTTATTGTACTGTACTGGTCTTCTGTGTTATTGTACTGTACTGGTCTTCTGTGTTATTGTACTGTACTGGTCTTCTGTGTTATTGTACTGTACTGGTCTTCTGTGTTATTGTACTGTACTGGTCTTCTGTGTTATTGTACTGTACTGGTCTTCTGTGTTATTGTACTCTACTAGCCTTGTGTTAATGTACTGTACTGGTCTTGTGTGTTATTGTACTGAACTTGTCTTCTGTGTTATTGCTTTGTACTGGTCTTCTGTGTTCTTATTCTGCATTGATCTGCTGTTGTACTGCGCTGGTCGTCTGTATTACTGTACTGTACTGGTGTTCTGTTACTGTACTCTACTGGTCTCTGTTATTGTACTGCACTGATCGTCTGTGTTACTGTACTATACTGGTCTTCTGTGTTATAGTACTGTACTGGTCTTCTGTGTTATAGTACTGTACTGGTCTTCTGTGTTATTGTTATGTACTGGTCTTCTGTGAACATTAAAATGGTATAAAATACCGACAGATTGTTAGGTAAGACACATATGCAACAGTTAGGTATCTTTATTTCGAAACGTTTCGAAATAAAGATACCTAACTGTTGCATATGTGTCTTACCTAACAATCTGTCGGTATTTTATACCATTTTAATGTTCATTCTGTCAGACACTGCAACACAAGGGTATCTTGGTACAGACCATCTACTTCGACAACCTTTTACTAGTGAGAACGGCTGGGTTTGAGAAGGACCTGCCCTCCCAAAGCAACCTACGTCTCACCTCCTGGCACTATATAAAGCCCCATTCTGTCACTTCAACTTCATATTGTTTCAGACAACGGAACAATGCTCTTCTCCAGACTGAGGGACTGACCACCTCAAAACTTTAAGGGTGATGGACTGATTACATCGTCTTCAAGTTTCTTCCGCTTCTATCAACTTTTCTGTACTCGACTGAAGAAGCCTACTGTGTAGGCGAAACGTTTCGAAATAAAGATACCTAACTGTTGCATATGTGTCTTACCTAACTGGTCTTCTGTGTTATTGTACTGTACTGATCTGTTATTGTACTGCACGGATCGTCTGTGTTATTGTACTGTACTGCTCTCCTGTATTGTTGTATTGTACTCGTCTTCTGTGTTATTGTACTGTACAGGTCTTCTGTGTTTTTGTAGTCTACTCATCTGTTATTGTACTGCACTGGTCGCCTGTGTTACTGTGCTGTACTGGTTTTCTAAGTTACTGTACTGTACAGGTCTTCTGTTACTGTACTCTTCTGGTCTGTGTTATTGTACTGCACTGATCTTCTGTGTTATTATACAGTACTGATCTGTTATTGTACTGTAATGGTCATCTCTGTTACTGTATTGTACTGGTCTTCTGTATTAATGTATTGTACTGGTCTTCTGTACTATTGTATTGAACTGGTCTTCTGTGTTATTGTTCTGTACTGATCTAGTATTGTACTGTACTGGTCGTCTGTCTTATTGTACTGTACTTGTCTTCTGTACTATTGTATTGAACTGGTCTTCTGTGTACTGTACTGGTCTTCTGTGTTATTGTACTGTACTGGTCATCTGTGTTATTGTACTGTACTACTCTTCTGTTTTATTGTACTGTACTGATCTGGTATTGTACTGTTCTGGTCTTTTGTATTATTGTACTGTACTGGTTGTCTGTGTTATTGTACTGTACTATTCTTCTGTGCTATGTTTCACTAGCAGGTGCTGGTACCAAAGTTTCTCTTGCGTTTCACTAGCGCAGCCTCGTACCAACGTTACATTTGTGTTTCACTAGCACAGCCTCGTACCAAGGTTACATTTGTGTTTCACTAGCACAGCCTCGTACCAAGGTTACATTTGTGTTTCACTAGCACAGCCTCGTACCAACGTTACATTTGTGTTTCACTAGCACAGCCTCGTACCAACGTTACATTTGTTTCACTAGCACAGGCTGATACCAAAGTTACACTTGTGTTTCACTAGCACAGGCTGATACCAAAGTTACACTTATGTTTCACTAGCACAGGCTGATACCAAAGTTACACTTGTGTTTCGCTAGCACTAGGACTGAAGTCACTATAGTTCAGTAGTTACGGTAATTTCAGAGGTATTCTTCCAACAGTGAAAGTCATTATACGTTATATGTTCAACAAATACTTTAGTATTAAGCACTGCTTCCCAGCTGTGTTAGTCACCTTGGTTACAATATCTTCAACAGATTTAGATGCATAATTATGTAATCTTTCAATAAATACATGTTACAGTATTTAAAATATCTTTATAGTTGAGGAGCGCCTGCTCTAAACCCATGCTGCCATGCTGCCATGCTACCATGCTGCCATGCTACCATGAGTGTGTGAGTGTGCGTGTCTACTTGTACATATTTACATGTGGTTGCTGAGGTAGAGTCCTGGTTCCTGGTCCGGATCTCCTACTGTCGCTAACTCGCTCATCATTCATCAGTGTAAACTCAGATGTTGGAAGCTGTGAGTGATCTCCCTCATCACTTGTTGCTGAAGCGGTGAATGATCCTGCCTCCACCACTTGGTTGTTGAAAGCTGTGGAATGAACCCTGCCTCCACCATTGTGGTTGAAGCTGTGAATGATCCTGACTCTGATCAATTTGAGAGATTGTGAAGCTGTGAATGATCCTGCCTCCACCACTTGTTGTTGAAGCTGTTGAATGATCCTGCCTCCACAACTGTTGTTGAAGCTGTGAATGATCCTGCCTCCACCACTTGTTGTTGAAAGCTGTTGATTGATGCCTGCCTCCACCACTTGTTGTTGAAGCTTGTGATGATCCTGCCTCACCACTTGACTGTTTGAAGCTGTGAATGATCCTGCCTCCTCCACTTGTTGTTGAAGCTGTGAAATGATACTGCACTCCACCACTTCTTGTTGAAGATGTGAATGATCTGCCGCCACCACTTGTTGTGAAGCTGTAGATATGATCTGCCTCCACACTTGTTTTGTTGAAGCTGATGAATGATCCTGCCTCCCATCACTTGTTGTTGAAGTGTGAATGAATCCTGCCTTCTATGCTCTTGTTGTTGATGCTGATGATTGATCCCTCCCTCCTTAACTTGTGTTGAAGGATGCGAATGATTCCTGGCTCCCCCAAGTCGTTGGGGTTGAGGGTTGGAGCCTGAAGCAGCTCGGGGGGGGGTTGCAGGGTTGGTGGCCGGCCTCCATCTATGGGGGGGGATGCGGGTTGGGGGTTGCAGGCCCCCCCCCACCCCCACCAACCCCCCCCCCCCACAACTTGTATCTCCTTTAGGTATCATCCTTAGAGAAAGACGGTGTACACTGCATTTGTATAATATTAAATGTTTTGGGGCTGCTCCCTTTCCAAAGTATACAGGCCTCACCAATCGACATCATTTGCTGCTCTTGTAGGAGACTGTACACTCATCACAACCTCACAACAAAAACACCTCCTCCAGTCACCACCCTAGTCCACACTCCCCCAAGTCTTCATCATCACTTGTTGTTGATAGAAAAAAAACTGTGAATGTTCCTGCCTCATCACTTAGTTGTTTAAGCTGTGAATGATCCTGCCTCCATCACTTGTTGTTGAAGCTGTGAATGATCCTGCCTCCACCACTTGTTGTTGAAGCTGTGAATGATCCTGCCTCCATCACTTGTTGTTGAAGCTGTGAATGATCCTGCCTCATCACTTGTTGCTGAGCTGTGATTGATCCGCGCACCTCCACACTTGTTGTTGAAGCTGCGCAATGATCCTGCCTCCATCACTTGTTGTTGAGCTGTGATTGATCCTGCTGCCCACCCCCCCCCCCCTCCCCCCACAACCCGGTGGGCCTTATCTATGTCTTATTTTTCTACTGTTTTTTGATCACAATTTTTCTCTCTCTTCATTTTCTTTTCATCCACACTTGTTGTTGAAGCTGTGAATGATCCTGCCTCCACCACTTGTTGTTGAAGCTGTGAATGATCCTGCCTCCACCACTTGTTGTTGAAGCTGTGAATGATCCTGCCTCCACCACTTTTTTTCCCCTCGTGCCACTTTCTATCATCTTGAGGTTAAAGGCTTTTGTCTAACAATCCCTTACATAGCCCTGTGCTTCTAACTTTCAGCTGTGCTCTCGAGTCCCTGTTTCCATCTCTCCTTTTCTCTCTTCAGTCACCTCTCATAATTTTACACATCATGATATGTCCGTCTCGTTCGTCTGTCCTCCATTCGTCATCAAGCTTGCACTTGTAATCTTCCTCATGGGAACAAGCATATTATTCTGTTTTTAGTGTGTAAGGGTAATGACATTGGGAAGGGCAAGAGACAAGAGCTGCTGGATAGTACAGGTCAGCCATAGATGTAGAGCTAAAGGAGGGATCCCAGTCATATGTATGCATCTTGCTAGAAGGGAGTGGGCAATGAATGGTTGTCTAGGGCAGCTGGTATAAATGCTGGTTCGACAGGTACTGCCAAGGAACTTGCAATCATATTCATTGATTAATGGGGCAAAAATTTTTTTTCTCTACTGGCCCAAAGTGTTATGTATGCAATGGATGGAGTTCATCTCTATGGGGTTGGGGTGGTTACATTAACCAATTCGATTGAGGGGTAATTTGAGTCAGAATGTTACTGTTCCAGGTGGGGGGGGGGGGATGGACGGGGAGGTGTACGGAGGCGGAGCTGGCGGGGAGGCTGGGGTGGTGGTGGAGGTGGTTTGAGACAGCAGGGGGTGCGAGGGGGTGGGGCAGAGTCCTTGTGGGGGTAATACGTAGGTCGCCAGAGGATGTCCGTGGGGTAGGCGATAGGGACGGGTGTGTTCAGTGGGGGGCTGGGGAGTTGGTGGGGCGACGGGAGGGGGGTAGGCGAGGATGGCGGTGATCGGAGCATCGTGAGTGGGGGGGGAGGTTGTGCTTATAGGGAGTGGGAGGGGGGGGCGTGGGTGGGGGTGCGGTGGTGGGGGGGCGTGTGTAGAACAGTCACTCAATGTTATTGTTCAAGTCGTAGCAACAGTCCAAAGTTATTGTTCCAGTGTAGCTACAGTCACAATGTTAATTTGTTTCCAGTGTAAGCAACAGTCACAATGTTTCTGTTTTACTGTAGCAACAGTCACAATGTTACTGTTCCAGTGTAGCAATAGTCACATTGTTACTGTTCCAGTGTAGCAACAGTCACATTGTTATGGTCCAGTTAGCAACAGTCACAATGTTACTGTTCAGTGTAGCAACAGTCACAATGTTACCTGTCACAGTGTAGACAGTCACAATGTTATTGTTCCAGTGTAGCAAACAGTCCACAATGTTATTGTTCCAGTGTAGCAAAGTCACAGTTATTGTTCCAGTGTAGCAACAGTCACTCAATGTTATGTTTACTGTAGCAACAGTCACAATGTTACTGTTCCAGTGTAGCAACAGTCACAATGTTACTGTTTCAGTGTAGCAACAGTCACAATGTTACTGTTCCAGTGTAGCAACAGTCACAATGTTACTGTTCCAGTGTAGTAACAGTCACAATGTCACTGTTCCAGTGTAGCAACAGTCACAATGTTATGTTCCTGTGTAGCAAACAGTCACATTGTTACTGTTCCAGTGTAGCATAACAGTCACAATGTCATTGTTCCAGTGAAGCAACAGTCACAATGTTACTGTTCCAGTGTAGCAACAGTCACAATGTTACTGTTCCAGTGTAGCAACAGTCACATGGTCACTGTTCCAGTGTAGGCAACAGTCCACAAAATGTTACTGTTTCATTGTAAGCAACAGGTCACATGATACTGTTTTTCGTTGTAGTAAGTTCAGTGTATGATTCAGTGTAGCAATAGTCATAATGTTACTGTGTCACTGTTGCAAGTCACAATGTTACTGTTCCAGTGTAGCAACAATTGCAATGTTACTGTTCCAGTGGAGCAACAGTCAGAATGTTACTGTTTCAGTGTAGGAAACAGTCGTGTTAACTCTTTTCACCAGAGAATACAGTCACTGTTTCTGTATTTCACTGTAGCAAGTGTCACAATGTTATGTTCCAGTGTAGGAACAGTTCAATGTTTACTGTTCCTGTGGAGGAGCGTCCAATGAGTTTACTGTTCCAGCGTGGAAAACCGTCTCATTGTTACTGTTCCAGTGTAGCAACTGTCACAATTTTACTGTTCCAGTGTAGCAACTTCACAATTTTACTGTACCAGTGTAGCAACAGTCACACTGTTACTGTACCCTATAATCCCACGTAAACACCACACCACCCCCCCCCCCCCCTCAATATCCCTCACACCCCCCATATTATTCCCCCCCCTCTCCCCCCCCCTTACATACTCTCCTCCCTTTCTGCCACAATGTTAACTGGTTCCAGTGTAAGCAACAGTCACCAATGTTACTGTTCAAGTGTAGCAACTGTGCACAATGTTACTGTTCAGTGTAGCACTGTCACAATTGTTACTGTTTCAAGTGTAGCAATGTCACAATGTTATGTTCCAGTGTACAACAGTCACCATTGTTACTGTAGCCAGTGTAGCAACTGTCACAATGTTACTGTTCAAGTGTAGCAACTGTCACAATGTTTACTGTTCCAGTGTTGAAACTGTCAGCATGTTACTGTTCAGTGTAGCAACTGTCACACAATGTGCGCTCTGTTCATGTGTAGCAACAGTCACAATGTTACTGTTCACAGTGTAAGAACCTGTTACAATGTTATGTTCAAGTGTAAGCAACAGTCACATGGTTACTGTTCCAGTGTAGCTCAACAGTCCAATGTTGCTTGTTGCCAGACGGTTAGCAACGTACCTATGTTTACTGTTCAAAGTGTAGCAACTGTTTCACAATGTTACTGTTCAGTGTAGAAAATCTGTCACCATGTTACTGTTCCAGTGTAGCAAACTGTACAATAGTTACTGTTCCCGCTGTAGCAGTCACACTAGTTGTACTGTCAGTGTTAGCAACTGTCACAATGTTACTGTTACCAGTGTAGCAACAGTTTCACAATGTTTTACTGGTTCCAGTGTAGCAACAGTCACAATGTTACTGTTCCAATGTAGCAGAAACTGTCACGATTGTTACTGTTCAAGTGTAGAACAGTCACAATGTTACTGTTCCAGTGTACAACAGTTTCTACATATGTACTGTTCCAGTGTAGCAACAGGTCTACAATGTTACTGTTCCAGTGTAGCTACAGTCACAATGTTATGTTCCATTGTAGCAACAGTCCCACCAATGATACAGTTCAGTGTAGCAACAGTCACAATGTTACTTTCCCAGTGTAGCAACAGTCACAATGTTACTGTTCCAGTGTACAACGTCACAATGTTACTGTTCCAGTGTAGAACAGTCACAAATGTTACTGTTTCAGTGTTGCAACAGTCACAATGTTGTACTGTTCCACGTGTGTAGCAACAGTCACAATGATACTGTTTCAGTGTGTGCAATATGTCATAGTTACTGTTCCAGTGTAGCAAACAGTACAATGTTACTGTTCCAGTGTTAGCAACATGTCACAATGTTTACTGTTCCAGTGTAGCAACTGTCACATGTACTGTTCCATTGTGCAACAGTCAAAGTTTCTGTTTCCCTTATAACTTCCAGTGTTAGCAACAGTAATCAATGTTACTGTTCCAGTGTAGCAACAGTCACAATGTTAACTGTTCATTGTAGAACAGTCATTGTTATCGTCCAGTGCGCAACAGTCACAATGTTACTGTTCCGTGTAGCAACAGTCACAATGTTACTGTACCCATTGTGCAACAGTCAATGTTACTGTTCCAAGTGTAGCAACAGTCACAATGTTTACTGTTACCAGTGTAGAAAACAGCCTCACAATGTTACTGTTCCAATGTAGCAACAGTCACATTTGTTACTGCTCGACTGTTAGCATCAGTCACAATGTTACTGTCCAGTGTAGCAACAGTCACAATGTTACTGTTCAGTGTAGAACAGTCACATGTTACTGGTTCCAGTGTAACAAACAGTCACAATGTTAACTGTTTCAGGTGTAGCAACAGTCACATGTTACTGTTCCAGTGTAGCAACAGGTACAATGTGACTGTTCCAGAGTAGCAACAGTCAAATGTTACTGTTCCAGTGTAGAACAGTCACAATGTTACTGTTCCAGTGTAGCAACGAGTCACAATTTCCTTCGTTAAATGAGCTTTTGTATTGAACAATAATACGTCAGTTAGTTTTAGACTTTACAATTCAAGAAGAACTACACAAAAATAAAAATATACAAACAAATTGAGTTTGAGAAAGATTTCTGTTAGTTCTCGGATCATGAGTTTTCATTTCTATTAAAGTTACATACTTAAGATGAAAAATTGAGGGATCAATAATGCCTCAAAAATGAATACCAATTTTGTTAAAAATTCTGAAGAAGAGTGAATCTGCCTATTGATCTATGTAGGACAGGTCCTCCTCAAAAGTGACTCATTCACAAGTTACGTGTTCACTTATCTAATGTCTAAATATCTCATATTCATACTTTTTTTTCGTTATTTCAATAACATTTACACATTATACAGCACTCCCAGCAGTGCTAAGTGTTGTTGTGATCGTGTCACTCCTGGTGATGGAAAGCTCCAAAGCAAATATCAATCACTCAATTTGAATATCAGCCTCCAGAAACAGTTTATAGTAACGAAAAACCACCGACCACAAGACAAGGAGATTCTGAAGTGAAGTTAAAAATTTGGTTTAGGAATTCTTTCTTGATGTTTGTGCTGTGCTTTCTTCGTTGTTTCCGGCACTGGTTTGTTACTTTCGACGGTGAATTTTGAAACGGACGTCGGTTTCCATTGTCCCTGTGAGATGTTGAAACCATTGTAACATTGTGACTGTTTTCCCCCTCCCCCCCCTGCCTTTTGATACAGTGAAACAGATACATTGTGACTGTTGCTACACTGACAGCAGTAGGTTGTGACTTGTTACTACAATTAAAACCAGTATCATTTGTCCCTACTGCTACAATGGAACAGTATACACTGCGGACTGTAGATACAATGGAATAGTAACATTCTGACTGTTGCTACACTGGATACAGTAACATTGTGACTGTTGATACACAGGAACACCAACATTCTGACTGTAGCTACACTGGAACAGCAACCATTCAGACTGCTGCTACCTGGAACGTAACATTGGCATAAGAGGACCATAGAAGCTAAACCTGATCAGCTCACGCACTGTCAAAGATGCACTTGTATGGGGTGAGAATAGAGGCCACTAGAGGAGGAGCTAAACCAATTCGAGTTGCCTGAGATTGAAAAGAGTGAAAAAAGGAGTTAAGGACAAACTAAAGAAATCTTCAAGCATTGTGTTGTTCACTGATAGGAGGCCAAAGGTGTGTCCTTTATATGGAATTGTTAGAAGTCTTTTTGAAATTTTTTCCACAGTGGGTATTTTACAGTGGACTGTTTAGTTCTCAGGGAAGGGCTGGTCTACAAATATATCACACAGCAACTGCTGCTTACATGAATAATTCGTTGAGTTCCTCTACAGTTGATTAGCTTTTTCTCATAGATAATTTATATGATTTATTATCACAATGTTTCATTGACTCGCAATGCTTCACAAATGTAATGTATACTAACACAGCAGATATTAAATAGATTAGATAAATAATAAAAGCAGCCGTGAGCGTTACCTCAACCAGAACTAACCAGGTTCCTCAATAAGCTTGATTTTCTCCTTACTTAGTGTGATTCTTTTATCCCACAACAATCCACATGAAAATAAGACGTACATGTAAGTAATTATCTGCAGAGAAATGATTTTCAACAAGAAATGATATTCATTCTCATTATAGAAAACCAATATATTAATTTATATAATCAAAACAATCATATTCGACAGGTAAAAATACATTATCAAATTAAAACTTATCTTTTTTCATAACAACGTAATAGACTATAGTTAATCAGAAATACATAATTTATAAGACCAGGATTGTAAATTAAACGTTATAGAAAAAAAAAAAAATAGTACATAGAGGTAGGTTGGACCGTCAGGATTTTTGTCAATGTTCAGCTGTGTATTAAGAAATCTGAATAAGAACTCAGATAATATTAGTTGAAGTGCTGGTTGACAGATTTTTTGGTCTCGTTCTCAGGACCAGAATAAACAACGTTGTTCTACAGCCAGAAGTTGTCAGGACGGACTTGAAACTATACATTTAGTTCCAGTGGTCACTGCTGCCACCATGGTCCTGTTGACCTACTGCTGCCACTCATGGTCAGATTGACCACTGGCTTGCCACCATGGTCCAGTTGGTCACTGCTGCCACCAGTGGTCCGTTGACCACTGCTGCCCACCATGGTTTCAGTTGACCACTGCTGCCATCCATGGTCAGTTGTCCACTTGCTGCCACCATGGGTCCAGTTGACCACTGCTGCCTCCATGGTCCTGTTGACCACTGCTGCCACCATGGTCAGTTGGTCCACTGTGCCACCATGGTTCAGTTGACCACTGCTGCCAACATGGTTCAGTTGACCACTGCTTCTCCTCATGGGTCCAGTTGACACTGCTGCCCCATGGTTCAGTTGACCACTGCTGCCACATGGTCCTGTTGCAGGTCAATGACTGCCACATGGTCCAGTTGACCACTGCTGCCACCCTGGTCTAGTTGACACCAACTGCTGCCACCATGGTCCAGTTGACACTGCTGCCACCGATGGTTCAGTTGACCACTGCTGCCCACCATGGTTCAGTTGGACCACTGCTGCCACATGGTCCAGTGACCTCTGCTGCCACCACACGCGGTCCAGTGACCATGCTGCCACATGGTTCAGTTGACCACTGCTGCCACCATGGTCCAGTGGGTCACTGCTGCCACCATGGTCCAGTTGACCCACTGACTGCACACAATGGTCCAGTTGACCACTGCTGCCACTACATGGTCTCAAGTTGACCACTGTGACCTAACCTTGGTTCAGTGGCATGCTGCACCATGGTTCAGTTGAGACCTCTGCTGCCACCATGGTCCAGGTGACCACTGCTGCAATCATGGATCCAAGTTGACCACTGCTAGCCACCATGGTTCTGGTGACACTGCTGCCACCATGGTCCAGTTGGTCAATGCTGCCACCATGGTCCAGGTTGACCACTGATGCCACCTGGTCCAGTTGACTCACGTGCGCAACTATGGTCACAGTTGACCACTTGCCTGCACCATGGTTCAGTTGCCACTGCTGCCACCTGGTTCAGTTGGAACAATGGCTTGCCACTCTTGGTCCAGTTGACCATGGCTGCCACCATGGTTCAGTTGACCACGCTAGTCCACCATGGTTCAGTTGACCACTGCTGCCATGCATGGTTCCAGTTGACCACTGCTGCCACCCATGGTCCAGTTGGGACCCTCTGCTGCCACCATGGTTCACAGTTTGACACACTGCTGCACCATGGTCAGATTGGCCACTGCTGCCACCATGGTCCAGTTGACCACTGCTGCCACCCATGGTCCAGTTGGTCACTGCTGCCTGTCCATGGTCCAGTTGGCCACTGCTGCCACCATGGTCCAGTTGACCATGCTGCCCCATGCGTCCAGTTGGTCACTGCTGCCACTCCTTCGTCCAGTTGGCAATGCTTGCCACCATGGTCCAGTTGACATGACTGCCACCATGGTCCTGTTGACCACAGCTGACTCCATGGTCAGTTGTGTCACTGCTGCCACCATGGTCAGTTGGCCACTGCGCCATCATGGTCCACAGCTACACATTAACTATGGCCTAGACGAGAGGACCAAACAGTCAATGGGCTGAAAAATAAAGTTTAATTAAAACAGAGTCAGTGATAAAATATTAAAGGTAAGTAACAACGACGACTGATGTAGTCGGGTCTTTTGTGACTCTTCTTCTTCCTTAATTATATTAATTTTTTTACATTTTTGTCTTTAGTCAGTCATCTAATTTCATATACTAAAATTAACTGTGTAGCATATTCAGTGGAGACTCGCAAGGAGCATTGTGCAGATCAGCCGGGCTGTGGTTCCTAGTTGGACTACGTGCTTGCCAGGCAGTAACAGCCTCGTTGATCAGACCCTGATCACCTAGCTGCGGGGACGTTGTCCCCAGAATGCCCTCCAGGTAATGTAACTGGCTAAACTATTTAAATAAGTTGAGGTGCAACACACAATGAAACACTAGATATATTTATTTTCAGTATTTTTCTTGTGTGCGCTATTAATTATATTTTTCTGTTGTTTAATGGAGAAAACTAGACGGTAGGAAGTGGCTTCCTTGTTGATGACTCAGGACAATTGTGTTTAAATGTCGTGAGTGTGTTGTAGGACTGGAGGACTCACCTACCAAGACTGAGACAATGATCATCTCATAACTGCTTCTTCCGTCTCAGTGTTATATTTGACTGTATTCTGCCGATGAAGCCTGCGTGCAGGTGATACCTTTCGCAAAATAAGATAACCAAGTGTTTCAGATGAGGAGTCGTTTTCATAATTTTGTTGAATAATGGATACCATAAAATTACATGATAAGCATCTGGTTAGTTGCTGCTCGTAGCAAGTATGCTTAAGTATATTTTAGGTATTTTGATATGTATATTACAGCAGACTTTCCAGACCTAGTTTAAGGTATTTCCGTTCCTGTATAACTGTACGTGCGTTTACATGTAAACTTAATACTCATAATTTTTGTGTACGTGAATGGTATACAACACCGACAAGTTGAAAATAATCAACACTTGTGCATTGGGTATCTTTTAATGTAGATGTTTCGACATCCAGTGGCTTTATCAATACAATTATAGGACATAAGAGTGAAGCACGTAAGTTAGAACCTATATTCAAAAAGATGAGGTATCAGTCCCTCATGGTGGGAGTGGTGTGAAGAGCAATCCGTAGTTGGGAAGACTCTGGAACACAGAGCCACTCGAAGGCTGGCGGTGGATTTACCAGAGTCAAGTGAAAAGGGGTGGGTAAGCATGACTTGTCAGACACTGCAACATTATCGAATCTTCGTGCCGTGGAAGGCTTCTCCGCAACCTTCTTCACTTCTACTAAACCCGTCCTTGGTACGTACCGGACTTCCACTGGGGGAATCCCGCCTATCAAGTGAAATGCACTTCGTCTGCTATCCCGTTACTCTTTTCACCCCGGTAGATCTGTTCAGTGACTTGAAAAAGCACTGTTGTGGGCGAAACGTTATCAATAAAGGATCACATTATACTGCATATGTGTTTATATTTCCATGCGTCCTTTTTCACTGTCGCCATTATATAAGCGCCAGCCTTCGTGCCTGTGCTCAGATTTTTCACGACTACGGTGTGACTCTTACACCAACTTCAAGGATTGGGGGACTGTTATTCCATCTTTTCGCATATAATTTTACTGTATTCAATTTATGTTCCAGGAATTTGTATTGAATAAATGCCACTGGATGACGAAACGTCTCATTTAAAGTTACCCAGATGTTGATATGTGTCTAATTTTTTAATGTGTCTGAGTCCGAGAATGAAATTAACCACACTACTTCGTTCTTAAAAACTCTTAATTTTTTTATCGGCTGCTGCGATACACTGACGAAGCCTTTCCGATTTTTTGTTCATCTGTAATCTAAGAATTTGTTTTCTTTGAGCCCCATTTCAAAATTATAAATGTAAATTATGATATAAATTGGATAAATGGACAAATTCCGAGGAACCACTCTTGTTTCACATTAATTATTCGATATTACTCACTTCTGCGTAGTGTCAGTGAACCTGTCAATGTTTTACAACTTAAAACATCATTAATTATATCATAAGATTTAGGCCGTATCTCAAAATTTATTAGATTACTGCACAGGTACTGTTTAACAGGCCTGTGTTACCTTAACGTTTAAGATATCGCTTGACGCAGTTATAGTTGTTATTATAAGGATCAGGATTAGGTTATACACCAATTGTTAGCTTTGAACTTTTTTTTACAAACAGTGCAATCTGTACACTTTATTACATTGTTTTTTCTAATACAGTGTACACTCGATACAGTGTACACTACATACATGTGTTACCACTCTATACAGTGTACACTCTATTCAGTGTACACTCTATACAGATGATTTAACAAATACCCAAGTATGCCTGTGAGTGTGGTCAAAGACAGATCGTATAGTATATAATCACACACAAGCTATGCTTTCAGATATCTATACAGAGGTCAGCCTGAGGCTTTGAACTGTAGGTCCGTACGGTCCCTTGATACAAGGGTAGCCTACCCGGTACATCCCCTCCTCACCCTGACAGGCTGGCTACAGTAGAGCTGGCAGTTACTCCACAGATGAATGGTGCTCTCACCCACACATTCCATAAAACTACCAATTTTATCCGGTTTTAACGGTATGATGGATATGGATACATGTGATGCACATGATATATATATGTCCGCTGCTTTGCTACATTAACAGTCACTGATATACACACTACCATAATACATATACTGTGATATTTATGATTTGTCTCTTGATGCATGAGTTGATATATTCATGTGCACCAGATGACCCATTGGTATCCTGAAATATGAAAAAATAATTTATGGCAATGCTGGAGAAAACGTTATAAAGAAGCTAGAAGTGAGAAGATAATAAATAAATTTAAACAAATATTGAATAAAAGCTTCAAACAGAAACGAAAAACTTTTCATCAGTATTCTGGCCTAGAGAGTATTGAGAGTGAGGAGGATCGAGAGCGCGAGGCAGGAATGCAGAGTGAAGGCAGGTATGAGAGTGAGCAGGATGAGAGTGAGGCAGGTGAGAGTCGTGAGGCAGGATGAGAGTGAGGCAGGATGGAGAGTGAGGTAGGATGAGAATGAGGCAGGATGAGAATGATGCAGGATGAGAGTGAGCAGGAGTGAGAGTGAGGGCAGGGATGAGATAGTGTGGAAGGATGATAGTGAGGCACTAACACTTCCTTAAAGCAACCAGCTGAGCTTTGCTATCAAGTACTCTTGATCTGAGGAACTGGAACTACCCTCTCCATTTTCGGATTATATTGTAATTAGCCTCCTGTTTCCTCTCGAACTAAGTGACTCTTACAATTTCGGCCTAATAAATGTCTATTAGAAGATGACTAATATTTAGATGCGCTATATGAAGAACTGGTCTTGTGTGTTATTGTACTGTACTGGTTCTTCTGTGTTATTTTACTGTATGTTGTGTGATTATTGTACTGTATGGTCTTGTGTGTTATTGTACTGTATCTGGTCTTGTGTGGTTTTGTAACTGTACTGCGTTCTTCGTGTGTTATTTGTACGTATGCTCTTTTGTGCCATTGTACTGTACAGGTCTTCTGTGTTATTCTACTGGCACATGTCAGTCTGTGTTATTGTGTGCTCGTACTGGTCCTTCTGAATTATTGTGCGTACTGGGCTTTCCCCCCCCCCCCCCCCCCCTCCCCCCCCCCCCCCCCCCCCCCCCCCCTGATCAATGTTATGTACTGGTTATGTACTGTGTCTTCTGGGTATTGGTTGTACTAAGTTTCTGTGCATGTTGTTCAGTATGGTGTTTTCTGTTTCACTGTACTGTGAAGATCAAATGGTATACAGTACCGACAGGTTGGGTAGGTAAGTGGGACACATAGGCAACAGTTAGTCAAATTTATTCCAAACGTTTGCCTACCACAGTAGGCTTCTTCAGTCCGAATACAGAAATGTAGGCGGAAAGTAAGTGATGTGACGACAATGTAATCAGTCCATCTACCCAATCACGACTTCAAGGGGGATGGAACTGATTACATTCTTCCGCACATCTTACTGTTCCTGCTACTGTCTGTTTTTCGAATGGAAGCCTACTGTGTTAGTGCGAAACGTTTCGGATAAATTTGCCTAACTGTTGCCTATGTGTCTTAACCTACTTCACTGTACTGTACTGGTGTCAGTGTTATTGTAATGTCTGGTTTCCGTGTTATTGTAATGTACTGAGTCTTCCGTGTTATTGTAATGTTAACTGGTTCTTCCGTGTTATTGTAATGTATGGTCTTTCCGTGTTTATTGTAATGTTTTACTGGTCTTCAGTGTTATTTTACTCAATACTGTTACTTCTGTTAATGAACTTCTATTGCTAGCCTGTTTATTGTAATGTACTGGTCTTGTGAGTTATTGTACTGTACTGGTATTTTGAGTTATGTACACTGTACTGGTTCTTCTGTGTTATTGTACTGTACTGGTTTCTGTGTTATTGTACTGTATGGGTCTTCGTGTTATTTGTACTGTTACTGGTTTCTGTGTGATTGTACTTACTGGTTTCTGTGTTATTGTACTGTACTGTAGTCCGATGTTACTAATACTGTACGGTCTTCGGTGTTACTGTAATGTATGATCTGTGTATTGAACAGAGAAACATAGGGTGCACAATTTGAAGTTGAAGACTCAGACGAGGTCACAGGAATAACTTTGTAGGAAGTACTTCTTCTAAGTCACAGAGTCACGCGCAGGTAGTGAAATAAGCTAGCAAGGTGATGTAGTGGAGGGCAGGAGCATACATAGCTATTAAGACGAGGCATGACTAATACTTCAGGAAGCAGAGAGAGGACCTAGTAGCGATCTCAGTGAGAGGCGGGGCCAGGAGCTGGAGTCTCGACCCCTGCAACCACAGTAGGTGCAGTACAGTTAGGTTAGAATTTGTACTGGTCTTCTGTGTTATTGTACTGTATTGGCCTTCTATGTTTTGTACTGTACAGGTTTTCTGTGTTACTGGGCAGTACTGGTCTTCTTGTATTGCTCTGTACTGGTTATTTGTGTTATTGTAATGTACAGGTCTTCTGTATTAATTGTATGTGCTAGCTTCTATGTTTTTGTATTCTACTGGTCTTCTGCGTTGTTGTTGCTTGTACTGGTCTCTGTGTTATTTTTCTGTACCAGTTTCTGTGTATTGTTCTGTATTGCGTGTCTTCTTGGTGTAGTGTCTGTACTGGTCTTCTGTATTATCTGTACTGGCTACTAGTCTTCTGATCTTATCGTAATGTGTACTGGTCTTCTCGAGAGTATTGTATATCTGACTGGTTTTCTGAGTTTTTGTGTTGTACTGGTCCTCTGTGTTAATGTACTGTACTGGACTTCTGCGTTGTTGCTGTGTACTGGTCTTCTGTGTTACAGTACTGTATGGTCTTCTGTGCTTTTGTTCTGTACTTGTCGTCTGTGTTTATTGTACTATAAGGTCGTCTGTGTTATTGTACTATAATGGTAGTCTGTGTTATTGTACTGTACTGGTCGCTTTTTTATTGTACTTACTGTCTCTGTGCATGTTCTGTACTTTCGTCTTGTTATTGGCTATACTGGTCTTTTCTGTGTTTTTGTACTATACGTCGTCTGTTTTTATTGGACTAACGGTCGCCCTGTTTTATTGTACATACTGGCGTCTTGTTAGTACTGTAGGGGTTTATTGCGACCCCTAATGGTCACAATGTTATAATGTAATTATGGTTCAATAATTTTTATTGTTTTATTTTTGCAATTTACTAAATCGAAATATATTGCTTTATTTTATTATTTGACTTAGTTATATTATTAGGTAGGATGTAACATTTATATATTTTTTCATGCCATATTTTCGAGTTTAAGTAGCTGAAGCATTTAAAACTACTGTAGTTTTTCACTTCCCTTTGTTCACCCCGGCTTCTGATTGCGGGGGCGCAGCATTCACGGAGATCACGTATCGGGGGAAATGATCACACCTCCCCAGGTGAGAGTCTGCCGCCTCACAAAGGATTGTCTTTTTTAATTGTTTCTAACAAGAGGTCCCCCTGCTCTCCTTGGGGGCCCCTTTGTTGAAGATTGTCTCTGCGCTTTTTTGGGTTGTTGTTTGTGAACACTTTCAGAGAAAAACCTAGACTTAGTGATTTTCGACGTTGGTACCGGGTTTGGGTGTCGCATAGACCCGGAAAACCAGGTCCTGACGAGCTTCTGCCTAATTTGTCTGTATCTGGACTGTCCAGCGGGGTTTTTCAAGCTAAACTTAGAAAAGTATGGGATTTTTTGTGACTTTTTTTGGGGGATCTGCAGAGGTCCCTACTTTATGTCATTATATTATCCCTTTGTTCCTGATTTTTTGGTCGCTGCTGTTTTTTATATTGTTGTTCGGCTTATCAGACGTTTTTTGTTAAAGCAAGCTTTCTGTTTGCCATTGGTCAAGAATTAGTTTATGTGAGGACTTTTAGTCAGTCCTGGAACTCTATCGAGTCTAAACAAAATGAACTACAAAGCACTTAACACAACACCAAATTTTGAATTTTTGTATTAGTATATTACAACCCGGAGCCAAATGCCTTTATCCGGTGTAAAGGGACAAAATAAACACAGCAAAAAAACTTTTGACTTATATCCTTCCCCATTTTAAACAAAATATTACCTAGGATTTAGGTACTCCAGGGGAACAAGGCAGAATAGAACCACTAAAGCAGACCGTCTTCAAAACCCTCAGAATGGGAATGAAAAGGTAGACAGGGAGGGACCCACATAACCTCGCATTCCCAAAACCACTTCTAATGGCTAACCGGGGTACTGATTGAACCGGGGCCCCATCGCCAACCCTTAGTACCCTGGTTCGCTGTTGGGGAGATACCCCTGAAATGAGGGTGTGTACATGCGCCAATAAAGGTTACATATTCTTTGATCCACAGTTATTAAATGCAACAATGTAACAAGGGTTACAAAAAGCAAAAAAGATGTGATATGGTTTTCAGCACAATACACTGTACACAGAGAAGTGTAGGAACTTGTATCCAAAATTAAATTTTAAAATTTGATTAATATACTTTATAAAACCCCAAGACAACTTAGTTATTAAAAAAACTTTTTAAAATTTTTAAATTTTCTTTAGTCAGTACCACCATTTTCCATCCTGAAGCACTTTTAAATCTTAAAAAATTCAATGGATAACTGGACCAAATACTGACTACTGCTACAAAACCCAGTAACAGGCTGGATCTAAAAAGGCAGTCCCCAGTTTTCACTGGGGGTCTCATGTTTATTAAATCGCTTTTTTGTAGCACTTGTCTTCTGGTTATTGTAAGTACGGGTCTTCTGTGTTATTGTACTGTACGGGTCTTCTTGAAATTGTAATGTACTGGCTTCTGTTTTATTGTATGTACGGGTTTTTCTGTGTTTTGTACTGTACGGGTTTTCTGTGTTATTTACTGTCGGTCTCTGTGTTATTGTACTGACTGGTCTCTGTGTTATTGTACTGTACTGTCTTCTGTGTTATTGTACTGAAACTTCTTCTGTGTTATTGTCTGTACTGGTCTTCGTGTTATTGTACTGAACTGGTCTTCTGTGTTTTGTACTGCACGGGTCTTCTGTGTTATTGTACTGTCTGGGACTTCGGGTTTATTGTACGTACTGGTCTTCTGTTTTTTATTGTACTGTACGGCTTCTGTGTTATTGTACTGTCGGGGTCTTCTGTGTTTTGTACGTATGTCCTGTTTTATTGTACTGTATTTGGCTTCTGTTTATTGTACTGTACGGTCTTCTGTTTTTTTGTACGTATTGGTCTTCTGTGTTACTGTACGTCGGGTCTTCTTTTAAACGTCTGACGGTCTTTGTGTTATTGTACTTACTGGCTTCTGTTTTTTGTACGTACGGGTTTTTTGTGTAATTGTACGTACTGGTTTCTGTGTTATTGTACTGTACGGGTCTTCTGTGTTATTGTACTTACTGGCTTCTTGTTATTGTACTGTACGGTTTTCTGTGTGATGTATGTACGGGTCTTCTGTTTATTGTACTGTACTGGTCTCGGGTTTATTGTACTGTACGTTTTCTGTGTTTTGTACTGTACTGATCTTCTGTGATTGTACTGTGAATTAAGACACAGTGCAACATCTGGGAAATTTTTATTGTAACGTTTCCCATCCAGGGCTTTATCAATAAAAATTTCTGGGCATAACTTGAAGACAGTAAAACTATGTACAGAAGATAGGTAAAACAGTCCCTCAACCTAGGGGGTAGGTGCGAAGAGCACCATAGTCGGGGGATTCTAAGCGAAGAAAAGGGTTCCGCGCTTATAAGAAATCAGGGTTTCAACGAGGGGGAAATCACTGGTAGGGGGGGATTCCCCAGTGGAAGTAGGTCCTTCCCAAAAGATGGTTAGTTGTAGTAGAGTTTTCGTAGTCGTGAAGTTTATGTACATGTCCTCAGAATTAAATTCCATGTGTTGCAGTGTCGACAATTGTGTACGAAAGGGAATAATACCGACAAGATGAATTAAACACATGTGCAACATCGCTACACCTGACTTACTATATAAGCGCCAGATCCTTCTTCGCTTCAAAAACCCACGACTTGGTCGTGGGGATTCTGCACCTACCCAGGTTGAGGGGCTGTTACCTCATCTTCGTACATAGTTCTACCCTTCAAGTTATTCCTAAATTTTTTTTGATAAACCCCTGGATGGCGAAACCACAAAAAAGATACCCAGATGTTGCACTGTGTCTTAATCTCATCTTTTCGGATTAAAACCATGTACACAAATTGCAGACACTGCAAAATCTGAATCTTTAAATTTTGAGGGCATGTCATAACCCACGACTACGACAACACTACTACAACTAACCCATCTCTTGGAAAACCACTTCCACTGGGGGGAAACCCGCCTACCATGATATGCCCTCGTCGCTACACCGACGTTAAATATATAAGCGCCAGGACCTTTTTTCTGCTTCAGAATCCCACGACTAGGGTGCCTTTTGCACCTCTCCTAGGTTTTGGGGGCTGATTTCCTCATCTTTTGACATATTTTTCGTCTTCAATTATGCCTAGAATTTGTATTGATAAAAAACCAATGATGGGGAAACGTCTACAAAAAAAATACCCAGAGTTGCACATGTTCTTAAAACTACTTGTCGGTATTATATACCATTTGTACACAACTTATTGTACTGTACTGGTCTTCTGTGTTTTGTAAAATGCGGTCTTCTGTGTTTTTTGTAATATGCGGTCTTCTGTGTTATTGTAAATCTGGGCTTTGTGTTATTGTAATATGCGTCTTCTGTGTTATTGTAATTTTTCTTCTGTTTTATGAATATGCTGGTTTCTGTGTTATTGTAAATGCGGTCTTTTTTGTCTTACTGGCTGTACTGGGCACTGTGTATTGCACTGACAGGTCTTTTGGTTCTATACTGTACGGCATTCTATGGATTTGAACTGGGTTTTTTTGTGTTTTGGTGCTGACTGGTCCCCGTGTTAAGTACTTTCCGGTTTTTTTATACATTATTCTGTAATGGTCTCCCGTGTTATTGTTCTGACTGGTCTTCGTGTTATTGTAATGTTTTGGCTCCTTCTTATTTTTACTCTACTGTTTTCTGCGTATTCTTCTGAATCGTCTTCTGTTTATTCTTCTCTAATGCTTCTGTTTCACGACTGCCTGGTGTTCTGTGTTTTTTTTAATGAAATGGGCTTCCGTGTTTAAGTCTCTACGGATCTTGTTATTGTACCCTACTGGTCCCGTGTTTTTGTACTTACTGGGCTTTTAAAATTTTTAAATGTACTGGCTGTGTTTTTTGTACTGGCTGGTCCCTGTGTTACTGTATTCAAAGTACGATATTGTGGCACTGTACAGTAATGGGCTTCTTCAAATGTACTGGGTGGGCTTTATGTTACATACCCAAAGTCTTTTGTGTTAATGTACGACTTTTATTTTTTTTGGGATTTTCTTTACTGTTTCGTGTTTTCGCACTGGGCTTCTTGTTATTGACTGTACTTGTATTCCGTTTTTTTTTACTGTACTGTCTTTTGTATTATTGTAATTTCTGGTGTTTTTTGTCACTGAAAGTACTCGTTTTCCGGTTTCTGACGTACTGGTCTTGTGTGTTTACTGACTGTAATGATCGTGTTATTGCACTGAACAATCTTCTTTTTTATAGGTCGAAAATGGTTTTCTGGTTTTTTACTGTACTTTTTCTTTTGTTTATTGTACTTTCAGGTCTTCTGTGTTAAAAGGGGCTGTACTGGTCCCTGTATTATTTTTACTGCCTGCTTCTGTGTATTGTTCTGTATTGGCTTCTGTGGTTGTTATGTACTGTCTTCTGTTTACTGTAATGTACTGGTCTTCTTTTATTATGTTCTGGTCTTTTCCTGTTATTGTACTCACTTGTCTTCCGTGTTATTGTACCTACTTGTCTTCTGTTTATTTTACCTTCTGGTCTTCGTGTTGTCTTAAAACTGGGCTTTTGTGCAATTATACGTACCTATTTTTGTGATTTAAAAGTACTGGTTTCTTGTTTTTGTACTGTACGGCTTCATGTTTTTGAACCTAGTGTCCCTTGTAAACTGTACTGAACTGTTCCTGTGGCTACGTCTGTACGGATTTTTGTTACTGTACTTACGGTCTTCGTGTTGGGAACGTTATTGCTATCTATGATTTTTAAAGTACTTTTCTTGTGTTATTCTTTGTGAGTCTACGTGTTTTTGCACTGTACGGTACCGTTTTTTTTACTATTCTGGTCTTCTGCGTTATTATTTTTGTACTGGCTTCTGTTTATAGTCTGAAAGGTCTTTGTGTTATTTTTCTGTACGGGTTTCTGTTTATTGTATTCTACTGGTATTTTTTTTTTGTACAGTATGGTTTTACGGCACGTATGTACCTGTTCCTTTGTTTGAAAAGTACTGATCTGTTTATTGTGCTGATAGTTTTCTTTGTTTTGTTCGTACGGTCCCCCGTGTTATTGTTTGTTTTGGGCCCTTCATGTTTTGCGTACGGTCTTCGGGTTTTTAAGAACTGTATTGCCCGTCTTTTTTATAGTACTTCTCGGGTTTTCCGTTTTTAAGGTGTAGGTTTTTTTTGTTATTGTCGTACTGGTCTCTGTGTTTTTTGTCTGTAGGTCTTTTGTGCTTTTGTACTGTAAGGTCTTCTTTTTTCTGTACTGTTTTGCTTCTGTTTTCGTACCGTCTGTCCTTGCGTTACTTTTCGTAATTCACTGGTATTGTGTGTATTATACTTTGCTGGCTTCTTTTTATTAAGCTTTACTGACTGGTTAGTGTACTGTCGGTCGTATACTGTTATGGATTCTGTGTATTGTTCTGTTAGGGTTTTTTTGTTATTTTCTGTATGGTTTTCTTTTTTTTACTGTACTGGTATTCTGTGTTATGTAAAGTACTGCGCTGGTATTGTGTGATTTTACTGTTATAGTCTTTTGTGTTATTTTTCTGTGGTGGTGTCTGTGCTGGCGCCTTTTGGGTTTCTGTACCGTACTGTCCTCTGTGTTAATTACTGGCTCTGGTATTCTGTGTAGTTTTCTGTATTGTTTTTATGTGTTGTTTAACTGTACGTCTTCTGTGTTTTTGTAATGTACTGGTTTTCAGCGTTACTGTACTGTATTAGTCTTCTGTGTTATTGTACTATACTGGTCTTCTGTGTTATTGTACTGTACTGGTCTTCTGTGTTATTGTACTGTACTGGTCTTTTGTGTATTGTACTGCCCCTTGTCTTCTGTGTTATTGTACTGTACTGGTCTTGTGTGTTATTGTACTGTACTGGTCTTCTGTGTTATTGTACTGTACTGGTCTTCTGTGTTATTGTACTGTACTGGTCTTGTGTGTTATTGTACTGTACGGTCTCTGTGTTATTGTACTGTACTGGTTTTTCTGTGTTATTGTACTGTACTGGTCTTCTGTGTTTATGTGTACTTACTGGTCTTTCTGTGTTATTTTAAAGTACTGGTCTTCGTGTTATTTTACTGTACGGTCTTGTGTTATTGTACTGTACTGGTCTTCTGTGTTATTTTAAATGTACTGGTCTTTTTGTGTTACTGTACTGTACTGGTCTTCTGTGTTATTTTACTGTACTGGTCTTCTGTGTTATTGTACTGTACTGGTCTTCTGTGTTATTGTACTGTACTGGTCTTCTGTGTTATTGTACTGTACTGGTCTTCCGTGTTATTGTACACTTCTGGTCTTGTGTGTTATTGTACTGCACTGTTTTTGTGTTATTGTACTGTGCTGGTCTTTTGTGTTTCTCTACCGTACTGTTCCTCTGTGTTACTGTACTGTTCTGTACTGATATTGTGTGTATTACACTGTACTGGTCCTGTGTGTTATTGTACTGTGTTGGTGTTCTGTGTTAGTGTACTGCGTTGTTTTAAGTGTTACTGTACAGTACTGATCCTGTGTTTTAAAGTACTGATCCTGTGTTTTAATGTACTGTACTAGAATTCTGTGTATTGTTCTGTACTGGTCTTCTGTGTTGTTGTTCTGTACTGGTCATCTGTGTTACTGTACTGTACTGGTTTTCTGTTCTTGTAATGTACTGGTATTCCGTGTTATTGTTCTGTACTGGTCTTTTGTGGTTTGGACTGTACTGGTTTTCTCTGTTTTTGTACTGTGCTGGTCTTCTGTGTTACTGTACCGTACTGGTCCTCTTCGTTACTGTACTGTACTGCACTGGTACTGTGTGTATTATACTGTACTGGTTTTCTGTGTTATTGTACTTTACTGATCTTCTGTGTTAGTTGTACTGTCTGGTCTTCTGCGTACTGTACGTACTGGCGTATATGTTATGGTATTCTGGTATTGTTTTGTACTGGTCTTCTGTGTTATTGTACTGCACTGGTCTTCTGTGTTATTGTACTGTACTGGTCTTCTGTGTTATTGTACTGCACTGGTCTCTGTGTTATTGTACTGTACTGGTCTTCTGTGTTATTGTACTGTACTGGTCTTCTGTGTTATTGTACTGTACTGGTCTTGCTGTGTTATTGTACTGTGACTGGTCTTGTGTGTATATTGTACTGTACTGGTCTATGTGTTTATTGTACTGTACTGGTCTCTGTGTTATTGTACTGTACTGGTCTTGTGTTTTATTGTACTGTACTGGTCTTGTGTGTTATATGTACTGCATGTCTTCTGTGTTATTGTACTGTACTGGTCTTCTGTGTTATTGTACGTAGTCTTGTGTGTATTGTACTGCACTGGTCTTCTGTGTAATGTACTGTACTGGTCTTGTGTGTTATTGTACTGTACGGTCTTGTGTGTTATTGTACTGCACTGGTCTTCTGTGTTATTGTACTGTACTGGGCTTCTGTTTATTGTACTGTACTGGTCTTGTGTGTTATTGTACTGTACTGGTCTTGGGTTTATTGTACTTTTATTTGGTTTTTGGGTGTGTTATTGAAACGTACGGGGCTTCGGGTGTTATTGAAACGGGGACGGGGCCTTGTTTGTTATTGTACTGTACGGGCCCTTCCCTGTGTTATTGTACGAAAACTGGCCCTTCTGTTTTTTTTACTGAAACTGGTCTTGTGGTTTTGTATTTTAAACTGGTTTTTGGTGTTATTGAAACTGTACTGGTTTTGGTGTTATTGATTTAAACGGTCTTCTGTGTTTTTTTGTACTGAAACTGGTCTTCTGTGTTTTTTTTGTACTGAAACGGTCTTGTGGGGATTGTACTGTACGGTCCTTGTTTGTATTTGAACTGTACGGGTCTTTGTGGTTATTGAAACGTACGGTTTTCTGTGTTATTGACTGTATTTGGTTTTCTGTGTTTTTTTGTACTGTACTGGTCTTGGGGTTTTTTTGGTACTGTACTGGTCTTCTGTGTTTTTGGGTACGGGTACGGTCTTTTGTTTTTTTGTACTTTTTTTATTTTACATATATTTTTGTGTTTAATTATGATGGGATTTTTTTTTTTATTAATTTTTTTTGTGTGTTTTTGTACTTATTTTTTTTGGTCCAACACTGTTTTAGGGGTTATTGTACTTATTTATTTGTCACTACAATTTTTTTTGTGTTATTGTACTTATTTTTTTTCACTAAAAATGTTTTATTGTTTATTGTACTTATTTATTTGTCACTAAAAAGTTTTAGGGTCTCAATTTATTTTTTATGTTTTTAACTAATGTTTGGGTGTCACTATATTTTTTTTATTTTTAAAATGATACTTAAAATTTTAAAAAAAGGGGCATTACCATTAATTTTTAAAAAAAGTTTGTACTCAACTTGGGAAAGCCCAACTAAACCCTTTGCACAGCCGCCCCTGCAGACGAAGCCCTTGGGAAAGGGGTCGAAGTCATCTCTCAAACCGGGCTTTTAAAGTTTTTTAAAAATTTTTTGTAAGATTGTAAATTAAAACCCCTAGGGGGTGTTTTAATCAGCATTTTTTCTTTCCACAGGGATTTTTACAAATTACTATTTTTTTTTGGAAACTAAAAGGGGGGCCCGCCCCTTTACTCCCGGACTATAGGTTAATTACAAAACCCCTTTGGGCGACTCAAAAACTGCGCATTCCCCCGTTTAACAAAAAATTTCCCCTTAACCTTTTTGCCCCTTGTAACGTGGTAAGGTTTTCCCTAAACCCCTTTCGACAGGTATCGGGACTTGATGAAGTTTAAGTGCCCTTTGGATGTCCCCCGTCTTCCATAGTCTAGGAATTGCACACTGGTACACAAATTTTCCCAAACAAGATTTGTTTTTAATTGTTCCAATCTTATCACTAAAGAAGCTGATCAAACTTTTCTTAAGGGGTTTTTGTTTTTTTATGAACACTTTTTTCCACACAAACGCCCAGATCATGTTCTTTGCTGGTTATCCGGGCGTCAGTGCCCACCCCTCAAAAGATTTCAAAAGAAATTTCTGAAGACGCCCCCGCCCCCCAAACGCCTTACCCCCCTTGCACAAAGGAAAAAGCACATGTACTTTTGTTTCCCTTTGGGCCACTTCCCCCCGATGAAGCAAACGGGAAATTTTAATTCTTGCTGTCTTAAGCATAGACAACAATTAAAACAATTTTTACTAGGGTAATAAAGGGGGGAGCAGGTTTTTCCCCTTAAATTTCCTGCAAAGGTAAGAAAAGAATTGCCCTTCTTTTTAAAAATAAAAACCTGCAACCCCGGGAACCGCACGGAGGGGTCGGCCACGTCACATACGGGTTACGGGTATCTGGGTAAATTACTCGCTGTAGCAGTAAACAAGACCTTGCCCCTTCTGAGGGGGCGGGGCCCTCTCAGGGCTAAAAGGGGCAAAAGGGGGCTAAAGGGGGGCTGATACCCCCCTCCTGGAGTAAATTTCCCCATAAAAATGATTTTATTTTCATTTTTTTGTGTTTTAATAAAAACTATTTAAAAAGTCATTTAAAAACCATTTTTACTTGATTCATCAAACCCAAAAACCATTCCAGGGGGCGGGATTTGAGACCTCTGACCGCGGGTTAAAAACCCCCCCGTGGTTTGGTTTTTTTGGGAAATTCGGAGCCCTCTTTTAAATTCATTTTATACTTTTAAAAACGAATGGGCTACCTAAATCTTTTACCAAAAGAGTCTTCCCAAAAACCCCTAACCGGGGGCCCTTCTACTAAAAGCCCTTCGGTAACAGCCCCTTCCATTTAGTAATCTCATAAAAGCTCCATTTTTAAATAAAATTTGATTTCCTACCAACAGAATCCTAAAAAAAATTTCCGTCAATAAGTTTTCTATCAGGTATTTACCAGACAGGTTTCCATAAAGTGTTTTTAAACTCTGGTTAAAACAGCCCCAGACTTTATCCCAAAACAAAAACACAACGATGGTGGTAAAAAAACACATAACAGCAGAGGGGAAAACTTTCACCTGTGAAAAAACCCCCTTCATTCAATATTTTTTCCCTTCTACTTTTGTTTTTTCCATTATTTACCACAAAAATTCCAAAAATATCTCTCCCAACAAGTACACCACAAAAATTCAGTGTTTCATATATCTCTGAAAAACATAGGGGCACCCCACAACTTTCATGTGTCATATTCTCTGCAACATAGTGAAACCACAAAAATTCATTTTTCCCCAAAAATCTCTGCAACAAAGTGCCCCCCCCAACATTCAGTGGGGTCATAAATCTCGCAAAAAAAGTGAAACCACAACTTTCAGTGTTCATATATTTTTTCCCCGGGGCAACATAGTAAACCAAAAACATTCATTGTGGTCTTATATCCTCTGCAACATAGTGCACCCAAAAAATTCAGGGTGCCCTAAATCTCTGCAACATAGTGCACCAAAACCCTTCAGTTTTGTCTTTTATTCTCTGCAACATATTTAAACCACAACTTTCCCAGTGTGTCAATATCCCCGCAAAAAATAGTGAAACCCACAAAAACCCGGTGTCATATATCCTCCCAACATAGTGCACCAAAACCCATTAAAGGTGTCATATATTCTGCAACATAGGAAAACCACAACTTTTCATGTTTTCATATAATCTCTGCAACATAGTGCCCCCCACAACATTCATGGGGTCATATACTCTGCAACATAGTGCAAACCACAAAATTCAGTGTGTATATATCTCTGCAACTTTGTGCACCCCCAACTTTCAGTGTTTCAAAATTTCCCCTGCAACTTTGTGCCCCACAACTTCAGTGTGTCATTTATCCGGCAACATAGGCCCCGCAAAACCCATTCAGGGGGTGCCATATATCTCTGCAACAAGGAAACCACAACATTCATGTGCCCATATACTCTGCAACAAGTGCACCACAACATTCAGTGGGTTCATAAACTCTGAAACACATTGCACCACAACTTTCAGTGTGTCAAATATCCCCTGCAACATAGTGCCCCGGGAAATTCATTGTGTCCATATATCTTTTGCAACATAGTGCACCCCCAAAAATTTCGTGGTCATAAAACTCTGCAACATAGTGCACCACAACATTCATGTGTCATATTTTCTCTGCAACAAAGTGCACCACAGAAATTAAAGGGGTGCCCAATATATCTCTGCAACATAGTGAAACCCACAAACATTCATGGTCATATATCTCTGCAACATAGTGCACCCCCCAAACATTCAGGTGAAATTGTACCCTCTGAAACTTTAGTGCACCAAAAACTTTTCAGGGGTGTCATATCCCCTCTCCCAACTAGTGCCCACAACTTTCAGTGGGCCAAAAATCTCTCCCAACATAGTGAAACCAAAAACATTCAGGTGTCATATATCTTGCAACAAAGGGGAAACCACAACATTCAGTGTGTCAAATATCTCTCCCAACATAGTGCCCCAAAAAACCATTCAGTGGTCATATATCTCTGAAAACATAGTGCAAAACAACATTCAGTTTTCCCTATCTCTCTGCCAACAAAGTCCCCACAACTTTCAGGGGTTTTCCATAATCTCTGCAACATAGTGAAACCACAACTTTTCAGTGTGCCCAAATCTCTCTGCAACATAGGGGAAACCAAAACCCAATTCAGTGTGCCCTTAAAATTTTCTGAAACATATTTGCACCACAACATTCAGTGGGGTCATATTCTCTCTGAAACATAGTGCCCCCACAACTTTCAGTGGTCAATATCTCGGCAACAAGGCACCACAACATTCAGTGTGCCCATATTTTTCTCGCAACATAGTGCACCACAACTTTCAGTGTGTCCTTAATCTCTGCAACATAGTCACCAAACAACATTCAGTGTTCATATATCTCTGCAACATAGTGCACCACAACATTCATTGTGTCAAATATCTCTGAAACCCTAGGCACCACAAAAATTCAGTGTTTTCATAAAATCCTGCAACAAAGTGCACCCACAACATTAAATTGTGTCATATATCTCTGCAACATAGGCACCACAACATTCAGTGTGCATATATCCCTGAAACATAGTGCACCAAAACTTTCCCAGTGTGTCATAAATCTCTGCAACATAGTGCACCACAAAAATTCAGTGTGTCATAAATCTCTGCAAAATAGTGCACCAAAACTTTCAGGGGTTTTCAAATCCTCCCAACATAGTCACCACAACTTTCCCAGTGGTCAATATCTCTGCAACATATGAAAACCACAAAAATTCAGTGTTCATATATCTCGCAACAATGCCCCCACAAAAATTCATTTGCCCAAAAATCTCTGCAACAAGTGCACCACAACTTTCAGTGTGTCAATATCTCTGAAACCTATTGCACCACAACATTCAGTTTGCCCAAATACTCTGCAACATAGGGGCACCACAACATTCAGTGTGCCCCATATACCCTCCCAACATAGTGCACCACAGCATTCATGTGTCATATATCTCTGCAACATAGTGAAACCACAACATTCAGTGTGTCATATATCCTGAAAACAAAGTGCACCAAAAACTTTCAGTGTGTCTTAAAATCTCTGCAAAATAGGGGCACCACAGCTTTTCAGTTGCCCATAAATCTCTGCAACATAGTGCACCACAAAAATTCAGTTTGCATATATCCTGCAACATAGGCACCAAAACCCTTCGGGTGGGCCCATAAACCCCTGAAACATAGTCCCCCCACAGCTTTCCCGTGTGTCATATACTCTGCAAAAAAAGTGAAACCACAACTTTCAGTGTTTCATATACTCGGGCAACATAGTGCACCACAAAAATTGGGGTGTCATATACCCTCTGCAACAAAAGTGCCCCACAAAAATTCAGGGGTGTCATTCCTCTGCAACAAAGTGCACCCAACATTCAGTGTTCATATATCTCTCAACATAGTGCACCACAACTTTCAGGTGTCATTTTATCCTGCAACATAGGGGCACCCACAACTTTCAGTGTGTTATATCTCTGCAACATAGTGCCCCCCCAACATTCAGTGTGTCATATATCCCCTGCAACATAGTGAAACCAAAACCCTTCAGTGTGTCAATTTCCTGCAACAAGTGAAAACCAAAACCCTTTCAGTTGTCATATATCTTGCAACATAGTGAAACCACAACATTCATTGGCCCCAAACTCCTGCAACAAAGGCACCAAAACCCATTCATTTTGTGTCATAAAACCTGAAACATAGGCACCACAAAAATTCATTGCCCATATCTCTCTGAAACCCAAAAGTGCCCCCCAAAACCATTCATTGTTCATACATCCTGCAACATAGTGCCCCACAACATTCATGGGGTCATATTTTCTCTGCAACATATTTCACCACAAAAATTCAGTGTGCCCATAAAACCTGCAACAAATGCCCCCCAAAACCCTTCAGGTGTAAAAAACTCTCTGAAAACATGTGCACCACAACATTTTTTTTGGGGTCATATACCTGCAACATAGTGAAAACCACAACTTTCAGTGTGTCATATTCTCCTGCAACATATTGCACCACAACTTTCAGTGGTGTCAAAAATCCTGAAAACCTAGTGCACCACAACTTTCCATTTTGGCCCATATATCCGCAACATATTCCCACCACCAAAATTCATTGGGGTCATATATCTCTGAAAACATAGTCCCCCCCAAACAAACATTCAGTGTGTCATATATCTCTGAAACATAGTCACCACAACATTCAGGTTTTATATATCTCTGCAACATAGTGCCCACAAAAAATTCAGTGTGTCTTTATAACTCGCAACAAAGGCCCCAAACAACATTCGTGTTTCAAAAAACTCTGAACATAGTGAAAACCAAAAACTTTCAGTGTGTCATAAATCTCTGAAACATAGTGCACCAAAAACATTCAGGGGTGTCATATATCCGAAAACATATTTAAACCACAAAAATTCAGTGTGTCATATATCCCCGCAACAAAGTGCACCCCAACATTCAGTTTTCTTTAAAACTCTGCAACATATTGCACCACAACATTAAAGGTGTCATATATCTCTGCAACATAGTGAAACCACAACATTCAGTGGTCATTTATCTCTGAAAACATAGTGCACCAAACTTTCCCGTGTGTCATAAAAACTTCTGCAACAAAGTCCCAAAACCCATTCATTTGGGGCCCATATATCTCGCAACATAGTCACCACAACATTCAGTGTGTCATATACCCTTTTTTGCAACATAGTCACCAAAAACATTCTTGTGTAAATATATCGCTACAACATAGGGGCACCACAACATTCATTTTTCCCAAAAATTTCTCGAAACCCACATGAAACCCAAAAAACTTTCAAGTTTTCATATATCCTAAAAACATGTCAACCAAAAATTTCAGTGTGTCAAAATACCCTCTGAAAACACATGCCCCAAAACATTAAATTTGTGTCAATATCTTTTGAAACATAGTGCACCACAAAAAATTCCAGTGTGTCATAAATCTCTACAACATAGTGAAACCACAACATTCATGTGTCATATATCTCTGCAACACAGTGCACCACAACATTCATGTGCATATTCCTGCAACATAGTGCCCAAAAACATTCAGGGGTGCCCATATATCTTTGCAACTAGGGGGAACCACAACATTCAGTGTGTAATAAATCTCTGCAAAAAGGGGCACCCCCAACATTCAGTTTTCCATATATCTCTGCAACACAGTGAAACCAAAAACTTTCAGTTTTAAAATTCTTGAAACCCAAAGGGGCCCCCAAAAACATTCGTGTGTCAAAAAATTTTCTACAAAAAGTGCACCACAACTTTCATGGGGTCATAAAACTTTTGCAACCATTTGCACCAAAACCCATTCGTGTGTCATATATCTCTACAACATAGTGCACCACAACATTCAGGTGTCATATATCTCGGGAACACATTGCCCCCACAACATCAGTGTGCCCCATATATTTTAAACATTCAACATAAACAGTACAAACAACAGCCCTTGGAGAAAATTAACACAAAAGTCGTACGGGGCCGGGTTGGGGCCCTTCGAACTGGCCGGGGTTGGGCGTCGTACGGCCAGGTTGTGGCGTCGTACTGGCCGGGTTGGGGGGGCGGGCCAAACCCCAAAAATTTCCCTTATTATCAGTAGATCGAATCATCCAGGGTTTTGATGGGTTTTTTATTTTCATCAACCGAGTTTTTTTTTTTAATCCCTCTGGGTTTTGGGGGAAATTTTTTTTTAAAGCATTATTAAGAGGTTTTTTGAAGAGTGTATGAGAAAACTGAAAGAATTAATTTTAATTTAAATTTAAAAATAATTTAAAAAAAAAGTTTTTTAAGATAATTTATAAGAATATCTCGTTTTTAAAAACCCCTTTTCTGAAATTAACACTTCTTCACATATTTAAAACCTTTACCAAAATATTTCATCAAAATATTGTAACCCTCATTCCAGTTTCTTAAAAAAAATTTAAATAAAAATGATCAAGAATTTTCTTAATTTTCTTACACTATTCATATAGAACCATTTAATTTTAAAAAAAAGGGGGTGAGAAAATTTTAGATATACTTATTTAGAACGTGTACACCCAAATATATATAGTTTGAAAGAAAGAGGGTTTTGGGAAATGATGTGTAAAAAGTACCCATGTATATATATGGTAAAGAATAGTGTGTTTTTTAGTGATTTATGTGTACACCCTGTATATAAAAATTTTACGTAGTATGTGTTTGTAGGGGATGTTTGTTAAAACATGTTTAATATTGTAAAAGTAATTTGTGTGTTTTAGTGATGTTATGTGTACACATGTAAAAAACATGTGTACTTTGTATTTTGTTTGTAGTGATGTTATTGGGAATGAAAGGAAAAGTAAACATCAGAAGAAAACTTAAATGAAAAAACAAATAAAATTCCCCAATAAAGAAGAGCACAGTTTTCCGGGGTACAGTTCAGCCGGCTTACTCTGCTGTCAGCCCCGGCGACTCTGCTGTCAGCCTGGCTGCTCGCTGTCCCCTGGCTGACTCTACTGTCCCCTTACTGACTCTGCTGCTCAAAAACTAGCTGACCCCTGGGTTCAGACTACTGACTCTGCCCGTCACCTGGCTGACTCTGCTGTCAGCCAAACCCGACTCTGCTGTCCCTCCCCGGCTGACTCCCGCTGTCAAACCCACGAATCTGCTGGGCAGAACTAGCTGAAATCTGCTGGGCAGCCTTGGGTGACCGATGCAGACTACTTTACCTGCTTTTCAGCCGGCTGACCCTGCTTCAGAAATAGCTGCCTGCGTCAGCCTGGCTGACTCCGCTGTCAACTTTGCTGACCCCTGCTTTTTAGGCCGGCGACTCTGCTGTCACCTGGCTGACTCTTGGGTTTCAGATACCCGACCTACTGTCAGCCTGGCTTTACTCGCTAAAAAAACAAACTGACCTTTTGCTGGGCAGCCTGGCTGGGGCTCCTGCGTCAGAAAAAGCAGAACCCGGGGCCCGTTTAGCCTGGCTGACTCTGCTGTCAACTTTGCTGAACCCCCCCCCCTGCGGGCACCGGCTGACCTGCTGTCAGACTAGCAAATCTGCTGCAAACCTGACTGACTCCCGCTGTCAACAGTTATCCCCCCTCAGAAAAAAAGGAAAAAGAGTCAAAAAAGAAGAATAAAACTGGGGAAAAAATTTGAATGTATAAGAAAAAAGTTTGGGGAGGCAGTTGCAATAAAGTCCCTTTAAAAACTTTAAGATTTGTTCTAATGTTTATAAAAAAAAGGGAAAACTTTTAAAAAGTGTAATAAATATAATGGAATAAACTGTTGACCATAAAGTGTGGGCAGAAATAAGGGTGGATAAATGTGGGAAAAAAAAAAATATGCGTAAAAAAAAAGAGGGAACTCTGAAAGGGAAATTAATATATCATAAAATGTAAACAATGAAAAACCCAAGGAAAAAAAATTAAAAAAAAGGGGGGAGCAACCCTTAGGGGGATTTTTAGTTTGGGTAAAAATATACTAGATTTTAAAAAAGCATTTAATCCCTTTGCAAAAAAGTTTTTTAGGCAATAGGTTGAATTAAAGTTTAAAATGCAAAAAAGATGGAAAGATTTCAAAAAAAACCCTTTGGGGTTTAAAAATAATGTTTTTGTGATGTCACCTGTGGGGCTTAAAGACGTGTGAAAGTCACCTGTGGTCCTTAAAGACGTTGGGTGTCCCCGTGGTCTTAAAGGGCTGTGAGGGCACCCCCGTGGTCTTAAAGACGTGTAAGTCAAACCCGTGGGCTTTAAAAAACGTGGGGATTCACCTGGGTCTTAAAGACGTGTTATGTCATTGTACTTTGCCCCCAAAAACAGTATATACAGAGTAAGCTTCAAGTTTGACCATGTGGGCACCTAAAAACAGCTTATTTAACCCCAAGTTAAAAATCTGTATATTACACACACAATATAACATGTGTCGCGCATGTATGATTTTATCCCCAAACCCTTTAAATTCAATTTTCGAAACACCAGAAATAGCATTATTTTTAAATTTGTTTTTAGTTTTTTTATAGAGGAAAATTTTGAGAATTTTAATTTTTTACTTTTTTATACATAATAACATGTACAATGACATTTGTAAAACACAAGAACAGGGACATATGACCCCAAAATACAATAAACACCCTAGATAATTTCATTCATTTAAAAACAAAAAAAACCCTGGTTTTCACACGAAACCCCAGTCCTCCACTATGTCTCAAACGTGTTCACTTTATATTTTAAAATATTTTCACATAGAATGTCGCTCACCAAACACAATTTAAAAAATGCTAAATAAGTTAAAAAAAAACTTGTTCTCATATAAATTCATATGTAACATAAAAAGGAAAATTTCCAAAAAATTTTAATTTTAAATTAAACCCCCGAGGTCCAAAGCTGTGTACAAACCTTTCCCTCTCGTCCCGCTGGTCTAACGGTTCCAGGCCGTCTTTTGGGGGAAGAAAATTTCTGGCGCAGTTTACTTGTGTGGGCCCCCTCCAGTAATTCCACCTACCGGACAGGGCAAATAAACCCTAGAAAAAACCCTAGAAAAAGACCCAAGTTTCCATTCACAAGGTCACAGAAAGGGGGGCAAACCCCTGACCTCTGGGGAAGTGGGGGAAGGAGTCCACTCATTTACACAAGTGGGTTCCTGGGGACACTGATCCGGGGAAGGCACCCCCGACCTTAGGGGAAGGGGAAGGGAAAAATCCGGGAGGGGGAACGGGTGGGTTCCTGGATAAAGGAAACTTGGGGGAAGGGTTTTAGTTTAGGGTGACCTTTGGTTAAGGGGGAAGGGGAAACATCCCGGGAAACGAAAGGATGGGTTCCGGTACATAAACCTGGGAAAGGCAAGAAACCAAAAAGTTAAACGGGCCTTGGGGGAAATGGTGAAGGGAAGACATCCGGGGGTAGACGGATCGATTCCTGGATACATGAACCTGGGTAAAACAAGAAAAACCGTGACTTTGGGGGAATTAGGAAAGGGGTTTTCCCCCTGAGGTGACACCAATGGACCCCCTGGAGACAAATGATCGGGGGAAAGGCCCCCTGACCTAACCGGTGACCTTAGGTAAGTGGGGAAGGGAAGACATCCGGGAGCGAGCGGGGGATTCCGGAAAACAAAACTTGGGTGGGTTTTTTTTGGGGGCTAACCTTGTGTAATGGGGAAGGGGAGACATCGGGGCGGCGGAAAGGGATTCCTGGAAACATTTAACCTGGGGGGAAAACATGAAAACTGCATTTTACTGACCTTTTGGGGAAAGTGGGGAAGGGAAGAAATCTGGGGGTAGACGGATGGGTTTTTTGGGTACATAACCCAGGGAAGGCTGAGGTGGGAGGCAAGAGAGAGAGGCCCAGGCTGACCTTAGGGAAGTGAGGAAGGGAGAAATTTGGGGGGCCCCCGGATGGGGTTTCCGGACACATGAACCTGGGGAAGGCGAGGGGGGGGGCGGGCCTTAAAAACAAACCAATGGGCCCCCACGTGGCAAGGGCTGGTTTAAATCAGAGATAACCTGAGGCTGACAGTGGTCGCAAATTATTTAAAGTTTAAAATAATTCAAATTTTCCCAATTTGGATTCAAAAGCGCCCACCAGGGGGGTTTTATTTCCAATCCCGCCAAATCTCCCTAGGGCCAAAGGTATTTTTCTTTTTTTGTTCAATTTACCCGGAGTAAACCCTTAATAAAAATAACATTAATAAAAATATTTTTCTTAAAATTTTGATTAAAACAACAAGAAAACATTGTAAACCCAAATAAAAATGGGAAATAAAATTTGTTTGAGAGTCGTTGAGCGAGTGAAAAAAGACAGGTCTCCTGGGGAAAACAAAGTCTGGTAACTCTAACATAAAGAAAGGCAAACTGGGAAAAGACCCGGGGCCGGGCCCAAAAACCCTGGGGTTGCCCGGAGTGAGACCCCAAAAGTTAGGTGTCTTCAATCAAAAACGTTTCGCCTACACAGAGGGCCCTTTTTCAGTTTAATATAGAGGGCAGCAGCAGACAGTTTAATGTAAAGGGGTTATGTAATTTAATCGCGTAAACCCAGAAAGGGGATCCCCTGATCCCCAGAAAGGTTTTCCCCGTGATCCCCGAAAGGTATCCCCCCTATCCCCGAAAAGGGATCCCCCTGTTTCCCAGAAAGGTATCCCCCTTATCCCCCGAAAGGTATCCCCCCCTGATCCCAAAAGGTAAACCCCGTATTTCCCGAAAGGGATCCCCCCCTGATCCCAGAAAGTAAACCCCGTTATCCCCAAAAAGGGATCCCCCCTATCCCCCAAAAAGGGATCCCCCCCTACTGGATAAAACCCTTTTTTGTTCATCTCTGTTGCTGTACAATTTTTCTTTTCTACTGTACTGCAAATTTTTTTGTACTGCCCTCTAAAAACCCTTCTTTTGTTTTAAAAATTTTTGTACTGGTTTGGCTCTGTTTTTCTGTAAATGGTCGCCCTGTTACTGACTGGTCGCTCTGTTTTCTGTAATCATTCTTCTGGGTTTCTGTAAAGGTTTTTCTCTGTTACTGTACGGTTTTTCCCGGGTTACGTACTCATTCTTCGTTTTAAATGACTGGGCTCTCTGTTACTGAAATGGTCGTCTCTGTTACTTTAAATCATTCTTTTGTGTTACTGTACTGGCCTTCTTTTGTAACTGTACTGGGCTTCTCGGGTTCTTTTTGGGCTTCCCCTGTTTTCTGTACTGGGCCTTCCCCTGTTTCTGTACTGGTCGGTTTTCTGTTACTTTTACTGGGCTTCTCTGTTTACCTTTAAAAAGGTCTTCTCTTTTCTGGGAAAAGGTCTTTCCCGTTTTCGTAACTGGTCGTCTTTTGTTTCTGTACGGTCTTCCTGTTAATGGGCCCGGGCTTCTCGTTACTGTACTGGTCGTCTCTTTTTCTGTACTCATTCTTCTCTGTTTCTGTACTGGTTTTTTCTCTGTTACTGTACTCATTTTTCTCTGTTACTGGGTTTTCGGGGGCTTTTTCTGTTACCCGTACTGGGGCTTCTCTGTTTCTGAACTATTTTTTGGGCTTCTGTGGGGCTGTACTGGGCTTCCTGTGCTACCAGTGGCAGGGGAACGCCCTTTCCTTTTTTGAAAAAAAGAAAGAAAAAAAACAAATGAAAAACTTGTGGAAAAATTAATTTTTTTTTAAGGATTTTTAAATTTAAAAAAAAATAAAATTTAAAAATTGGCCGCTGTGGTTCCCGTAAGGGTGTTGGGAAATGAGAAAACTTTTGCCCAGTATGGCTTCTGATGATGTTTTTTTTGAAGAAAAAGGTGTTGGTTTTTCCTGGGTGGGGGGGTTTCGTCCCCCTGTTTTTTGAAAATCCTGTCACTACTGTTGTATCAACCCCCAATTCGGGGGGTTTTTGAGGTGAGGAGTCGTAAAGGGCCCACTACATTCCCGTAGAAAAGGGACTTGCTCCAATTAACAAACGTCTACCCGGTTGACCAGTCTCAGCAGAGCTGATTTAAAAAAGAAAACACTGGTTTATATAATTTTTAAATAAGTATAACATTGAAGAAAAAAAAAAGGCTGGTATTCTAATTCAATGTCCCTTACTTTTAAAACCCGGGGAAATTAGTAACAATGAACCGGAAATACTCCTTGTAACACCGTACCCAAACATGAAAAAGTGGGGGGAAGTTATTCTTTAAACTTTTAAAACCCCACACCAGGTAAGGTTTTTAAAACTACCAAAGGGAAAAGAAATTAAAACAACTCCCGACGCCCAGGGAAATGAAGTTTTGGGCCCTGCCCCCTAGATTTAAAAAGTGGGCGGGAACACGCTAGGGTTCCTGGGTGTCTGAGGGAACCATACCTCCCACTTTTTTTGTTTTTTTTTCCCCCAAAAAATCCCCTTTTCCCCCAAAACCCAAAAGGGGGGGTGGTAGTAACACCATACCCCTGGGGGTTGGGGGGTAGTAACACCGTACCCATGGGGTGGGTGGGAGTAACACCGAAAAAATTTGGTTTTGGGTGGTAGTAACACCATAAACCCCAAAGGGGTGGGGGGTAAAACACCATAAACCCCTGGTGTTTGGGGGGTATAACACCGAAACCCCTTGGGGTGGGTGGGGGGTAAAACCGTAAACCCTGGTGTGGGGGGTAGTAAAACCATACCCATGGTGTGGGTGGTAGTAACACCGTACCCATGGTGTGGGTGGTAGTAACACCATACCCAAGGTGTGGGTGGTAGTAACACCATACCCATGGTGTGGGTGGTAGTAACACCGTACCCATGGTGTGGGTGGTAGTTAACACCGTACCCACATGGTGTGGGTGGTAGTAACACCATACCCATGGTGTGGTGGTAGTAACACCGTAACCCATGGTGTGGGTGGTAGTAACACCATACCCATGGTGTGGGTGGTAGTAACACCATACCCATGGTGTGGGTGGTAGTAACACCATACCCAAGGTGTGGGTGGTAGTAACACCATACCCATGGTGTGGGTGGTAGTAACACCGTACCCATGGTGTGGGTGGTAGTAACACCATACCCATGGTGTGGGTGGTAGTAACACCATACCCAAGGTGTGGGTGGTAGTAACACCATACCTAGAGATCAGTGTTTATATACACGTATATGTATATATATATATATATATATATAATATATATATATATATAATATATATAATATATATATATATATATATATAATATATATAAATAATATATATAATATATATATGTCGTGCCGAATAGGCAGAACTTGCCATCTTGGCTTAAATGCAACGCTCATCTTGCCATATAGGACAAGCGAAAATTTGTGTATGCAATAATTTCGCCAAAATCATTCTGAACCTAACGAAAAAATATATTTCACTGTGTTTGTTTAGTATTAAATTATTGTAAACAAATCTAAAATAATTTGGTTGGGTTAGGCTAAAATAAATTGTTCTTGTTATAATAAGGTTAGGTAAGTTTTCTAAGATTCTATGGAGCAAAATTAAAAAATTTTTCATTAACATTAATGAAAAAATATATCTTTAATCATATAAGAGAAAATTTTAGAAAGGACTTAATTTTAAATGAGTTCTTGCTAATTGACCAGTTTTACATATTCGGCAGACATAATATATATATATATATAATATAATATATATATATATAAATATATATATATATAAATATAATATATATATATAATATATATATATATATATATAATATAATATATATAATATAGTGTGATATATATATATATATATATATATATATATATATATATAATATATAAATATATATATATATTAATATATATATATATATATATATATATATATACATACATACAATTTAAATTAAGGAATTAAATACTATGATATATAAATAGAAGGATAAAATTTAAAATAATTGGCCTCTCCATGGTGGTGTAACCGGACGGGAAGTTCTTCTCTTCTGGCTGGACTACGGTACGAGTCTACCCGGGTGGATGTATTTACACAGCACAGATTTCTGTGTGTCCCTCTCTGTAATTACATCTGTCTGTATATAATGATATTAAAACATTTGTTGTAATATCATATATGGGTAATGCTCCATGGTGAGGCTACATTTGAAGAGTTAAGTTCCTCTTTGAGGAAATGCTGTGTTTGGGGTTCACAGCTCTCAACGTCCCCCTCAAATGCTGTGTTTGGGGTTCACAGCTCTCAACGTCCCCCTCAAATGCTGTGTTTGGGGTTCACAGCTCTCAACGTCCCCCTCAAATGCGTGTTTGGGTTCACAGCTCTCAACTCCCCCTCAAATGCCGGTTTGGGGTT
>NC_069410.1:71840529-71865216 GCF_026875155.1 Cherax quadricarinatus
ATTTTTCCCCCATTTCATTCCTAAAACCCTGAAAAAACCTCATCAGGACCCGGTGACTTATTTTGCTTCAGTCGGTCTATCTGCTTCACAACCATTTCACTAGTGACTATGATGTTACATAATTTATCTTCTTCTGGCCCACTATAAAAATTAATTACCGGAATATTATTAGTGTCTTCCTGTGTAAAAACCGAGAGAAAATAATTATTTAAAATCGAGCACATTTCATTCTCTTTGTCAGTAAGATGCCCATAGTTATTTTTAAGGGGACCTATCTTATCTCTGACTTTTGTTCTATATACCTGGAAAAAACTTTTTGGGTTAGTTTTAGAATCCCTAGCAACTTTAATTTCATAGTCCCTTTTAGCTTTTCTTATCCCCTTTTAATGTCCCTCTTAGTGTCAATATACTGATTCATAAGATGACCCTCGCCTCTTTTGATACGCCTATAAATTCCTTTCTTATGCCCTAGTAGATATTTCAGCCTATTATTCATCCATTTTGGGTCATTTCTATTTGATCTAATTTCTTTATAAGGGATAAATGTTCTTTGAGCAGCATGTATTGTGTTCAGAAAACTGTCATATTGATAGCTCTCTTCGTTACCCCAGTCAACAGATGATAAGTGTTCTCTAAGCCCATCGTAATCTGCTAAGCGAAAATCTGGGACTGTTACTGAGTTATCCCTACTATCATACTTCCATTCAATTCTAAATGTAATTGATTTGTGGTCGCTAGCACCCAGTTCTTCTAAACTTCTAAATTATTAACAAGGGATTCATTGTTTGCCAGAACTAAGTCAAGCAGGTTATTACCCCTTGTAGGTTCTGTCACAAAACTGCTTCAGAAAACAATCCTGACTACTTCTAAGAAGTCGTATGATTCTAAATTCCCAGTCAAGAAATTCCAATCAATATGACTAAAGTTAAAGTCTCCTAGAAATTACTACATTATCGTGCCTTGTGGCCCTAACAATTTCCTCCCATAGTAGTCTTCCCTGGTCCCTATCTAAATTTGGGGACGGTATATCACACCTAAAATTAATTTTTCATGCCCCTCTGAAAATTCTATCCAAACAGACTCTGTATGTGTTACTTCAGACTTAATACCCGTTTTTATGCAACAGTTCAAGCGATCTCGGACATACAATGCCACCCCACCCCCCTTCCCGATACTTCTATCTACTTGGAACAATTTAAAACCCTGAATGTGACATTCTGCAGGCATGTCCCGACTTTTTGAATTAAACCACGTCTCAGTAATGGCAAATACATCTATGTTACCTGCACTAGCAACTAGTCTCAAACTCGTCCATCATTATTCCTAGCACTGCGACTATTTGTGTAATAAACTTTTAATGACCCTCCTCTCTCTTTACCCTTCCTGCTCCTTTCTATTATTCCACTAAACCTATTACTGTCCTTGTCAAATTAGTGCCACTGCTTTCCAATATCCCAACTAATTTTGCTATTACTAGTTCTCCTAGTATCTTATTACTACCTGCGACCTTTCACAGTTTTCATGCAAAAACCATACCTCTAACTAATCCTTGTTTAAATTCCCTAACAACCCCTTACCTGAGTTAGCAAGAAAACCCACACATGCCCGGATAAGTGAACCCATCCCTGGCTATACATGTCATATCGGCCATAGAGTTGTCCCAGTTGTCATACATGAATGTATACTGCATTATCCCTTACAGTGATTTATCCAGCAACTATTCATTTCCAATTGCTCTGGACAAAAACATTCATTACCAACAACCTCTTCTTGGCCCAAATGCCATATAAACAGGGCCGCCCCCCCTTCTTCCTAATCATGTCTATAGCTGTCCTGAACTTTCTAACTAAATCCTCCTTCTACGCTTGCCATCATCATTGCCTCAGCTCTGAGGCATATTAATAGGATTGATCCCATTACCGTTCATTGATGTTTTCAAAGCGGCTAACAATGTCCTCCATCCCAGCCCCAGGAAAGCATTACCCTTTGTCTTACTCCTGTCCTTCAAGAAGAAATGCCCTATCCTTGTATCTAACCTGGGCTATCCCAACAAACAACAATGTTATTACCTTCTTGTTGTCCGTTGTCGTGGACGATCCCCAGTAGTAGACTCCACATTGTCGGGTAGCCACCGCGGAATGCGTTGGAGGTTTCCACGGGGAGTAGTTTCACAGCAGTCTCTTTCGTTCCTTATCGTTTCTGGCTTTCCATTAGTCCTTCTTGTCGTCAACTTCGTCGTCCCCTGTGTCTCAGCCTCCTGGACCATGATCCCTTGTTGACCTGAGGACTCCGAAACAGGTGGACCTTACTACGAATCCTCTTGTTTTCTTCGGTCAGTCGCCGTTATCTCCATCTTTCGCTGCACTCAATTCTTACCTTAAGTTGCTGGTTAAAGTTGCTCGATGGAGGGCATCTTGCGTTCACTACTCCACGGAGCATCGCAAACAAGACACTTCTTCACACGGAGTTAAGTACAGGTCAGCACTCAAGAGTACACAATCAGGTCTTCGCACACAAAACAGGTCATCAGACGGGCTAACAATATCCTTCATCCCAAGCCCCAGGAAAACCACACTCTCTGCCTCCTACTCCTATCTTCAAGCAGGAATGCCCTATCCATGTACTAATATGGATATCCCCTACAACAACAATGTTTTGTTTTTCACCTTCTTTGGCGCCGTTCCGTCGTGATGCTCCGAAGTGTCGACTCCCATTTCGACAGGGTAGCTTTACACCCTTGTTAGAAATTCGTCAAGACGTTCTCCCGATGGTCTTCGTTGGGGGTTTCTAGGGATGTCTCAATCACTATGCAATGCTTTCATTGGTGCTCGTTGTGGCATTCCCAGTAGAACACTCACATTCGTCGGGTAGCACCGAGGAAGAATGAGTAGGGAAGTTTCACAGTAGTCTTCTGGTTTCTCGTTGTTTCTGCCTCGCCCAACCGTTTTTCTTGATCTTCAGCCGTGTTCCATGTTGCCGGCCATGACCAAGCTCCCCTCTTATCCTGGGGACTCACAACAGGAGATTATACGAATCTCTTGTTCTTCCTCCGGTTAATCGCCGTATCTCCTGCTTAGCAACTCTGAGCTCTTCTCTCAGTGCTGGTAAAGCTGTTTTTTTTTTTTTTTCACAGAGAGGGCATCCTGGTTCAGATTCACAGAGAGCACACAAAACAGGTTTCACAGAGGATAGTACACGTCTCCACTGAGCTAAAGTAACGTCACCACTGAAGCTAAGTAACGTCACCACTGCTAAGTACACGTCACCACTGCTAAGTTACACGTCACCACTCAAGCTTAAGCACACGTCACCAATGAGCTAAGTACAAGTCACCACTGAAGCTAGTACACGTCCACCACTGAGCTAAGTACACGTCCACCACGGCTAATGTAACGTCACACTTGTCTAAGTACCCGTCACCATTAATTGACAAGCGAATGAAGGGATTATAGTGGGACATGAGTAGTTTGAATGATACAAAGATAGGCCGTATAATTCACTCTGAGGAGGATATCAATGAAACTTCCAGGACGATTTGAACAATTAATGATCTTGGTCTGAGAAATGGCAGATGAAGTTTAATGTGTTAAGTGTTAGGTACTTGCCCTTCTTGGTAATGAAAATAACCCTCGAAGACTTTAATCTAGGTGAAGTAGAGCTTGGTCATACAGATATGTGAAAAAGTCTTGGGAAGTATGGTAAGCAAGATAGATAGATATCTAAAGCCAAGACAGCAGTGCATCAGTGTGCGACAACAAGGCCAACAGATTACTTGGATTTATTCTCAAGAAGTATATAGTAAAAGTAGTCCAAAAGTTATTTTACAGCTCTAATACATCTCTAGTGAGGCCTCATTAGTTATGCTGCTCAGTTTTGGTCCCCTTACTACAGGATGGGACATAGACTCATCCAGAGAACATACAGAGAAGAATGACTAAATGATTTACTGTGATTAGGAACTCCCGTATGAAGATACGACTTAAAGCCTTAAATCTCCACTCTCTGGAGAGGCGCTAGAATGAGGGGAGATTTCATTGATAGTGTATAAGTGGATGACGGGCTTAAAAACAGGGAGTCAATTAATTAAAGTTATGAGGGTGTCCGGAACCAGGTAAGAACCAGAATAATGGATTTAAGTTGGATATATTTAGATTTACGAAAGGGACATAGGTAAGTACTGGTTTTCTACAGAGTTTGTAGATGCGTGGAACAGTCTTACAGTGGGGGTGATAGAGGCTAGGACTTGGGTAGCTTTAAGTAGAGAATGGAAAACATTTAATGACGCGGGAGGGCTGGGTATGATTGGTGTTGGGGGGTTGCGGGAGTTGTTTCTTGAGTTAGCTTTAGGTAGATGTCGTTTTGATAAGACCTGCTCGTATGGGCCAGTAGAGGCCTTTGCAGTGTTCATACATTCTTTGTTCTTTGTTATTATATATATATATAATTAAACAGGTTCAACTTCTACCATGAGCTTCCAGGCTTCAAATAGCACAGATTGGTACCATTAATTCTGTTGCATGTAATACCAATCCAGAGGCACTATTAGCAGGGAATCGTAGATAAAACTGTGTATATAAAAAAAAAGCGCTCCATATATATTCATTACGACTTTTCTTCTGAAATCAGACACGTATAGTCTGAATGAGTAGCAAGGACATGGCAGGAGCAGGAGACGGTGTTGTGTGCAGTACTGGAAGAGGGGCTTGGTGTTAGTGTAAGGGGGGGGGAGCAGAGTGATTTTGGGTAAGTTTATGCCTTTAGGTTGTTTAAAAAAAAATTGTATGTTCTCAATTGAATTTTACCTGTGAAGGCCCTCCTAAGTGCAGCCGTAGCCGGTATTGTAAGAGTACGGATAATAACTGTTTTGCCTGCAGCTCTAGATGCCGGCTGGAGGAGAGGGGGGGTCAAGAGCCTCTCTTTGTGTGTGTTAACTGTACCTCTAATAATGGACTATGTACTTAGGGCTCAAGAAAGAGAGGAAAAGAGATTTTCTAATAAGCAAGAAACAGGTAACAGGGGTAGACATATTTCATTTATTTCCATCATTTGGAGAAGAATGCAAATTTTAAGTTTCGCTCCAGTATTTATTGAAAAAAATTTCCTGATACGCTTTTCTCTATTGTTTGAAATAAATAGAAAGAAAAATACTTAAAAGTGTCCAGACAGTAAACTGGGCCACATTAGCAAGAACCAGTTAGTTGGTAAGGGCCACAAGCTGTTAGTTCTCGGAGGACAATGAAATTTTCAGATTATAGAAGATGAGGATGTTATGTTGTTTGCTTATCAGATATTGCAAGAGTAGTTTGAGGGTTTGAAAGTTTTAGGAGACCAATCCTTGGTGAAGTATGGAAAGGAGATGTCCTTGGTGGCGCCTCCAGGATATTGTAGGTGATTATGCAAGGTAAAAACGACTTTAATTTTCCAGAGGATCATTTACACTGTGTACCTCCTTACCTTAGGCATATCTCGAGGAAAAGATTTTAATAAGTTAATCATGCTCTAGAATTAGGCGACCATATTTTTACATAACCAAAAATATTAGGGAAGTAGGTAATCCACACAGGCATGTTATAAAATATTTTTTTCTTTACCAATTATGGAGTAAGAAATTTCACAGGTTAAAAGTCAAATTTTTATAAATTTCCTAACTGACAGACGTATTTACTAGTATCTTTAAATTTACCAATGACTTCACTCTGAGCAATGGAAAGTAAAGAGGTTTCACCAGTCTCAGGTTCGAGGCATATTTGTTCATATGTACCCAGTTACAGAAGGACTGGGTATCGAGGGTATTCCCTTCTTTTAATTGCCGTGAGACGGAAGCACTCTCATTATCTAGGGAGGATGTGTGCTTACCCCTCAGAGGTTTTTTTCCCAGTTTAAGGATTGGCTATAGAGAGGTCAAATGGCACCAGTTAACCAGCTGCAGTCTGACCAGTGTTGACAATGTGGGATCTTGACGGTTGATGTACATAACTCTGGAGGCTAAAGAGGTGTTGGTGCTGGCAGACGGTTCCTGGGAATGTTCTTGATAACAAGAAGCAGTCGAATGGTACCTCTGGTGGATGAGGTCTCTGTTGAAAATAAAACCCACACACCTGATCAAAAACCGGGTTAGATTTTTTCTTCACTAACAATCTGAAATTATCAATACTGAGTGAAAGGGTGAAGTGCAAGACTTTGAAAAGTGTTACGTTTGTTTTTGCTTAAGTAAAGGCTTGGGACAGTTGGGTCAGCCACTGTGGACTATAAAATTTTGTTTAGGAAGAGATTGTGGTGTATGGAGTATGAGGTACAGTGTTTTGTGAAGCTATGTATATGAGAAGGTGAAATTCCTATATGGACTAATAAATTATAATGAGAGAGAGACAGTGGCATTGTCTTTCAAAAGGTCTCAATAGATGACCACATAAGCATGTTCACGAACTACCGCAAGGTAAATTAATAACTAAGGTCTCAGGTTTTCCTCTTAGGAATAATTTCATTGATGCACTGGATGAAAAGTTGTGAATATTGGCTGCGTTATTGAATTTCCATGACCCAATGTGCCAAGTAAACATCTCTATGTTTGAAGCTGAAAATTTACAAAGTGACTTCTTAAATTTTTTTGTGTAACTTTAAATTTAATAATATATGTAAAATTGCTCTTTACACAACTGGGTTTTGCAAAGTTTATGCTGGTGTTAGTGCTCGTGTTGTTGAAAAAAGGTAAGCAGGGCATTTATCGGCCAGTAAACTTAAAAGTCACCAGAGAATTTGTTGCCCACAACAGGAAAAGGGACTCTTTGCTTGTGTTGATTGTGCATAGATTTTTCGCAGTATAGTGATAACGTCCTACAATTTCCTTATATAACGAGGATCCACATTCAAATGCTCGCTTGGTGTTATTTATGTGATGGCAACAGAGAAATTTGGTTGTCTTGTATTATCTAGAGTGTTATTTACATAAAGTAGTGGTGTGTGCATTTATTCTGCTCTCTTTTGCAGTGGTGCGGTAGAAGATAACTCTGACCACCTAGTGGAACTGAAGCTCGGAGAGCTGATGGGGGAAAGGGTTGTCAGATTTCCCAAGTGTGTGTTGTTTTTGGTGGTGCGTCAGTCAGTTTACACTCGCTAGGTAAGATATGCTAACATTAAGGTGTGGTGGTGATGCCTCACCTGTGTTATGTTGGTTGTATGGACTGTTGGACCGTAGGTGAAGGCCTGGGAAGGCCCACCTTTGAGGGGTCAATGGTGCGACTCAGATGTTTCGTCAAAGGCCACAGTCCCCCACTGATAAATTTATTCGATACTACCCAGTTTTGACGTCAGGGAATTTTCCCTTCCAGTTGCTCTCCAATTTCTCCAGTGGTGTGCTTTCGTTACCTGTTTGCTTATTCCATATTGCTGTGAGGACACGGGGTTGATAATGTAATTTTCTTAATGATATAACTCATATGTCCAATATTTTTTGTGAAAGTGCCTATTTCCTACTTTGAAAGCAAAGTTGTGTGTTAAAGGACAAAAATGGTGTTTACACAAAGTTCGCAATTTATAATAATCATGTTATTTAATGTGGAGACTTTGTTATAAGTAAAAATAGAAAAAAAATACTGTAGCAGGCCTATGCCCATGCGAGGCAGGTCCAAGTCTCCTACCTGCTCTATGTCAATGCCCCTATCACTATCAGGTCATGGTCAGGTCACATTCACTTAAGGAAGGAGCACGGCATCTGAACTTGTAGCACAACTAGAGGTCCAACTAAAACCCACTTACACCCATTCCGCCCCGCATTTATCTAACCTATTTTTAAAAATACACTTACGTTTTAGCCTACACTAACTGTACTCGGGTGAATTGTTCCACTCATTCCAAACACTCATTACCAAACCAGTGCTTTCCTATATCTTCTGAACTCTGAATTTTCCCAAATTTAAAGCCATTGATGCGAATCCTGTTAGACTAGGTCATTTTTTAGCAAGCTATTTTACATCCCTTTATTATTCCTGTCTTCCTTTTACACCTCTGTCATATCTACCCTAACTCTACGCCCTTTTCTAGAGAGTGAAGATTCAGGGACCTCAGTCTATCCTCATAAGGGAAGATTTCTGATATTGTGATCAACTTTGTCATCCTCACTTGTTCGTTTTCAGAGCATTTATATCCATTATGTAATACGCGTGACCAATAACTGTGCAGCATAGTCTAAATGAGGCCTAACAAGGATAAATAGAGTTGAGGGAACAACCAGAGGACTCCTAAATATTTATGCTTCTCGATTTGGAAGCCCAAGGATTCTGTTTACTTTATTGCGAACACTTATGCACTGCTGTCTTGGTTTTAGTTTACTGCTAAACCAGAAATCTCAATATCCTTTTCGCAACCCTTAACATTAGATCGACATTATTTAGTTTTATATGTGGCATGGTTATTTACCTGTCCAATGTTTTGAACTTTGCATTTGGTCTATATTAAAAACTGCATTTGGCACTCCCCGACCACTGCATCAGCTCTATACAACTGTTAATTTTTTGCAAGCAGAGCTGTCTTTATGGACAAGGAATGCTGTTGGAGAGAGTTTTCATTAATTTATTATTTTTGTATTGATGTAAAACAAATTTACTTGTATATAATTATTTGTGGTATTAGACTTTTGTGTATATTAATTGTAAAGAGGTACCCAGTCTGCTGTATCTCTCTCTGTTATTTATAGTAAATGCGTCAACGTAGGTGTTTGGCCAACACTGAGTTGTCGATGGTGCATTTTCCTAGTAAGTTCAGAGTACATCTATTAAAGCATGACTGTTGACTCATTGGCGCGCAAATCCTGAATCACTTTTTACGTTAAACGAGTTTCAAACATCTGCGGACATAATTAGCATTATTATTATAATAGAGATTAGCGGTATTCTCCTCGGCCGGGCCTATTTCCCAAGTGGTGGCCCGGCCTCCTGGCTGTCTGAGACCTAAGTCTCCCATAGTAGAAGGCACAAGTACTCCTCATCTTTGGAACAAACTGTCTTCCCAGGCCTAGCTACAAGTTAGGCCTCTCTGGTCTGCCATCCCCCCCCAAGGAGGCAAAATGGGAATAGGACAATAAACAGTCTTATGAAGCTAAAGGCTCGGCTCAGGCCACCTTCCCTACCCTAGAAGGGTTAGGCATGGTATCGATGCGCGGATTAGCAAGTGCTCATTGTTAAGGGTTATTATAAGCCTCAAGGTGATAATTTTTTCTCTTGTTTGTCTATGTAAAGAAGAAAATTTGCACCAAGGACAGGCTTGAATTTTTTTTCCCACATAACTTAAGTTTCTTTTTCCTTTTTTTTTTCTTGTATAGCTGCAACTGACGTGGTTACAGCTGGCGAGTCGACCAGTGGTCGGGGGAAGTGGTATTATGCTGGCATTGTAGAAAATGTGGGTATGAAAAAAAAACAATCCGTATTATATGTCTATTTACGGTTTTGTTCTGAAGCCAAGTGAATTAGTCCTGAAGTTGTAAGGGCCAGGACAGGACAGGACAAGAGCAGGAGAGGTGTTTGTGTTGCAGTAAGGATAAAAAGGCGGCAGGAGCAATACCGTCGTATGACGTTCATGGTTGGTGTGTTTAATAAGAGGGGGAGGTGGGTGATTTTGGGTAAGTTTATGCCATAGGTTGGTTAATAATTTTTGTATGTACTAGACAGATAATAATGCTTCGCCTGCAGGCTTAGATGCCGGCAGAAGGGGAAGGGGTCACAGCCTCACTGTGTGTGTCGTGTGTGTGTGTGTGTGGACTCGTTACACTTTGCTTTGTTGTGTAATATGTAGAGTTGGTTGTATGCTCTATATGTAAGTTTACTATTATAGTTATATTTTTGTACATTTAGTTTTTGTGTCCTTCCTTATAATAAATATAAAATTTATTGTACCATATTACTTAATGTTCAGAAAGGTACTTATATGTCATGGTTGGCTCATGATTGAAATTTTCAGGACAGTTTTGCTGGTTATAATCGTAAAACTCTAGAAGACGAGACTTAGGACTTTAAGTAAGTTTTGTTCCTTTTTATTAATAGTTTGTTCAATCATGCAAAAGACACACAGAAGTCTGTGTGTAGTTGAATGTAGCAAGAGTTATAACGGATATGAGGAGTTTGGGCACAATCGACTTCGTTGTGTAGTTCAAAGTTTTAAATTAGCTTCTGGAGAATGAAAGCGGCAAGAACATTAATTTTAACGCTGTCTATCAAGGCAGCCTAACCTTCCTGCTGAGCAGTTAGACCAAAGTCATTTTCGAAATACCCAGTGTTCAGAAGGCCAGGGAGATTGTGATCAAGTGCTCGCTCTTGGAACTTCAATTAGTTTGCCAAACTTCAGCAGTGAAGTTATGTAAAGCACATAATGTTGTACAATACTTGCGACTCGCGTATTCTAGTTACTGTCTTATGTATGTAGACGTTGTAATAATATGCGTTAGAAGTACAATATAGTGTAATAAAGGTGGACTGTTGACTGTGCCCGCAGTGGCAGAGAACTGTGTTCGAACACCCCATCTTATTTCATGCTGCCATGATCGAGTTTTAGGAACAGTCGACTAACTCAAATACTGTCAGCAACACTTAGTTTAATGTAATTGCCTAATGAAGAGAATAAAGTCAGTGCCTGACAAGTGAAGTAATGGCTTTCTTGGAAAATCTAGAGGGCGCCCCACACTAAATAAAATAAGGCCAGGGTCCCTGGCGCAGTAATGACTGCGAGGTGTGTCAGTATAATTCAGGTGGTCCTATGTGGAATAGAGGCTTCTATTGAATTACTGGTGAAATCAAACAGTATGCTTACACAACAGATTCATGAACACTTGGAAAAGACTCAATGAAAGCCTGCGGATGAAAGCTTAAGGAAGTCAAGAAGGTTTTTGCTGAAAGGACACGGTCTTCTACTCACGGACTGTGTTAGTAGAAAGGACTGTCTTGGACGGTTTTAGACCTAGGTAGGCCGGGCTGTATTTCGCGCTCCGCCTATGCATAGTCAAGAACCCACAGTCATCGTTGTTACGCTTGTTCCAATTTTCTTCTTCTTATGACAAGTAGCTTTGGTAAGAATGGGTAAGCGAAAGAAGGATGGGTAAAAAATGGATGGAAATATTGGAAACAGGGTGGGAGGGGGGGAGAGTAGGATAGAAAAGGTAAGTGGCCAACCACTTGGTGTAATTTACAAAAGTGTATGTGGAAAATGATTAAGATTAAATTTTTTTCCCTTTTTTAAGGGGTATAATACTAACCATCAGTGTCACATGATATAATAGGTATATAAGTACATGACTCTGAATTGGTAGTAAATATACAAGTTGCCAATTGCTTTTTTTTTTTTTTTTTTTTTTTTTGTGGATTGACACACGGATTTTATGCGTCAATCAAGGCAATTATTTTCTGGGCCAGTTTATAATTTCGTGACAATGGTTCCTTATAGGTGGTGTCCAGCCACAGTAAATTGCATTTATTTTTACATTAGGAAAGTTATATAAGATTTCTCCCTATTGGGGGCGATGATTTTCTCAGTAATACTAGAAGGGTTCGGTGGTACCCAATCTTCTTATCAGGGAGGTTGCTAAATATCATTGGGTCGTGTGGTAATCATCTTTATGAATAAAAAGACGTGACCCTCTGTGGAGGTCATTCTTTGAAGTACTGTGATGTGGCGGTGTATTGATGGGGTATCGTTGGATTTTATCACTCTTGTATAGGATGTTCTCTATCTGGCATGTATAGTTCTTGCATTGCATAAAGTTGTTTCTTTTTTAGGGTGTCAAGGGCGTTACTTTATGGCAGTGATTATCTTGTTGTATGTGTAAATCTGCCATTTTAACTCTGTCTCTCCTCTGGTTTGCGGTAATAAAGCGAAGAGCTCTCTTCTGGGACCTTTGTATCCGTAGCATGTTGGTCTTTGTTGTTTAAGGACATTGGCGACACAAGGGTATTCGAGTAGTATTGAGTCTTATTATCATTTATACAAGATGGTTTTTGACATTTGAGGGGCTTGTTGATTCGAAAGAGACTGACTAAGCCGGCTTTTGGACTATAATGCTCTCTTGTAGTTACATGAGATGTTGAGTGGAGCAGGCCTGTTATATATATCCCAAAATTCTTGTTTGGTTTCTAATGGGCTACAGGTGTACTCTGATGCGAGATACCTCCTTTATCTTCAATTGTTGATGCTTAAACATTCTATCGTGCTAACAAGGACTTGTCAGGACGTGTCGTAATTCTACATTTCTTTTCCCCCAATTAGATGTCGGAAGATGTTATATTCATTGGTTTCTAAGACTAGCTTCATGCTTGATTTTCCTGTTACAGAGTCGATGAGGGCGACATGAATATATCATCATCTGCAAACTGTGTCAATTGTATCATTAAAACTCTGGTTGAGGAAGGAAGGTGATTCACATAAATGTTGAACAGAATTGACTTAGACAAGAAACTTTGTGGGGAACACCAGCTGTTGGTTAAATGGCTCGTGGACTTGCCATGAAAGGTGGGAATGATTTTTCGTTGAGTTAAGAAACTAATATTAATCTGAGTGAAAAGTCCAGTTATGGTATGGTAGGTCAATGTGTTTGTATATAAGGCCAATCATGCCATAAGCTATCAAAAGCTTTATGAAACCTCTCTGGTGGCAATTAAGGCAAGATTGCCTGATGTTTTAGACTTGCGGACAGTTTCGAAAATAACTTTATTGCATGCATAGGTACCTCTATGTGTGCTAAAGCAAAATTTGTTGCGACAATGACTTTCTCAGACTTTTTCCAGTGCCTTCAAGTAAAGATATAGGTCTATAGTTCCCAGGTTGGTGGATGTATTTATTTGGGCTTACAAGAAAGATCATCCTAGGCAGTCTTATAAACAACTGGGGGAAAAGGTCCTGAGGCCTGATGGCTTTAAAGATATTTACCAAAGACTGTTTACAATTTCTAGGTAGGTACTTTATTTGGTTTCTTTGTTATTCCAGAGAGGACAGGAGGCTCTATTCTCATTCTTCAATAACTGACTTATTTCTTCTAGTAATGTAATAGGTCTAGTAAAGCGGGTGGGGTATCTTCAAGAGTTGAAGTATCGATGGAAGGTAGTGGTTGTAGATCATCCAAGTTCAATCTCTCCATTCATTGGACCACTGATAATGATTATTATTAAATTGACGACTGTTATTGTCGGGAGAGAATTTTCTCCAAAACATCACCATCAAAATTAGCCTGGTCCCTGTGGATCGTTAAAGTTTAATTTCAACTTCTTCATCATCCTACATCTAGTGAAGGTTATGAACTAGGTTGTTAGGAGCCTTGTGCTTTCCCCTAAAAGTTGTAGGATCTTACTCCTAAATTTTGTGGTTCACGTTTATATGATTAGATTTGAAGAACTAGACAATTTCCATATGTCCGTTTGTGATGATAATCATTGTTATTAATTCGTGCCTTATCGGTGCAGTGTAGCTGCTGGTGGTTGACGCGTTTGAAGATGCCATTCACAATTCTGCTTGATAATTTTAATTGTCTCTAATTTCCCTAGTAGGTTATATTGTTGGTATATCTTTGTGGAAGCTAATTGGCAAGTTGCATTAGTAGCTTCAATAATTCGATTATGCAGGACCGATTGCATCAATCACAATTTGCATTGGAAGGTAGATTTTCCAAAGACACAATTTCCATCTCACCCAGAATTGCCTGAAGGGGCAAATCCTAGGGTGTTAAGATTGGGTTTAGGAGGTAAGGTATTATAAATGGAGAAGTTTGTAGTTGTATTATAACAGGGGATATGGTCAGATCCTACATTACCACCAGGAGTATATACGACAGTGAAAAATGTCACAGTCTCTGTCAGTTACAATATCTGGTGTTCTGGATGAGGTCTCGATGTTACGATTTAAAGGATGGGCCTTGGAAATGACAAGTTTCTAGCTGTCATGATATTAAAGAGTTGTTTTCCTTTTAAGTCACCAGTGGAATACCAGCTCCACAGTTGAAGAGGGCGGGTGATGAGCATTTAAAATCTCCCGCTTGAATTGTTGGAATATTTTGCTTAATATCCTTTTGTAGAGGAAATTCTGACTCTTTGTATGGTTGTTCTGCGGCGGGAAAATGATCCAGTTTACTATTCACTAGTTGTCCATGAGACTTGTCATTTCTATTGCAAGCATGTTATCGTCATCAACATGAATATTTTTAAATGTATAGCCTAATTTAACTAAGATGGCTACACCACTAATGGGTCCTCTCGATTTCTCCACAGTAGAGTAACCACGTAATTTAATGGGTGATCAACTCTTGAGAGCTGTCTCGTTCAAAGTATAAACTCTCGGGATTGTGTTATGTAGTTCACCTCAAGAGGGTAACGGTTATAACGATATGTTGAACATTAAGTTGGAAAATTGTAATCCCCATTATTTCTTGCACTTCGTAGTTGTACTGCGGTCTGAACGCCTGCAAAGTAATGTCTCGTGTTGTTCCACCTGTTCCCTGCTGGTACTCGTCTAGGGGAGGAGGGTAAACTTTTTGCGTAGTTGTTGTGTATTAAAAATTGCCATCATCTTCACTAGAGGTAGTAATATTAAACAGACTCATTTGAATCCGTTAGAGTATTCATCAGAAAACTGAGGTATGATTTTCCCAGTTACAGGAAGCAGAGGTCGTGAGTGTTAAAATCTCCATTCAAGCGGTGAATCGCAGATATTAGAGAGTGTCTACAGAGATCCTTTACTGCACGTATAAGTTCTGTCAAGCACCTTAACTACTGGCGAGCGCTTGGAAGCACTTGACTTTGTACTCGTTGTGGAACGCAGGAGGGGAGAGATATATCATAATCTACACTTGGAAAATCTTGGAAGGAATTGGTACCAAATCGTACAACAGAAATCAAATCCACTACGAAAGTAAAGTACTGGGCAGGCATGCAAATGCCCCCTTAAGTGCTCCGGGGCCCAGCACTTTCAACAAGCCTCCCATCAAAGCATTAGGGGAATTGTCAATAAACCCTGTGCTGCCTTCAAGAGTGTGATGAACAGATACCTAAAGTCAGTGCCGGTCAGCCAGGCTTTGTGGCTCGTAAACTTGACTCAAGAAATCGTATTGGACACGATATGCAAATAAGCATACCCGGCCGGGATTGAACCCGCGGTCTAGAGTCTCAAAACTCCCGGCTGGAGTTTTCCCCCCCCTCGACTCTATGACCCGCGGGTTCAATCCCGGCCGGGGGGTTTTATGGTTTTTTTTGTGGCTAGTACGTTGGATGTCGTACGGCCAGCGTTAACAGCCTAGTGATCAGGTCCCTGTTCATCGGGAGGCATGGTATGGACCGGGTCGCGGGGGCGATGATCCCCGGAATAACCTCCAGGTAACCTACAGGTGTCATATATATATATATATTATATATATATATAGTATATATATTAATATATATATATATATATTTATTTACATTAGGAAATTCAACTATAAATAAGACAACGAAGCAAATTTCCCTCTAAATAAGAGAGTCCATCGTTGAGTGTTTTAAATCATCAGATGTAGCGCTCAACAGCTTCATCGCGGAAATCAATACTTTCGTTGATTAAAATTGGCCAAAACAGAACTTGGAAACTGTCCACTTTCTGTGTGGGCGGAAATAGACGTGTTAATAATTTTAAACGATCAACGAGCCATTTTTATTAGTTTGTATGGTAAATCTACAGATTTAAATTTTTAAGAAAGAAAAATAGCGATTAGAATCCACTGAGCCTACAATTATCTTTGGGTTTTGTAGATACTTCAGAATTACAAGTTTTGCACCATTTAGGAGTGCCATTCTCGAGTTATTTAACATTACAATACACCAAAAATTTTGATACATTAACTAGCAAATTGGTGCGAACCACGCTCCACTAACAATCTGAACATCACTACCTAGGAATTTTTATCACCAACAAAGTAGGTTTTAAGGTGATCAGAAGATAATATTTCTCAAGTTATCCATTATTAATACCTAAAATCACACAGTCTTTTGTAAAACTAACAAAGTGGCATCTTAAACATCTTAATAACAACATGAAGATATCCTTAGTTATACAATATTTTGAAACCGACAAATTAGACTCGTGTGCAACACCATCAGTCCCTTGGGGACTGATTACCTTAAACTCCTTATGATCTTCACCATTCTTCTTTATATAGGACTGAGGAAGCCACCGTGTGGTAAAACGTTTCTTTAAAAAAAGATACCCAAGTGTTGCACATGTGTCTAATTTATCAACTTATCGGTTTTCTGAACAATTTATCTACTTTGAAGCCGAACAGATAAACAGTTTTTTTATGAACCATGAACGGAAAACTATGACTATAGAAAATTTATCTAATTTTGAATGATACCAGAAAATAATATCAAAAAGATAATTTGATTAGTTTTTAAACTGCTTTGTTTTTACGCAGAGTCTTGCATAAACATTTAGGCCTGGTCACAGACCGGGCCGCGGGGGCGTTGACCCCCGAAACTCTCTCCAGGTAACCTGTGAGGTAATCTCGGCTGGTACATAAACATGTCTCAGACTAAAACGATGAAACTAAAATCAAGAAACTACTGGTAGTAGTAATAGTAATGGTAATAGCCATAATAATAGCATTTTGAAAGCGCTGTGTAGTTCACAGCCTCGTACCAATAAAAATTAAACAGGACACATAAAAGTACACGAGAAACAAAGGTAAAATAGAAATGCAATAAAAGCTACAAACAAATATTCAGCCAAAAGAATAACTTCATCTCAAATTTAAATCATCAGTTTCCAATGAAAAATTAGAAACTTAAAAATATTCATGTCAAAAGATTCCCATAAAAGCTACCAGAGATCTCTGCGATGTGAATTGTGTGTTTTATGATGTGAATAACAAGTTTTTGCATGATACACGAAGAAAGTAAATGAAAACCACGATGCCTTGTGCGCTTATAAAACCGTCGTATGGCTAAAAAAATACAACGTTAGGTCACTATTAAGAGTCGTTATACAAGTTAAAGAAGTCCCAGATGTACTGTTTCTGTTTAACTTAAAAAAAAACCAAACATTAAATACAAGCGAAAGAACGACATATATTATTTTTTGAAAACCTCAAACTACAAGTTTTATGGCACACTCGAAAGTCACTAGGTTACGGTGTGAAAAGAAACGAGTTAGCCAAGGATGTAGAATTGTAACGTGAGGTATAAAACGCACAGTCATTTGGGGAAAATATAGTTGTCAGAAAATTTAAGTGTCATTGTCTCATTCTAACATCATTAAGACGACTCAGTGATCTTAATGAATACACTTCCTTATTTTTCGTTGACTTCTTTGGTGGCTGGAAAGAAAGACCATCACTTTTTATACAATGTCAAATTGTTTGTATCTTCAGTGAATAGGATTCGCGAGATACAGGGCGGAGGTATTTCACACCTAAATTAATTTTTCATGCCCCTCTGAAAAATCTATCCAAACAGACTCAGTATTGTTAATTCAGACTTAAATACCTCGTTTTTATGCAACAGTCTAAGCGATCTCGGACATACCAATGCCACCCCACCCCCCTTCCCGATACTTCTATCTACTTGGAAACAATTTAAAACCCTGAATGTGACATCTGCAGGCATGTCCGACTTTTTGAATTAAACCACGTCTCAGTAATGGCAAATACATCTATGTTACGCTCTAGCAATAGTCTCAACTCGTCCATCTTATTCCTAGGCACTGCGACTTTTTGTGTAATATAACTTCACCCATTTATATTGACCCTACTCTCTCTTTACCCTTCCTGCTCCTTTCTATTATTCCACTAAACCTATTACTGTCCTTGTCAAATTAGTGCCACTGCTTTCCAATATCCCAACTAATTTTGCTATTACTAGTTCTCCTAGTATCTTATTACTACCTGCGACCTTTCACAGTTTTCATGCAAAAACCATACCTCTAACTAATCCTTGTTTAAATTCCCTAACAACCCCTTACCTGAGTTAGCAAGAAAACCCACACATGCCCGGATAAGTGAACCCATCCCTGGCTATACATGTCATATCGGCCATAGAGTTGTCCCAGTTGTCATACATGAATGTATACTGCATTATCCCTTACAGTGATTTATCCAGCAACTATTCATTTCCAATTGCTCTGGACAAAAACATTCATTACCAACAACCTCTTCTTGGCCCAAATGCCATATAAACAGGGCCGCCCCCCCTTCTTCCTAATCATGTCTATAGCTGTCCTGAACTTTCTAACTAAATCCTCCTTCTACGCTTGCCATCATCATTGCCTCAGCTCTGAGGCATATTAATAGGATTGATCCCATTACCGTTCATTGATGTTTTCAAAGCGGCTAACAATGTCCTCCATCCCAGCCCCAGGAAAGCATTACCCTTTGTCTTACTCCTGTCCTTCAAGAAGAAATGCCCTATCCTTGTATCTAACCTGGGCTATCCCAACAAACAACAATGTTATTACCTTCTTGTTGTCCGTTGTCGTGGACGATCCCCAGTAGTAGACTCCACATTGTCGGGTAGCCACCGCGGAATGCGTTGGAGGTTTCCACGGGGAGTAGTTTCACAGCAGTCTCTTTCGTTCCTTATCGTTTCTGGCTTTCCATTAGTCCTTCTTGTCGTCAACTTCGTCGTCCCCTGTGTCTCAGCCTCCTGGACCATGATCCCTTGTTGACCTGAGGACTCCGAAACAGGTGGACCTTACTACGAATCCTCTTGTTTTCTTCGGTCAGTCGCCGTTATCTCCATCTTTCGCTGCACTCAATTCTTACCTTAAGTTGCTGGTTAAAGTTGCTCGATGGAGGGCATCTTGCGTTCACTACTCCACGGAGCATCGCAAACAAGACACTTCTTCACACGGAGTTAAGTACAGGTCAGCACTCAAGAGTACACAATCAGGTCTTCGCACACAAAACAGGTCATCAGACGGGCTAACAATATCCTTCATCCCAAGCCCCAGGAAAACCACACTCTCTGCCTCCTACTCCTATCTTCAAGCAGGAATGCCCTATCCATGTACTAATATGGATATCCCCTACAACAACAATGTTTTGTTTTTCACCTTCTTTGGCGCCGTTCCGTCGTGATGCTCCGAAGTGTCGACTCCCATTTCGACAGGGTAGCTTTACACCCTTGTTAGAAATTCGTCAAGACGTTCTCCCGATGGTCTTCGTTGGGGGTTTCTAGGGATGTCTCAATCACTATGCAATGCTTTCATTGGTGCTCGTTGTGGCATTCCCAGTAGAACACTCACATTCGTCGGGTAGCACCGAGGAAGAATGAGTAGGGAAGTTTCACAGTAGTCTTCTGGTTTCTCGTTGTTTCTGCCTCGCCCAACCGTTTTTCTTGATCTTCAGCCGTGTTCCATGTTGCCGGCCATGACCAAGCTCCCCTCTTATCCTGGGGACTCACAACAGGAGATTATACGAATCTCTTGTTCTTCCTCCGGTTAATCGCCGTATCTCCTGCTTAGCAACTCTGAGCTCTTCTCTCAGTGCTGGTAAAGCTGTTTTTTTTTTTTTTTCACAGAGAGGGCATCCTGGTTCAGATTCACAGAGAGCACACAAAACAGGTTTCACAGAGGATAGTACACGTCTCCACTGAGCTAAAGTAACGTCACCACTGAAGCTAAGTAACGTCACCACTGCTAAGTACACGTCACCACTGCTAAGTTACACGTCACCACTCAAGCTTAAGCACACGTCACCAATGAGCTAAGTACAAGTCACCACTGAAGCTAGTACACGTCCACCACTGAGCTAAGTACACGTCCACCACGGCTAATGTAACGTCACACTTGTCTAAGTACCCGTCACCATTAATTGACAAGCGAATGAAGGGATTATAGTGGGACATGAGTAGTTTGAATGATACAAAGATAGGCCGTATAATTCACTCTGAGGAGGATATCAATGAAACTTCCAGGACGATTTGAACAATTAATGATCTTGGTCTGAGAAATGGCAGATGAAGTTTAATGTGTTAAGTGTTAGGTACTTGCCCTTCTTGGTAATGAAAATAACCCTCGAAGACTTTAATCTAGGTGAAGTAGAGCTTGGTCATACAGATATGTGAAAAAGTCTTGGGAAGTATGGTAAGCAAGATAGATAGATATCTAAAGCCAAGACAGCAGTGCATCAGTGTGCGACAACAAGGCCAACAGATTACTTGGATTTATTCTCAAGAAGTATATAGTAAAAGTAGTCCAAAAGTTATTTTACAGCTCTAATACATCTCTAGTGAGGCCTCATTAGTTATGCTGCTCAGTTTTGGTCCCCTTACTACAGGATGGGACATAGACTCATCCAGAGAACATACAGAGAAGAATGACTAAATGATTTACTGTGATTAGGAACTCCCGTATGAAGATACGACTTAAAGCCTTAAATCTCCACTCTCTGGAGAGGCGCTAGAATGAGGGGAGATTTCATTGATAGTGTATAAGTGGATGACGGGCTTAAAAACAGGGAGTCAATTAATTAAAGTTATGAGGGTGTCCGGAACCAGGTAAGAACCAGAATAATGGATTTAAGTTGGATATATTTAGATTTACGAAAGGGACATAGGTAAGTACTGGTTTTCTACAGAGTTTGTAGATGCGTGGAACAGTCTTACAGTGGGGGTGATAGAGGCTAGGACTTGGGTAGCTTTAAGTAGAGAATGGAAAACATTTAATGACGCGGGAGGGCTGGGTATGATTGGTGTTGGGGGGTTGCGGGAGTTGTTTCTTGAGTTAGCTTTAGGTAGATGTCGTTTTGATAAGACCTGCTCGTATGGGCCAGTAGAGGCCTTTGCAGTGTTCATACATTCTTTGTTCTTTGTTATTATATATATATATAATTAAACAGGTTCAACTTCTACCATGAGCTTCCAGGCTTCAAATAGCACAGATTGGTACCATTAATTCTGTTGCATGTAATACCAATCCAGAGGCACTATTAGCAGGGAATCGTAGATAAAACTGTGTATATAAAAAAAAAGCGCTCCATATATATTCATTACGACTTTTCTTCTGAAATCAGACACGTATAGTCTGAATGAGTAGCAAGGACATGGCAGGAGCAGGAGACGGTGTTGTGTGCAGTACTGGAAGAGGGGCTTGGTGTTAGTGTAAGGGGGGGGGAGAGGAGTGATTTTGGGTAAGTTTATGCCTTAGGTTGGTTAAAAAAAATTGTATGTACTCAATTGAATTTTACCTGTGAAGGCCCTCCTAAGTGCAGCCGTAGCCGGTATTGTAAGAGTACGGATAATAACTGTTTTGCCTGCAGCTCTAGATGCCGGCTGGAGGAGAGGGGGGGTCAAGAGCCTCTCTTTGTGTGTGTTAACTCGTACCTCTAAATAATGACTATGTACTTAGGGCTCAAGAAAGAGAGAAAGAGATTTTTCTAATAAGCAAGAAACAGGTAACAGGGTAGACATATTTCATTTATTTCCATCATTTGGAGAAGAATGCAAATTTTAAGTTTCGCTCCAGTATTTATTGAAAAAAATTTCCTGATACGCTTTTCTCTATTGTTTGAAATAAATAGAAAGAAAAATACTTAAAAGTGTCCAGACAGTAAACTGGGCCACATTAGCAAGAACCAGTTAGTTGGTAAGGGCCACAAGCTGTTAGTTCTCGGAGGACAATGAAATTTTCAGATTATAGAAGATGAGGATGTTATGTTGTTTGCTTATCAGATATTGCAAGAGTAGTTTGAGGGTTTGAAAGTTTTAGGAGACCAATCCTTGGTGAAGTATGGAAAGGAGATGTCCTTGGTGGCGCCTCCAGGATATTGTAGGTGATTATGCAAGGTAAAAACGACTTTAATTTTCCAGAGGATCATTTACACTGTGTACCTCCTTACCTTAGGCATATCTCGAGGAAAAGATTTTAATAAGTTAATCATGCTCTAGAATTAGGCGACCATATTTTTACATAACCAAAAATATTAGGGAAGTAGGTAATCCACACAGGCATGTTATAAAATATTTTTTTCTTTACCAATTATGGAGTAAGAAATTTCACAGGTTAAAAGTCAAATTTTTATAAATTTCCTAACTGACAGACGTATTTACTAGTATCTTTAAATTTACCAATGACTTCACTCTGAGCAATGGAAAGTAAAGAGGTTTCACCAGTCTCAGGTTCGAGGCATATTTGTTCATATGTACCCAGTTACAGAAGGACTGGGTATCGAGGGTATTCCCTTCTTTTAATTGCCGTGAGACGGAAGCACTCTCATTATCTAGGGAGGATGTGTGCTTACCCCTCAGAGGTTTTTTTCCCAGTTTAAGGATTGGCTATAGAGAGGTCAAATGGCACCAGTTAACCAGCTGCAGTCTGACCAGTGTTGACAATGTGGGATCTTGACGGTTGATGTACATAACTCTGGAGGCTAAAGAGGTGTTGGTGCTGGCAGACGGTTCCTGGGAATGTTCTTGATAACAAGAAGCAGTCGAATGGTACCTCTGGTGGATGAGGTCTCTGTTGAAAATAAAACCCACACACCTGATCAAAAACCGGGTTAGATTTTTTCTTCACTAACAATCTGAAATTATCAATACTGAGTGAAAGGGTGAAGTGCAAGACTTTGAAAAGTGTTACGTTTGTTTTTGCTTAAGTAAAGGCTTGGGACAGTTGGGTCAGCCACTGTGGACTATAAAATTTTGTTTAGGAAGAGATTGTGGTGTATGGAGTATGAGGTACAGTGTTTTGTGAAGCTATGTATATGAGAAGGTGAAATTCCTATATGGACTAATAAATTATAATGAGAGAGAGACAGTGGCATTGTCTTTCAAAAGGTCTCAATAGATGACCACATAAGCATGTTCACGAACTACCGCAAGGTAAATTAATAACTAAGGTCTCAGGTTTTCCTCTTAGGAATAATTTCATTGATGCACTGGATGAAAAGTTGTGAATATTGGCTGCGTTATTGAATTTCCATGACCCAATGTGCCAAGTAAACATCTCTATGTTTGAAGCTGAAAATTTACAAAGTGACTTCTTAAATTTTTTTGTGTAACTTTAAAATAAGTAATTTTATTAACCCTATTAGCTATCTATATATATTAATATTATATCTACCTATCTTATTCTATCTTTTTATCTATATATCTATCTGTATCTATATCTTCTATTCTCTATATCATTAATCTCTATTGTTTTTTAATCTTATTTCAAAATCTATTTCTATATCTACCTCTCTCTACTATTTTATCTCTTTCTTTTTTTTTTTTCTTTTTTTTTCAACGCACCGGCTGTATCCCACCTGGGCTTTGGTGGCCAAAAAAGGAAAAAAAACGAAATTTTCCCCTTTTTAATTTGGTAATATATCAAAGAAGGGTTATCCCCCCTGTTCCCTGGTATTTTAGTCGCCGCTTCGACCGCTGCCCTTAGGGGGAAAAATTTTTTCCCACTTACCCATGGAGAAGTGAAACAGAATATATTATATTAAATTTTTACTTTCATATTTATTTTTATATTAATTATATATTTATATTTTTTATTAATATTTATATACTTATTTATTTAAATATTTATTTACAAATTTTTTTAAGCAGTTCAAAATTCATGAAATTTTAAGGTTAAAGAATTGTAAGTAAAAATTTACAGAAAATGTTGGCTGAAAATATTTAAACTGGGGTATTTATATATTTGGTCTTGAGTTCCAGGGAATTTTTTTGAAAAGATGTTGGAGAGTATTTCTGGAGATATCTGCTGAAATCTTGGTCATAGATTTTTCGTTTGGTACTAAAGGTAAGGCTGGAAAGGGTATTCGGGGGGATAAAGTAAAAGGTGAGGAGGAATGTTAGTTAGGTATAATTGCAAAACTTTGTAGGCTTGGTATTCCTGGGGAATTTTCAGAAAGGGTCTCAAAGGAGGTTTGAAGAATATAAATGAATATCGCAGAAAGGTTTTTGGGTTTGGGGAAATTTTCCTAGGGACACTTTCCCCGAAGCTGTATACTCTAGAGAATACCCGAGAAGGCCAGCAGAATGTGTGGCTAAAAAGATACCCTTTGGGGTACTTGGAAAAATGAGTGTTTGGGGGGTATAAATCGGGGAAAATTTTAGGAAATGTAGGCTGGTTTAAAAACTGCGAAGAATTATGTACAAACTGAAGATTTAACGGAAAAATTTTCTAAGGGGGGGCTGTGGGGTATACCCGTGGATACTTGAAGGCGCAAGCTGTTGGGGAAATTGGGATACCCCAGATGTTGGGTGGGGGATGTACCTAGGGAAATTTTGTAGCAGTTGCGGTATGAAGGGTGAAATAGGTTTTTGCCGCTTTAAGCTGTTGGATGCCCACGGGCATTTGCAGGTGTAGTGTTAAAACACTTAGGGAGACTTGTTTATGTCCAGCTGAGGGATAATTAGGAACTCGCAAGAAGGAGCAGGCTGATGGGTATAACCAGGCTTGGGCAAGTATAATAAGTAATTTTTTTTAATTTTTAGGTAAGTAAAGTTATCACCTGTGGGACAGATGTCATCCAGCATAAGGAAAATTAATGTTTTACACTAATTTGGGGTTTACCCCGTTTTCCAAGGAACGAATTTGCGCAGAGGGAAAGGGGGGGGAAATTGTTTCAATCTCGGTTTAAAAGTGTGATAAATACTTTTCCATCTTGATGGAAGTCTTAAATCACAACAACTTCACCATAAAAGTTATAACTCTTACTATCCCTTCCCCTTTTTTTGGACATCCATAGCCCAGCCCGGCTTT
>NC_069410.1:71865716-71937468 GCF_026875155.1 Cherax quadricarinatus
CCCCCCCCCCCCCCCCCTTTTTTTCCAAAACGCCTAGTCTTATTAAGGGAAAAACATTCTCAAGTAACAGCCCCCGCCCAAAACACAAAACACACACGGGGCCGGGAGCATGACCGCCCCCCTGCAACCACAAAAGGTGGTAACACACACCACTTAGATTTACTAGGGCCCCCTACCACAACCACCACAAAAAACATCCATCTTGCACAAGACCGGGGCCCACAGTACAGATGTTGGAGGGGAAAGTCTCCTCTTCTTCCTCTACGGGGGAAATAGATGGAATCCAGGAGGGGGTGGCCTGGTTTGGGATACGAGGATTATAGTGCAGTCCCAGAACCTGCAGAAATTGACACACACCCCCCAAACAATTCTCAACCAAAGGGTGAATTTTGTGCAAATTTTTGCTTGGGGATCTGAAAGCATGGAAATCGCAAAAAAAAAAAGGGGGCATGCAACTTTGAACACCCCAAAACATGTAGCGCCTCCTGCTAAAGGAGTGTGTCTTTCTTCTTCTTGTTTTCTTTCCCCAAAAAATGTGTCACTCCTGGGTTCCCCCAAAAGCAGTGTTACAACACGACTGCCCTGCATCCCATCTAAAAGGGCCAGGGGCACAGACCCCACAAGACAAACAATAGTACTACGACAACTCATCCCAGGTGTTTTTTTTAGTGCGGGAAACTGAAAAAAAAAAAAGGGAAAGGAAATTGAAAAATATCCACCACCTTGGAGCCTTGTTACTGGGGGCGCAGCCAGGGCCCCCCTGGCCCTCCAGAATTACAACTATGATGCCAATAAAAAAACCCCCCCCAGCAAACACAGAATACAACCCTTTCATATTTGATAATATAAGGGCCTTAACCCCACCCACCAACAAAAAAATACCTTTTATCAGGGACTTCTAGAGGAGTCTAATGCAATGTTTGCACCTTCACAGGACTCACACAAAGATCACTTTGACATGAAATATGGAAATGGTTAAAACCCTTTTTTAGATGCGACGAAAGAACAGGCAAAAAGAAGTGGGGGGGCCTGTATGTCAAAGAGTCCCTCTTTTGCATGGAGTTGCTGAACACCAAAAATGGGGTTAGTTGAAGTTCTATCAAAAAGATCGAAAACCAAAAAACTTAGTCATCGTGGTTGTATAAAAGCCCGATGCAACCTCACAACAGTTAAAGGAACGCTACTGAAAATTGATTATTTTTGGGAAAACCCCCAGCTCCACCCCCAAACATCTACGCTTGGTGATTTAAACCAAAGGCATACAAAAAATGGAAAAATGTAGAAAAATAAGTATAGCTGAAACAACCCCGGAGGTAGCGCAAGAAAGGTCACACACACAAGTAGTAAGCTCTGCGAAAAAAAACACCTAAGCCAGCAGATAGTGGGGCCAACAAACTAGAAAAAACCCCTTGACCTTATCTTTACAAATAAGAGGACCCGATAAAGACATAAGAATATCAAAAACAACTAATTCCGATCACACCCCAATCGAAGCCAGACGTACATCATAGGGTCCTGATCAAAAAATGCATGTACCTGGAAGGTGTCTTCACAAAATACAACTTCAACAACAAAAACACAACGGGGCCAGGGAAACCATGTCCAACGAAAAATGTTGGGAAGATGTCTTAAATGACATGGATCCAAACAGTGCCTTGAAAGGATCAACTTCCCGGCAGCCGAAGCATGTTCTAGGGATTTCCCCTAAAAAGAAGAGGCAGGAGTAAACTGGGGAGAGAAAGCGCCCCTCTGCAGAAACACGAAGAGTCACTGAGCTCCTCAGGAGTGCTAGAATATCTGATACACGAAAAGGGGGCGCTGACCAGGGAAGTTGAAACTACGAACTAAAATTAAATGCTCTTACAGGGAAACCCGGAGAACAGGGGGAGCTTTAAAGTATTTTAAATTAAAAAAAAAAATATTTCTTTTTATGTGCCAAAAAAAAAGGCAAATACCACATCTAGTATCGGGCCCTTACTCAGACAGGATCGGACTTACACAGATGACTACAAAGGAAAGAGTGAAATATTGAAATCCCCGTACGACTCTGGTTTATGAACCACTAAACGGTCTGAGGACGACGACCCAAAAGTTTTTTTCAAATGAGCCTCAAAACTCCATAAAAGTATGCCAGATTTCCGACATTACCCTAACTCCAATAGTTTCGAAAAAAACCATTGACAACATGCCCCTGCACTCAGCCCCGGGGCCCCCACTCGGACTCTGTTTTTTTAAAAACTGGAAGAAAAACCCCCTCGCGTTTCCCTAATACACTATGGAGGAGGAGCTTGGACATGGGTGAAATTCCACAGTCACTTAAAAAAAACGGGTATAGCCCCACTCCATAACGGTGGCACAAAGCATTAGCTAAGAAATAGACCAATAGCTCTGACGTCCCCATATAAAAATCTTTGAAAGAGTGCTAAAAAGCAAAATTTCAAACACCTGGATTCCCAAAATCTGCACAATCCAGGGCAACATGGGTTAGGGCAGGTCGCTCCCGCCTCTCACAAATACTGGATCACTATGATTGGCCCTTTGGGTGCACGGAAGAAATTCAGAAAAGCAGATGTAATTACACAGACTTTGCAAAAGCATTTGACAAATGCGATCAGGCGTAAAAGCCCCAAAAAAAAGTGCTAAAGGAATAACTGGGAAAATGGGGAGATGGATCTTCAACTTCCTAAAAAATCGAACATAAAGAGTAGTGGTCAAAAGAGTTAAATCGGAGGCTGCCGTAGTGAAGAGCTCTGTTCCACAAGGCACAGTACTCGCCCTAATCTTATTCCTTATCCTCATATCAGACATAGACAGAGATATACATCACAGCACAGTTCATCCTTTGCAGATGATACAAGGATCTGCATGAGGCTGTCATCTGCTGAGGACGCGGTTAACCTCCAAGAAGATATAAACAAAGTTTTCCAGTGGGCAACGGTAAACAATATGATGTTCAATGAGGACAAATTCCAACTACTCCGTTATGGAAAACTGGAGGAGATAATAACTAGAACAGAGTATACTACAGACTCTGGCCGTACAATAGAGCGGAAAAAATAATGTAAGGGACCTGGGGAGTAGTAATGTCTGAGGATCTTACTTTCAAGGATCACAACTGTGCCATGATCGCACGTGCAAAGAAAATGATAGGATGGATAATGAGAACTTTCAAAACGAGAGATGCCAAGCCAGTGATGATCCTTTTCAAATCACTTGTTCTCTCTAGGATGGAATACTGCTGTACATTAACATCTCCATTCAAAGCAGGTGAAATCGCAGATCTAGAGAGTGTACAGAGATCCTTTACTGCACGTATAAGTTCTGTCAAGCACCTTAACTACTGGGAGCGCTTGGAAGCACTTGACTTGTACTCATTGGAACGCAGGAGGGAGAGATATATCATAATCTACACTTGGAAAATCTTGGAAGGAATGGTCCCAAATCTGCACACAGAAATCACTCCCTACGCAGGCATGCAAAATGCCCCAATAATAAGTAGGGGGGCCATTGGTACACTAAGGGAAAACACCATAAGTGTCCGGGGCCCACGACTTTTCAACAGCCTCCCATCAAGCATTAGGGGAATTGCCAATAAACCCCTGGCTGCCTTCAAGAGAGAGCTGGACAGATACCTAAAGTCAGTGCCGGATCAGCCGGGCTGTGGCTCGTACGTTGGACTGCGTGCGGCCAGCAGTAACAGCCTAGTTGATCAGGCCCTGATCCATCGGGAGGCCTGGTCATGGACCGGGTCGCGGGGGCGTTGATCCCCGGAATAACCTCCAGGTAACCTATATATATATATATATATATATTATATATATATATATATATATATATATATATATATATATATATATACATTAGGAAATCAACTCAAATAAGACAACGAATTCAAATTTCCCTCTAAATAAGACAGTCCATCGTTGAATGTTATAAACTCATCAGAAGTAGCGCTCAACAGCTAATGCGCGGAAATCAATACTTCAGTTGATAAAAATTGGCAAACAGAATCTTAGGAAACTGCCAATATTTGTGTGGGCGAAACAGACGAGAGTTAATAATTTTAAACCGATCAAACGAGCCGTTTTATTAGTTAATGTATGGAAATCAACAGATTAAATTTTTAAGAAAGAAAAATAGCGAGTAGAATCCCACTGAGCCTACAACTTAATCTTTCGGTTTTGATAGATACTTCAGAATTTCAAGTTTTGCACCATTTAGGAGAGCCATTCTCGAGTTATTTCACATACAATACTACAAAATTTTAATACAATAACTAGCAAATTGGTGCGAACACGCTCCACTAACAATCTGAACCATCACCTACTTAGAATAAACCAACAAAGAAGGTTTTAAGGTGATCAGAAGATTTCTCAAGTTATCCCATTATTAAACCTAAAATCACACAGTCTTTTGTAAAACTAACAAAGTGGCACCTTAAACATCTTAATAACAACATGAAGATATCCTTAGTTTTTTTTTATACAATATTTTGAAACCGACAAATTGACTCGTGTACAACACCTGGGTATGAGTCCCTTGGGGATTGATTACCTTAAACTCCTTATGATCTTCACCATTCTTCTTTATATAGGACTGAGGAAGCCACCGTGTGGTAAAACGTTTCTTTAAAAAAGATACCCAAGTGTTGCACATGTGTCTAATTTATCAACTTATCGGTTTTCTGAACAATTTATCTACTTTGAAGCCGAACAGATAAACAGTTTTTTTATGAACCATGAACGGAAAACTATGACTATAGAAAATTTATCTAATTTTGAATAATACCTGAAAATAATATCAAAAAGATAATTTGATTAGTTTTTAAACTGCTTTGTTTTTACGCAGAGTCTTGCATAAACATTTAGTACCTGTGAGGTATCTCGGTGGTACATAAACATGTCTCAGACTAACAGCTGAACTAAATCAAGTAAACTACTGGTAGTAGTAATAGTAATGGTAATAGCCATAATAATAGTATTTTGAAAGCACTGTGTAGTTCACAGCCTCGTACCAATAAAAATTAAACAGGACACATAAAAGTACACGAGAAACAAAGGTAAAATAGAAATGCAATAAAAGCTACAAACAAATACTCAGCCAAAAGAAATACTATCATCTCAAGTTTAAATAACCAGTACCAATGAAAATAAAACTAAAATATTCATGTCAAAAGATTCCCATAAAAGCTACCAGAGATCTCTGCGATGTGAATTGTGTGTTTTATGATGGGAATAACAAGTTTTTGCATGATACACGAAGAAAGTAAATGAAAACCACGATGCCTTGTGCGCTTATAAACCGTCGCTATGGCTAAAAAAAATACAACGTTAGTCACTATTAAGAGACGATATACAAGATACAGAAGTCCCAGGATGTACTGATTCTGATTAACTTGAAAAACAAACATTAAATACAAACGAACAGACGACATATATTATATTTGAAACCTCAAACTACAAGTTTTATGGCACACACCAAGTCACTAGGTTACGCGTGAAAAAGAACGAGTTAGTCAGAGATGTAGAATTGATAACGTGAGGTAAAAACGGCACAATCATTTGGGGGAAAATATAGTTGTCAAAAAATTTTAAAGTGTCATTGTCTCATCAAACATCATTAAGACGACTCAGTGAGTTTAAATGAATACACTTTCCTTATTTTTCGTTGACTTTGGTGGAAAGAAGACACACTCTTATACAAGTCAAATGTTTGTAATCACTCAGCTGAATAGGATTTCCCCGATACATGAAGCCAATCAAAATAAACTTTTGGCTGGCATTATAAAATCAACTCTTATGCAGTTCTTATTGGGTTTTTTAAAAGAATAGGAGGATTTAAAAAAGAGTTTTTTTTTTTATTATACTGTATCTGAGCGCAAAGAGCTGCAACTGGCAGTAAATATGTTAGATGGTTGATGAAAACAAAATTGAGTTACTGTGTAAACACACTATTTTTTTTTATTTTATTTAAAAAAGTACATCACAGCACATAAAAAAATAAAAAAAACAGGCCTTACCCGTCAACAAATGTAAAACTTTCCATGGCCATATAATACCACATACAAATATAAATAATTATACATGTAACAAATATTATCTAATGAAAAACCAAACGGTAACCAAATTAAGGAGAGAATTGATACAAACTTCCGTATTTAACTACATAAAAAGTAAGACCAGATTTTTCTGTACTAGGACTTAACGTCATAAGGTAATAACTCAGAAGAGCACAGTATGTTACATACCGTAACCCTCCAAGCTTTAAAAAACCCCCTTCCCCAGACAGAACCCCCCTTCCCCAGACAGAACCTCCCCTTCCCAGACAGAACCTCCCCTATCTGAAAAGTACAACATAAAATTAGAACCACAAGAGTGCACAATAAATTTATCGTAAAGGGTTCTTAATGGAGATATCGTTGGGTTTAAAGGGAGACGCACTTGTAGGATGGTAGCTATATTTGTCAGACGAGATGAGGAATGGGCCCAGTGCCTCGCCTGTCTACGCCTGGATGGTCTGCCTCCGAGCGAGACCGGGACAGAGGGATAAGCCTGCACATGTGTATCCCCTGACGTCACACAAAGCCACAGGCCTACAAGGGGTCTCGTATCTAAAGCATATGGATGATACTACTATGCTATCCCATATCCTACTGGGAATACAGGGATCAGCAACTATGCTGACAGCTCGGTCATGTTACGTATGTCGTCCGACATACCCCTACTATACTATAGGCTGAACAGGCAGGCGGATCTGGGCTGATTCTTACAATTTAAAAAATTCATATTTTAACTTTGAACTAATGGAAGGTACAAAATGATTTTGACGTAATGGGTGTTTTAAAGTAATCATTACAAACTATAAGAACAAATCTTATACAAAAATGGGTGGAATTGAATCGATCGATCTGTATTCATGCACTCTACGGATTCTGAGGAAGAATAAATATTTTACAAAGAAGTGTTTAACAGAAAGGCAGATTCGGTGCACTCAAATCTAGACGTTAATTCTCAGAATACGGAGGGAACGTGAACACGAAAATTTCTGACAAACGATCAGCTAATAACAAGCAACAGTTGACAATTTCATTCATCTCGGACATCTAATTATACAGGGCTATGTACATTTAAACCCAATTCTGCGAGGTTAGGTTTACATATGCACGAAATGGTTATTCATTTCTGGTATAGGAGGTTCGAAGTCCTCTTCTGCAATGGCTAACACATGCCTTGACCTGAGAGAGTATCTGAACGAGTATCTACAAAAGATACAACCCACAATCACTAGTGGACTTTGGTATATTACTAATTCATCTGCTAGGAGTACGTCAACTCGACTATTTCTGTTACAGTATATCTAGGCTCTTTACAAGTTCACTAATGGGTTACATGGTGGCTTTCACAGTAAGGATTAAAGCTCTTCCTGTGGAGCAGAAAATCGAATCAGCCACATGACCGACTTGGATCTGTTCTTTGTGCGTTTTGACAATCCTCGACAGTAATTGGAGCGATCATAGCCCCGTAAACTACACTAACGCTATCGCCGATAAAGCATCAGCGCACATAAACATTCAACTTGCTAGAGGTAAATTTTTCAAAGTGGGTATTGAACTCTTTGGATTAGTCAAGGTCCATCTGGCTAACCTTCACAGTAGGTTGTTTGTTTCTGAATAAAGGTATCGTTCTGCTTACTGGTGGTGAAAGAACGAAACTCGGTTGGAGTGGATGACTCCCCCCAGTTGAAACAAATTAACGACTATAAACACGGCATTATGAGCAGTGAAGAATTCGATCTACTATCTCAAACTTGCAAGCACAGGAGAAAAGAAATGAACACGAGTGAAACATTGCTGATATTCAATCGGAGTCGCACACAGTGACACGAGAGTATCAGCTATAAAGAAATACACTTACACGTTAACATATGAAGTTATCGCGAGAAATAATTCTTACAAAATGCACTGATTACTATCAAACTAGGTGGGATCCACAATCTGAAACACAAGGGACAACAACAAACACTCAAGTGAGCACACTAGCCACAGAAACGTCTTTCTGCAAGGCTTGTGGCATCAGCAAGGGATGCGCATAACTCGTTGCAAGTAAAGTTCTTCTCAAAATTAAAAAATACATTAAATGCGTCCCCTGGGAAGGAACGAGTACTTGAACAAGTCGCCTCGCAAGGATAGTGTCTCAGCTTAACTATCCTGCGTGCACGATATTGTGGCTTGGAGTCCAGGACAGGAGTGATCAGTATTACTAGTGCTTGACCGCTCGGTACGTTAATAAGTAATTCAGGATTCTATAGGAACTTAATTCTGAATTTCTCATTTCGCGAGCACGCGTCAGCATTTAACAAATCTCAAATACAAGCTGTGGAACAATCACATTGCTCTGGGGCTAGGTATTTGCTTTCAGTGTTCGCGTAAGGAATTGTTGGTACTGTAGACTGATATATGACTTTGATGGCATGATACACTAATTGAACGTTCAAAAGTGACTGGGGAACATCTCAGTGAACTTCTGAAGGACATAAAGGACAAGAAAAATGGAGAGAATGACAAAATAAGCTAAATGGAAGAAAATGCTTAACTATTCTGCATTAGTAATTAAAATTTGACAAGTTACACAGTAAGCAAAGAACTCACACAAGAAAATTGCACTTAACAAACACTATAAATCAAGAGGTACTTGTACTTTGCTCAAATGCTATATGCTCAAATTATACTTTAAATTGAATAAAACAGCACAGTGAGTTGTCTTTACTTTCAATGCAACAAGGAAATACACAATAAAATGATAAAATGGACTCAATAAATGTGCAAAAATTAAACACGACTCACTAATTCACTGAAATATAAAAAAAATAAAATGACACAGGACAGAATAAAATACTATGCACAGAAACAGAGATAAAGAAACTGCACTGTAATAAGCACTGATAGCAATTGTATATCAAATAATTGCTAATCAAAAAAGTATTGACAATACTGCATATAAATTTTTCTGCAGAAAACTGTTTAATTGCAACACAATATTTGCACAAAGAATTATTGCAAAATGAGTCAATGTGCAATAATAAAAAATTATAAACACAAGAAAGAACTTTATATCAAGGAATGAACACTTTAACTCTTAAATGCACTTAAACAACACTTAACAAGCAAAAAAAAAAATAACATTTTACTTTAAAAGGAGAGCTTAAAAATTGCACTAAGAGTGATTTTGTTCAATAAAACATGAAAATTAATAGATACTAATGACAACAAATAACTAGGAAAGGAACCAAAACACTTACAGTGATGCAGAATCACAACACATCAACATAACACAGTACTAGAATTTTTCTGCAATGAAACTTGTTGTGGGGAAAAAAAAATTTGTAAAGTAAATTTTCTGGTGGGACTTTAAAAAAATGGCACTATTGCTAGTGGAATAAGACAAATTAGACCACTGGCAGATGAAATGAATATGAACAGCAAGAATGTTCAAACATCAGGGAACAAACAAAATATTTTAAAAAACAAATGCTAGAAGAAGAAAAAAAATAACAGAAACACTGGTTTGAAGCAGGGTTATGAGGTAGAAAAATTACTGAATTAATTCACTTGAATACTGAGAACACTAGGTGATTCTGAAGTTTAAAACACAAGCTTTTATTGCTCATTATGGTGCACACACAACAAGGAAAAGACACTCAGTACTTACTTCATGTGTATAAAAGATACACACCCAAACAGATATAAAATAATTGTCACGAAAATTAACACTGATTAAGGAGATTAAAAGAAATTAATGCAATAGTACATAATAAACACTGAGTTGATAAGAGTCACTGAATGTCACTAAGAGAAAAAAAATCCATGGGAACACAGAAAGAACATGTTCAAACTCGAAAATGTCTCTCTAAAAATTATTTTATGCGCTGTAAGACACTTGAAGAATGAGATTGATGGATTGTTTTTATAGTCTTGCTGACTGTCCTCTGCAAGATGATCGTTAGAATTGCGCTTAAATCGGAGATAGGACTTCACACAGGAGGCTTTTAAAGATGGCGCGTACACACTCTAGTTTGAACCCCCTATGTGGTCCTCTAACAATATGGTGCTACAACTTAGCAGTGCCCACCAAAACCACTGATGAGGTAGGTGAGTTGTAATGGCTGACTGTAAGTTGGGTGTTGTGGGTTAATGGCTGAACCGAGGCGTCTGAGGACCGGCAATGGTGAGACAAGTGATCGGTGAGATTGGCTGGGGCTTATGGTTTGAACGTCGTAAGTCTCACTGAGAAACTCCCACACTGACGCGAAGATAATTTCTAAGCCAGGCTGGTTAAAATAACCACGAAATTACTACAACACCACAAAGGATGACAGGAGCATCAGTATGGCTTGGAGCTTGATTCACAAGCGATGAGGACTACTCACGTGGCTTGCTTGAGTACTGGGGTAAGGACACCTGGTTTAGTTGCTAGTGGCTTATCTTAACCCTTCCACAGAATAGCTTGGCAATTCACACGTGAGCACAGCCAGGGGTGGAAGCTGGCTTGGCAGGCAAAATAATGGATGGAGTAGACTAGGCTGGATGGGGACTCGGTTGTCCTTGACTCCCCAACACAGACTGGGAAAACTGGTCTTATTTTTGCAAACTTCGGTAACCCCTTTTTTTCCCGGGGAGTGATGCAAAAAGCAGAAACACCTTAATACAAAGAGAGTCATGACCAGTGGAATAATGTAGAAGATGTGGCTCGAGTAGCTTGGCTGGGTGACATCTTCGGTAGTCGTTTAGGCCTACTGGTGACACGAAATGGCCGTCTTGTGGTCGATTTTATCTCCAGAAATCGCTGTAATCGTTCAGAATTACAGGCCCTCCGCTGGCACCATTTATCGTAAGGAGGATCTTAATGGAGATATGTAGGTGAAGGTAGACGCACTTGTAGGATGCTAGCTATATTGGCAGGACTGAGATGAGGAAATGGAGCCAGGTGCCGTGCCTGTTCTGCGCGGATGGTTGCCGCCGAGTGAGACCGGGACCACCCCCCCGGATCCAGAGGCTGAGCCGTGCCACATGTGTATTCCCATGATGTCACACAAAGAACAGGCCTACATGGGGTCTCGTATCTAAAGCATAGGGATGATACTACATGAACTATCCTATATCCTAACGGGAATACGGGCATCAGACTAACTATGCTGACAAATTAAGTTAACCCTAACGAACATTCTTATAATGCTATCCAAAAGTATAAATCTTCCAACAAACACGTAAGAATATGAAGCATAGATGACTACAATGATACTCTCTAGTTCCCATAACTTCAAATGGTAAAGGTTATAACTGCCTCACGACTTACAAAAAAATGCAAGTGCAATAGTGCATTATGTAAATATGGAACAGTTTGATTTCTAACAATTAGTATATAAGAATTTCCTGTAGTAAATACTCAGTAATACAGATCCGTCCACATCATTAACAGCAAATTCATTATATGAGGATCCTAGCCGTACAGTAAAGAAAAAAAAAATCGTAAACCCTCACATAATATAATTAGTTTTGTTTTTTTGTTTTTTTTATTTCAATGATTGTACTCTGGACACTAATTCATTAACGTAATCATTTTTTTTATATTTATTTAAATATTTACATACATGATAAATCATAGGATTACCTGTCATTTCGCAGTCATAGTAAGTATAATCACAATTGTCAATATATACGCTAGATACTGGTTAGTAATAATATCGATCCTTCCCTATTCAATTATGTACTACCTAAAGGTAACAGCCTCTTATAGACATTATAAACTAAGAGAAGAAACTATTCATCAATAAATATGCCTTAGTATTTGATTTATGTCATAAACGCTTGGTTAATAGACATTATAATAATCAAGTGCATATATAAAAAATGATTATCCAAAAACAAACGATATGTATGTGAAACTGGTAGTCAATTACTTGACTACTGACAAAGATTACTAAACATATTCAGTACATTTACACAAAGGTTTCCACCTTAATCAGCATGAGATAATCTGAAATGCCTAACAAGAAAATCATTATGCAACATACACACACCACATTCTTATCACATATACACACACACTTTATGATGGATTATGTACATTAATACAAAATTGTTACCTATATTGGTCAAAATATTTCCAAAAATATATTCCCAGGAGACCCTTTCAAGCAGAACGTTACCAGGTATCTTCAATGCTGTTACATGGAAAGTATAAACAAGAATAACTATATAGATATAAGTTGCACAAGGGCTTTTACATAAACACCTTGTTCATGCCTATTCATGAGTTTTGCGTCACAAGTGAGCCCACTCTCTTAACCACGTCAATTTAAGAACAAAAATTAGTTTCCAAGCATTAGTATATATATTTTGTTTGAATAACTATCCAAACTACGATCATAACTATCATTTAACATTAAACCACATCCATACCCAATCGTATGCCACCTTCATCACAATACTCGCAAGAAACAGCCTCGTGTTACCTCTTTATGGTATATTCTTCCAATAATCCCTGTTGAAGCTGCATATCCTTTGGATAATAAGATATAACCATCTGTTTCACCGTAATGTCTTTATTTCTCTGTTGTGTACCATTAATATCGTTCCAGTGCTCTGATCTCTCCCTCACAGATAAAATGCCTATATACTCATGACTACGTATATACAAAAGCCGTTCACTAAATATCCGATTGCAGTCTGTACCGGTGTTTCGACACCCCCACATCTAAACTTAAAGCTCTTAAGACTCTAAACCCACCCCCCCACACCACCATATCTTAAAAACCTACCTAACCACAACTTACGTTGGGTTCCACTCTTTTACAGAAATTATACTGCATGAAAGACCGTATCAGGATCTCCACAACAAACACAGCCCCCCCTCCTGCACGCGCCTATTCGCTAAAACTTCCCGGACCGGCAGTTAATGATTATGTAAAATTTAAAATTATCTCCTGACCTTGGGCTCGTACCGTAATGCTTTTTAACGGAACCCTAAGTCCTTCCTTGCATAAATTTGGAATTATTCCCTCACCTTAGCCATACATCCCTGCTCCTCGTACCGTGTGCCAATGTGCCGATCTTTAATCTGCGTGGATCTTTTACTATAAATTAAACATCCTCAACTATTGTCCTCACATCTTTTTACATCCGTGCGGTCAACCAACGTAGCCAAGTCCCGTCTTATCCAGGTCAAACCCGCGTGGCAGCCGTTCTACCCTCTCTCAAGTAGCTATGTTGACATACATGCCTAACATTTCTATTATGCTGATTCATTAGCACTCAGGCCACCCGGCCATCGGAAGTTGACACTGAGTTATCCCTCGTTAACCAATCACAACCTGAACCCCAATATAATCTAATACACGCGGTTAACATACGCTTTTCATCATATGGAGGTGAACGGAAAAAACATGCCACATGCCACAACTTACTGAACATAAAAATCACATTTCACCCACAATTGCGCGGCTGATATAGACAAGACTCTTCCTCACGCGAAAACCTGTTAAGACGCCTAAAAACTCCTACTTCTACAGACTCACTTGGAATTCACCTTCCTCGCATCCTGTATGTTATCCCTATGCACAATCCCACACACCCTTAATTTGATTTACTAAAGGCCAGCTTCCTCTGGCTTAATCCACACACCGCACAATCCCCCACCCTATAAGCATTGATTTTTCATTATTAACCGTCATTCCGGTTGCTTTCCGAAACATTCCTCCCCCAATTCCTCACTTTTCCTAAAACCTCTTGGATCCACGAAATAAAAAAACGTAGGTGTCGTCCACGAAACTATAATTCCTGATTGTACCCAACCAACTTGCTGGTCATCCTGTCGTACCAATCCCCGCTCACGGCTCTAAAAAATGGGTCCGAATCACGCAAATAATGTAGTGTTGATGAATATAGGACACCCCTGCCGCAATCCCCTTGCATCCTAACAACTTTTCCCAACCCTACCATTTCCTGCACCCAAAAACGTAGCCTGCTCGCAAAACTGTGCCCAACTAAAAATTCCTTTCGAAACCTTTGCCCTGCTAAACTTCCAAAGCATCCTCCCCCCGCAATTATCAGCGTGCCAATCAAAAGCTAATTTTCCACCCTTATTACCCTCCCGCTTCTCAATGAACCGCGAATAACCTTGTCCCACACCATAGCGTCCTGGCAACCAAATTGCCCTCGTCCAGAACCTCCCCAAAAAACCCGTTTTTCCTATTTCCTAAACAATTTCGCAAATATTTTATATCGCCACACATTATAAAATTTTCCCTAAAATTTGTATAAAAACCCCAGATTTTTTTTTCGAGATAGAACCCACCCCGTCTTTGTTGCTTTCCCTAATGCCACTATTTTCATGGCATTAAAAAATATCCCAAAAAATCGCGAATAAAACCCCAAATTGCCCTTGTAAAATACAAGGGATTCCGTAAACCCCCGGGGCGATTTTCCCTACACTTTTTACCCTCCACGCCAAACCTAATCTCTTCTTCACTTTTGGTCCTTCAAAGCCAATGTCCATGTACTCTAGATTCAAGTAAATTCCCCCATTTTCCCACGCCCCCTTAAAAACCCAGTTTTTTTTATTGAAATTATCCGGTCTCAAAGGATTCATACCCCGTTGACCGAAGGCCCCTGCCCCACTAAGTCTCCCAATGACCCCAAACCCTCTAACCCCATTAATTCTGTCCCCTTACGAGTCTGCCCGCTTGAAACCCCAAACGCCGAAGGACGGTCCCCCCAAAAAAACCTCATAAATTCCATTGACCCGCGCCGATCAAATACGATTGTAAATGTCTCTAATTAAGCTTTTAAAAATTTTTAATTTCAACCACCGAACCTCCCCCCCCCTTTGATAACGGCTTGCAGTTGATTTTCAAGATAGTTCAAGGCCCATCTGCTTCCTTGTTTTTTTTCCTGCTGTGAAAAAAAATTCCTCACCTTCACCTTCCGACGTATCCCCCCTTTCGCTATATCAATTCCCCCTCCATTCCCCCACCCCCCTCTCCAAGCTTTCACAAAATCTTCCCTCACCCCCTTTTTGTGCTTTTAACCCACATTAACTTCCAAAAACCCTCTGTAACGCCTCGGAAAATCTACCCAGTCAAACCCGCCATAACCTCTGTGAGGGAAAAGCTCCTTTTAGCACCGTACACCCCGACGCTGACACCTTAGAAACGTATATGCGTCCAGCTTACCGCATACCCCCTTCTAACGAACGTATGCATGACCCCCCCCCACCTCACCCCCCCCCCCACTCCGAACATTAACACTCCGCAAAGGCCCCCAAAATACCTGAAAAAAAAACTCCCCTCTGGTTTCGACCCCTTTGCGCGATAAAGCAATTCCAATCACCCCAATAATCGTGACGACTGGCGTGATTTAAAATGGTACCCCAAACACGTCCCTAAAAAACGCATTTTTTACAGCTGTCCCCTTTCCCCGCCGGTCCGTACACCCCGGGAAGGCCCCCTACCCCACCCCCCCCCCATAAACCCAAAAACCCCCTCCCCTCCTCTCCCACCCATTGTTTTGCAAAAAAAACGGGCTAGCTCTTTAACTAAACGCAAAACACCACCTTCAGTCTTTAAACAGCCCGTACAAAATTATTCAGGAACACTTCCCCTAAAGTTTAAAATTGTGTTCTTTAAGAAACAAAATCGGGTACAAAATTTTTTTAACAAAACCCCCAAAAAATTACGTTTTTAAAACAGACCGTACCCCATTTTATTTAAAGTAATACCTTTAACGTTTCATTGGAGGTTTACCCTTGGATACCTTGACTTCTTTGGTTCCCTTCGTATTCCCATTCCCCCCCCCTCCCTGTGTCGTTCCCTTGAATGCTGAAACATTTTAAGATTTTTCCCTTGTCTCTCGGGTACATGCACCATGCTTTGTTCCCCGACCCTTGGCCTGGGTCAAAACATCTTAGATCAGATATCACCGCCCCTTCTTTCGAGAACTCGGCCGTATCCCCTTCCCCCTTCGAACTGTTGTTTCTAGAACTTCCACGACCCAACCTGATGTTCAGCAATATGCCCGGGGATGCCCCGTCCTTTCCCTTTCCCCTTACACCCCCCCCCCCGTGAACCCCTCAGATTGGGGAAACATCCAATAAAACATTCGAACTTCTTGAATAGATTCTCCCCGTCAACGGTTTTAACGAGGTCTTCCCCGTCGCGCCGATACCCGCCCACGTCCCCAAAGCACCAGGGAGGGTTAAAATCGGCGATTTTTCAAACCTCACCCTCTACCCCCCTATCCCCAAAAATTTCGAGGCAATATATGTTGTTGTGTACAGCAGCATAATCGCTGCTCCGTTGAAAAATCAAAAACCCCCTTACTTCCGTGTTTTTTCAGCTTGAAGGGATTGCGCCGCCTATGGTCTACATCCACAAAGCCCGCAGTACGCCTTTGTCCTGGTCGTAAGAACTTGCGTACGAAACCCCATAACCACTACACGGAAATAGGGTGCTTGAGGGACTTTTTTAGGGGGAAAAACCCCTCCAGATACCAACTAAGGCCACAGCCACCCTCCCCTAGTTGCCATATGAAACGTGCCCTAGCGTGCAAAAACTTCCTCAAAACACTCTCGTCCCCCTCAAAAAAGGAAAATTTTTTCTTGATCCAGGGTAAAAACGGGAGAGCGTGAAGGCGAAAGTGACAACCAGGAAAACGGTTTTGATCACATCCTGATTGTGGGAACCATATTTTGTAAGTACTTTTTGTCTGAATTTGACAAAAAGCCCCGAATTTTCCCTTTAAAAGGGGACACCTAAAGTATTCTTTTTTATCATATGTATCTCGGAGTATCGCAAATAAGAGTAGTTTTTATGATTGTTTAACGAGCCCGTCATAATTGAAAGGGGACGGGGTTTTACTGCCCCGTGCACTTCCCCATTTGTGAGGCATGAGGAAAATGCGCAGCATCAAAAGAGTCAGGAGCTACTGCGCAGCCGGTAAATGCGCAAAACAAAAAAAAAAAGGAGGTTTTTGCGCGCACGTCCACCGGCCGGAAGGAAGAGGACAATAAACACACTATAATCAAAATTATTTAAAAATTTTCAAAAACAAGCTAGATTAAAAACTTCCTTGCTCCAAGTATCTGCTGATTACGAAAGGTGTTTTCAAACTGTGACAAAGTAAAGCTCACCCCGTTGTTAAACATCCCAGAAAGGTACTGTGAAGAGAATTTTCCCGATTATTTGCTTCAAAGTGTTTATTATTCATTCTCCCTTCATCAAAGAAAAAATTACATATATCGCAAAAAAGAAAGAACTAAAAGTTAACAAGCGAAAGCACTAATATAAATAAAATCGAAAACTAAACAAAATATTACCATCCCAATTTAAACAATAAAAAGTTTTTAGTAAAAATTTTTAAATTTTTTTATGAAAATTTTAAAAAACGGGGATTTTTTTGTGTCCCCAAAGGGATCTCACGAGATTTCAATGGACACCCAAGTATGTCCCAAAAAGGGTGAGGGAAACAAAAAAAACAAAAACTGAGGGCAAATTTTTTTTTGGGTTTTCCCATTGCCCGGGGGGACAAGAAAGCTACGCAGAGTAAAAGGAAAAAGATTTGAAAGAGAAACTTCGAACTTAAAAAGATGCTGGGGAAGATGATTGTCCCCAAACCCTTAATTTGCAAATTTTTGAACCCAAACTGGATTTTGTTGAGGGGGGCTAACATCCAGGGTTTTCCCGAATCTGTCAAAGAAAAACACAAAAAAACCCGCCCAAAAAAAGAGGGGGGGCTTAGGACGCGTAAGCTCCTCTTTCAAAGTGCGGGTTTTTGTGAAATCTTTTAATAATCACGGAAATTTTTTCCTTTTTTATATTTCTGAAAAACCCGTCTTTCTCGTGGGGAAAAAAGGGGACATAAATGTAGTGAACAAGCCCGAAGGATTCTTCTTGGGGTTTAAACATTTCTTTTATGTGGCAAGAATTTTTCCGCCCACGGGTGAAAACCGTCGGGAAATTTTCCTTAAAAAAAGTTTTTCCCCTCCCTCCCCAAACTTTGGGGTGGGAAAAAAAAAGGGTTGTTGGGTCGATTGGGGGGGTTTCCCCCATCCGGGGGGGCAAGATTAAGGACCCAATAGAAATAAAAGTCCCCAATGACCCTGGTTTTTATTATTTACCCTGGGGGACTAGCCCCCCAAAGAAAAAAATTGAAAAAGTTTTAATAGTGTGAAATTGAAAACATACGTGCTTATCTAAAAAACTTTTTATCACCATACCTTTTTCCACCAACTTTTTTTTTAAATCTTATTTAAACCAGGGGCCCATTTTTTTCCCTTTGGATTTTTTCAGAGTAGAAGGGGCCCCAAATTAGTAAATAAGGAAAGGGTCTTCCCTATAAAAAAAGGCGATTTTTCCCACCCCATGCTTCGGCACTCCCCCAGTCATTTCTTGATTTTTTAGTTTTTCAAACCAACCGCGGGGTGGGTAAACCGCGCATGTCACTTGAAACCAAATGGAAAAAACCCATTTTTAAACACTTTTATGCAAAATTTAAAACTGTGCATACAGAGATTTTCACATCACTATTTACAAAAAGGAATTAAACATTTCCATGTATACACACATAACGCCTCCGGGCAGGTCGCTCCTCCCTTACCCAATTTACTGGACCCGTTTAATACAAAACCCTTGTTTGCATAGAAAAAAACAAGGGCTGACAAAAGTATACTTAGGTTTTTACAAAACCTTTGACAAAGGGAAACCCATGGATTTAATAGCGCCCAAAATGCATGAAAAGGAAAAAAAAAAAGTTGATACAGGGAAATTCTATAATTTTCCTATAAAATTTAAAAAAACAAAGATTTAATAGAAAACAGATTTAAAGCCACGGGGGGCTAGGGCGGAAAGGCTATGCCCCACAAGGCACAGTATTTCTCTCCCTTTCCTTTTTCCTCAAAACCTTTTCGAACATAACGGATGTGGGGACACAGCTGTGTCTTCCCCCCGAAAAATGACCCCCCCAAATTTGCTTTGCCCGGTGCCCCCCATTGTGACATTACAATATCCCAGGGGGACTCAACCAAATCTTTAAATGGGCTGCAAAAAAACAATATGAATTATTGATAAAGTTTATTTAAATTACTCCGATAGGGAAAAACTTTGGGGAAAATTTAAAAAACTCTATCGGATTTATAAAACAAATTAAAACCAAAACAATAAAACGAAAACTAAATTTAAAAGACTGGATTGAAATCAGGGGACCCTCACCTTCAAAAGACCACAAAATTGTTCAGTGGGCATTTGCTACAAAAATGACGGGAAATGAATAATAAAAACCTTAAAAACTAGGGGTCCAAGCCCATGATGACACTTTTCCCAGGTCGCTTGTTCCATCTGGGCCCGGGAAATTGCTGCAAATAACAAACCTTTAAAGGGCAAGGGGGGAAACTGCTGACCTAGAAAATGTAAAGAAAAAACCTTTCACGGCAAAAAAAAGAAAATAAAAACACCTCAGAAAACTGGGAACGCTTGAAGTTCCTCAACCTGTACCCCTTTATACCCCACGCGGAGAGACCCCCATGTTTTAAATACACTTGGGAAATCTTAGGGGAAATTAATACCAATTTGGGCACACAAAATCACTTCCCATAAAAACCCAAAAGTCTTGAAAGACGATCAACATTCCCCCAAAAAAAGCAGGGAGCCACTGAAAGGGGAAAGAGACAAACACAAAAAAAATGTAGGGGCCCCCCAAAGACTTTTTCAACTTCCCCCGCAAAAAAAAGGGGGGAAAATTACAAAAAACACCCCGGGACTGCCCTTCAAAAAAGCGCTGGACAAGGCACCTAAAGTCAGTACCTGACCAGCCGGGCTGTGGTTCGAACGTCGATTGCGTCTGCCAACATAAAAACCCCTTTGGGGTTTTGATTCAAGGGGAGCCCCCCCCGGCTGTTTTTCCCCCCCTTTTTAGGGGCCAAAAATTTTTTTTTTTAAAAAACCTTGAACGGAAAACCCCGGGCGGGGGCCCCCCCGTTTTGGAACCCCTAAAAACCCTCCCCTTTCCCAGGGGTATAACTCCCCCCTTAATTAAAAAACAAAAACGCCCTTTTAATTGGAAAGTTTTTAAAAGGAAAATTTCAATTTTTATTTTTTTTTTTTCAAAAACCAAACATTCATAAAAAAAAAAAGGAAACATTAATTTTAACCCCTAAATTTGGGGGGGTTTTAACATAAAAAAAAAAAATAAACAAACAAAAAAAACATTTAAAATTCTAAAAAGATTTTACTTTTTAAAAATAAACAAAAATTCCCAAAAACAAACACAAAAAACCAGTAAAGGGTGGGGAAACCCCTTTTAAAAACCATTAAGCCCAAAACTTAACGTAAAAAAATTTTTTCCTTTAAAAACCCAAAAAAATTAAAAGGGTGTAAAAAGAAATTAAGACATTTAAAATTCCAAAAAATTTTTCCTTTAAATAATAAAAAAAAACTTCAAAATTGGCAAAAACAATACGTTTAAACATACAAATTTACATTGGAAAATAAAAATTAAAAACAAAGAAACAGGGGAACCTCAAAAGGGGGAATCATTAAATACAATAAACCCGTTTTCAAAAAACGGAACAAAAAAACTTATAAACGTTTAAGAAAAATTTTGGGCCCAAAAGAAATTGTAAGTTCCAGAAAAAAAAACGGGGCCAGACGGGTCAAAAGACCTTTTCCAAACTTTAAACACCCCCTTTAACTAAAAAAACCAAGGCAAAAAAAAATTTTTTGTAATTCCTTTCCCAAAAACATGTTTTCCCCTTTAAAACTTCCCGGGGGGCAAAAACCCAAATGGTCCCCTCCCCTCCCCATTTTCCCCAAGTCTTTAATAAAATTACAAAGTTGCCTAATCCTTTTAAAAACCCCCCTTTTAAAAAACCTTCCCCCCATAAATTTTTATTTCCATCCCCAAAAAAACTTCCGCTAACACCTCCCCCTTTCAATCATTACTTTTCCCCCGCAATCCCCCAAAACCAAAATTTTTTGCCATAATTACCCCCCCCCCCCCCCCCCCCCCCCCCCCCCCCCCCCCCCCCCCCCCCCCCCCCCCCCCCCCCCCCCCCCCCCCCCCCCCCCCCCCCCCCCCCCCCCCCCCCCCCCCCCCCACAGCCTGATTACACTTTCCCCCCAAACCCCCCCACGTCGAGTTTATTGTTCTAAAATACAGAAATTCCTTGACCCCAAACCATATATACCCTTTTTAACCACCCCTTGACACTCCTCAGTCCGTCACAAAAATATTACTAAAAAAACCCGGGACTCCTCCCCCCCACATACCCCGCCACCCCCCCCGCAACGACCCGCCCCACCCCGGGTAGAACCACGCCCGAGGGAAAAATCCCGTGCAGAAACGTTACTTTAACACCCCGAACACGGGGGTTGAAAGGCCTCTTTCCTACTCAACCTTTTCCATTTTATTCCCCATGCATACAGGGGGAAAAAAATTCCCCCTCTACAGGCGCTCCCCCCCCCTCCCGGCTAACAATTTCACAACCTCCCTTTTTTTTTTTTTAACCCTTTGCTGGCTCCCCCGATCCCAGGGCCCAGAGCCCTCAAAAAACATTTTTTCACCCCCAATGAAACCCTCAACTCCTGTATTCATCTTTGCAATCGTTGGGGGATCCGGGCCAACCCCCCCCCCCCCAAAACTTTTCCCTAAATACCCCCCTTTTAATGAAAAACAATTTGACCCTCCGTTTTAAAAGCCCGGGAAAAACCCCACCCCCCCCTCCTTACTTACAGGTAACATTACAAAACCCTTTTAAACCCAAATCACAGCTCGAACCCCCACAGGAATTTAAAAACCTTCCTAAGTATGTTGGTTATTGCTGGGCCCCGTTAATGGGGAAAAAGGGGTGCCCCGTGCCCCCCACTTTGCTATTTTTTCATAAATATTAATAAAAAAGGCACCTGCACAAGGGGGAAATGATTTAAGGGCGCAATGGGTCCCCCAAAGGTCCCCGAATCCTTTCTAACCAAACCCACTCGAGTTTTCCGCGTTTCCCCCGTTAGATCGTCGGGATAAAAAAAACTAAATTTTTTAAAGAAAAAAACCTGCTTCCCACAAATGCACTACCCCCAAACAACCCCCCGCCCAAGCTCCCAACCCCATAAACCCCTGGATTTATCTGAAATTTTTCCCCCAAACCCGTTCCCCTGCGAACATTCGACTACCCCATTAATGTGTCCCCTTGACATCCCCCCCCTGAAACAGAACAGTTGTAACTCCACATAAAAATTAAAAAGGGCCCCAAAACCCCCGCCAAAAACCACCCCTGGTCCCCCCACGTGCACATACGCGCTCCACCAATCATAAAAGGGGTCCTGATGCACGAAAAAAATAATTGTGACATTTGGACAAACCCCGCCTAAGTCCCCCCCCATTACAAATTTTCCCCCCCAATTACCATTAATCTGTACCCTCGCCCTTGCAAAACCCCCATAAAAACGCCTCAACCCCAAACCCCTATTTTTTCCCCAAAAACCCCGACCCCGAGGATGGCTTTTTAATGCTTTCCCAACCCCTCAAACGAAGCCCCTTGCCAATCGAGCGCCACCAAAAACCCCCCCCCCCTCCCACCCTTTTGCCCCCAAAGAAAAACCCTAATAAACCCCAAGCCCCTCCCCCATAGACCTCCCTGGCCAAAAACCCAAAATGAGTTTTGATACAGCCGCCCACCACACACTTGACCCGATTTCCCCAAAAAATTTTTGCAAACAAATTTTTAATCTGTTCAAAACAACGAAACGCCCGGTAATCCCCCAAACGTATGCTCCCCTTACCCTTTGGGGACCCAAAACAAGAAACCGTTGCCGGGTTTTTCCCCACTAACCCCTCCCCCTTCATCATTTATTTTTAACCCAAAACCCAAAAAAAGCCTCATTAAATTTCCCCAAAGCTGTGATAAAACCCCGGGAGTCCAACCCAAATTCCCCGGTTTCTTTTCCCTTTCGCATTCCACTTTAAAACCCCCCATATTTCCCCCCCAGTTATTTCCCCACCCCGGGGCTTCCCTATCACTGTTAAACAACTGGCATACCACACTCCCACCCCCTGTTTTTAAAAAACCCCCCCTTTTTACCCCTTCTCGGTTTTCCAGTACCTTTCATACCACTTAACAGCAAACCCCCCATTCCTTCAGTAGCTTGTATGACCTGCCCCCCCCTGTACCCCCCCCTATCCACTAAAGAACCTCCAACCCAAAGGAAAAGGGCCATGCCTGCTGTCTTTGTTTCTGCCTACGCAATTTTGCACGATGAAGGTCTATCGCCCCATAACACCTCTTCCCCCCCCCGCCTGGGACCCGCCCCCGCTTGGAACCTCTCCTCCTGGACCCCACGCAAACCCCCCCCTTAAATTTCCATAATATCACCCATTGGATTAAATGCCCGGGCCCCCGCCCCCCCCATAACAACCCCCCAAACTATCCTCCAAATAGTTTTGCAAGACCATATTTTTAAAGAAAATTTATACTTTTTCCCTTTCCCTTTTCTTTAAAATTGCTTTAAATTTTTTTTAGCCACACCAAACCCCCCACATCACCACATCCTCTAAACCCCTTTAAACCCCTTTCACATAACCCCTCCCAAGCGTTGCAAATCCCCCTATTTTTCCCCTCCTCATCACCTTAACACCTTGTATTTAACTTCCAAAAACCCTTTAAATTTCCTGCTAGTGACTCCCACCCACCCCTTACTACCCCCGATGATCCGAATAACAAAATTTAAATTTTACGGGAAAAAAGTCAACCCAAACCCCCCTTTAATTATACAAACCCATCAAACCAGCCCATAAAACCCCCCCTTACAAAAGTGTGCCCCTACCTCCCACGGGGCCCCCCCTCCAACCGCATCCCCCAACTGAATATCCATCAAAAGATCTCGCAAGGCCGCCCCACACTGCCCCGCCCTTTTTTGGGTTTCCCCGTCAGCCCTCCCAATAACGCAGTTCCCCGTCCCCCCCTACGATGGCCACGCAGGTAAACCAAGTAAAAAAAAGAAAACTAGTTTTTTTCAAACAAAATCCCCTTTTTAAAAACCCCACAACATTTTTTGCTTGGGGCATTTCCACTTTCAAAAAGGGAAATCTCCGTCCCATCCCCACCCATCCAGCGCCCAAAACTCTTCCCCCCCCCCCCCCTCCCCCTTTTTAGCAACAACAAAAGGGCTCGCCCCCCCCTGATCAATATACCCCACCACCTTTCAGACGTACAGTGGCATTTAAAAAACCCAAACCCCTTAAACCCCGAGCACTCTTCCCTCCTTAAATTGTGTTCTTGCAGGAACCTACATCCACCCAAAATTTAAAACAGAAACATTCCCAAAAAAACCTTTTCCCCCTTCAACTTTACACAGCCATTTAAAGTTCACAGGGCATACACCTAAGGTCTTTAAAAATTTTTAAAAACCCTTCCTCCCGTTTTATTTTATCCCAGGGCCCCCTGCCCCCAGACCAGCACAAGGTTTTACAAACCCTCAACCCCCCCCCCCCCCCCTTTTTTTTCGATGCCTCCCTTTTCGGACTACCTCACAGTGCTCTTCCCTTCCCTCCCAACCTCTGCCCGGGGTCAGGGCCCTCCCTTGATCTGTCGGGCCCCCGGGTTCTTTTCCCCGTGATGCCCCCCCAAAATCCATGTTATCTAATGAGGTTCCCTCACGATGGGACCTTTAACCTCCCCCCCCCCCACGGCCCCGTTCCCCGCACACGGGGACAAAAACCCCAAAAGCTTACTAGTTGGGCCCCAAAACCCCCTTTTCAAAGGTTTTTTTTCATTACATTTTCCTTTTAAGGCAATGCCGTGCCTTCACCACTCAGGGAAAACATCCCCCTTTCAGGCCGTCAATGTCCTTAAACTTCCCCGAAGCTTTCCCCTTAAAACCCCCACCCTCCTCCGCACTTGCACTTTTTCTTTTTCCCTTTCTTAGTAAAAATCCTTTTTACGTCACGCTTTCCCCACACACGCCAGCTTTCCCCTTTGGAACCTCCCCCTCTTCCTTTCCCCAAGCGCCCAAACCCCTTTCTTTCGCGGGGGTTTTCCCCAACAGCTAAACAAGCTGGTAATGGGGCTTCACCAGTTTTTTGCAGGGCCCTCCTCCCGCTTCACACCCTTCCGGCCCTAAGGGGCGTACGCCCCACATATCTGGGAGTACGTCCCCGTCCCGGGATACGTTACCATAACTTCGTCCTGAAGTCCTCCAACACGACAAAAAAGAGGTATGGGGTTTCTCAGAGTCATCTTCAGGGGAAAAAGGTTCCCCCCAGACGGGCCAGGGAAGCACCTGCTGTCCCCTTGCCTTTTTTGTGCCGATGTAGGGCCCAAAAATTTTTTCAAAAACATTCCTGATGTCAGCCTCAATTTTGCCTCAAAAGGGCATTACAAAACTTAAAACCCCCCCTAAAGTGGCGAAATACGTCGAATCAAAAAAGGGCCCCTTTCACAGGGTTTGGGGTAGCGTCAAGACCCGTCCCGGAATTTCGTCCCCAAAGTCGTAAACGGACGTGGAAAATTCCCTTTGCAAGAATTTTGTAAGCCCCCTTTAGGGCTACACCATACCCCCTCATTTGCTTGGATTCCATAGGTTTTCCCTAAAGTTTTTTGGGGAAAAATACCTGCGGCGAAAGGGTGAAAACGCCCCACGAAGCAAACTCAATACCAAAGGTATTTACGCGTCTCCTTTACACTCAGCGCCAGGGGATACAAGGGTAGTCCCCCTTAAAACAGCAGAGGGGGCAAGGGACAACCCCACTCGACCGTGGCAAAGGGAGCGAATGTATATTCAAATTTTAAATTTAAAAGAAAAAAAAGTTCTAGAAAAAATACAACTGAATTTTTAAAACCCTTTGTTTTCCCAAAAAAAGGGGATTTAATTATTTCAATTCGAGTATATTAATCCTAATTTTTAAAACCCAAAAATCTTCAAGCATTCCTCTCATGTAAATTACCTTGTTTTTGAAGCTTGGGTTCATGAAGCTTTGGCCCCCATGATTAGCCCCAATCACTGCTGTGGGAAAAATGTCAAGTATGGGGGGATTCGACTCAGGTCTTGAAGCTTCCCAAGCTCCAAAGCTAAACTTTTTCAGTGCTTTCCCTTTTGTTCAGTGTGCCGCCGGCGCGGGTGCTGTAGGGTGCACGTTTGACACTCTGATGTACCTAATTTTTAAATTGGTTATTCCCGAACAAGGGGAATTTTTCTCAATGTGTTTTTATCGAGAGTTTTTTTCTGAGAAATGTGGATTTCTCTGTGTTGATCCCCCTTTAAAAGAATTTAAAACCCAGACATGTAAATGTGCTACATAGAAATTGGGGTTTTTTATACTTTTTTTGTACATAGTGATGTGCCCATCTCTATCTGTATGCACAATTTTAATTTTACATTTTAAATGATTTAAAAGTGCGTTTGACCCGTGGAAATTTCAAGTACATGCAGGTTTAAAGAAAAGGGCTTTTGGGGGACAACCTAAAGAACAAATTTGAAAGCAATAATGATTGTAATTTTTTAAAAAGAGGATAAAGTAATGTATTTATAAACACAAACTCTACTTCTCACTATAAGTAACTCTGACTCTTTAGGCGAGTTGTGTGTGTAGAGAAAGTGCTGATAAGGCAAGTGTGGAGTTAGTGATCGTGTCATTACATAAATGTTATCGAGTTGATAGCGTCTTCAGGAATGTTTAAGTGCTTGTATCTCTTAACTTTAAAATGTGCATAAAATTCTTATAAAAATTCGTCAGTGTTCTAAACTTGATTATAAAAACTCCTCAGTGGCCGTTACTTCAGTGGTTTGAAAAGTGTTTATACAAATATACAAGTGATCGTAAAGCGTCTTTATAAATTCTTTAGTGTAAACGTTCATCAGTGTTCACAAAGTTTTCAAATGTTCGTGAAGCGCTGTGTGACCATTGTGGGTTTAGTGCTTTTTAATTATAAAAAAATAATCAGCAGTGGTCGTAAGACCAACACAACGCAGCATCCACCATCATGGCAAGGTGAGTTTTGTTTCAAACAAATCGGTAAGCTGTGATAATCCTTTAAAATAAGTAAATATCTGTATATCTATATCTAGCTATCTATATATCTATATCTACCTATCTGTATATCTATCTATATATCTATCTATATATCTATCTGTATCTATATCTATCTATATCTCTATATCTATCTACATCTCTATCTGTATTTCCATCTATATCTCAATATCTATTTCTATCTCTATCTACCTCTATCTCTAGCTATCTTTATCTCTATCTCTTTTTTTTTCTTTTTCTTTCAACGCACCGGCCGTATCCCACCTAGGCTTGGTGGCCCAAAAGGAAAAACGAAAGTTTCTCCTTTTAAATTTGGTAATATATGCAAGAGAAGAGGTTAGTAGCCCCTGTTCCTGGTATTTTAGTCGCCGCTTACGACACGCATGACTTACGGAGGAAGAATTCTGTTCCACTTACCCATGGAGAAGTGAAACAGAATATATGTATATATAAATATATATTTATTTTTATATTTTTATATTTATATATTTATACATTTATTTATATTAATATATTTATATACTTATTTATATTAACATATTTATTTACATATTTATTTAAGCTAGTTCATAATTCATGAAGGTTAAGGTTAAAGAATATGTTAAGTAACATTTACAGAAAATGTTGGCTGAAAAAATTTACCTGGGGTATTTATATATGTTGGCTCTTGAGTATACCATGGAATATTTGAAAAAGATGTTGGAGAGTATTTCTGGAGATATCTGCTGAAGATCTGGTCATAAGAGTTTACGTCTGGATACTAGAAGGTATGACTGGAAGGGTATTTCTGGGGATAACAGCTGAAGGTGAGGAGTGAATAGTATACTTAGGTATTACCTGGAACCTGGAGAGAGTTCCGGGGGTCAACGCCCCCGCGGCCCGGTCTGTGACCAGGCCTCCTTAGGTCAGTGTCCCAGGATGCGACCCACACCAGTCGACTAACACCCAGGTACCCATTTTACTGATGGGGAACATAGACAACAGGTGGAAAGAAACACGTCCAATGTTTCTACTCTGGCTGGGAATCGAACCCAGGCCCTCGCCGTGTGAAGCGAGAGCATTAACCACCAGGCCACCAGAGCCCCTATAATTGCAAAACGTGTAGGCTTGAGTATTCCTGGAGATATTTGCAGAAGGAGTGTTAAGAAGAATATAAATGAATATCTGCAGAAGGTTTTGTTGGAGGATATACCTAGGGACACTTGCAGAAGCTGTATACTCTAGAGAATACCTGAGAATGCCAGCAGAATGTGTGGGCTAAAAGATATCCTTTGGGATACTTGAGAAAGTGAGTGTTGATAGGTATAAATCGGATAATTTGAGGAAATGCAGGCTGAGTGGAACAACTGCGAAGAATTCATGTACAAGCTAAAGTATTTAACGGAATTTTTGCTGGGGTGGGGCGTGGAGTATACCTGGGATACTTAAAGGGCGCAAGCTGAAAGTAAAAGGACAAAGGCAACAAATTTTCATTTTTTGTGCAACGTTTCGCTTCCAGGAGCTTTTTTTCAAGCCATACAAACAAACATGGACACGAGGGATATAAAGGTCAGGTGAGGTAAATACTAGTGAGGTCCCATTTCGATGTTACTAGGGGTGAGTGTAGGGGTAGTGAAAAAACAATTAAATTCGACAGAGTAAAAGGTAAAAAGCAATACTTGGAAAACAAAAAATAGGTTGGGACAAATATAAAGGGAAAGAGGCGGTTTTTTTTTCAGTGTTCACTCTCTGGTTTTGTGTAGTTAACAGGGAGACATGTGATGCAGGGTTTACTGTTTCAGAGGTTTTCTTGCTAAGATTTGGGGAATGGGAAAGCTTCCGTTGTTTTTTTAAAATTGATTCAAAACACCCCAAGTGCTGATTAAAGGGCATTCGTGTGCGGAAATAGTTTTTTTTTTCACAAATTTGGGGGTTCTCTGAATTTTCAAAAATGATTGGTGGAATTTCGGTTTGTACACAGGCTTTGTTTAAGTTGTCGTTCCACATGCTTATGTTTCATTGAGGGGGGTATCGGGTTTTTTCTTGCTTTTCACCACAATCTTGTCACTCTACCTTTATATACCCCTGTGCCTTTATTTTTGGCTTGATAAAGTCCGGGAAAGGCGAAACGTGCCACAATAAATGTCACATTAGTTGCACTTGTGTCCTTTTATTTACATATTGTCGGAATTCTCCCAACTTTTATTAAAGGGGCGAAAGCTGTAGGGTTATAAGGGGGATCCCTGCAGAGTTGGCTGGGGGATGTCCTAGGAATATTTGTAGCAGGTGCGGTAAAAGGGGTGAAATAGTTTTTTTGCAGCTTTAGCTGTTGGATGCCACGGCATTTGCGGTGTAAGCTGTTGAATACACTTAGGGAGACTTGTAGTATGCCCCTAGCTGAAGGGTAAAATTAGGAACCGCAAGAAGGGCGGCGGGGATTAACCACGGCTTGGACATACAATAAGTAATTTTTATTATTTGCAGGTAAGTGAAAGTTATACATCGTGGGACAGATTCACTCAGCACAAGGTAAGTTCATGTTTTCCAATTTGGCTTTGCCCTTTTTCCACCGGTACGAATTTGCGCAGAGAGGGAAGGGAGAGAAATTGTTGCAATCTGGGTTTTAAAAAGTGTGATAAATATTTTCCCATTTTGATGGAATCTTAAATCACAACAACTTCACCAAAAAAATTATCAGACTCTTACTTTTCCTTCCCACTTTCTTGGACATCCATGCCCCCAGGATTTTATACTTTGTGGGGTTAGGTTAAAAATATTTTAACTCTCCCCCCCCGGGGAAATAGTCTGTTTTTCCAACCCTCCTTATTTAAGGCCCCAAAGGGTGCCCTTTTCCATAAATTAGAGATAGAACCTTCTTGCAACTAAGAGTTAAACAACTGGAGATCGCCAAACTCCCTCCTGGGTGACAACAAAGTTTTCCAATTTTTTTGCTTTTTAAATATTTCAAAGCGCATTCCCCTCACATCCCATTTTACATAACGTACTTAATTACTCCCGAATTTTTTGTTTAAACTAATTAACGTTCACGCGGTTAGAAAAATTATTGGAGTAGCCATTATAAGGTAAAATCTCCCACTTAATTTTTCTTCAAAAAGGAACCGTTATTTTGGGTGAATCTGAAAATAGTGGGTTGGGGGACACGCCTCACCCCCCTACCCCTTTCACATTTTCTTCTGCTTTTTCCCTCCATCGTGTAACTGTGTTCAACACTGAGTGTGGAAACCCTTCTTATTTTGTCCCCCGGGTTAGGCAATTTTCATTTTTTTCAAAGATTTTATTACTGAAGAGTTGTAGGAAAATAGGGGGGCCAACTAGGGGGCAATTCTTCCTAGGTTTTCCATTATCAAAAATTTCCGTGAACAAAAGACTAAAGAAGAGTAGGCTGTTTGGGAAAGAAAATTTTGATAAAAAGTCGGTGTTACACTAGTGGGTTTAGCCCTTGATTTTATAACATGATACACGTAGATTTTCAGTGTTTTTTTTTACCGTCTTGGGTCAGCACTGTGGGGCCGTTTGTTATAGTTCCTCAAGAGTTTGTCTAGCAGATCGCTCAAGGGAAGGTTGGGTCGTGGCACCGCGTAAGTTTTCCCTTTGGGAGGCGGGGGCCCTAAGCAAATTTTTAACATTAGATCTTTTATTATACCATAGGGGGGGGTATAGTCATTTAACCTGATAAATCAATATTTCTTGTACTGGGGGGGACATTTTAATTACATAGGACATCAACTTCTAAGGTAGCCGTCCCAACCTAACTGGCAGAAAAAACCCCGGAGTGGGAACAGCTATTTGGGTTCTACCCCTATGTCCCAAATTTCCCTGGTTAGTCCCTTTCCTATGAGCAACATTTCGACGCGTTTTCATTCACCCTAGGGCCCCCATACAAAAAATCAAAAATTTTATGCGGTTTTCAAGAAATTTACAAATTTTACTTTTGTATTTGGTATAAGAAAATAAGATACCTGTTATATCAAGCAAATGTCCAAACTTGGGTTTTTAAAAAAACAAGTGAACTGTAGATTTAAATCCAATGTACCCTGTTAACCCTTTTGGGGTTAGTTCCAGGGCCCTTTAGTGTATCCATACCTCTTTCCCCTACCCTACCAGCTGGATAGGGGTGCACAATAAACTAATGGGGGCCCAAGACGTTCTTACTGTTTTTTTTCGACTTTCCCGCAAAAAAAAAACGAATGGCTGAGTATGCACAGCCGTTAGTGCCATTGTGCCATTCCGGCTAAAGGGACACCTGCCAGATTTTTATTTTTCCCAAACACTTCCCAACTGCACTTGCTAAATCATTTTAATCAGTTGAGACAGGGGATTACCTGCAGCGTTTAAAATTTTCCTATTTACTTTTTCCCGTTGAGTCTGGTGGGATTTCCTTTACTTCCCCCTTGGACTAGGTCTGTGCTACCCATACGGGTTTGTTGTTCATTTAGATTGTGGCAATTTCCCCAGACGTGTCGAGTCTCGGTGGTCACCTTGGCTAATTTCTACGAATGTAATTTTCTAATTTTGTCAAAGATCAAGGTTTTGAGGTGGCTTAGCTATGATCGCTCCTGAGGTCTCATATTGTGTACAGTTAGAGCAGTGGTTCCCAAACTTTTTCATCTTGTTACCCAATTTAACATGTCACATAAAGCATGTTACCCCTTTCACAAAATGTTGTTATTATTGATATATATGGCTAAACGTGAACGTATACAGCCTCGCATACTCTGCTAATCCTAGCAAAACCATTGAAAACGTATGAACTACACATACATTTTATATAAAATTAATAATAGCTACAAATTCACAGTAACAGTGGGTAAATACTAACTATATACTGCACAGGGCAGTACACATACATATCAGCTTATGTCTACCTCGGCTGATGCTCACAGATAAACTGACAGTGTGAAATAGAGGCAGCCTCAGGAAGTGAGTGACGCATACTGGACAGGTCGATCTGGGCTACTGAGTGACTTTTGTCCTGAAGCATACTTGTCAAAATACTTTTGGGTTTCCACACACTTAGCTATATATTTCTTCTTTTCTAATACTGTATATTAGTTTTTGATGTTTATTGTTATTTGGTTTAACTTTATTACTTACTTATAATAGGTTTACTTTACAACTTTATATACTAAGACAAAGTTAACAATAATCCTCATACCGGGTACCGCATTGTTTTCTTGATTTTCAGAATTCATAACTTTTTTTCTGTCACCCCTCCATTACCTCCCAAAAATGGTTAAATTACCCCCAGGGGGTAATTTACCCCCAGTTTGGGAACCACTGCTCTAGAGGTTAAATTGTGTTTAAAACCTCTCAAATAGGAGTAGAAATTGTAGGTACAATGCTGCAGAATGTGAGATGACATCTTTGCTCTGTGGCCTCATGACTCAGTCTCTTCCAACCTTTTCTTGAAGCTCTTAATAATCTTGCCCCTTCCATTAAGATTAAAGCTGAATGGGAATCTAATTCCTTGCTTCCTTTCCTCGATGTCCATGCCCACCGCTCAGACAGAGGCTTTTCCTTTTCTGTTTACCGCAAACCTATGCACAGTTCATGTACATTCACTACTTTTCCTATCATGCTTCCCCTGTCAATAAAGTGCTCTTATCTCCCTCTTTCTCCGTGCCCTCCGCATCTGTGATCCTCAGTTCCTTCCAGCAGAAATTTCCAGTCTTCATAATTCGTTTTCCCGTCTTGGCTACCCTTCCCATTTCATAGACTCTGCCCTCTCACGTGCTAAACATAATTTCTTCTCTCCCAAACTCTCTACTCCTGGGAACTCTTCTGTCCTCTGCCTTACCTACATTTCCGGTCTTTCTAATCTCAACAACTCTCTCCGCTCCTTAGACATCAAACTTACTTTCCGCCAGACTAACACTCTTCACACTAATCTCGTTCATACCTCTTCTCCCTCTACAGATGTTCCTGGTGTCTGCTGTATTTCTTGCTCCTCCTGTCCTCTTCAGTACTTTCGAGAAACTGACCGATCTCTTTCTGACAGACTTAGGGAGCACAAAAATAGTGTTAGGCTTGCCAACATTAACGATGCTCTTTTCTGTCACATCAGAGATCACAGCCATCCTATTGCCTTGTCTTCTGCTAAAACTGTCTGGTTGAATCCTCCCTAATACACAACTTTCCTTGTATGAATCTTAGTCCTGGCTTCGTCTCTGTAGATGCCTTCCTCTCCCACTACATTGTAAAATGCTCCAAGCTTCAGAACACCTGTGACTTAACCTGATTCCTCCTCTTTCTTCTTCTCACTCCTTCCCTTTCCTCTTTCCTTTTTCTCTTCTGGGTTGTCTCTCCCCCCACTTCTGTGTTCTTGCCCTCCCTCTGTGGGCACCTAGCTCCCTTGAAGTGCTCCCCTTTCTTAGTATTTGACTGGCTCCCCCTTTCTTCCCCACCACTAGTTCCTTCCGCCTCCACCACCACTACTACTACTACTACTACTACTACTACCACTACCACTACTACTACTACCACTACTACTACTACCACTACTACTACTACCACTACTACTACTACCACCACCACCACCATCACCACTTCCTGCCTATATATACCCGTCCTACTCTACTTCTCGTTAGTGTGACTTTGTAATGGTCTGAGTCGGACCGAAACGTCGTCGTAAGCTCCTCTCTTCTATGTGCGGGTTATTTGTGCTGTGTCATGGTTTAAAGAACCGAGCTGGTTGGTAAATAAAGTTAATTGACCTGTACAAAAAGCATATGTTGTTCTTGTGACCACTACTGTGACCACCGCTCCAATAGTTTGTCCCATTAGCCATTGATATAAATAGGTATTCTTCTTTACCCAAACTAATCAATGTAACTAAGTTGGTGTTTAAATTTCTAAACAAAATGAATATCTCATATAAATTTTCACATTCTCTTGAATATTGGATACAGAGGGTATAGGAAGAAATCTTCGGAAATGAAGTTAAATTAATGATGGAAAGAAAAATTGTGAAAGGTTCAATAATAGAGAAATTGGGGGTGTATTTAGAGAATAATGTAACTAGGTGCAGAGGAAGGTTACAAAATGCTGAACTGGGTTAATATGCTAAACACCCTATCTTACTGCCCAAAACTCATCATCTAAAAATTTTGATTGTTTTAAATCCCCATAAAATATGTAATGCATGGTGGGGTACAAGATACCTTAAACTGTATTAGGGAAACATTCTGGATTCCACAAGGATGGCAAAGTGTAAAAAGTGTTATTAAATCTTGTGTAATATTTCACTGTGTGGATGCCAGACCCTATATGTACCCAGGTCCTCCACCTTTGCCAAAGGAGCATGTACAATTAGTGAAACTATATGATGTAACAGGTGTAAACTATAGTGGTCCAATTATTTTAAGAGGTGCTTCCGATGGTCTTCCACTGAAAGTGTATGTATGCTTGTTCACTTATATTGCTACCTGGAGTTTACCTGGAGTTACCTGGAGAGAGTTTCGGGGGTCAACGCCCCCGCGGCCCGGTCTGTGACCAGGCCTCCTGGTGGATCAGCCCCTGATCAACCAGGCTGTTGCTGCTGGCTGCACGCAAACCAACGTACGAGCCACAGCCCGGCTGATCAGGAACTGACTTTAGGTGATTGTCCAGTGCCAGCTTGAAGACTGCCAGGGGTCTGTTGGTAATCCCCCTTATGTATGCTGGGAGGCAGTTGAACAGTCTCGGGGCCCCTGACACTTATTGTATGGTCTCTTAACGTGCTAGTGACACCCCTGCTTTTCATTGGGGGATGGTGCATCGTCTGCCAAGTCTTTTGCTTTCGTAGTGAGTGATTTTCGTGTGCAAGTTCGGTACTAGTCCCTCTAGGATTTTCCAGGTGTATATAATCATGTATCTCTCCCTCCTGCATTCCAGGGAATACAGGTTTAGAAACCTCAAGCGCTCCCAGTAATTGAGGTGTTTTATCTCCGTTATGCGGGCCGTGAAAGTTCTCTGTACATTTTCTAGGTCGGCAATTTCACCTGCCTTGAAAGGTGCTGTTAGAGTGCAGCAATATTCCAGCCTAGATAGAACAAGTGACCTGAAGAGTGTCATCATGGGCTTGGCCTCCCTAGTTTTGAAGGTTCTCATTATCCATCCTGTCATTTTTCTAGCAGATGCGATTGATACAATGTTATGGTCCTTGAAGGTGAGATCCTCCGACATAATCACTCCCAGGTCTTTGACGTTGGTGTTTCGCTCTATTTTGTGGCCAGAATTTGTTTTGTACTCTGATGAAGATTTAATTTCCTCATGTTTACCATATCTGAGTAATTGAAATTTCTCATCGTTGAACTTCATATTGTTTTCCCCCAGCCCACTGAAAGATTTGGTTGATGTCCGCCTGGAGCCTTGCAGTGTCTGCAATGGAAGACACTGTCATGCAGATTCGGGTGTCATCTGCAAAGGAAGACACGGTGCTGTGGCTGACATCCTTGTCTATGTCGGATATGAGGATGAGGAACAAGATGGGAGCTAGTACTGTGCCTTGTGGAACAGAGCTTTTCACCGTAGCTGCCTCGGACTTTACTCTGTTGACGACTACTCTCTGTGTTCTGTTAGTGAGGAAATTATAGATCCATCGACCGACTTTTCCTGTTATTCCTTTAGCACGCATTTTGTGCGCTATTACGCCATGGTCACACTTGTCGAAGGCTTTTGCAAAGTCTGTATAATATTACATCTGCATTCTTTTTGTCTTCTAGTGCATTTAGGACCTTGTCGTAATGATTTCCAATAGTTGAGACAGACAGGAGCGACCTGTTCTAAACCCATGTTGCCCTGGGTTGTGTAACTGATGGGTTTCTAGATGGGTGGTGATCTTGCTTCTTAGGACCCTTTCAAAGATTTTTATGATATGGGATGTTAGTGCTATTGGTCTGTAGTTCTTTGCTATTGCTTCACTGCCCCCTTTGTGGAGTGGGGCTATGTCTGTTGTTTTTTAGTAACTGAGGGACGACCCCCGTGTCCATGCTCCCTCTCCATAGGATGGAAAAGGCTCGTGATAGGGGCTTCTTGCAGTTCTTGATGAACACAGAGTTCCATGAGTCTGGCCCTGGGGCAGAGTGCATGGGCATGTCATTTATCGCCTGTTCGAAGTCATTTGGCGTCAGGATAACATCGGATAGGCTTGTGTTAATCAAATTTTGTGGCTCTCTCATAAAAAATTCATTTTGATCTTCGACTCTCAGTCTGTTAGCGGCTTGCTAAAAACTGAGTCATATTGGACTTGAGTAGCTCACTCATTTCCTTGCTGTCATCTGTGTAGGACCCATCTGTTTAAGTAGGGGCCCAATACTGGACGTTGTTCTCGATTTTGATTTGGCATAGGAGAAGAAATACTTTGGGTTTCTTTCGATTTCATTTATGGCTTTTAGTTCTTCCCGCGATTCCTGACTCCTAAAGGATTCTTTTAGCTTAAGTTCGATGCTTGCTATTTCTCTGACCAGTGTCTCCCTACGCATTTCAGATATATTGACCTCTTTTAGCCGCTCTGTTATTCTTTTCCGTCGCCTGTAAAGGGAGCGCCTGTCTCTTTCTATTTTACATCTACTCCTCCTTTTTCTTAGAGGAATAAGCCTTGTGCATACATCGAGTGCCACTGAGTTAATCTGTTCTAGGCATAAGTTGGGGTCTGTGTAGCTTAGTGTATCTTCCCAGCTTATATCGGTTAGGACTTGGTTTACTTGGTCCCACTTATGTTTTTGTTATTGAAGTTGAATTTGGTGAATGCTCCCTCGTGACTAGTCTCATTTTGTCGGTCTGGGGCTCCACGCATACATGTCTGAACCTCAATTATGTTGTGATCTGAGTACATTGTTTTTGATATGGTGACATTTCTTATCAGATCATCATTGTTAGTGAAGATGAGGTCTAGTGTATTCTCCAGTCTAGTAGGCTCTATTATTTGCTGGTTTAAATTGAATTTTGTGCAGAGATTTAAAAGCTCGTGTGAGTGTGAGTTTTCATCAGAGCTGCCTCCTGGTGTTATTACTGCAACAATATTATTTGCTATATTCCTCCATTTTAGGTGCCTTAAGTTGAAATCCCCCAGGAGCAAGATGTTGGGTGCAGGAGCTGGAAGAATTTTTCAGACAGTGGTCAATTTTTAAACAGCTGTTCCTGGAATTGCTGGGATGTTGCATCCGGAGGCTTGTAGACTACCACAATGACTAGGTTTTGGTTCTCGACCTTTACTGCTAAAACTTCCACTACATCATTTGAGGCATTAAGCAGTTCTGTGCAAACAAGTGACTCTGCAATGTACAGGCCAACCCCCCCCCTTTTTGCCTGTTCACTCTGTCACCTCTGTATAGGTTGTAACCTGGGATCCATATTTCGTTGTCCAAGTGATCCTTATGTGGGTCTCAGTGAAAGCCGCGAACAATTGCCTTTGCCTCTGCAAGCAGTCCACGGATGAAAGGTATTTTGTTGTTTGTTGCTGGCTTTAGACCCTGTATATTTGCAAAGAAGAATGTTATCGGACTGGTGGTATTGTTGGTACTGGGGGGGGGATTTTTTTTCCGGCATTAGTATCTGTATCTGTTGGTTTGGAGTGGAGGCCATCGACTGTGGTTCCACTCCAGGAATGACTGGATTTGGTGTACGATTTCTGCCATTTCCTGCCAGTTTTTTTCTCTCTCCTGGCACTAAAAAACCTCTCCCTCTTGAGTGGCTGTGGCTACCCAGGTTTTCCCATGGCCTGGATGTTTTGTATCTTTTTGTCCCCTTTAGATGGTATGCCTGGCAATTTAAGTTATAGCACAGTCTTTCCTGTACTGAAGAGGTACACATTTCAGGGTGAAAAAGCTTACAGGAAGGGAGTTTGCATTTTCTGTTGTCATATGGGCATGGCATTTTCTAGGGTGGTCATAGTTGCATGTCCCATCTGTTTTTCCAGATTTCCCATGCCAGCAGATACCAAGTGCATAGTATGTGCACAGGCTTGGTTTCCGCTTGCCTTGGGTTTCTGTGACTGTATTCCCTGTTGGTGCATGTTTCCCTGTCTTACTTCTATCATCCCTAGCACCAACAATGGAGCTCCCACCAGTTGTTTTTGGTAATTTATCCTCAGTATTGCTATTGGAGTCCTCTTGTTGCTATTTCCTGCGGTATTTCTAGTTTGCAATATTGGTTTTATCTTATCTTTGACTACACTTGTTTCCCTACTATGGCTCCTGTCCCCTATGAGGTCATTTATATGTATTCCTTCCTGCGTATAATTCCCGACTACCTGGACAAAATCTCCAGCTTCACCATTACTGTCTCCCAGGACAGCACCTCCAGCTTCACCATTACTGTCTCCCAGGACAGTATCTCCAGCTTCACCATTACTGTCTCCCAGGACAGTATCTCCAGCTTCACCATTTCTGTCTCCCAGGACAGCACCTCCAGCTTCACCATTTCTGTCTCCCAGGACAGCACCTCCCGCTTCACCATTACTGTCTCCCAGGACAGCACTATCAGCCCCACATTTACTGACTACCAGGACATCACCTCCAGCCTTACAGTTTGTGACTACATGGCCAGTATCAAGGGCAGTACCATTCATCCCAGACTTTTTATGTTCCCATCTGTTGTAGAAAGCTTCCAGGTTTTCTATGAAAGCAGCTTTGATGTTGTCCTCTTTTAATACCCTTGTGATTTTAGTCCACAGATTTTCCTCATTTGGGCATACCCAAAAACACTTCCTGTTTTTAATACTGCTTGTAGCTAGTTCTGGGATATCTGCACAAGGGCGTGACACCAATTTCCACAAAAATGACAATTTATCCATGTGGAAGCCCGTTTGTTTGACTGACCACAGACTACACACAGCTTCATAATGATTTGAATGGTTGATTTACTGCAATTCTACTAGCAACCTCTTGAATATTCTATTAATAACCTCCTTAAATGAAGCTCTAGCTATTTGTATTTCTGTTTCTAACTGTTTTTGTATATTGGACAGCTTATCGTCACGTTCCTGATTCTTAATGTTTGTGTTTATAGGGCGCCTACAACCCCATCCGTTTACAGTCTGCTTTATTGTCCAACGAAACCGTTTGAAACCAGTCCCGGGTTCGGACCAGTCAAGGGTTCGGACTAGTCGATCTGATCTGATCAGTGGGTCACTTATTTAAACATACTGGTCGGTGATTTGAGCTAGCACATGAAGGCTCTACTGGAAATTATCTACCCGAGTAATATGTGATTTGACTGATACAAAAGTATAACTTGCGTGTTGAAGAAAACGGTGACTGCTGGCACTCCTACAATGACGAACGGTCGACCTCCACCCTCGACCTCCTACTAGGGCAGTTCATTTAGAAGTGGCTCAGGACTTGTCTGCAGAACAGTTTACACAGCCGTTTCGAAAATTTGCAGCTAGGAGATCCTGTCCGAGATTGATGATTTCGGATAATGCCACCAATTTTGAAGCGGGTGCTCAACACTTGATAGAATTAAATAAGAGTAACGATGTTCAATCTCTGTTAACCCAGAGAGGGTGTACCTGGAAATTTATTACTCCTAGAGCCCCTTGGAAGGAGGGGCTGTACAAAAGACTGATAGGCACAGTGAAGAGGAGTCTCTGTAAAGTACTACACAGGAAGAGAATTAATTTGGAGGAATTTCGTGCAGTGTTGGTGGAGGCAGAGAATCGGATAAACAATCGGCCTCTCTCATATATGAGTGATACACCTGATGCACATGTATTAACACCTTCTCACCTAATATGTGAAAGGAAATTGGAAGCTGCCCCTGTCTATAGAGATAATCCTGAAGAAAGTGATGAAGATTACAACGATGCTGCAGTGTTGTGTGATAAATTTAACATGTTAAATAAAGTAATTGATCATTGGTCTTATGTGTGGCTTAAGGAATATCTTACACTACGTGAACACTTTTATGGTGGGACTGAGGAAGTAAATTGACAGAACATTCAACCAGGCAACATTGTGTTAATTGATACTGAACAGCATCGAACGTTGTGGCCTCTGGGCAAGGTATTGACATTGTACCCAGATGCACAAGGTGTTGTCTGGAATGTCAAAGTGTTGTGTCGTGGCCAGGAAAGTTTGCGCACAATTAATAAATTGATTCCCTTGGAATTAAATGGTATTCACTCACTCAAATGTAAATGAAAATCGAAGGGAAAGTGACATGAGTGATACTGAAGTAGTGTCGACCAAGTTATGCAAGAAGATGAAATAGTAAGGCCTACTAGGAAAACAGCAACTCAAGCCAGAACTGGCTGGAATCATCTCCTAGAGGAAGGAGAAATTGGAGTCGTTTAGCAACGAACTCCGCCCGGCCCAGTGTGGAAAATATTGTATATTTTCCGAAAATACAGTGTATTTTGTACGTAAATTGGTGAAACATATTGTAGTTAATAAAAATTAATGTGTAAATAAAAAAATCAGCGAGAGTGTTAGCATCGCTTGGAGGAGAGGCCATTGTTTTGAACTGGGCAAGAAAGTCGTTAGGAAAAATCGGAAGAATTTTCGTCGCTCTAGAGGTTAAATTGTGTTTAAAACCTCCCAAACAGGAGCAGAAATTGTTTGTTTCTCACATTCTGCAGGACTGCAGAATGTGAGAAACCAATAATTGGACAGGACTCCGAAATTAGATGGGAAAAGAGATAATAAGTACACCGTCCCCAGATAAAGTAATGTTATATAAAATGTTGAAATTTTTGGCCAGTATTTTCTTCATATTTTAGGCAGGGGTTTGTGTATGACACACCAAGTAATCTCCAGACAAATTGGTGAGTGTTATTATTAAAAATTCTCTTTCAATGTATATATTCATTAACTAAATTTAACATACAGTCCACATATTTATATTAATGTTTTACCATAATTCCTGGTGATGTATATTTCATTTGAAATTATAGGTCCAGAGTGACTTTGTGGAGATTGAGGTAGGTATCGAATGGGGACATTTTTTGCGACCTAGAATGTCCTAAAATTCCTACATGTCTCTGTAACCTTGATAAAGAATAATTATCTTTGTTACTATTTACTGGTATGTATCTTATGAGGTTCATCCAGGTAATTTTAATTTTCCATAAGTATTGTAGTTAATGTACTTGTCAAAGGGCAGAGCAGCAGTACAATTTTGAGCTCTGCCTATCAAAGCTGTGTGCAACAATGTTGCCTAGTGCTTACGTGGCCAATTCATTGCATGTGCATGATTCTCAAAAACATTGAAATAAGTGTCTAAGTCACTTTCAAAGAACCTAGGAACCATAAAGGCAGCTTTTTGCACGTTGAATGTGTCCTGTGTTGTACTACAAGGTTTATCTTTCGAGACGAACAATCTCTTTATGGAAATCTTCTTCGTTCAATTTCCTGTGTCTCTTTGCAGTCTGCAACTTAATTAGGCATTCCATCCTCTCAAACTGATCCTGAGAAATAGGACCAGTGGACAACTGAGGAATAAGGAAACTAACGAATGAATCTGGACGTTCATTAGGTCGGGCGCCTTGTCCAGTCATTCCTAGATATCCTAGATCTAGTCTAGGATAGCTATGTACAGGTGTAGCATACGGGGTACTAGTATGAGGTTACGCCATACTGCCTGTTACACTCTGTGATATTGTCTCAGTCAGGCTAGAAGGGATGAGCGTAAACTGGGCTACAACTGGCTCATACACTTCTGCCTTAGTCGCTCTCTCTAAATCATCAATCAGGGACATATTTTCTAATTGTGATACTAGGTTCTCCGAATCAGAATCTGATGAACCAGAAATCTCTGGTTGAGCAGGTAACAATATATTACTTTAATAAATGCTCTGACAGTTTCTGTAGAGTAATTTTTTGTGATACCTTGCATCAAGATATTTGGCTATTTGCCAGCACGTCTGAAGTTTTAAATTACTTAACTTCGACAAATTCTGAGGGTCAATTAAATGTTTCACAACGATATCCACCACGAAAGTAAGTACACAGGAGAGAGATCATAGGAATCTGCAATCCTTATAAGTATTTACTTCACAAGTTATATTAGTGTTGACTGTTTAGAGCTCATTGGATCAAGAGACTCGGACAAATACATACATCCATACATCTCTCCCCCCTCTTCTCTCTCTCTCTCTTCTCTCTCTCTCTCTCTCTCTCTCTCTCTCTCTCTCTCTCTCTCTCTCTCTCTCTCTCCCTCCCTCTCCCCTTTCCCTCCTCCCCCCTCTCTCTCTCTCTCTCTCTCTGTTTTTCCACACAAGGTTTGACAAGGTAAGGTTAGGATCCCTAGCTGTATTGACAAGCTAAGAGCTGTTACCTACATCAGCTCCTTTGAAAGCGTTTCTGTTGTTATGAGACTTACAAGCAGGGAAAAAGATGAAGATGGAGCCATCTGTGGGCCAGCATTTTCAGTTGATCAATTGACTTTATCACGTTAACATCATAATGCTGTACGAATGTGTTCTAGACTAGAGTCATTCTTGGGATAAATGATCTCAAATGAAGTGATGTTCTCTCTCTTCTTTCTCTTCCTCTCCCTCTCTCCTTCTCCCTCTCTTCCTCTCTATAGCAGGCTAGAGAGGACACAGAAGGACAACTAATCTCGTACCATCACCAACAAACAAACCACAGGAAAAAAGACACAAAACACTTAAGAATTTCTCCCTTAAGAAGTGGAGACTACAATGAGATCTCATTCAAACCTGTGAGATATTGAATGGAATTATTACTCTCAAACGGGAAGAACATTATGCAGTGCAATATGAATCAATATCTGGAAACACTGACATGAAGCTAAAGCAAGAGATGCAACAAAGTGATTCATGAACCTGCCTTATAAGCACTTTGTAAATATGTAAATCAGCTAGATATTATGATGGGATATACTGGAAAAATGGTATTCCTAATATGTATTTAGAACTATACCAGGATGAACGGTTAACAATAAGCAACCCAAATTAATAATATAGTAGTGCAGGAACTGGAGGTGGCAGTAGCGATTATGACAGTCATAGCGGTGGTACACACTGCACCACAGTGGTACACACTGCACCACAGTGGTACACATTGCACCACAGTGGTACACACTGCACCACAGTGGTACACACTGCACCACAGTGGTACACACTGCACCACAGTGGTACACACTGCACCACAGTGGTACACACTGCACCACAGTGGTACACACTGCACCACAGTGATACACACTGCACCACAGACTCCAGAAGTAGTAGTAACTATAAACAGAGCCCCTAGTACTTTCATTTTTGAGCACAGATGTGCAGAACACGAGTAGCTAATGCAGGATTATTACGTGGAGGATGGTGTCCGTGGCCTTACATCCACTTCCATCTCTCCGATAAGTTTTGTGTCATTTTTGTTAAATGGTAAGATATATTTACCCCCTGTTTCATAATGGCATTGATCAGAGCAAGTGAATAGTAGGAAGAGTACCTTTTGCTTTACCATTTTTTATCATAAACATCTAGAAAATATACGACAGTCCTTAATTTAGAAAGAGTCGGACAGTTGTCAACAGAAAACCTCCAGTGTATAAAATCGTGAAATTTTCATTGTTAAAATGTCAGCGGTTGTGAGGATCACAATAAACGTAATCGATATTCCAGACATGACTTGATTTATCCAGTGTTGTTGTTGCTGCTGCAAGATGCGTCTCTTTTGTCAAGTGGCGCCACTCAGCACCTCGCAGGCTGACTAGTGATTTTTTTTTGTCTTACTGGCGCAAACATCCACGTACCAGAAAGAAATTTATTCAACACAAAATTTTGAAATTTCTCATTACTTTTTATGAATTGAGAAAATATGAAGCAATAATGCATCCTTGAACCCATGACTCAGTCTACAAAGACTATGTGTATTTTCTCGTGAAATATTCATAATTAATGAAATCGTATATTAAAGCAAAATATTTTTGTTTCAGATTTCTCAAAATCTGAATTGATAAAGCCACTGGATGGCGAAACATCTACAATAAAGATAACCAGATGTTGCACAAGTGTCTTAACTTTCATCCACGGTGGTGTTACTCCCACTCCAGCCTCCCTGACAGAAGTCACGGTGGTGTTATTCCCACTCCAGCCTCCCTGACAGTAGCTACGGTAATGTTATTCCCACTCCAGCCTCCCTGACAGAAGTCACGGTGGTGTTATTCCCACTCCGGCCTCCCTGACAGAAGTCACGGTGGTGTTATTCCCACTCCGGCCTCCCTGACAGAAGTCACGGTGGTGTTATTCCCACTCCGGCCTCCCTGACAGAAGTCACGGTGGTGTTATTCCCACTCCAGCCTCCCTGACAGAAGTCACGGTGGTGTTATTCCCACTCCCGCCTCCCTGACAGAATCACGGGTGGGTTATTCCCACTCCGGCCTCCCTGACAGAAGTCACGGTGGTGTTACTCCCACTCCAGCCTCCCTGACAGTAGTCACGGTGGTGTTACTCCCACTGCAGCCTCTAAGCAGTCACGGTAGTGTTCTTATTTGTGATCATACACCAGAGTTAACACTGAACCAACTAGAAATATTTCATTCGCTGAGCGAACTGCGAAGAAAATACAGTACAGTAGTTCACGTTGTACAGTAGTTCACGTTGGTCTTCTTATTTCTGACTGACTAGGTAGCGTTAGGATATATTCCACCTGTGGTCCAAATTGTTAAGTGTTATTAAAAGATTATTTAATATGTTCAACATATGCTGCGTTAATGTTCATATTTGTAACAGACTCCACCACGTTTCTGTTTGTCAAGTCAAACCCAATTCATACAGTACACACAAAATTATACCAGAATTACTTATACCAGAATTAATTATACCAGAATTACTTACACTAGAATTAATTATACCTGAATTACTTATACCAGAATTAATTATACCAGAATTAAATATTAATAACTAATTTTAGGTCTCGCTTAAGGAACTTAGATGCACTCTTTCCCCATGGGCCAAGGGTCTCTGAGCCTATGGGAACAAACATATAATGATGGGCAAGTTCTTCATATTTTCTAGACTTTTGTGACTCCCTGAAGCTGGCGGCTGTCCCTCCTTCTTCCCTGGTGTATTGAAGATAGGTATCAGCCAAGGTAGATGCACATGTATAGTCCCACACCACCTGCTTACCGTCTGTCCAGGCTTGAAGTGTGATACCTTCTGGACGCTTCTGGTTGCCATCAGATCTGCATAGTTGGGGTGGCTCCCTTACTGCTGGACATCCGGCTGTTGTGAGGCTCCTCTTGAGAATTTTATTAACCTCCTCATGTCTTCAAGTCTTTCCCTCGGATTTACGGCACACAAGACCATGGTACCCGAATCGGTCTGCTGCTTCACTGCCACAAATACACCTGTGTTCGGCGAGAATAGGGGCGGCAAGTCGAAGGGCAACACCAATGTGGAAGGTCTGTGGGTCGATCCGTGTGCCATATATATATATATATATATATATATACACCATATGGCCTAGTGGCAAGGTGATGCATACATTGTGCTGTTTCTGGAGGCGGCACAAGGTTCATAGGGTCTAGTCCTGGCCTGCCGCAGTTTGGTAAATGAGATATATATATATATATATAAAATATATATATTTTATATATATAAATATATATAAATAATATATATAAAATATATGTAGTAGGTGGTAGACAGCATCCACCCAGTGAAGTACAAACCGTCCTGCCAAAATGACGTGAAACAGAAACCTGTAACTGTTTTGCATGATGGTAGGATTGCTGGTGTCTTTTCTGTCTCATAAACACGCTAGATAACAGGATATCTTGCTACTTTCCAAATTACACTTTGGTCACACTTCACAGACATGCACATGCATATATATATACATACATCTAGGTTTTCTCCCTTTTTCTACATAGCTCTTGTTCTTCTTTATTTCTTCTATTGTCCATGGGGAATGGGAAAAGAATCTTTCCTCCGTAAGCCCTGCGTGTCGAAAGAGGCGACTAAAATGCCGGGAGCAATGGGCTAGTAACCCCTTCTCCTGTAGACATTTACTAAAAAAGAGAAGAAGAAAAACTTCATAAAAATGGGATGCTTGAATGTGCGTGGGTGTAGTGCGGATGACAAGAAACAGATGATTGCTGATGTATGAATGAAAGAGAAGTTGGATGTCCTGGCCTAAGCGAAACAAAGCTGAAGGGGGTAGGGAGTTTCGTGGGGAGAAATAAATGGGATTAAATCTTGAGTATCTGAGAGAGTTAGAGCAAAGAAGGGGGGAGCAGTAATGTTAAATGATCGTTATGGGAAGGAGAAAAGAGAATATGAATGTGTAAAGCAAAAATTATTGGGGTTAAAGTAAAGGTTGGATGCGAGAAGTGGGTTTATAATAAACCCTGTATGCACCTGGGGAAGAGAGGAATGCAGAGGAGAGAAGAGATTTGGGAGAAAGTTAAGTGAATGTATAGGAGCCTTTGAACCAAGTGAGAGTGTAATTGTGGTAGGGGACTTGAATGCTAAAGTAGGAGAAACTTTTAGAGAGGGTGTGGTAGGTAAGTTTGGGGTGCCAGGTGTAAATGATAATGGAGCCCTTTGATTGAACTTTGTATAGAAAGGGGTTTAGTTATATGGTAATACATATTTTAAGAAAAGAGGATAAATAAGTATACAAGATATGATGTAGGGCGAAATGACAGTAGTTGTTGGTTTTTGTATTGGTAGATAAAAAACTGTTGAGTAGACTTCAGGATGTACATGTTTATAGAGGGCCACAGATATATCAACCACTTTCTAGTTGTAGCTACACTGAGAGTAAAAGGTAAATTTGGGATACAAGGGGAATAGAAGCATCAGGAAGAGAGAGGTGAAGGTTTATAAACTAGATGGGGAGGCAGATAGGGAAAGATATAAACACTATTGGAGGATAGAGGGCTAATGAGAGCATAGGCAATGGGGTCGAAGAGGTATGGGGTAGGTTTAAAATGTAGTGTTAGAGTGTTCAGCAAAGTTTGTGGTTACAGGAAAGTGGGTGTGTGGAGGCAAGAGGAGCGATTGGTGGAAATGATGATGTAAAGAGAGTAGTTTAAGGGAGAAAAAGTTAGCATATGAGAATTTTTACAAAGTAGAATGATGCAAGGGAGGGAAGAGTAATGGAGAAAAAGAGAGAGGTTAAGAGAGTGGTGAAGCAATGTAAAAAGAGAGCAAAATGAGAGAGTGGGTGAGATGTTATCAACAAATTTTTGGAAAATAAGAAAAATTTTGGGGTGAGATTAACAAGTTAAAGGGAAAACCTAGAGAACAAATGGATTTGTCCCGTTAAAAATAGGAGAGGGGAGTTATTAAATGGAGAGTTAGGTATTGGGAAGATGGAGGGGAAAATTTTGAGGAATGTTAAATGTTGATGAAGATAGGGAAGCTGTGATTTCGTGTATAGGGCAAGGAGGAATAACATCTTTTAGGGTGAGGAAGAGAAGTTGTGAGTGTGGGGGGAAATTCGTGAGGCAGTAGGTAAAATGAAAGGGGTAGGCAGCCGGGGTTGATGGGATAAAGATAGAAATGTTAAAAGCGGTGGGGATATAGTTTTGGAGTGGTTGGTGCAATTATTTAATAAAAAGTATGGAAGAGGGTAAGGTACCTAGGGATTTGCAGAGAGCATGCATAGTTCCTTTGTATAAAGGCAAAGGGGACAAAAGAGAGTGCAAAAATTATAGGGGGATAAGTCTGTTGAGTATACCTGGTAAAGTGTATGGTAGAATTATTATTTGAAAGAATTAAACGTAAGACGGAGAATAGGAAAAGCAGATGAACAAGGAGGCTTTAGGAAAGGTAGGGGGTGGTGTGGACCAGGTGTTTACAGTGAAACATATAAGTGAACAGTATTTAGATAAGGCTAAAGAGGTCTTTGTGGCATTTATGGATTTGGAAAAGGCATATGACAGGGTGGACAGGGGGGCAATGTGGCAGATGGTGCAGGTGTATGGTGTAGGAGGTAGGTTACTGAAAGCAGTGAAGAGTTTTTACGAGGATAGTGAGGCTCAAGTTAGAATACATAGGAAAGAGGGAAATTATTTCCCAGTAAAAGTAGGCCTTAGACAAGGATGTGTGATGTCACCGTGGTTGTTTAATATATTTATAGATGGGGTTGTAAGAGAAGTAAATGCGAGGGTCTTGACAAGAGGCGGGCGTGGAGTTAAAAGATAAAGAATCACACATAAAGTGGGAGTTGTCACAGTTGCTCTTTGCTGATGACACTGTGGTCTTGGGAGATTCTGAAGAGAAGTTGCAGACATTGGTGGATGAATTTGGTAGGGTGTGCAAAAGAAGAAAATTAAAAGTGAATACAGGAAAGAGTAAGGTTATGAGGATAACAAAAATATTAGGTGATGAAAGATTGGATATCAGATTGGAGGGAGAGAGTATGGAGGAGGTGAATGTATTCAGATATTTGGGAGTGGACGTGTCAGCGGATGGGTCTATGAAGATGAGGTGAATCATAGAATTGATGAGGGAAAAAGAGTGAGTGGTGCACTTAGGAGTCTGTGGAGACAAAGAACTTTGTCCTTGGAGGCAAGAGGGGAATGTATGAGAGTATAGCTTTACCAACGCTCTTATATGGGTGTGAAGCATGGGTGATGAATGTTGCAGCGAGGAGAAGGCTGGAGGCAGTGGAGATGTCATGTTTGAGGGCAATGGTGGTGTGAATATAATGCAGAGAATTCGTAGTTTGGAAGTTAGGAGGAGGTGCGGGATTACCAAAATGTTGTCCAGAGGGCTGAGGAAGGGTTGTTTTGAGGTGGTTTCGGACATGTAGAGAGAATGGAGCGAAACAGAAGACTTCAAGAGTGTATCAGTCTGTAGTGGAAGGAAAGGGGGGGTAGGGGTCGGCCTAGGAAAGGTTGGAGGGAGGGGTAAAGGAGGTTTTGTGTGCGAGGGGCTTGGACTTCCAGCAGGCGTGCGTACGTGTTTAAATAGGAGTGGAATGGATACGAAGGGTTTTTTAATATTTGACGTGCTGTTGGAGTGTGAGCAAAGTAACATTCATGAAGGGGTTCGGGGAAACCGGCAGCCGGACTTGAGTCCTGGAGATGGGAAGTACAGTGCCTGAAATCTGAAGGAAGGGTTTTAAATTTGTTGCAGTTTAAAAACTGTAGTGTAAAGCACCCTTCTGGCAAGACAGTGATGGAGTGAAGAGGTGAAAGTTTTCTTTTTCGGCCACCCTGCCTTGGCGGGAATCGGCCAGTTTTGATAATAAAAAATAAAAAATTATATATATATATATATTTTATATATATATATGTCGTGCCGAATATGTAAACTGGTCAATTAGCAAGAATTCATTTAAAATTTAGTCCTTTCTAAAATTTTCTCTTTTAAAAGTTCAAAGATATACTTTTTTCATTAATTGATGTAAAAATTTATAATTTTGCACTAAAAGGAACTTAGAAAACTTACCTAACTTATTATAACAAGAACAATTTTATTTTAGCCTAACCCAACTAAATATTTAATTTTTTACAAAATAAAAAAAAAGTGTTTTTTTTTTTTTTTTTTTTTTTTTAAATTTTTTTTTTTTTTTTTTAAATTTTTTTTTTTTTTTTTAAAATTTTTTTTTTTTTTTCCCTTTTTTTTTTTTTTTTTTTTTTTTTTTTTTTTAAATTTTTTTCCCCCCTTTTTTAAAAAAAAAAACCCCAAAAAAGAAAATTTTTCAACAAAAAATTTTCATTTCCTAAAAAATTTTTAAAACCCCCAAAACCAAAGTTGTTTTTTAAAATATAAAAAAAATTTTTTAAAACCCACCCCAAAAAAAACCCCCCAAAAAAAATCAATTCCCCAAAAACCCCCCCCCTTTTTTAAAGAGCAACATTTAAAAATTTTTTAAAAAACCCCCTTTTCCCCCAATTTTAAAAAAACCCTTTTCCCTTCCCCAAAAATTACCCCCCCCCGCCCCAAAAAATTTCCCGCCCAAAAAAGAAAAAAAACCCCATTTTCCCCCTCCTTTCCCTTTTCCCAATCCCCCACCTTTTCGGGCCCCCCCTACCCGCCTTTCCCTTTTCCCCCAAAATTTAAACCCCCTGTCTTTCACTTATCCAATTCTCTAAATGACCAAACCACCTCAACTTTCCCCCTTCAGCTCTCTGACTAAAACTTTTTTTTAAACTCCACTTTTTTCCCAAATTTTCCACACTTCAATTTCTGCATAAATTTAACCCACATTGCCCTTTAAAAGGACATCTCCACTGCCTCCCAAACCCTTTTTCCCAAAGCTTTTTTGTACCCCTTCTTAAAACATGATGGATCCTGCCTCCATACATACCTCCAATTTTCCACTTTTTTGACAACTTGTGACTGAAGAAATAAACCCCCAAAATCCCGTGACTCATCTAAGTTTTCCCGTTGTGACCCCTTTTTTTGTGTCTCTCCTGAAAATTCTGTCCCATACCATGTATCCCCTTTATATTTTTTTGTCGTTTCATGTCTTCCCATCCCACCTGTTCCGTCATCATTTTATTTCCAAAAATTTTTTCCCCGAGAGCTTGGCTCCCCGGGGTAGGCTTATTGGAAAGCTTTCCCTTTTTTTTAACTTTGATGTGTTTCACCGGTGTGGGTTCTATACTGGTTTTTGCATACCCAATAGGGGTTGCGTCACAGTGTACGTATCTGAATGACTCCTAATTTTTGTTGAAAACCCCTCTTTGGGTTCTCAGCGCCCATAGGCATCAGCATTATTTGGGTTATGTGCGCGTCAAAAGCTTTTTCTAGGGATATGCTCACCCCTAGATCCCTTTTTCCTAATGATTCTGCTCCTTTTATCTCTTTGGCTATATTCCGTCGAGGTCGTCTTTTTCCTTCCCCAAACATCATAAATTTTTTACACTTTCGGGGGTTAAACTCCCGGGGCCGTTTGTTGGACCAGAATCGCATTCTGTTCAGATTTCCTTGTAGGCTTACCTGATCCTCGTCTACTTGTATTCTCTTTATTAGCTTCATATTGTCTGCAAACAGGGACACCTCTAAATCTGTCCCCATCTATTACGTCATTCACATATATTAGAAACAGCATTGTACCTAGGACTGACCTTTGTGTAACTCCACTCGTCACGTGCAACCACTCTGATACCTCGCCACATGCAAACACACATTGTTTCCTTCCTGCTATGTATTTCCTGATCCTTTGTAGTACTTTTCCTGCTATTTCTGCCTGCTCCTCTGTTTTTTTAACCAGTCTCTTGTGTAGTACTGTGTCATAAACCTTCTTGCAATCAAAGAAGATGCAGCCCACAATCCCACTTTCTCCTGTCTTATTTCTGTTACCTTATTGTAGAACTCCATTAGGTTTGTGATGTAGGATTTTCCTTCCCTTAAGGTGACAGGCAGCCTAAATTTTTTTTTTTTTTCCTTTGCTCGATTTCGTTGATTTTTTTACCAGAGACTCAAGGCATATTGAGCCTCATGTGGTGAAAGTTGCATCAAGATCGTCCAATAAATAAAGTTATAAAAAATAAAAATGTGAAAAATTGGACATGGCAACACTTATAGCAACGTAAGTCAATATTGGCAATCTCGAAATCATTGTTGATAATCACAAATGATAAAGTAATGCCAAATTGACTTTCTAATGGATATAAACAATGCAATAACATGTTTTATGGTACCCAAAAAAAATATTATTATGTCTTGACTTTATTTAAATTTTTTTTTTTTTGCACTTTACATCAATTTATGCAAAATTGAAGGTATTATTACCCAAGACAACTCCATTACAAAGTCAAACAGGCTCCCCTGAACAACTTTTGTAAAATTCAGAATGATCGGTTCATAAATAATGGTTTTACCTCAGAAAAATACAAATAAATGCACTTTTGAAAAAAATCAACAAATACATTGAACATTACTATACAGTGGGTAAAAAAACTCATAGTGCCTTTATACGTTTATTGAGAGTAGAACTGGTTATATAGACATTATTCCTGAAGTTTCATGAAGATCCCTTTGTCCTGAAGTTCTCTGGTGGCCGGCCAATCATAAAAATCCATCCCAATCAATCTGAAAAGAAAGAAATGAATTCTCAAAATCTTATTCCCAGTGATTATTCCCAGTGATTATGTACAGATACATGTAATTGCACCCATATATGATATTTATACACATACCAATATAAAAATATACCAAAAAAACACTAATAATTACGTACCTATGACTGGATGTAGGTGGACACATGATTATCTAATGTCCTCCAGGCTCGTAGGACGTGTCCACCTCCCTTTTCCTCTTCATTCCTCTTTGCTTCCGTTGTTCCTTCATGTTCTTCTCCATTAATTCAAATTGTTTTTGAGTCACTGCTGAATGTTTGTAGCCCAGTGCTGTCCAGACAGCTCCTCACATATCCACTATTGTAGTCAGCAACAGCATGGCTGACTGCGAAATCAGCATGCCTCTTGGTTTGATATTTGGCTTTATTGCTGTAAGACCATATGCGGTGATGCAGACTTTCATTACAGTTTTGCGTTCTGCCTTTTATACAACGCTGTAGTAGTTGTGGTAGTAGTAGCAGTGGAGGTAGTAGTTTTGGTAGTAGCAGCAGTGGAGGTAGTAGTTGTGGTAGTAGCAGCCGTGGTGGTAGTAGTTGTGGTAGTAGCAGCCGTGGTGGAGGTGGGCATATTTGCGGGGCTCCTATATTTTGTCTTCCTTGTTTCTGAACCGGTCTGATTGTCATGTTTGAGCCAGTTCCTTTCTCAGTGCTCTACCACTCTTTCCCTGATGATCTTCTTATATAAGTTTACATACATTTCAGCGACGCAGGTTTGTAGTTAAGTGCTGCCTGTCTGTCTGTCTCCTTAAAAATGATACTACTTTTGCTGTCTTCCACATCCCAGGCAATTGCCCAGTTTCGATGGATTTATTGTTAGTGGCACACCTACCGCATCCGTTTCTTCTCTCAGGACCCATGGAGTGATGTTATCTAGGCCCACCGTCTTCCAGGTATCTAGTTCACGTAGTAGTTTCTTCACCTCCTTGGGTATGCAGGTACTCATGTAAGTTAAAACAAACGAATAAAGAGTATTAGAATAGGCCTAATTATCTATGAAGATTCGTGCAAGTCATTTATGCCTTGCAAGTCTCCCCAATCTTCTCTTGCAAACATGCATGGAGGGAGGAAGAAAGAGTTGAAGGGCGATGTGGGAGGGACGGAGGGAGAAACGGAGGGAGGGAGGGAGAGTGGGAGGTAGGGAGAGAGAGAGGAAGGGAGGGGTTAATGAAGTGAGGGAATGTAAGAAAGGAAGTTTAGTTAAATATTTTTAGCTAGCGTCACAGTCGTGTCCACACAGTAACTTCTCCTTAGTCGGTGTTCATAAGAACATAAGAAGAACATAAGAACATAAGAACGAAGGAACACTGCAGAAGGCCTACTGGCCCATGCGAGGCAGGTCCAAGTCTCCTACCGGCTTAAGCCAATGCACCCAACCTAGTCAGGTCAGGTCACATTGACTTAAGGGAGGAACACGGCAACCGACCTGGTAGCACAAGCTATCAGGTCTAACTCACACCCACCCACATCCACTCATGTATTTATCCAACCTATTTTTAAAGCTACACAACGTTCTGGCCTCTATAACGGTACTTGGGAGTTTGTTCCACTCATCCACAACTCTATTACCAAACCAGTACTTTCCTATATCCTTCCTGAATCTGAATTTTTCCAACTTAAAACCATTGCTGCGAGTCCTGTCTAGGCTAGATATTTTCAGCACACTATTTACATACCCCTTTATTTATTCCTGTCTTCCATTTATACACCTCAATCATATCCCCCCCTAATTCTACGTCTTTCTAGAGAGTGCAGATTCAGGCCCTTAGTCTATCCTCATAGGGAAGGTTTCTGATACATGGGATCAACTTTGTCATCCTCCTTTGTACATTTTCCAGAGAATTTATATCCATTCTGTAATAAGGTGACCAAAACTGTGCAGCATAATCTAAATGAGGCCTAACCAAGGATGTATAGAGTTGAAGAACAACCTGAGGACTCCTATTATTATGCTTCTTGATATGAAGCCAAGGATTCTATTAGCTTTATTGCGAACACTTATGCACTGTTGTCTTGGTTTCAGATTACTGCTAACCAGAACTCCTAAATCTTTTTCGCAATCCGTAATATTAAGATCTACATTATTTAGTTTATATGTGGCATGGTTATTGTCCTGTCCAACATATTAGAACTTTGCATTTGTCTAAATTAAACTGCATCTGCCACTTCTCCGACCACTGCATCAGTCTATTCAAATCTTCCTGGATGCTCGAATGTCCTCGTCAGAATGAATTCGACGGCCTATTTTGGTGTCATCGGCAAACTTGCCGATGTCGCTCTTTTATGCCCTCATCTATGTCGTTTATGTAGATTGTGAAACAGCAGGGGGCCCAACACTGACCCCTGTGGAACACCCGCTCGTGACACTTCCCACTCTGATTTCTCCCCATTTATGCAAACTCTCTGCTGCTATTTGTCAACCATGCCTCTATCCAGGAAAAAATTTCTCCTCCTATTCCATGTGCTTTAATTTTCCTCAATAGTCTCTGATGTGGGACCCTGTCAAAAGCCTTACTGAAGTCCATATACACAAATTTTCATATTCATTACCATGATCTACCTCCTCAAATACCTTAGTGAAAAAAGTTAAAAAATTTTCGTAAGGCAGGAACGCCCCTTTGTAAAAACCATGCTGAGATTCGTTGATTAATTTATGCTTTTCAAGGTGGCTACGAACTGCCTCGGCAATTATTGATTCCATAAATTTTCCCACTATGGAGGTTAGGCTTATTGGTCTATAGTTCGAAGCTAAGGACCTGTCACCTGTTTTGAAAATAGGTATCACATTTGCCATTTTCCACTTATCTGGCACCATGCCAGTTTGTAGTGATATGTTGAAAAGATTAGCCAAAGGTGTGCTAAGCTCCTCTTTACATTCCTTTAGAACCCTTGCATACAGTTCATCAGGGCCTGGGGATTTGTTAGGTTTTAATTTATCTATTTGCCTAAGGACCATGTCACTTGTGGGCCCTAATAGTACACAGTTTATTATCGTCCTGTTCTACATAATTTATCATTACTGGAATATCGCTGGTATCCTCCTGTGTAAAAACTGAAGAGGAAGTATGTGTTTAAAAATTCTACCACATTTCCTTATCACTGTCAGTGAGCTGACCCGAGGAACTTTTGAGTGGGCCTATCTTGTCCCTGATCTTACTTCTGTTTTACCTGAAAGAATCCTTTTGGTTAGTCTTCGATTCTCTGCAACTTTAACCTCATAATCTCTTTTTGCTTTTCTAATTCCCTTTTTTATTTCTCTCTTTTTAAATGAATATATCGATTTCTCAATTGCCCCTCTCCTCTTTTGATTTGCCTATATATGCCTCCTTTTGACCAATCCAGATATTTTAATCTATTGTTCATCCATTTAGGATCATTTTTGTTTGATCTGATTTCCCTATTTGGAACATAATTTGACTGAGCAGCTAGAACTATGCCCTGGAAAGCATCATATCGGCAACCATCACCACCTACCTGACCCTTAGTCAGGGCATTCCAGTTCAGCCCACCTAAGTAATTTTTCAGTCCTATGAAATCAGCCAAGCGAAAGTCAGGGACGGAGACTTGATTGCCATTATTAGGGGAATTCCATGATATATTAAAACTGAGTGATTTGTGATCACTTTCCCCAAGCTCATCATTAACCTCAAGATTATTAATTAGTGTTTCCCTACTGGCAAGAAACCAAGTCAAGGGGGTTTATTTCCCCTAGTTGGCTCTGTCACAAACTGTTTTAAAAAACAATCCTGGATCGTATCAAGAAAGTCACCTGACTCTAAATTTCCTGTCAAATTGCTCCAGTCAATCTGTCTATAGTTGAAATCTCCCTTTTGCACAACATTTCGTATGTAGATGCCTTACGAATTTCGTCCATAGAAGTTTACTGCACTCCCTATCAAGATTTGGGGCCCTGAAATCACACCCAAAATTAGTTTTTCTCGGCCCTCGAGAAGCTGTAACACAAACAGATTCAGTGGCTGACGCTTCTAATTTAATATCTTGTCTAACACAACAATTTAAATTGTCTCTGACATACATCGCTACTCCACCACCTTTCCTGTTGACCCTGTCAGTGTGGAATAATTTATAGCCTTGTATGTGACATTCAGAGGGCATCTCTCTATCTTTCAGATTGAGCCAGGTCTCTGTTATAGCAATAATATCTATGTCTCCTGCACTTGCCAATTAATCTTAGCTCATCTATCTTATTTCTTACACTCCTGCTATTAGTATAGTAAACCTTAAGGGAGCTAGTCCTTGCTGCCCTCTGCTGTCCCCCTTTGTTTGCTGACCTGATCTATTGTCTTTATTTATAACTTCATGCTGAATGCCTTTTATACATTTACTGTTTCCCAACCCAAGTGTTGCAACCTGCTTGTTTCCCACACACACCATACCTCTATCTTCCATCAGTTTAAAATCATAGGCATTTCACCAATGGCCTTCTCAATCGAGTCTGCAAGTGCTACCACCCCAGCCCCAGAGAGATGTACCCCATCCCTTGCATACATATCATGTTTGCCATTAAAAGTTGTTCCAGTTGTCAATGAATGGGATTGCAAGTTCCTTGCAGTATCTGTCTAGCCAGCAATTTACACCAATTGCCCTAGACAACCATTCATTTCCTACTCCCTTCTAGGCAAGATGCTACATATGATTGGGATCCCTCCCTTAGACTTAATGAAATCTATAGCTGACCTGTACTTATATAGCAGCTCTTCTCTCCTACCCTTCCCAATATCATTTCCACCAGCACTGAGACAGATAATGGGCTTGCTCCCATTAACTGACATGATATATCCAGCCTGTTGACAATGTCCCCAACACCAGCTCCAGGGAAGCACACTCTATCTCTCATCTTCTTATTCCTATTACAAAAAGCCCCGGTCAATGTATCTTACCTGAGAGTCACCAACCACAAGAATGCGCTTACCTCCATTAGCAGGGGCAGTAGTACCCTTAAACCCTTCACTGGCCACTGAAGTACATTCATCCTGAAGAACAGAGAAGCGATTTCCTACCTTCAGATCTTCACTCTTAACTTTCCTTACTCTGATGCGCCTTCCATTACTGTGAACTACTCGCCACTTGTAGCAGGTGCTGGGCTGCACCTCACTGCTGGTAGCCGTTGCTGCCTCCCCAACTACAGCCTCCTCACAGCGAGAGACAGACTGCACCTCGCTGCTAGAAGCCTCATTCCCCACAACTCCAGCCACCTCACACTCTCTCCCAGACCCATTGAGGTGGACCTTCAGCCTCCTAATCTCCTCCTGGAGAAGCAAGACCTCCTCCTTCAACTCTCCAACCTCAATTTTTAAAACACTGCAGAAGCAAGCCATGCTTTGTAACCGTCCACACTAATCCCCAAGGCAGCTCAGGGTCTGTGACCTCACGTGACGACTGACCACTGAGTACTGACGACTGACCACTGAGTTGGAACAAAATCAAACTATTACTATGTACAGTAGTTCTGTCTAACCTTTATTAATAAATTATAAAATAACTTTTTTTGTGTTATGGTCTACCATAAAATGCTCAGTTAATTGCAGCATAATGTAACTGTTCCGGACCTGCACTAACAACATAATGTAACTGTTCCGGACCTGCACTAACAACATAATGTAACTGTTCCGGACCTGCACTAACAACATAATGTAACTGTTCCGGACCTGCACTAACAACATAATGTAACTGTTCCGGACCTGCACTAACAACATAATGTAACTGTTCCGAACCTGCACTAACAACATAATGTAACTGTTCCGGACCTGCACTAACAACATAATGTAACTGTTCCGGACCTGCACTAACAACATAATGTAACTGTTCCGGACCTGCACTAACAACATAATGTAACTGTTCCGGACCTGCACTAACAACATAATGTAACTGTTCCGGACCTCCACTAACAACATAATGTAACTGTTCCGGACCTGCACTAACAACATAATGTAACAGTTCCGGACCTGCACTAACAACATAATGTAACTGTTTCAGACCTGCACTAACAACATAATGTAACTGTTTCGGACTTGCACTAACAACACATTTGACTTTAATTTTTTTGGAAAAAAAAAGCCCCCTCTAAAATTTTCTAGCACCCGGGGGAAAGGAAAAAGAAGGAACCCCCATCCAGCACCACTGTAAAGTACAATTTAAAAACTCACAGCATCCAGCAAAAACCCGTACCTACAACTCAAACACCACAGCATCCAGCAAACATGTACCTACAAAAAGTAACAGACAGTATTTTTGGGAGGCACTATCCTACAAAAAAACAAAAACACAGCATCCAGAAAACCTGTACCAAAACAGTAAAAACCCCCTATCCAGTAGACACTGTACCTACAGCAGTAAGATACACACCATTCAACAAACACTGTACCTACAACAGTAACATGCAAGAGACATTGTACCTATAACAGCAACACACCATCCAGCAGACACTGTACCTACAAGAGTAAGATGCAAACCAATCAGGAGACACTGTACCTACAACAGTAACGCACACCATCCAGCAGACACTGAGGTGGCAAGAAGAGCTCACTCGAGCAGAGCAAAGTTGCTGGTTATGGAGGATTTCAACCATAGGGAGACTGAGAAAACCTGGAGCCACACGGGGGTCCCGAAACATGGAGAGCCAAGATGATGGATGTGGTACTGGAAAACCTCATGCACCAACATGTTAAGGACACCTACCAAAGTGAGAGGGGAGGACGAACCAGCAAGACTGGACCTTGTGTTCACCCTGGGCAGTTCAGACATTGAGGACATCACATATGAGTCCCCTAGGAGCTAGTGACCACGTGGTTCTGTGCTTTGAATACATAGTAGAGTTACAAGTAGAGAGGGTAACAGGAGTTGAATGGGAAAAGCCAGACTATAAAAGAGGGGACTACATAGGTTTGATGAACTTCCAGCAGGAGGTTCCGTAGGACAGAGAACTGGTAAGAAAGTCAGTAAACGAAATGATGGAATACTTAACAACAAAATGCAAGGAGGCAGAAGAAAGGTTTGTTCCCAAGGGTAACAGAAATAGTGGGAAGACCAGAACGAGCCTCTGCTTTACCCGACGGTGTAAGGAGGCAAAAACTAAGTGCAATAGAGAATGGAAAAAGTAAAGAAGGCATAGAACACATGAACATAGGGAGATTAGTCGCAGAGCCAGGAACGAGTATGCACAGGTAAGGAGGGAGACCCAGCGACAGTATGAAAATAACATAGCATCGAAAGTCAAGTCTGACCCGAAACTGTTGTATAGCCACACCAGGAGGAAGACAACAGTCAACGACCAGGTGATCAGGCTGAGGACAGTAGGTGGGGAACTCAAAAGAAACGATCAGGAGGTATGTGAGGAGCTAAACAGGAGATTTAAGGAAGTATTTACAGTAGAGACAGGAAGGGCTCTGGGAAGACAGCACAGAGAGGATATATACCAACAAGTGTTGGATAACATATGAACAACGGAGGAGGAGGTGCAGAAGCTGCTAAGTGACCTTGATATCTCAAAGGCGATGGGACCGGACATATCCCCGTGGGTCCTTAGAGAAGAAGCAGAGACGCTTTGCGTGCCACTAACCACAATCTTCAATACATCCCTTGAAACTGGGCAACTACCTGAGATATGGAAGACGGCAAATGTAGTCCCCATTTTCAAGAAAGGAGATAGAAACGAGGCACTAAACTACAGACCAGTCTCTGACGTGTATAGTATGAAAAGTCATGGAGAAGATTATCAGGAGAGTGGTGGAGCACCTGGAATGGAACAAAATTATAAATGACAACCAGCATGGATTCATGGAAGGCAAATCCTGTGTCACAAACCTTCTGGAGTTTTGTAACAAGGTAACAGAAGTAAGACACGAGAGAGAGGGGTTGGTGGATTGCATTTTCCTGGACTGCAGGAAAGCCTTCAACACAGTTCCTCACAATAGATTAATGCAGAAGCTGGAGGATCAGGGGCGTATAACAGGAATGGCACTGCAATGGATCAGAGAATACCTGACAGGGAGGCAACAACGAGTCATGGTACGTGAAGAGGTATCACAGTGGGCGCTTGTGACGAGCTAGGTCCCACAGAAGTCAGTTCTAGGACCAGTGTTATTTTTGATATATGTGAATGACATGATGGAAGGGATAGACTCTGAAGTGTCACTGTTCGCAGATGATGTGAAGTTGATGAGAAGAATTAAATAGGATGAGGATCAGCAGGACTACAGAGAGACCTGGACAGGCTGGACACGTGGTCCAGAAACTGGCTTCTCGATTTCAACCCTGCCAAATGCAAAGTCTTGAAGATTGGGGAAAGGCAGAGAAGACTGCAGACAGAGTATAGGCTAGGTGGACAAAGACTGCAAAACCTCACTCAAGGAGAAAATCTTGGGGTGACCATAACACCGAGCAGGTCTTCGGAGGCACACATTAACCAGTTAAAATGCTGCAGGGGTTGGGGGGGCCTGGGAAACCTCAGAATAAACGTTCCGATACCTTAATAAGGAATGTTCAAGAACCCCTGTACACTGGTATGTTGGCCCATATTGGGTATGCAACCCAGTTTGGAACCCAAACCCCCGGGGAAGTTTCTCAAGAAGTTAGAGGGAAAATACAAAAAAGGTTTTTTAAAAAACCCATTTTCAGAACTTCCCGGGGGAAAGTCCTACGAAAAAAGGTTGAGGGAAAAAAGGACGACGACACTGGAGGACAGAAGGGGCATGGGGGAAATGATAACGACATACAAAAAAAACTGCGTGGAAAAGAAAAAGGGGGAAAAAGGACAGGGTGTTCCCTGAGGGGGGCACCCGAAAAAAGGGGCACAATTGGAAAATTAAGACCCCCCAACGGTCACGGGGTGGGTTAAAAAAGTTTTCTTCAGTCATAGAGTCGTCAGGAAGTGGGGAAAAGCCTAGCAAGTGACTTTGTGGAGGGAGGAACCATACATAGCTTTTTAAGACGGAAAGGGAAGGAAAGCTTTAGGGGGCAGAGGAGGGCCTAGTAGCGACAGTGAAGAGGGGGGGGCCAGGGGCGAGTTTTTCGACCCCTCCAAAACCCCCAGTTTGGTTTTAGTACCACACACACAAATATTAAATTAAAAAATAATGGTTTTGCCCCTAGTGTTGAGGTTGGACTCAATTAATTTAACCCCATGTTTTTGGGCAGGTAAATAATAACATTAATATTCTAAATTTAAAACAATAACAAATACAAAAATGTATAAAGTCACTTTAACATAAGTGTAATTAAAATATGTTTAACCCTTTTTTGTATGTGGGGGACCACTGAACTACGGTGAAAAAGTGGAACTTTTATGTGTGGACTTTACTGTATCACGGGGAAAAAGTGGAATGGGATGTGTGGGGCTCATGTATCTACGGTGAAGTGGAACCGTAGTGTGGGAGGGCTCACCCGTATTTCGGGGAAGAGTGGAACTGTAGTGTGTGGGCTCCCCTGTATTTCAAAGGTGAAGAGTGGAACTGTAGTGTGTAAAACTCACGGGACCTACGGTGAAGTGGGGAAAAAAAAGTGTGTAGACTCCCTGTATTTTACCTTGAAGAGTGGAAAATGTAGTTGTGGACTCACTGGGATTTTACGGTTTAAAAGGGGGAACCCGTAGTGTGGGACTCACTGTATCTACGGTGAAAAGGGGGAACTTAGGTGTGGGGTCACTGTTCTTCGGTGAAAAGTTTGGGAAATGTAGTGTTTGGGCTTTACTTATCTACGGTGAAGAGTGGAAAATGTAGTGTGTGGATCACTGTAATTTCGGTGAAGGGGTGGGGAAATGTAGTGTGTTGGGTCACTGATCTAGGTGAAAAAGGGGGGAAATGTAGTGTGTTTGGGCTCCTTTTATTACGGTGAAGTGGGAAATGTAGTTTGGGACCTTACTGTATCTACGGTGAAGTGTGGAACTGTAGTGTGTGGGGCTCACGTATCTTAAAGGTGAAAAAGTGGAAATGTAGGTGTGGACCTCACTGTATCTACGGGGAAGTGGAAAAGGGATTTTGTGGGCTCACTGGATCACGGTGAAGTGTGGGAAATGTAGTGTGTGGGCCCCCACGTATCTACGGGGAAAGAGGAATGGTTTGTTTTGTTTGGGCTCACTGTTTTCTACGGTGAAGAGTGGAAACTGTAGGTGTGGACTCACTGTTCTACGGTGAAAATTGGGAAATGTAGTGTGTGGGCTCCGTATCCCACGGGAAGAGTGGAACTGATGTGTGGACTCACTGTTTTCTACGGTGAAGTGGAACTGTTTGTGGGGTGGATATGTATCTTAAAAAGAAAAATTTGGGAAATGTAGTGGTTTTGGACTCACTGTATTAAAGGGGAAGTGGAACTTAGTGTGCGGGCTCACTGTAAACTACGGGGGAAGAGTGGAATGTATGTTTTTGGGGGTCACTGTATCTACGGGGAAGTGGGAAAATGTATTTGCGGACTCAATGTATCTTCGGTGAAGAGGGAACTGTAGTGTGTGGACTCACTGTATCTTCGGTTTAAGTGTGGAAAAAGTAGTGTGTGGACTCCCTGTATCTTCGGTTTAAGTGGAACTGTAGGTGGGGCAACCCCTGTTCTTTCCCGGGGAAGTGGAAAATGAGTGGGGCGGCTCACTGTTTTCTAAAGGTGAAGAGTGGAAAATTTTAGTTTGTGGCTCATGTTTTTACGGTGAAGTTTGGGAAATGTAGTTGGCGGGCCCCCCGTATCTAAAGGTGAAGAGAGGGAAATGTTGTGTTTGGACCCCACTGTATCTAAGTGAAATGAACTGTATGTGGGGGATCACTGTTCTAAAGGGAAGATGGAACTGTAGGTGGGGGACTCACTGTATCTACGGGGAAGTTTGGAACCCGTAGTGTGTGGAAATCACCCCGTAAACGTGAAAAGTGGAAATGTAGTGTGGGGGACTCATGTACTTTCGGTTTAAGAGTGGAACGTAGTTGTGGACTCACTGGGAAACTTTCGGTAAGGGGTGGAAATGTAGTTTTTGGTGGACTCACTGTAATTTTACGGGGGGAATGGGAAAAAGGGGAAAATGTGTTTTAAAATCACTGTATTTTACGGTGAAAAAGTGGGGAAATGTAGTGTTTTAAAACTCCCCATCTACGGGAAAAATGGAACTGTAGTTGTAAAATTTACCCGTATTTTACGGTGAAGTGTGGAAACTGTAGTGTGTGGACTTTACTTATCTACGGGGGAAGGGGGAAAATGTGTGTGTGGATCACTGTTAAACTACGGGTTTTAATGGAACTGTAAATGTGTGGACTACTGATTACCCGGGTTTTTAAAAGTGGAAATTTTTGTGTGTAGATTACTTAAACTACGGTTAAGGTGGAACTGTATGTGTATAAAATCCTGGAAACTACGGGGAAGAAATTTGGGAAATGTTGTTGGGGCTCACTGTATTTTACGGGGGGGAAAAAGGGAACTTTTAGTGTGGGGGACTCACTGTATCTACCCGGTTTAAGAGTGGAAAGGGAGTGGGGAAAACTCCCCTGGTATCCCACGGTGAAGAGTGGGGAAATGTATGTGTGGGACCCCACGTATTACGGTGGGAAGAGGGAAAATGTATGGTGGAACCCACAACCCGTATCTTAAAGGTGAAGGTGGAACGTTGTGTGTAACTCACTGTATCTACGGTGAAAGTGGAACCCGTAGGGGTGTAGCTCCTGTATTCCCCGGTTTAAGAGTGGAAATGTAAATGTGTGGACCAAATGTATTTTACGGGTGAAGTGGAAAATTTTAGTTGCGGGCTCACTGTATCTACGGGGAAGATTTGGAAACTGTACTGGGGTAGACTCACTGTAAACTACGGTTAAGAGTTTGGAAAATGTAGGTGTTTGACTCACTGTATTACGGTGAAGAGTGGAAATGTAGTGTGTGGGGCTTTACTGTTCTAAAGGTGAAGAGTGGAACTTATTGTGTGGAAATCACGTAACTAAGGTGAAGTGGAACTGTAGTGTGCGGGGTCACTGGGATCTAAAGGTGAAGTGGAACTGTAGTGGTGGACTCATTGTATCTTCGGTGAAAAGTGGAAAATGTAGTGTGTAGAACCACTGTTTTCAACGGGGGAAGAGTGGGGAAATGTAATTTTGAAAATCACTGTACTACGGGGGGAAAAGTGGAAAATGTTGGGGTGGGACCCCAATGTATCTACGGTGAAGATGGAACGTAGTGTGTGGGCTCACTGTATTACGGTTTAAGAGTGGAACTGTAGTGTGTGGGGCTTTACGTATCTCCGGGGAAGGGGAAAAGTAGTGTTAACCACTGTAACTTTCGGTAAGGTGGAACTGGGGGTGTGTTTGACTCACTATCCCCACGTTTTTGAGTTGGAAAATGTAGGTGTTGGGCCCCACTGGGATCCCACGGTGGGGTGTGGGAAATGTAAAATGTGTGGGGCCCCAAATGTATCTACGGTGGGAAATGGAACTGTAGTGTGTGGGCTCACTGTATCACGGTGAAGTGGAACTTTTAGTGGGGTGGACTCAAAATGTATTAAAGGTTTAAGAGTGGAACTTTTAGTGTGTAGGGCTCACTGTATCTAAGGGGAAGAGTGGAACTGTAGTGTGTTTTTCCCACTGGATCTCGGTGAAGAGGGGAAAATGTAGTGTGTGGACTCACGGGATCTAAAGGGGAAGTGGAAAAATGTTTGTGTGCGGAAATAAATTTTATCTACGGGTGAAGAGGGGGAACTGTAGTGTGGTAGACTCACTGTAAACTAAAAGGTGAAGAGTGGAAACTGTTGTGTGTGGACTCACTGTATTACGGGGAAGAGTGGGAAAATGTATGTGTTTGGGTCACTTTTATCTACGGTTTAAGAGGGGAAAGAGTGTGTTTGACTCACTGGTATCCCAGCGGGAAAGGGGGTGGAACTGTGGTTTTTAGGGCCTCCCCTATCTTAAAGGTGGGAAAAGGGGGAACTGTAGGGGGGTGGGAAACCTGTATTTTAAAGGTTTAAGGGGGGAACTTAAATGTGGGGGGGACTCCTGTAATAAGGGGGAAAGGGGTGGAACTGTACTGTTTAGACCCCACGTATCTACGGTGAAGAGTTGGGGAAATGTAGTGTGTAGACTCACTGTTTTCTACGGTGAAAGTGGAATGTAGTTGTGGACCCCACTGATTTTACGGGAAAAAGTGGGAAATGGGAGTGTGTGGATCACTGTATTACGGGTGAAGTGGAAACTGAATGTTCGGACCCCACTGTATCTACGGGGGAAGTGGAAAATGGGAGTGTGTGGACTCACTGTATCTACGGGGAAGAGTGGAAAAATGTAGTGTTAAAACTCATGTATCTACGGGGAAAAAGTGGAACTGTAAGGGGGGAATCACTGTACTACGGTGGAAAAGTGGAACTGTGTGTTGCGGACTTTACTGTATCTACGGTGAATTGGGGAAATGTAAGTGTGGGACTCCTGTTTTTCTACGGTGAAGAGTGGGAAATGTAGTGTGGGGGACTCACTGGATCTACGGTGAAGAGTGGAAAATTATGGTGGACTCACTGGGAAAACCACGGTGAAGTTTGGGAAATGTAGTGTGCGGGGTTTACTGTAAACTACGGTGAAGAGTGGAATTTTTATTTTGTGGGCTCACTGTATCTAAAGGTGAAAATGGGAAATGTTGGGGCCGGGCTCACTTACTCCGGGAAGGTGGAAATGTAGTGTTGGGGACTCACTGTATTTCGGTGAAGAGTGGGGAATGTATGTGTGGACTCACTGTATCTACGGTGAAGTGGCCCGTAGTGTGGGATTTCACGTATCTACCCGGGGAAGAGTGGGGAAAAATAAAATGTGTGGGCTCACTGTATCTACGGGGAAAGTGGGAAAATGTAGTGTGTGGGGCTCACTGTATCTACGGGTGAAGAGTGGAACTGAAGCTTTTTAGATTCACTGGTATCTACGGTGAAGAAGATGGAACTGAGGGGTTTTGGACCCCTGTATCTACGGGGAAGAGTGGAAGTGAAGCGTGGGAGACTCGCTGGGATCTTCGGGGGAAGAGTGGAAGTGAAACGTGTAAAACTCACTGGTATCTAGGTGAAGAGTGGAAGTGAAGGTGTAGAAATCATGGTATCTACGGTTTAAAAAGTGGAAGTGAACTTTTAGATCACTGGGGATCTTCCGGGGAAGTGGAAAATGAAACGTGTAAAACTCGCTGGTATCTTCGGTGAAGAGTGGAAGTGAAGCGTGTAGACTCACTGGTATCTACGGTGAAGAGTGGAAGTGAAGCGTGTAGACTCGCTGGTATCTACGGTGAAGGTGGGAAGGGGAAGCGTGTAGACTCACGGTATCTACGGGGAAAAGGGGGAAGTGGCGTGTAACTCAATGTAACTACGGTGAAAAAGTGAAGTGAAAAAGGGGTAGATCACTGGTTAAACTACGGTTTAAGAGTGGGAAATTAAGCGTGTAGACTAACTGGTATCTACCGGGAAGAGTGGGTGAAGCCCTGTTGACTCAAATGTATCTTTCGGTGAAAAAGTGGAGGGAAGCGTGTAGACTCACTGGAAACTAAAGGTGAAGAGGGAAAATGAAGCGTGTAAACTCGTGGTATCAAAGGTGAAAGAGGGAATGAGGTGTAGACTCCGTATCTACGGTGAAGATGGAATGAAAGGTGTGGGCTCACTGTACTTTTGGGGAAAAGTGGAATGAGGTGGGACTCACTGTATCTACGGGGGAAAAGGAATGAAAAGGGGTACTACTGTACTACGGTGAAAAGTGAAATGAAAGGGGTGGGCCCCTGTATTACGGTGAAGAGTGGAAAATGGGTGGACTCATGTATTACGGGGAGTGGAAATGAGGTGGGGATCACTGTATCTACGGGAAGAGTGGAATGAAAAATTTTGGGTCCGTATCTACGGTGAAAGTGGGGAATGAAGGGGGACTCATGTATCTACGGTAAGAGTGGAATGAAGGGTGGACTCACTGTATCTACGGTGAAGAGTGGAAGGGGAAGCTTTTAGACTCCGGGTTTATTTTAAGGGTGAAGGGGGGAAAAGTGAAGCGTGTAAAACCCACGGGGATCTACGGGAAGAGTGGAAGTAAAAGCGGGTGGGACCCCTTTGGGAATCAGTAAAGAGTGGAAGTGAATTTGTAGACTCGCGGGTCCCGAGATGTTCCCATTTAACACACAAAGTAACACAGAACAATACAGTAACAAAAAAAGTAACACAGAAAAAATACAGTAACACCAAGTAACACAGAAAAAAAAAAGTAACACACAAGAAAACACAGAACAATACAGTAACACACAAGAAAACCCCGGGAAACAATACAGTAACACACAAAGAAAACACAGAAAAAATACAGTAACACCCCAAGTAACACAAAACAATAAAAGTAACACACAAGAAAACACGGGAAAAACAAAAACACCCAAGTAACACAGAACAAACAGAAACACTCAAGTAACACTGAACAATACAGAAACACTCAAGTACCGTACAACGCCATACAATAACAATTCATTAGAGTAGAGAAAAACACTAAAAATAAAAAGGGTTTGCTAACACTTAATTAAAAAAAAAGCCCAGCCAGCTAAGTTATAAGAAGGGGCCCTGAATTATTTTGCAATGGTTTGAATTTTGGAGTTTGAAGATTTTTTTTCGTTACTGGGGTTTTTGTGTGTGTTCGTGTGTTTTTAAATCACTTAGGGGGGTGGTTGCAGAGGTCAGTTAAAAGCCCCCCTGGTTTTCCCCCTTTCCCCTGGCCGCTACTGGGGCACTTCCCTGCAAACCCTGAGCTTTTATCATATCTTTTTCTTTAAAACTAAAGAATAGTTTCCCCCTTCCCCCTACATCAAATTCCCAACCTTTTTTCCCCTTCCTGACTACCCCGTGTGATGAAGAAATACTTTCCAACATTCCCCGTGATTCATTTTTTCTTTTAAAAATTCCAACTGTGCCCCTTGTTGCGTTACCAACTCTGGAAAATTCTGTCTCTGTCCACCTTTTTCCCAAACCTCTCGGTATTTTTTATGCAGTTATAAAGTCCCCCCTATCTTTCCTGGGCCCCAGTGGCATCAGGTCGAATTTTTCCCCTTTAAACCCCCTCCTCGTAGTCCTTAGCTCTGGGACTAATTTTTGTTGCAAACCTTTGCAATGGGCCCCTTTGATTCTTTACATCTTTTGGGTTTGGGGGTGGGTTTCCAAAAAATGGTGCCGCATACTCCAATATGGGGCCCAAAAGGGACACATTGTTTCAGGGGGCCCGAACGATTCCTTATTTAAATTGGCGGAATGGGTGTTCTTTGGTTTTTCCAGGGGGCCCAAAAATCTTCAGCATTTTTTGGTTATGTGCCGCCTCAAAGGGGATTGCCTGGGGTTATTCTCACCCTAAGATCTTTTCCCTTAGTGATGTTGTAGTCTCGGCCCTCTAGACTTACTTTCCCTCGCGGTCTTCCCCCCCCTTTTCCCCTCCCCAATCTTTGGGGACCTTTCCCCTTGGTGGGATTGAACTCCAAAGCCAATTTCTGGGGCCCGGCCGGGAAACCTTCCCCGATTTCCCTTTTTGCGTTTCCTGGTTTCCCCGCCCAAATTGAAAATTTTTCTCCCTCAACGTCACATCGTCTGTAAACAGGGGCACTTCGGAGGTTTATTTCTTCCCCTCATGGGCCCTTCACAAAAAAACCAAAAACAGCAACCCGGGCCTTGGGGCTGACCCCCATGGAAACCCCCCTCGTCACAGGGGGCCCACCTGAAAACCTAGCCCCGTCCCCTTACTCACTGCTGTCTTCCTTACAAATATTCCCGATCCAATTTTAGGTTCCTTCCTTTTTATCCCTTTCCGTGTCCCCCAGTTTTTGCACTAAACCCCTTGTATGGAACTTTTTTCAAAAAGCCCTTTTACAGTTTTTTGAAAAAAGCCCAAAAAACCCAACCCCCCCCCTCTCTTTTTCTTACGCTGTCACCCTGTCTAGAACCCATAGTTTTTGTGACCAGGATTTTCCGTCGTGAAACCGTTTGGCTTTGTTGAAAAGCTCTTTCCTTTTGGGGTGTTCTACCCACTTCGATAATCTTCCCCTGATTTTGCATACTATATATGTCAGTGACAGGGTCTATATTTTTGTCTCATTCGTCTCCTTTTTTAAAAATTGGGGACACTTTTGCTGTTTTCCATCCCCGGGTGTGTGCTCACCTTTTGTACTCCCTAGTTGGGTTTGGGGGGGTCGAGCCCGAGCTCCTGGCCCCGCCTCTTCATGACGCTACTGGGTCCTCCCCGACCCGTAGCTTTATCTACCTCTGTTTAAAAGCTATGTATGGATCCTGCCCCCAACTACACGCTTCCCTAAACTATTCCACTTACTGATACTCTGGGCTGAAGAATACTTCCTAACCCTGTGATTCATCTGTTCCCCTTTCCAACTGTGCCCCTTGTTACTGTGTCCAACTCTGAACATCCTGTCTTTGTCCCCCTTTGTAAATTCCTCTCGTATTTTGTATGTCGTTATCATGTCCCCCCTACTCCCCTGCCTCCAGTGTGCAGGTTATTTCCCTTAACCTCTCCCGTAGGACAACCTCTTAGCCTGGACAGTCTTGTTGAAAACCTTTGCATTTTCCCTCTATTTTTCACTTGCTTGGCAGGTGGGATTCCAAACGGGCCGCATCCAAAATTTGGCCTAACGTCAGGGTGTACAGGTCCTGAATGATTCCCTTTTTAAAAGTCGGGAAACTGTTCTGAGGTTTTCTAGGGCCCATATGCGCAGCAGTTATTTGGTTGAAGTGGCTTCAGAGATGTGCCTGTTGTTTATACTCACCCAAGATCTTTTTCCTTTATGAGGTTTGTAGTCTCTGCCCCCCCAACTGTACTCCGTCTGCGGCCCCCTTCTTTGCCCTTCCCCAATCTTTATGGCTTTTTACTGGGGGGATTAACTCCGGGCCAATTGCTGGACCCGGTCTGCAGCCTGTCCAATCCCCTTTTTAGTTCTGCCCGGCCCTTTGATCGAGTGAACTTCTCTCAACTTTACTCATCTGCAAACAGGGACACCCCCAGAGTCTATTCCTTCCGTCATGTCGTTACAAATACCAAACAGCACTGGTCCTAGGATGCCCCGCGGGACTCCGCTGGGGCCAGGTGCCCACTCTGAACCCCCGCCCCCGTACCATGACTCGCTGCTGTCTTCCTACAAGTAATTTTTCCCGATCCATTGTAGGCCTTCCTGTTACCCTGTTTTCCCCTTTTTGCACCAAACCTTTTGTGGAACGTGTCAAACGCCTTCTTGCAGTCCAAAAAATGCAATCCACCCACCCCTGTCTCTCTTGTCTTTTCTGCTGTCACCATGTCATAGAACTCCGTAGGGTTTGTGACACAGATTTCCCCCTCCGAAACCATGTTGGGTGTGTTGAAAGGATCATTTCCCTTTTTAGGTGCCACCACTCTTTCCCGATAATCTTCTCCGATTTCATACTTACTTCAGTGACATGGTCTGTAGTTTAATGCTTCATGTCTGTCCCTTTTTTAAAGATTGGGACTACTTTGTGTCTTCCAGCCCCCGGCAACTCCCTGTTTTGATGATCTTGAATATTGTTGTTAGGGGGACACTAGCGCCTCTGCTCCTCTCTCAATACCCATGGGGGGATGTTATTGGCCCCCTTGCCTTTGAGGTATCTAGCCCTCAGAAACCCTTCACCTTTTTCCTCGGTTTTGGGGCCTGTGCCAGCCTTGGTGGGTGCCCCACCCCTCCGTCTTTCTGGGGTCCCTTCTGTCTCCTCTGTGAACACTTCTTTGAATCTCTTGTTGAGTTCTTCACATACTTCACGGTCATTTCTTGTTGTCTCTCCTCCTCCTCCTTCCTTAGCCTGATTACCTGGTCCTTGACTGTTGTTTTTCCTCCTGATGTGGCTGTACAACAGTTTTCGGGTCAGATTTGGCTTCGCTGCTATGTCTTTTTCATATTGTCATTGGGCCTCCCTTCTTATCTTGCATATTCGTTTCTGGCTCTACGACTGTTCTCCTTATTCTCCTGGGTCCTTTGCCTTCTATATTTCTTCCATTCCCTAGCACACTTGGTTTTTGCCTCCCTGCACCTTTGGGTAAACCATGGGCTCATCCTGGCTTTTTCATTAATCCTGTTACCCTTGGTACAAACCTCTCCTCAGCCTCCTTGCATTTTGTTGCTACATATTCCATCATCTCATTAACTGGCTTCCCTGCCAGTTCTCTGTCCCACTGAACCCCGTTCAGGTAGTTCCTCAGTCCTGTGTAGTCCCCTTTCTTGTAGTTTGGCTTCATTCGTCCTGGCCTTCCTGCTTCTCCCTCCACTTGTAGTCTCTACTGTGTATTCGAAGCTTAAAACCACATGGTCACTGGCCCCAAGGGTCCTTCATAGTGATGTCCTCGATATCTGCACTACTCAAGGTGAATACTAAGTCCAGCCTTGCTGGTTTCATCCTCTCCTCTCTCTCTTGTAGTGTCCCTGACGTGTTGGCACATGAAGTTTTCCAGTACACCTCCATCATCTAGCCCTCCATGTATCTTGGCCCCCATGTGGGTCCAAGTTCTCCCAATCGATCTCCTTGTGGTTTTAAAATCACCCATAATCAGAGCTTTGGGCCCCGCATGCATGAGCTCTTCTGGCCACTCTAGCCATGTGTCAACCATCGCTCTATTGCTCTCGCGTAACCTCTTGCCTTGGCCTCCTGCTGTTCTGTGGTGGGGTTATACATCACTGCTATTAAACCCCCTTGGGACCTCCAAAAGTGAAGTGTTCCCACTATGAATCACTTCTTCTCCGC
>NC_069410.1:71937968-71956311 GCF_026875155.1 Cherax quadricarinatus
CCAGTCAGTAGGAGATTGATTTTAACATGACAAAAAAGAGCTTTACTGGAATCGGCGAATTTTAACATTTTTTTGTTCTTTTTAAATTTAAAGTCTTTTATAGGTCCTTTTCTTCTTTTTCTGACATCTCCCAAAATACAGAATGGAAAGGAAGCTGAAGGTTGGTAAACAATGCAGAGGAATAACAAAATAAGAGTAAAGATTGGCAAAACACATAAAAGGTATAAAATGGTATTTTTCCCCAACTTTAATCCCCCCCTCCCAAACACCCTATCATTATTTTCTTTTACAACCCCATTATAAAAATTTTTAAATAACCATGGTGACATTAAATTTACATTTTTATTTTATAGGGGCCCCAGGGTTATTGGGTGTAGATGAGGGGGAGACTCTTCCCTAACAGGGCGAGACTGGGTTTTCAAAGCCAGCTCTCTTGCAGCTGTCAAATGTTCCACATTAATGAATTGAGTGCCAAGAGAATTTCATTTTCCCTCTTCAACGTCTTTCACACAGGAAAGGACAGCACTTGGTGCCGAATATTAAAACTAAAACGGGGTAAACAAACTTTTTTGCCACTTTTCTCTAGCGAACAGAAAAAAAATTTACCCTTTATCAAGTTTAGAAAATGCTCAAATTTTGATGAAATTCTCTAGAGCCCCTTGGACTGGGGTGATAAAGGGTTAAAAGAACTGACTTTTTCCTAGGGGGATAATGTTTCTTTTTAAAGTCGTAAAAAGTAAATTTGCCCCCTGATCCAATGAATCCTTTTGGCAATCAATTGGAAAAAAAACTCTCATTTCTCCAATAGCAAGGGCATTAATTTTTCTCATAGGAATAGCTTTGGGAAGCGTGTAGCTGTGTTATAATAGAAAAAAGTATTGGCCCCTATTTTGGGTTTGGGCTTTGGGCCCAAATAAAGTCTTTGAAGAGACGTGAGAATTTTTTAAAATGGTTCCCCTCTGGTGATAGGTGTGTGTGTTGGCTTGCCCTCATTTTGACAGACTTGACAAGTCGCTCATGATCAGCCACATTTTCCTTCGTTTTTGCAAGTGAAATGTTTTGCCATTTTACTTAGGCTCCTGACACTCAAATGTCCCTTATGGCTACTTTTAGCAAAACAATAGCTTGCTCACAAAAAGTAACGGGTAAAAACAGATGTTGACTGTGCTGGAAACACTATCACCTGTAATTAAAATATTTTCTCCCATAAGTACCCGTTCTATAATATAAAGATTCTTTGCTTCCTCTCGTAATGCTTTACTCTCAGTCTTTCTAGGACTGATCAAAAAATGATCCTTGATTATACGTTGAGCTAAAATTTTAAGTCATTTGTGTCTTGACTAGGCTGATAAAACGGGGGGGGGGGGGGAGTGTTAATGAGGGGGTCGCGTGCCCCTGAACTTTTCAAAGTAAACTTTATTATTAACAACAAACAAAAACAGGAGACAAGGAGGGTTGTTGTATTTTTTGACGGGCTTTATAACTGCACTTAGAGGAAATTTAAAAAATGGGTTCTCTTTACAAACCCCTCAAGGGAGGTTCCTTGAGTGGGAGGGGCTCTTGACAGGGGAAATTGGGTCGTGTTCCAGTTCCCCGAAATTTGGCCCGAATGCCCCCTTTCCCTCCCCCCCCCCCCCCTCATACGCTGTATATCATGGGTTCAGCGCTCCCCGTGATTAAATAATTTCTCTTAAGAAGCGTCAATGGCGTTTAATTATCTCATGGTATTATCAATAACCAGGGATTTCCCTTTCATATCCAGCTAGAAGGACGTCATTTCCCCATCAAAAATCCACTGCCCGATAAAGGAATTCCACCATGTATCCCCCCTATAAACTTTCTGCAAGATATACTTATAAGAGGTACTTTTATAACACCCTCCATAGGCTTTTAAACAATCATCTATTTTGGTATAAGTACATTGTTAAGGGCAAATATCATCTCTTTAAAAGGTAGATAACTGCCGTGTCTCGGGAAAATAATTACCGCAGTTAGCGGGGTTTTGCAAGTCCCACTTTTTTCTCTAGATAAAAAAAAGGACTCATTTTTGATGAAATTTTTCGTCAAAAAAATACTTTCTGACCCTAAAACGTCTATCTGAGTAAAATTTTCCAAAACAGCAATTTTGAATTTTAAGGATCTTCGTGCCTTTGTTGTCCCCAAAAATTCGATTTTTTGTAGGACCCAGCACGACATTTTTCATTTCCTTTCCAATTTATAACAACAATCCCCAGAAGTCCTTTTCTCAGACAGTAGGTACATTTAACTTTTTCTTCTCGTATCTGACTTCTGTCTTGGCACAGAGACAGTATTAATTGAGTTTTCTTAGTATAGTACGAGAGGGAATAACAACAATCGGCATACACTGCCCTTTTTAACTTCTAGAAAAATTTTTTTTTTGTTACCCTTCTTTTTTGTATTTTAGTACGGCAAAATTTGTGAGATAGTTATGTTTTCAGCTAAAGGGGGCATTTTCTGAACATCTGAAACATTTGGTCAATCAGTATTTTGTATATCAGCAGACCCTAGCTATAAATTTTATCTAGTAGCAGCTGAAAGGGCTGTCAAAAGAATTGCAATTTTAGGCCGCACCACCTCTCAAATGCATTCTTTTTCTCAAGAGTGAATTCGATACAGGTTTGACTTGTTTCCCTCAACGTACAAGGTAAAAGTTGATGTCTCTAAAATAGATTTTTTTACAGTATTTTGGGAAAAAATATTTATAATTTCCGAAAAATACAGTGTATTTGTATGCAAAATTTAGAAATAATTGTAGTTAAAAAAAATTAATTTTTAAAAAAAAAAAGGGCCAGCGAGAGTGTTGACGCTTGGAGGGGGGCCCCTTTTTTTGAACTGGGGAAGAGAGCGTTTCGAAAAAACGGAAGAATTTTTTGTTGCCTAGAGCATGGTTCCCCCAATGGGGGTAAAAAAAACCCCCTGGGGGTAATTTAAACAAATTTTTTTTTGGGGGGAATGGGGGTTCAGAAAAAAGTTTGAATTCTGAAATCAAGAAACAAAAGCGGACCCGGTATGAGGATTAAAGTTAACTTTGTCTTTAGAATAAAGTTGTAAAGTAAAAAACCCATTTTAAGTAATAATAAAGTTAAACCAAATAACAATAAACATCAAAAAAATAAATTTACAGTATTAGAAAAGAAGAAATATATAGCTAAGTGTGTGGAAACCCAAAAGTATTTTGACAAGTATGCTTCAGGACAAAGTCACTCAGTAGCCCTGATCGACCTGTCCAGTACACGTCACTCACTTCCTGAGGCTGCCTCTATTTCACACTGTCAGTTTATCTGTGAGCATCAGCCGAGGTAGACATAAGCTGATATGTATGTGTTACTGCCCTGTGCAGTATATAGTTAGTATTTACCCACTGTTACTGTGAATTTGTAGCTATTATTAATTTTATATATAATGTATGTGTGGTTCTTACGTTTTCAATGGTTTTGCTAGGATTAGCAGAGTATGCGAGGCTGTATACGTTCACGTTTAGCCATATATATCAATAATAACAACATTTTGTGAAAGGAGTAACATGCTTTATGTGGCATGTTAAATTGGGTAACAAGCTGAAAAAGTTTGGGAACCACTGCTCTAGAGGTTAAATTGTGTTTAAAACCTCTCAAATAGGAGTAGAAATTGTAGGTACAATGCTGCAGAATGTGAGATGACATCTTTGCTCTGTGGCCTCATGACTCAGTCTCTTCCAACCTTTTCTTGAAGCTCTTAATAATCTTGCCCCTTCCATTAAGATTAAAGCTGAATGGGAATCTAATTCCTTGCTTCCTTTCCTTGATGTCCATGTCCACCGCTCAGACAGAGGCTTTTCCTTTTCTGTTTACCGCAAACCTATGCACAGCGGCATGTACATTCACTACTTTTCCTATCATGCTTCCCCTGTCAATAAAGTGCTCTTATCTCCCTCTTTCTCCGTGCCCTCCGCATCTGTGATCCTCAGTTCCCTCCAGCAGAAATTTCCACTCTTCATAATTCGTTTTCCCGTCTTGGCTACTCCTGGGAACTCTTCTGTCCTCTGCCTTACCTACATTTCCGGTCTTTCTAATCTCAACAACTCTCTCCGCTCCTTAGACATCAAACTTACTTTCCGCCAGACTAACACTCTTCACACTAATCTCGTTCATACCTCTTCTCCCTCTACAGATGTTCCTGGTGTCTGCTCTATTTCTTGTCCCCCTTGCCCTTTTCAGACTTTCGAAAAATTGGGCCGATCTCTTTTGACAGAACTTGGGGAAGCACAAAAATGGGTTTTTGGTTCCCAACATTAAATGCTCTTTTCTGTCACATCAGGGGATCACAGCCATCCTATTGATGGTCTTCTGAAAAACTGTCGGGTTTTGAATCCTCCCTAATACCCCAATTTTTCCCTTGTAGGAATCTTAGTCCGGGTTGTCTCTGTAGTTTCCCTTTCCCTTTCCCCCAAATTTACATTGAAAAAAGCCCCAAACCCCTTCCCCGGCCCCCCCTGTGATTTAAACCTGATTCCTCCCTTCTTTTTTCTCACTCCTCCCCTTTCCCTTTTTCCCTTTTTTTCCTCGGGTTGGGTTTTCCCCCCCACACCTCGTTTTTCTTGCCCCCCCTCTGTGGGCCCCTAGTTTTTGAAGTGCCCCCCTTTTTTTTATTTATTTACGGGGCCCCCCTTTTTTCCCCCAACCAAGTTCCTTTCCCGGGCTATTTACAAATTACTACTCTACTACACCACCACCACCACCACCCCCAAACCCCCCCCACCACCACCACCACACCCCACCACCACCCCCCATTTCCCTGCCTAAAATTTATCTTTCCTACTCTACTTCTCGTTAGTGTGACTTTTTTAAATGGCCCGGGAGTGGGAAACCAAAACGCGTCGTAAGCCCCTCTCTTCATGTGCGGGCTATTTGTGCTTTTGTCATGGTTTAAAAAAAACCGAGCGGGTTTGGTAAATAAAAGTTAATTGCCCTGAAAAAAAAAGCATATGTTGTTCTTGGGGAACCATTACTGTGACCCCCCACCCCTTTATTTTTTCCCCTTTGCCATTGATATAAATAGGTATTCTTCTTTCCCCAAAAATTTAACCCAATGTAACAAATTTGGGTGTTTTAAATTTCTAAACAAAATGAATATCTCATAAAAAATTTTCACCCCGTCTTGAAATATTGGATACAGGGGGTTTATAGGAAGAAATTTGGGAAAATGAAGTTAAATTAATGGGGAAAAGAAAAATTGTGAAAGGTTCAAAAAATGGGAGAAATTGGGGGGTGTATTTGAGAATAATGTAATTAGGTGCAGAGGAAGGTTAAAAAAGGGGTTTGAATTTGGGGAATATGCTAAACCCCCTTTCTTATGCCCAAAATCATAACCCAAAAAAATTTTAAATTTTTTAAAAAATCCAAAAAAATATGTAATGCGTGGTGGGGTACAAGATCCCTTAAAATTTATTAAGAAAAACATTTGGATTCCACAAGGATGGCAAAGTGAAAAAAGTGTTTTTAAAATTTTTGTGTAATATTTCACTGTGTGGATCCCAGACCCTATTGTACCCAGGCCCTCCCCCCTTTGAAAGGGCATGTACAATTAGTGAAAATATATGATGGGAACAGGTTTTTTTAAACCCATTGTGGTCCAAATTTTTTTTAAGAGGTGCTTCCCATGGTATTCCACCCGAAAGTGTATGTTTGCTTTTTCACTTGTATTTTCTATAGGGAAATTTTATTTAGAAGTGGTTTAGGACTTGTCGCAGAAAAGTTTTTTACAGCTGTTTCGAAAATTTGCAGCTTGGGAACCCGTCCCAAATTTTTGATTTCGGATTTAAAGCCACCCAAAATTTTTAAACGGGTGCTCAACACTTTTTATTTGAAATTTAAAAAAGGTAACGATTTTTTAATTTTTAAAAAATCGGCCCGGGATTCTCCCCGGCCGGGCTTTTTCCCGTGGGGGCCCGGCCTTGGCTCCCCCTTTGGGGAAGGGGTCTGAGACCTAAGTCTGACATGGGGGGAGGCCCCAAGTACCTTTCCCCATCTTTGGGACCCCAAATGTCCCAGGCCCCAGCCCACAAGCTAGGCCCCTCGGGGTTCCATCCCCGCCCCCCAAAGGGGCCCAAAGGAAAAAAACAGGTTTAGAGCTAAAGGTCGGGCTCAGGGGCCCTTTCCCTACCCAGAAAAGGGTTTGGGTGGTATGGGCAGAAAATAACGATGTTCAAACTCTGTTAAAACCCCGGAAGGGTGTACCTGGAAGTTTATTAATCCCAGAGGCCCCCTTTGGGAAAGGAAAGGGGGTGTACGAAAAGGGCTGATAGGGGGCCGTGAAGAGGAAAATTCTTGTAAAATTTTACACAGGAAAAGGGAATTTTAATTTTTGGGGGAATTCCCTTTCAGTGTTGGGGGGAGGCAGAGAAAAGGATAAATAATCGGCCCTCTTCTTATACTTTAAATGAAAAACACCCCGAAAAGCACATTTTATTAACACCTTTCCAAACCCAATATGTGAAAAGGGAAATTTGGGGTGCCCTGTCTATAGAGATAATCCCGAAGGAAAATGATGAAGATTACAACGATGCTGCAGTGTTGTGGGGATAAATTAACATTTTTTAAATAAAATAATTTATCATTTTGGTTTTTTGTGTGGCTTTAAAGGGAAAATCTTACATTTGGGAAATTTTTTTTGTGGGGCGGAAGGGGGGCCCCGTAAAATTTACGAACATTCAACCAGGCAACATTGTGTTAAAAAATTTCTGAACGTATCGAACGTTTTGGCCCCTTTTGGGGAAGGGATTGACATTTTACCCAGATGCACAAGGTGTTGTTTTGGAATGTCAAAGGGGTTTTTGTCGTGGCGGAAAGTTTGCGGCCCTTTTAAAAAATTTATTTCCCCTTTGGAATTAAAAGGTATTCACTTTACCAAAAATTTTAAATGAAAATTTTAAGGGAAAATGGGCAAAGAGTGATACTGAAGTAGTGTTTTTACCCCGGTTTCAAAAAGATGAAAAAAGTAGTAAGGCCTACAGGAAAAAAAGCAACTCAAGCCCGAAAATGGCTGGGGGTTTTCTCCTTGGGAAAGGGAAAAAATTGGAGTCGTTTAGCAACGAACTCCTCCCGGCCCAGTGTGGGAAAAAATTGTAATTTTCCGAAAAAAACGTGTATTTTGTACGTAAATAGGTGAAATATATTGTAGTTAATAAAAAATTTAAAGTGTAAAAAAAAAAAATCGCGAGGGGTGTTAGCATCGCTTGGAGGAGAGGGCCCTTTTTTTTGGGAAATGGGCCCCCGAAAGGCGTTAGGAAAAAAACGGAAAAATTTTCAACGCTTAAAAGGTTTTTTAAATTTTGTTTAAAACCCCCTCCAAAAAAAAGGGGGGCATCTAATTTTTGGACAGGGGTCCCAAATTAGATGGGGAAAAAAAAATAATTTAAAATACACCATCCCCCCGATAAGTAATGTTTAAATTTTTATGTTGAAATTCTGGCCAGTAAATTTTTTCTATTTAGGCAGGGGGGTTTTTTGTATGACACACCAAAATTTTCTCCAGGCAAATTGGGGGAGTGTTATTATTAAAAAATTTCTTTCAATGATATATTCATTAACTAAATTTAACATACAGTCCCCATATTTATATTAAAGTTTTAAACCCTAATCCCTGGTGATGTATATTTCATTTGAAAATTTTAAAGGGCCCGATTGGGCTTTGTGGAGATAGTTTTAGTTGGGTATCGAATGGGGACATTTTTTTTCGACCCAGAATGTCCCCAAAAATTTCCCACATGTGTCTGTAACCTTTATTAAAAAATAATTATCTTTTTTACGTTTTCTGGGATGTAAACTTACGAGGTTATCCCGGTACAAAAAATAAACCCGCACATAAAAGACAGAGCTTACGACGACGTTTCGGCCCGACTTGGACCATTGACAAGTCCAAACAGGGGGAGCAGGGGGCAATTATGGCAGGAAGAGGTGGGGTAGTAGTGTGGTAGTAGTAGTAGGGTGTGTACAAAAATTTGTATATAATCCGCGGGATGAATCCCCATGCACAACCCCCCGGGACCCCCACCGTGGTTTCCCCACCAGCCAGCACTGGATGGCGAAGCCACAACAAAGACAACCAGACCCCGCACATGTGTCAATTTCATCGTAGATGTAGTAAAAAGAAGAAGAGGAAAGTGTGTGGTTGGGGGTAGAAGGGGGAAATAAGGAAGACGAGCCAGTAAATACAAAAAGGAGGGGGAGCACTGCAAGAGAGCTAAAACCCCCAAGAGGGAGAGCAAGCGCACCGAGGTGCGGGGAAAGGGGAAGGGGTTTGAAAAAAAAAGAGGAAACAGAAACACGAGACGGAGGGGAAAAAGAAACCCCAAGGAGAAAAGGAGAGGGGAAAAGGGGGAAGGGGAAAGAGAAACAGAAGAAGAAGAAGAAAAAATGAGGTTTTCGGTTAAAGTAAGGGTGTTCTGAAGTTTGGAGCATTTTACAATGTAGTGGGGGGAAAGGGCATTACAGAGACGAACCCAGGGCTGAGGTTATAAAGGAAAGTTGTGTATAGAGGGGTTTTTCAACAAAACGGCGACTGTTCGAGTTGGAAAGGGAAGACGTTTTAGCAGAAACCGTAAATAGGATGGCTATGTCTCTGACGTGACGAAAAGAGCATTTTTGTGTCGGCACCCTAACATATTTTTGTGTCCCTAAGTCTGTCAGAAAGAGATCGCCCTTTTCTCAAAGTTTTAAAGAGGAAGGAGGAGCAAAAAATGAGTGCCCACCGGGAAAACTGTGAGGGAGGGAGGTATGAACGAGATTAGTGCGAAGAGTGTTAGTCTGGCGGAAGGAAGTTTTATTTTAAAGGGGGAGGAAAATTTTTGAGTTAGAAAGCCGGAAATGTAGGGAAGCAGAGGATAGAGATTTCCCCCTGAGAAGGGGGGAGAGAAGAAATTGGTTTACCCGGGAGGGCGAGTCTTAAAAGGGAAGGGTAGCCAAGCCGGGAGACGAATTTAAGAGTGGAAATTTCTGCTGGAAGGAATGAGGATCAAGATGCGGGGGGGCCGGAAAAAAAGAGGGAGTAAGAACATTTTCTTGACGGGGAAGCATGTAGGAAAAAGTATAAAAGACTCCCATGTGCAAGGTTTACGGAAAAGGGGAAAAGGAAAAACTGTTCTGAGGGGGTGGACTGGAATAAAGGAAAGGAAGAAAGGGGAATTGATTCCCATTCAGCTTTAAACTTAATGGGGGGCCCAAGATTGTTAAGGTTTCAAGAAAAGGTTGGAAGGGACGGGAGTCATGAGGCCAAGAGCAAAGAGTATCCATAGCGGACCCAGAGTGAAGGTTGCCATGAGGGTGGGAAGAAAAAAACAGTCTCGAAGTTTCCTTTAAAGATTAGCAAGGACGGAGAGAGGGGGGCCCCATGCGAACAGGTTTGGGAAAAATATATCCGGGAAGGAAAAGGAGTTAGATCCCACAGGGGCGGATCGATCAAGAAACTAGGGGGGATAGGGAGGAAGAAACCCCATGGGCCCCTCCAAAACGGAAACAAGGACATATAAGAGGGTTTGGTGAAGGGGATCAACGTCAAGACTAAGCATCTTACAGGTTGGGAGAGAGCGAACCCGTTAAATAAAAGCTTGAGGTGACGGAGGGGGCAGGAGAAAAGTCCCAAAGAAAGGGAGTGAGGGTTTTTTGGCCACCCAAAGAAGAAAGAAAAATAAGGCAAAACCCTTAGAGGATATGTTTGGACAAAGAGGAATTCGGGTTTTATGAGTTTTGGAAGGGCCCATAGAAAAAGGGAAGAGGGGAAGATGACCGAAACCTTTTTTAAACAAGGTAAAGTCAGGAGGACAGGGTCGGAGAGACCCTTAGTTTTTTGTTAAAAGTTCTCTTGATGCGATAAAGGGGTTGGAAACGAGAGGAGTGTAGGTGCGTGGTCAGAGGCAAGACCAGCTTTACGGAGGTAATCCTCGCGACCCGTAACACGAATTCCCTTTGTAAAAAGTAGTATGACAATGTTTAAAAGAAATCGTAAGACACGATTGCAAAAAAACCAACCCGGCCGGGTTAAACCCCGCGGTCATGAGTCTCAAAATCCAGCCCGTCGCGTGCCCTGCCCGTCCCAAAATAAGATTACCCAATAGGTTTTTTACCATGGGAAAATTACAAGGCACCTCTGTGCCAAAAATGCAATTTTTTTACAGAGATCTCCGCTAGCGGGGCCCGTGACGAATTGCTAAACCCCTTCACTGCCGTAAATGACTTAAAAAATCGGCCACGTACTGGAGTTTTTGTCTGTAAAAACTTCATTTGTGGTCACGAGGTCCCTTTGTGCTAACTTTCCTAGGTTTTTGAAATTCCCTTTTGGAGAATTTATGGGGCTAGCTGGTTAGTGGTAGCGCGAGGGCTGGGTTTTGGGACTCTATGACGCGGGTTCAATCCGGCCGGGGGTATGGTTTTTTTGCAATTGTCATTCGATTTTTAAGTCATGTTGACGGCCCAGTGAAGGGCTTGGTGAGTTCGTCACGGCCACGTGTGGAGATTCGTCTGTAAAAATTTTGCATTTGTGGTCAAGGGGGCCCTGTGCTAATTTTCCTTGGTGTAGAAATATCCTAGTTGGATGAATTTATTTGGTAGTGGTCTAGGGGCTAACGCGAGGGTGGAGTTTTGAGACTATGACGCGGGTTCAACCCCCGGCCGGGGGTATGGTTTATAGTATGAAAATTTAGTGTTAGATTTAAGAAAAGAAAGGGCAATTTGGTAACGGCGGGGAAAGGTGGTTTTTGGGAAAAAAAGACAAACAAGAGCAGGAAGGAGACCCCCACGAAAGGGAAAAAGTCAGGAAGTTTAGGGAAAAGCGAGATTGACGAAAGGAATAAAAGAGTAACAGGGAAATCCAGCGCGAGGGTGGGCGAGTGGCAAAAAAAAGCCCAAAACCAAAAATTTTCAAGTCATACTGGAGGTGAGAAAAAAGACAGATTAAAACACAGTCGTGGGGAAAAATTAGCCCAAGGGTGCTGGATGAGACGTTAAAGTTTTTTTTGTATTTTGGGAAGAATGAATTTGCGCTTTCGGCGAGCGTGTCAAAGGAAATTGTAGAGAGAAGGTTTACAGAGTCCTGGGGTAGACCCCAAAAGAGAGCACGTTGAGTTGCGGAGATAAAAAAGGATTTTAAAACCCTGTGTTTGTAAAAAGAAGAGCGTAAAGTAAAGGAACAGGAACAAATGTGACTTTTATTGTAGCAACTTTTCGCTCTCCAGGAGCTTTATCAAGCCATTACAAACAATACTGGCCCAGAGGGTTATAAAGGCTCAGGTGAGGTGAATTATGAGGTACCTTTTCGATTTTTCCCAAGTGGTTTGTATTTAGTAGTGTGGTGTGAAAAAAAGCATTTTTTTCGTCTGAGTAAAAGGTAAAAAAGCTATTTTGGGGTAACATAAAAATGGGTTTGGAAAATATAAACTGGAATGGGCGGGTTGTTTCTGTTCACTCTCTGTGTTTTGTGTAGTATAACGGGAGACATGTGATGGCAGGGTTTACTGTTTTCAGGAGGATTTTGCAAAACTTCGGGATGGTGAAGTGCCGTTTGTTTTGTTTTTAAATTTTTTCGAACAGCGTCTGCTGATTTAAAGGGACTTTTTAAAGCTCCGGGGCGAAACGTTGCTCAAAAAAGTCACATTAGTTGACTTGTGTCCTTTTACTTTTAAAATTGTCGGTAATTCTACCAACTTTATTACAAAGAATGAGTGTTGAAGTAGGAGACGGGGATGATAGGAAAGGGAAGTGCCCAGTGGGTTGGTTTTCAGGAAGTGGGGGAAGGGAAAGGGGCAGAATTGTTCAGCAAGACGTCAGTAGGGAAAGGGAAACTGATTCTTTCGACGCGGGTAGCATAAGGCAGCTCTTAAAATCGAAAGGGGGGTTTAAAAGAGGGGAAGAAATTAAAAAAAATTGGAGAGAAAATTGACGCTTAAACTGCGGGGGGTCCTAAAATAAAAAAAAAGGCACAATACCCTGACTGGAACGTACCAAAAAAACCCCCACATAAAAAAAAAAGCTTACGAGACGTTTCGGGCCGACTTTGGGCATTGCAAAGTCACACTAACAGAGGAGGAGCAGGACGGTATATATAGGCAGGGAAAAGGTGGAGGTAGTTGTAGTGGTGGTAGTGTGGTAGTAGTACAAGAAATTTTTATAATACCCACAGGGTGGAAGACCAGCACAACACCGGGGATCCCACCGAGACGTTTTGCCCTCCAGCCCGCCCTGGATGGCGAAAAACACACAAGACAACCCGGGGCGCCGCAATGTGTCTAATTTCATCAGTAGATGTAGTGAAGAAGAAAAGGTAGTAGTAGTGGTAGTGGTAGAAGGGGGAAAATAAGGAAAACGAGCCCCGTCAAATACAAAGGATGGGGAGCCTGCAAGAGAGTAGAACCCACAGGGGGAGAGCAAGCGCACCGAGGTGGTTTAAAGGGGGAAAAGGGGGAATAAAAATAAAAAAGGAACGAAACCGAACGGAGAGGAAAAACAACCCAGGGAGAAAAAGGGGGAGGAAAGGGGGAAAAGGAAGAGAAAAAGAAGAAGAAAAAGAAAAAAAGAGGTAGGTTAAATCAGGGTGTTTTGAAGTTTGGAGCATTTTACATGTAGTGGGAGAGGAAAGGCATTTCAGGGACGAAAACCCCGGGGTGAGGTTTACAAGGAAAGGGTTTTGTTAAGGAGGGGTTTAACTAAAGGCGATGTTGGTTGGAAGTAGGGAAAACGTTTTTTGCAGAGACAGTCAATAGGATGGTATGACTCTGACGTGACGAAAAGGCATTGTTTGTGTCGGGAAGCCCAACATATTTTTTTTGCTCCCCAAGTCTGTCAGAAAGAGATCGACAGTTTCTCCAAAGTATGAAGAGGAAAGGAGGAGCAAGAAATGAGAGACCCAGGAACATTGTAGAGGGAGGAGAGGTATGAAAGGATTAGTGCGAGAGTGTTAGTCTGGCGGAAGGTAAACTTGAGTTAAGGGACGGAGAGAATTGTTGGAGATTTGAAAGCCGGAAATGTAGGGAGGCAGAGGATAAGGTTCCCTGAGTAGAGAGTTTGGGAGAGAAGAAATTGCGTTTTTCACGTGGAGGGCAGGTTATGAAAATGGGAAAAGGGGACCCAAAAGGGAGAACGAATTTAAAGAGTGGAAAATTTTGCTGGAAAGGGAATGAGGACCAGTGCGGAGGGCATGGAGAAAGGGGGAGAAGAACACTTTTCTTGACAGGGGGAAACATGATAGGAAAAAAATGTGAAAGTACATGCCACTGTGCTAGGTTTACGGTAAAAAGGGGAAAAAAAAACCTTTTATTGAGGGTGGGCTGGACTCAAAGGAAAAGGGGTAAGGAAATTGATCCCATTCAGCTTTAAACTTTAAAGGAAAGGGCAAAATTGTTAAAAGCTTCAAGAAAAATTTGGGAAGGAGAATCATGGGCCAAGAGCAAAGATGTTTACATAGCGGAGCCAGAGTGAAAATTGCAATCGAGGGTAGGAAGAAGAACAGTCTTGCCCCCGGTCGATCTCTTTTTGCAATTAGGGAGCACAAAAATAGGTTAGCTTGCCGACATAAAATGTTTTTTGTCACGTCAGAGTCATGCCCTCCTATTGACTGGTCTTTGCTAAAAATGTCTTCCCCATTCCCAACTCGAACGGGTTTAGTTGAATCCCTCTTATACAAAACTTTCCCGTAGAACCTCAGCCCCTGGCTTGTTCGTGAGCCTTTTTTCCCACTACATTTTTAAAATGCTCCAAACTTCAGAACACCTGATTAAACCCGAACCTCACTTTTTCTTCTTTTCTTTTTTTCTTCTTCCTCTTCCCCCTTTCCCCTCTCCTTTTTCCTCTGGGTTTTCTTTCTCTCCCTGTCTCGTGTTTCTGTTCCTTCTTTATTTTATTTCACCACTTCCCCTTTCCGCACCCCGGGGCGCTTGCTTCCCCCGTGGGTTTCTAGCTCTCTTGCAGGCTCCCCCTCCCTTTTTATTTTCTGGTCGTTTCCCTTTTTTCCCCTTTACCATCCAATATACCTCTTTTCTTCTCTAAATTACTGATGAAAATTTGACACAGTGCGGGGTTGGTTGTCTTTGTGTGGACGTTTTGCATCCAGTGGTGGTGGATGGCGAAAAAAGTCTACGGTGGGGATGCCCGGTTTTGTGCATGTGTCATTTCATCCTGTCGGTATTATTTTAAATTTGTATACTACCATAACTATACCCTATACTACTCCACCTCTTTCCGCCTTATATAGCCGTCCTGCTCCTCCCTGTTGTGGATTTGTCAAGGGGGCCAAATCGGGCCGAAACGTCTCGTAAGCTTGTTTTTATGTGCGGGTTTTTGTGTATCGTTCCCGTCACGGTATTGTGCCTTTTTTTTATTTATCCGGTAATTTTAATTTTCCATAAGTATTGTAGTTTAAAGTATTGTCAAAGGGGGAGCAGTGTACAATTTTGGCTTGCCTATCAAAAGTGTTGAACAATGTTGCCTAGTGCTTCGTGGCAATTTTTGATGTGCTTGTTCTCAAAAAAATTAAAATAAGTGTCTAAGTCCTTTCAAAGAACCCGGAACCTAAAGCAGCTTTTTGTACGTTGAATGTGTCCTGGTTGTACTGAAGGTTTTTCAGACCATAAATTTTTTTTTCTTTCGAGACGAAAAATCTCTTTATGGAAATCTTCTTCGTTCAAAATTTTCCCGTGTTTTCTTTGCAATCTGCAATTTTTTAGGCGTTCCATCCTCTCAAATGATCCCGAGAAATGGACCAGTGGCAAAGGAGGTAAGGAACTAACGGAGTCTGGACGTTCATTTGGTCGGGCGCCTTTTCCAGCCTTCCTAGATATCCTAGTTATCTAGGAAGTAGTAAGGGTTGCTAGGGGTATGTATGAGGTTACGCCATACTGCCCGTTTTAAATATGTGATTTGTCTCGGTCAGGCTAGAAGGGATGAAAAATAAAACTGGCTACAAATGTCTCTACATTTGCCTTGTCGCTCTCCTAAATCATTTAATAAGGACATATTATTAATTGTGATACTAGGTCTCCGAATTGATTGTGAACCGAAATCTTGGTTGAGCGGTAACTATATTACTTTAATTAAGTCTAAATTTTGTGTGTAAATTTTTTGTGTCCTTGCCCAAGATATTTGGCTATTTGCCAGCCGTCTGAAGTTTTAAAATATTAACTTTTACAAAGTCTGGGGTTAATTAAATTTTTCACTTTATATCCCCCCACGAAGTAAGTTCACAGGGAGGATCATGGATTTTGCAACCCTTTTAAGAATTTACTTCCAGTTATTTAGTGTTGACTGTCTAAATCATTGGTCAAAAGACTGGAAAATACATACATTTACATCTCTCTCTCTCTCTCTCTCTCTCTCTTCCCCCCCTTTCTCCCCTTTCCCTCTCTTTTTTTCTACACAAGGTTTGAAAAGGTGAGGTTTGGAAAACCCCAGCTGTATTGACAAGTAAAGCTGTTACCCACATGGCCATTTGAAAGGTTTTTATTTTTATGAGACTTACAAGAGGGAAAAAGTGAAGTGGAGCCTTGTAGGCCAGCATTTTTCAGTTGTAAAAGACTTTTTCACGTTAAATATAATGCTGTCGAATGTGTTCCAGACTAGAGTCATTCTTGGGATAACTGATTCAAATGAAGTTGATATTCTCCTTCTCTTCTTTTCTTCCTCTCCCTCTCTCCTTCTCCCTCTCCTTCCTCTCTATAGCAGGCTAGAGAGGACACAGAAGGACAACTATCTCGTTCCAATCACCACACAAACAAACCCACAGGAAAAAAAGCACCCCAAAAACACTAGAATTTCTCCTTAAGAAGTGAGATACAATGAGCTTTCATTCTAAACCTCGTGGATATTGATGAATTTATTACTTCTCAACGGGAAGACATTATGAGCAGTGCAATATGAATCCAATATCTTCGAAACCACTGACATGAAGCTAAAGCAAGGGAGTGCAACAAAAGTGATCATGATACTGCCTTATAAGCATTTGTAAATATGTAAATCAGCTAGATATTAAGATGGAAATCCTGGGAGAAAAATGGTATTCCTTAATCTGTATTTAGAAACTCCACCAGGATGAACGGTTAACATTATGCAACCAAATTAATAATATTAGTAGTGAGGACAGGAGGTGGCAGTAGCGATTATGACGTCATAGCGGTGGTTCACACTGCACCACAGTGTACACTGTACCACAGTGGTACAACTGACACCACAGGGGTTACCACACTGCATCCCAGTGGATTACACACTGCACAACAGTGGTACAAAACTGCACCACAGTGGTACTATGCACCACAGTGGTACACACTGCACACGTGGTTACACACTGCACCATCAGTGGTACACAATGCACAGCAGTGGTTACAAACTGCACCACAGTGGTACACACTGCCCCACAGTGGTACACACTGCACCACAAGTGGTACACACTGCACCACTCAGTGGGGTACACACTGATCACAGTGGTACACACTGCACCACAGTGGTACACACTGCACCACAGAGGTACACACTGCACCACCCAGGGTCATACACACTGCAACAGTGGTACACCACTGCACCTCTGTGGTACCCACTGCACCACAGTGGTACACAATGCACCACAGTGGTACACACTGCACCACAGTGGTACAAACTGCACCACAGTGGTACACACTGCACCACAGTGGTACACAATGCACACACAGTGGTCCCAACTGCACCACAGTGGTACACACTGCACCACAGTGGTACACACTGCACCACAGTCATACAATGCACCACGTGGTACAAACTGCACCACAGTGGTACACACTGCACCACAGTGGTACACAATGCACCACAGTGGTACCCCACTGCACCACAGTGTACCCACAGCACCCACAGTGATACACACTGCCCCTACAAGACTCCAGAAGTAGTAGTAACTAAAAACAGAGCCCCTAGTACTTTAAATTTTTGAGCACGATGTGCAGACACGAGTAGTTAATGCAGGATTATACTGGAGGAGGGTGTCCCGTGGGGGCCTACATCCATTTCCATCTCTCCGATAAGTTTTGTGTCATTTTGTTAAATGGTAAGATATATTTACCCTCCTGTTTCATAATGGCATTGATCACAGAAAGGTGAATAGTAGGAAGAGTACCTTTTGCTTTACCTTTTTTTAAATCATAAACATCTAAAAAAATTATCACAGTCCCTTAATTTAGAAAGGTCGGACAGTTGTCAACAGAAAACCTCCAGTGTATAAAATCGTGAAATTTTCATTGTTAAAATATCAGCGGTTGTGAGGATCACAATAAACGTAATCGATATTCCAGACATGACTTGATTTATCCACTGTTGTTGTTGCTGCTGCAAGATGCGTCTCTTTTGTCAAGTGGCGCCACTCAGCACCTCGCAGGCTGACTAGTGATTTTTTTTTTTCTTACTGGCGCAAACATCCACGTACCAGAAAGAAATTTATTCAACAAAAAATTTTGAAATTTCTCATTACTTTTTATGAATTGAGAAAATATGAAGCAATAATGCATCCTTGAACCCATGACTCATTCTGCAAAACTTGTGTATTTTCTCGTGAAATATTCATAATTAATGAAATCGTATATTAAAGCAAAATATTTTTGTTTCAGATTTCACAAAATCAGGAGTAAAGTAATGGAGGATCAACTAGTTACCTTTGTTTTCGTATGAAACTTACTAAAGTAGACGTGTTCTCTGTGACGGCAACTCCCTCTGTTTCTCACGTTTCAAAACGAGTTGTATTGTGCTTCAAAATAAATTAATTACCGGAGATTAGTCAAATAGAAAACTGATTCAAGATGGGAATGTGATTTCGTCATGGGGAAATCTGGGGAATTTAAAGTTCCGGCTTTGGGGACTGTCCCCAGGTTAGGTTACGTTTAAAATTTGTCAGGAAACAGGACAAGTGTTTCCTGACGCGCGTCAAGGGAAACAAATTGTCCTGAGTAGTGTTTTTGGGCGTAGTCGTTATATGTGTGCGAATCTTAGAAGTTATTTTAAATTTTAATGAAGTTACCCGCCGCAATGAAGAAAAATACAAACTTATTAAAAAGACTTCAGGCTTCGTATTCCTTGTTAGTTTTCTCTCTGTTTCCAAAGATTAAGAAGCAGTACAAATAATCTGTAAAAATGGCGAGTGTGACCCGATATTTATGATTAATTTAAAAATTTTAGCAAAGGGATTAAAATTTCATTACAGAATCCCGGACTTCCCACCTATGTGATTACGCTCACCTCGGTCAAAAATATTTTAAATTGGTTTTAAATTTTTTTTATGGAAGCCCAAAGGAAAAAAAAGATTAAAAAGTTTTTGAGTAACCAAACTTAGGTAAAAATTTTTAAAA
>NC_069410.1:71956811-71991017 GCF_026875155.1 Cherax quadricarinatus
GGGTGTATCTGGCCAAGTTTTTCCCCCCCCAAACCCCCCCCCGGCCCCCCCTTTTCCCCCACCTGCGCCCCGGGGGCCCCCAAATAACCTATACCCCGCATGCCCCACCCGGCCCCCAAAACCATTTCCCCCCAACCCCCCCCCCTGGGCCCCCCTAATTCCCACCGCGCCACCGGCCCCCCCAAACCTTTTCCCCGCCCTGCCTTTGGCCCCGGCCCCCCCCCCCCCTGCCCCCCGTCCCTACAATAATCTCCTCCCTCGCCCCCCTTCCCCATTCCCCCAAGATTACACCCCTCCCGCCCCCCCCCCCCCCCCCCCTTGCCCCCTCCCCCCCCATCCCCCCCCCCCCCGGCCCCCCCCCCCCCCCCCCCCCCCCCCCCCGCTCCTCCCCCCCCCCCCCACTTCCTTGCTTCCTTTTCCTTGATGTCCATTGTCCACGCTCAGACAGAGGTTTTTCCTTTTCTGTTTACGACAAACCTCATGACAGTGGCATGTGTTGTTAGGCTAAGACACATATGCAACGATTAGGTATCTTTATTTCGAAAACGTTTCGCCTACAACAGTAGGCTTCTTCAGTTCTTGTACAGAAAAAGTGATAGAAGAATAAGAGACTTTGAAGACGATGTTAAGCAGTCCAACACCCTCTTAAAGTTTGAGGTGGTCAGTCCCTCAGTCTGGAGAAGAGCATTGACTTCCATAGTCTGAACAATATGGAGATGAAGTGACAGGATGGGCCTTATATAGCGCTCAGGGAGGTGTAGACGTGGTCACTGTAGAGCGCATGACCTACTAATGTTGAATTGTGTCTTACCTAACAATCTGTCGGTATTTTTTATACCATTTTAATGTTCAATATGTCAGACAACTGCAACAACAAGGGTATCTTGGTACAGACCTGAAATCAACTGACGACAACCTCTTCTAGTGAGACGGCTGGATTTGAGAGGGACCTGACCTCCCAACATCTGCGTTTACTAGTGATACTATCCGTGCCTGGCGCTAATAAGGCTCCATCCTGTCACTTCATCACTCCATATTGTTTCAGACTATGGAACAATGCTCTTCCTCCAGAACTGAGGGATGACCACACTCAAAATCTTTATGGCCGCCGTGTTGGAACTGTTTCATCGTCTCTAAAGTATCTTTGCTCTCTATTCAACTTTTTCTGTACTCGGACTGAAAAGCCTATGTTGTAGGGCGAAACGTTTCGAAATAAGATTAACCTAACTGTTGCCTATGTGTCTTACCTAACATCTGTCCGGTCATTTTATACCATTTTAATGCTTCACCAAAGGGGTGGCTCATTACATTCATACTTTTCCTACATGCTTCCCTTGTCAATAAAGTGCTCTTATCTCACTCTTTCTCCGTGCCTCCGCATCTGGGAGCCTCAAGTTCCCTTCCTGCAGAAATTTCCACTCTTCATAATTCGGTTGCCCCGTCTGCGGCTTCCCTTCCTTTTCCTAGACTCTGCCCTCTCACGTGCTAAACGCAATTTCTTCTCATCCACCAAACTCTCTACTCCTGGGCGTAATCTTCTGTCACCTCCTGCCCTTACCTACGTTTCCGGTCTTTCTATCTATCTCAAACACACTCTTCGCTCCTTAGACATCAAACCTTACTTTCCGCCAGACTAAACTCTCTCACACTAATCTCGTTCCATACCTCTCCCCTCTACAGATGGTCCTGTTGACTTACTCTTTCTTTCTTGTGCCTCTGTCCTCTTCAATACTTTGGAGAGAAATCCCACCCCCCCAGCCGGGCCGATCTCTTTCTGATAGACTTAGGGAACCCCGACAGCCACAAATAGTGTTAAGGCTTGCATACACTAACATTGCTCTTTTCTGTCAATCAGTGTCCAGCCATCCTATTGAATGGTCTTCCCTGCTTAAAAAACTGTCTGGTTGAATCTCCACTAATACACATCTTTCATTGTATGAACTCCTTAGATCCTGGCTTCGTCTATGTCAGATGCCTTCCTCTCCCACTACATTGTAAAATGCTCCAGCTTAGAACACCTGTGACTTAACCTGATTTCCTCTCTTTTCTTCTTTACTCATCCCTTTCCCTTTCCTTTTTCTCTTCTGGGGTTGTCTTCCCCCCCCCTCCTCTTGTGTTCTTTGCCTCCATTGTGGGCACCTCAGCTCCTTGAAGTGCTCCCCTTTTTAGTATTTGACTGGCTCCCCCTTTCCCCTTCCCCACCAATAGGTACCTTCGGCCTCCACCACCACCACTACTACTACTACTACTACTACTACTATTTCTACTACTAACTACTACTAACTACTACTACTTAACTACTACGGATACTACTACTACTACCACCACCCTCCCACCCAACCACCACACGTCCTGCCATATATACCCGTCCTACTATACTTTCTCGTTAGTGTGACTTCGGTAATGGTCCTGAGTCGGACCGAAACGTCGTCGTATGTCCTCTCTTCTATGTTACGGCCGTTATTGAGCTGTGTCATTGGTTTAAAAACCGAGGGTTGGTAAAATAAAGTTAATTGTCCTGTACAAAAAGCATATGTGTTCATGGACAGTGACCACTCATATCTCGATGCGCGTAGATGACCATACCGCTCCAATGTTTGTCCCTATTAGCACATTGATATAAATAGGTATTCTTCTTTACCAAATAATCAATGTTAACTAAGTTGGTGTTTAAATTTCTAAACAAAATGAATATCTCATATAAAATTTTCACATCCTCTTGAATATTGGATACAGAGGGTTATTAGGAAGAAATCTACCGGTAAATGAGTTAAATTAATGATGGAAAGAAAAATTGTGAAAGGTTCATAATAGAGAAATTGGCGGGGGGTTTAATTTAGACACATAATGTAATTAGGTGCAGAGGTAGGTTACAACAATGCTGAACTGGCGTGAAATATGCTTAACAACCTATCTTTATGCCCAAAAACTCACTCACTAAAAATTTTGATTGTTTAATCCCCATAAAATATGTAATGCATGGTGGGGTACAAGATACCTTAAAAATTGTTGTATGTAAACTTTCTGCGATTCCAAAGGATGGCTCACAGTGTAAAGTGTTATTAAATCTTGTGTAATAGTTCACTGTGTGGATGCAGGGACCCTATATGTACCCAGGTCCTACACCTTGCCCAAAGGAGCAGTGTACAATTAGCGAACCAATATGATTGTAAAAGGTGTATATATCTATCCGGACCATATTTTATGAGATGTTTCAGATGACTTATTCCACACTGAAAGTGTATGTATGCTTGTTCACTTGTTACTGCTACTAGGCAGTTCATTTAGAAGTGGCACAGGACTTGTCTGCAGAAAAAACAGTTTATACAGCTGTTTCGAAAATTTGCAGTTAGGAGATCCTGTCCGAGATTGATGATTTCGGATAATGCAGTAATTTGTAGCAGGTGTTCAACACTATAGATAATTAAATAAGCAGTAACGATGTTCAATCTCTGTTAACCTGAGAGGGTGTACCTGGAAGTTTATTCTTCCTATAGCCCCTTGGAAGGAGGGGCTGTACGAAAAGGCTGGATAGGCACAGTGATAGAGGAGTCTCTGTTAAAGTACTACACAGGAGGAATTTAATTTGGAGGAATCCGTGCAGTGTTCATCGTGGAGGGAGAATCGGATTAAATAATCGCCTCATATCATGTGTGTTACACCTGATGAAGATGTATTTAACACCTTCTCACCTATATGTGGAAGGAAATTGGAAGCTGCCCCTGTCTACAGAGATAATCCTGGAGCAATAAGTGATGAAAGTTTACAACGATGGCTGCAGTGTTGTGTGACAATTTAACATGTTAAATAAAGTAATTGACTCATTGGTCAACATGTGTGGCATAAGAATATCTTCTTTACATACGTGACCTAACACTTTTATGGGTGCGACAGAGGCAGTAAATCGACAGTACATTCAACCAGGCAACATTGTGCCTTAACTTGATATTGAACAGCACGCGAACACATTGTGGCCTCTGAGCAAGGGTCCCTTTGACATTGTACACCAGATGTACAAAGGTGTTGTGGAATGCTCAAAGTGTTGTGTCGTGGCCAGGAAGTTTTCGCACAAATAATAAATTGACTCCCTTGGAATTAAATGTTATTCACTCACTCAAATGTAAATGAAAACCTAAGGGAAAGTGACGTGAGTGATTTTGAGTAGTGTGGACCAAGTGATGCAAGAAGATTGAAATAGTAGTAAGGCCTAATAGGTGAAACAGCAACTCAAGCCAGACACGGGCGGGAATCATCTCTAGAGGAAGGAGAAAATTCGAGGTCGTTCCCCCAGCAACGAACTCCGCCCGAGCCCTGTGTGAAAATATTGTTAATTTTATTTTCCGAAAATACAAGGTATTTTGTACGTAAATTGGTGAAATATATTGTAGTTTAATAAAAAATTAATGTGTAATAAAAGAAATCAGCGAGTGAGTGGTAGCATCGCTTGGAGGAGAGGCATTTGTTTTGAACTGGGCAAGAAAGACGTTAGGAAAAATCGGAAGAATTTTCGTCGTTTTTAGAGGTTAAATTGTGTTTTTAAAACCTCTCAAAACAGGAGCAGAAATTGTTGGTTTCTCACATTCTGCAGGGACTTGCAGAATGTTGAGAAACCAATAATTGGACCAGGACTCCGAAATTTAGATGGAAAGAGATAATAAGTACACCATCTCCAGATTAGTAATGTCATTATATATGTTGTGAAATTTCTGGCCAGTATTTTCTTCATATTTTAGCAGGGGTTCTTTAGGGGTTTGTGTGTGCACATCACCTGTATCTCAGAAAATTGTGGAGTGTTATATTAAAAAATTCTCTTTCAATGTTTATGTACATTAATTAAATTTAAAATTTACAGGTCCACATATTTATATTAATGTTTTACAAATAATCCTGGTTGATGTATATTTCATTTGAATTTATAGGTCAGAGTGACTTGTGAATAGTGTAGTAGGTATCGAATGGGGACATTTTTTTGCGACCTAGAAGTGTCCTAAAATTCCTAATGTCTCATGTACCTTGATTATGAATATTATCATTGTTATATTTACTGGTATGTATCTTATGAGGTTCATCCAGGTAATTTTCATTTTCCATAAGTAATGTAGTTAACGACTTGTCAAAGGGCTGAGCAGCAGTACAATTTTGAGCTCTGATATCAAAGCTGTGTGCAACAATGTTGCCTATAGTGCTTACGGTGGCCAATTCATCCTGCATGTGCCAGGATTCTCAAATAACATTAAATATAAGTTCTATAAGTCAATTTCAAAGAAACCTAGGAACCATAAAGGCAGCTTTTTGCAGTTTGAAAGTGTCTGTGTTGTTTTCAAGGATTATCATGACCATAAATGTGTTGTCTTTTCGAGACGAACAATCTCTTTATGGGAAATCGTTCTTCGTTCAATTTCCTGTGTTTCGCTTTGCAGTCTGCAATATAATTAGGAATTCCATCCTCTCAAAATGATCCTGAGAATAGGACCACGTGGACAACGGGGAATAAGGGGATAACGAATGAGTTGGACGTTTCATTGGTCGGGCCGCCTTGTCCAGCCTGTCCTAGATATCCTAGGATCTAGTCTAGCCGATAGCTACACCCCCCACGTACAGGGTGTAGCACACGAGGTACTAGTATGAGGTTATACGCATACTGACTGGTTACACTCTGTGATATTGTTCTGTCAGGCATATACGGGATGAGCCGTAAAACTGGGCTACATGGCTCATACATTCTTGCTTTGTCGCTCTCTCTAAATACACACTCAGCGGTATACTTTTCTAATTTTGTTACTAGGCTTCCGAATCTGAATCTGATGAACCAGAAATCTTGGTTGGCAGGAGGGGGTTAACCAATATATACTTTAATTAATGCTCTGAATAGTTTCTGTAGTTGTAATTTCTGGTTATACCTTGCATCAAGATAATTTGGCTATTTGCCAGCACGTCTGAGTTTTAAATTACTTAACTCGCGACAAATTCTGAGGGTATTTAAATGTTTCACACATGATATCCACCAGGAATAAGTAAGTACAAGGAGGAGATCATAGGAATCTGCAATCCTTATAAGTATTTGCTTCACTAAGTTTATTAGTGTTGAGTGTCTAGAGCTCATTGGATCAAGAGACTCGGACAAATGCATACATCCATACATCTCTCCCTCCCTCTCTCTCTCTCTCTCTCTCTCTCTCTCCTCTCTCTCTCTCTCCTCCCTTTCCCTCTTCCCCTCTCTCTCTCTCTCTCTCTCCCCTTTTCCCTCCTTCCCTCTCTATCTCTGTTTTTCCACACCTAGGTTTGACAAGTTAAGGTTAGGATCCTTGCTGTATTGACAAGAGCTAAGAGCTGTTACCTTACATCAGCTCTTTTGAAAGCGTTTTTATTGTTATGAGACTTCACAAAGCAGAGGAAAAAGATGAAGAGGGGGTTGGAGCCATCTGTGGGCCAGGCATTTTCAGTTGATCAATTGACTTTAATCACGTTAAACATCATTAATGCTGTACGAATTGTGTTCAGACTAGAGTCAGTCTTGGGATAAATGATATCAATGAAGTGATGTTCTCTCCTCTCTTTCTCTTCCTCTCCTTCATTCCCTTCTCCTTCTCCTCTCTCCTCTCTATAGCAGGCTAGAGAGGACACAGATGGACAACTAATATCGTACACCATCACAACAAACAAACCACAGGAAAAAAAAGACACAAACACTTAAGGAAGTGGAGGAGTCTACAATGAGATCTCATTCAAACCTGGTGAGATATTGAATGGATTATTACTCTCAAACGTGGCAGAACATTATACAGTGCAAATATGAATCAATATCTGGAACATGCATTGAAGCTTACAGCAAGAGATGAACAAGTGATTCATGATACCTGCCTTATAAAGCACTTTGTACAATATGTAAATTAGCTAGGATATTATGCCCCATGCGGATATACTGGGAAAAATGGTATTCCTAATTTGTATTTGAACTTACCAGGAATGACACGGTTAACAATAAGCCAACCCAAATTAATTATATTGTAGTGCAGGAACTGGAGGTGGCAGTAGCGCATTATGACAGTCTAGCGGTGCTCACACTGCACCACAGTGGTACACACTGCATCACAGTCGGTACACCACTGCACCAAGTGGTACACACTGCACCCAGTGGTAACACTGCACCACCAGTGGTACACACCTGTACCACAGTGGTTTCACACACTGCACCATCAGTGGTACCCCGCACTACAGTGATACACACTGCACCACAGTGGTACACACTGCACCACAGTGGTACACACTGCACCACAGTGGTACACACTGCACCACAGTGGTACACACTGCACCACAGTGGTACACACTGCACCACAGTGGTACACACTGCACCACAGTGGTACACACAGCACCACAGTGATACACACTGCACCACAGACTCCAGTAGTAGTAGTAACTATAAACAGAGCCCCTAGTACTTTCATTTTTGAGCACAGATGTGCAGAACACGAGTAGTTAATGCAGGATTATTACGTGGAGGATGGTGTCCGTGGAGGATGGTGTCCGTGGAGGATGGTGTCCGTGGCCTTACATCCGCTTCCATCTCTCCGATAAGTTTTGTGTCATTTTTGTTAAATGGTAAGATATATTTACCCCCTGTTTCATAATGCCATTGATCAGAGCAAGTGAATAGTAGGAAGAGTACCTTTTGCGTTACCATTTTTATCATAAACATCTAGAAAATATAAGACAGTCCTTAATTTAGAAAGAGTCTGACAGTTGTCAACAGAAAACCTCCAGTGTATAAAATCGTGAAATTTTCATTGTTAAAATGTCATCAGTTGTGAGGATCACAATAAACGTAATCGATATTCCAGACATGACTTGATTTATCCACTGTTGTTATTACTGCTGCAAGATGCGTCTCTTTTGTCAATTGGCACCAATCAGCACCTCACATGTGGAGAAATTTTCTCCAGGAGGGGGGTATCAGCCCCCTTCAACCCTTTCAGCCCCCTCAGCCCCTTTCAGCCCTGAGGGGCCAAGCCCTCTCAGAAGGGGCGAGCGTCTTGTTTACTGCTAGAGTGAGTAATTGATCACAGATGCTATGCCACGTAGTCAAGTGACCTCTGCTCCTTGCAGCGGTGTTGCAAAGTGTATTTTTATAAGAGACAGTACATTCTTACTTTAGCAGGACAATTAAGGAAAATCCTGCTCCCACTTTATTACCATAGTAAAAATATTGTTGTCTATGCTTAAGACAGCAAGAAACAAACATTCTGCTTTGCTTCATCGAGGAGGTGACAAGGATGCAAGGTACTAGGTCAGCGTTTTTTTTTTGTGCTAGGGCAGTGACGGCTTGGGGCGGTGTGGCGACGCCAGACTATCTTTGACTCTAGGGAGAGTGACACTGACGCCAGGATAACTAGCAAAGAACACTGATCTGTGCGTTAGTGTGAACAAAGTGTCTCAAACACAATAAACATAAGAGAAGTGTGATCAGCTTCTCTTGTGATACATTGTGAACAATAAAGACAAATCTTGTGGAACATAGTGTACCAGTGTGCGTTTCCTAGACAATGGAAGACGTGGACATCCAAGGACACTTCAGCTTCTATCAAGTCACCGATACCTGTCGAAGGTGTTGAGAACACCATAGCTCACGTTACAAAGAGCAAGGTATGTTACGAATTTCTTGTAGATCGGGGGATTGCGCAATTCTTGAGTCACAAGGAGTTTGTAATCAACCTATAATCGGCAGTAAGGTGTGGACTTTTGAGTCCAAACAAGTAGGTATTTCGTCAGCCATCATCGAATGAAATATGCTGACATAACACCCCCTAGGGGTAATTTATACTTACAAATTGTATATCTTGACAGCCCAATGTTGTGATGGTTTCGACAGCTTCTAGACCTCGTCTGCAGGGGCGGCTGTGTAGACGATTTGCTGTCATTTATCAGCTAAGTGTTCATTATATATAGTTATAATTTAAACACAGCAGGTAAAGCCAAAATCTTCAACATCACAGGCTGACTAGTGATTTTTTTTTTGTCTTACTGTTGCAAACATCCACGTACCAGAAAGAAATTTATTCAACAAAAAATTTTGAAATTTCTCATTACTTTTTATGAATTGAGAAAATATGAAGCAATAATGCATCCTTGAACCCATGACTCATTCTACAAAGACTATGTGTATTTTCTCGTGAAATATTCATAATTAATGAAATCGTATATTAAAGCAAAATATTTTTGTTTCAGATTTCACAAAATCAGGAGTAAAGTAATGGAGGATCAACTAGTTACCTTTGTTTTCGTATGGAACTTACTGAAGTAGACGTGTTCTCTTTGACGGTAACTCCCTCTGTTTCTCACGTTTCAAAACGAGTTGTATTGTGCTTCAAAATAAATTAATTACCGGAGATTAGTCAAATAGAAAAACTGATTCAAGATGGGAATGTGATTTCGTCATGGGAAATCTGGGGAATTTTAAAGTTCCGGCTTGGAGACTGTGCCTCAGGTTAGGTTACGTAAGGTTTGTCAGGAAACAGGACAAGTGTTTCCTGACGCGCGTCAGGAAACACTTGTCCTGACTAGTGTTGTGACGCTAGTCGTTATATGTGTGCGAATCTTAGAAGTTATTTTAAATTTTAATGAAGTTACCAGCCGCAATGAAGAAAAATACAAACTCTATTAAAAAGACTTCAGGCTTCGTATTCCTTGTTAGTCTCTCTCTGTTTCCAAAGATTAAGGAAGCAGTACAAATAATCTGATAAAAATGGCGAGTGTGACAGATATTTATGATTAATAAAATTATAGCAAAGAGAATTATTATTACATTACAGATGATCCTCGACTTCCCACCTATGTGACTTACGCTCACCTCGGTAAAAATACATTATAAATTAGGTTTATTTTTTATATGTGAAGTCAATGAATGATACGTACAAGTATGTAAGATCAGTTTGTGAGTAGCCAAACTTAAGGTGATAAAGAAGGGTGATAAAAACACTAGATAATAAAGATAAAAATTTCTTAGGTTAAAAGAATGTTGTACAGGTATACCACTTGTACACACCATGTTAACAATAGGTATACCACTTGTACACGCCATGTTAACAATAGGTATACCACTTGTACATGCCATGTTAACAGGTATACCACTTGTACACGCCGTGTTAGCAACAGGTATACCACTTGTACACTCCATGTTAACAGGTATACCACTTGTACACTGTTACGCAGAAATGTGGGATGGCTGGGGGCTTGAGCCTGGTCTAAGGGCAAAGGTAAAAGTTACACACATCTCAAGCATAAACAGGCCACCCAGGGCTATCCCAGTCAAAACAGAAAGCGCTAAACCAGAATGTATTACTTCCATGGGTTGGTTAACAGAGGGTTAGGTAAAAATCCCAGTTAGGAAAATATATCTATTTATTCAACATAACACTATATACACACTCTAGAAACACCTTAATCCTAAATGCCCAAAAGAGGATACACAAGAAACAGCTGGCTAGAGGTCCAGCCACCATAACACTAGGCCTAGTCACCGCCAGGCCGTCTCTACTCCACTACAAACCCCATTTCTTATTTCCTCACTCCTCCCACAGCATCCTGGCCATGTCAGAGCCTGGGTGAACATACAGGTAAGCCATAGAAGAGCCTATGGCTTGGGTTAGCTAAACAAAAGGAGTACACGACTACAAACTTAGCTCAAATACACAGGATCTCCGACGCCAGCCTCCACACCATGCTGACCCCACGTGACTCCCCCAGCCACGCTCACTCCGCATACCCAAACACCCTTGGAAAATAAATCCCTAGCAGGATTTCTTTATAATTACAGTTAGAGTACTTTACAGTGCCCCCAAATGCACATTATGAATTATAAAATTATTCTTTACAATTATAACATTCATCTATTATTATGGCACACTTCTCCACTGTATATACATTACAATGTCATGCAGAACCCTGCATAACACCCCCACCCCCAGACCATAGGTCTCACTCTGCTAGCAGGGTCCCTACGGACACTGCTAGGCAAAAGGAAAAAAAAAAAGGAAAATAAACCCCACATAAGGTTTTGAGGCGAAACGGGGCCAAAATGATAACTGGGGAATGACCACCTAAATGACCACCATTCCATCATGGTCTTTTGGTACTACATAAATATGACAATATTATACAAAATGAAAGGTACCTAGTCTGTGACATCGTGTAACTCGAAGCAACATTAAAGTGATCAAGTTCTATGTCAAAACGAGCCACAGTCACACCTCCTTTGACAATTGTGTTAGGGACAAGGCAACCATCACATCAAAGCGCTGGCGAACTGGCATTCATTTTATGCATTTTGCCTCTAAAATGAACATCAGCAAACTATAAGACGAGCAAGTTAACTTTGTACAAAAGTTTGCCCTGAGGGAATACCATTATATGTGGAAGTAAAAGGAGTAACACCAAAGTTCAGTATGTCTGCAGGCAGGATCCAAACCTGTATGTGCCACCCAAAAATAACAACTTTTTAACAGTAAGTACTATTTTCTGAGTTCAAAGAAAAGAAAAAACAGATTTTATAATGTTTAAATTCTACTTAGAAAAGCAACATCAAATGATCACTCTCATCTCTCAGCAATTAATTTTTGTGCTAATACAAAACTGGGTTCCCCATGACCCATGACACACCTCTCTGCGTGAATAAGGGACGAGCACAGGAGAGTGGGAAATGAGAGGGGAAAAAGAAAAATTTCAGGACCCTAAAAACAAAACGGGTGTGGATAGGCCACATAATCTTGTTGGTGGGGACTGCGGCTGGTTAAAACCACTTGGAAGTCATCTCTGATAGGACCACCCTCGGAAAGGTGGACCTCACCAGGCCGAGCCACCTCACATGTCATTCCAAGGACCCTGGAGTCACCCCACTGGTAGATTCCAAATAGAAAAATAAAATTGTAAAAAGAGTCCTTTGATGAGACCAAAACAACTCGGATCAAAAGACAAGACCCAAACTGTGGAGGGCATCACCGCCAGCCCCACATTCACTAAAAAACGTTTGGTCCAAACAGTCCCCTATACAACATATAACAGATGTGCGAGGCATTCCAGCCAACACCTAAAAAAATAAAAACGTAGCATACTTACCTAGAGGGCATGGTCTTGATGGGAATACCCCCCCGAAATACACACACACTAGGGGATTCCCGATACCTCCCAGCTCCTGCTCAAAAACTGCCCTTATCCTTTGGGTGGCCCCCCAGAGTTCCATCTTCTCGTTCTCTACCGCTAATCACTGCAAACTTAAAGAATTAGATAAAGTGATCTATACACTACATTGGCACTTTAAACACGTGACATGGTATTCAGCACAACACATTCTCAGCTCCATTCACATAATGAATCTACAGATTAACCGAGGTTGTGGAGAAGAAACAAGGCCCCCCACCTCGTAAGTCTCTGATTTGTGGTTCCTCATTAAGTGATGGAAACGTAAAGGAATATGGTCACTATACACAATTATTAAAGGTGTGATACTGATTTAGATATATGCACCTCACATGTTGCGACTGCCAACACTAAAGCAAAAAAAACCTCCTTTTTATGGAGGTTATATTCTTCTTTGGTGCCTTCTTACTTTTTGCTGAGAAGCAGCCGACGAACTAGTGGATTTCTCTCCGGCTCCTACCACTGCATCAAGACTGAATCAATCATTTCCTGTATCATATTGCAAAAACCAGCGCACCGTGGGGGTAACTCAGGTTTAACACATAAAGATCTTGAGGGTTAATGGCATACAAAAGGTACATGGACAGAGATATTAAAGTTACAAAATTACTAATAAGGGAGTGAGATGTGTCCTTGGGCCCACACGTGTGGTCTCGTGGGAAAAGCAGATGACCAGCCAACCCACTGTTCATTCACACACAATTTGCATGTAGTTCATAAAGAGGAGAAAAAACCTTATTTTATTTTACTGTACCACGGCCGGCAAGTCTGTGCAAGTTTTCAAGGTATCACCTAGTGTGTGACCAGTAAATAAACAACGTTTCCACCGAACTCTCGCTGGTGGATACAAACCACAGTTCTAGAAATAAACACTTCACTTCCTTCATCCCGGATCATATTTTCACCCCTGTTACATCCTGCAGACCTGCTGACATTTCACAAATTCGGGAAAATACCTTTATTACCTCCTATGGGTTTGTTTTTTAACATGGCCCCATTTTGTTCAGCATCCCAAAAAGACTCTTTAATAAGGTGCACCATGGCTGAGCCCCAACATCTTAAACCCAGTCTTTCAGCAAGATTCAATATCTTCCATACAATCTTTACAATTTTCCTGCTTACATTATCTTTCTCAGGGAACATTTATTATCCACTCATCCATTTTGAAGTCACACACAGTTCCATCATTGGACTTCCACGGACCCGGTTCCAATGCCAATCCCATCTCTCCAGCTCCAGGAATGTTGTAGCACCACCTCATTGTCCCCCAGTCATTCCTGGGCGGACTGGCAAGAATGGTAAACTAGTGCCATCGACCTCACCTCTTAGCCAAGAATTATCTGAAAACCGAGAAGAAAAAATACAACCGCCTGGGGATACATCACCATCCTCAAGCAGCTCAGATTTAAATTTCCAGAGTTTGCTTCCCCACCACGGTAATATGATAGGGAGGGGAATTCCCGCACTCCTCAGTCATTTAGGTACTGGGGAAAACAAATATGGCTAATTTGCCCTGAGGACTGGGAAAACCATGGAGCTTTATTTGACTCTAGGAATAGGATGAAACTATACACTTGGTTAATTTAACCTCAAGTAGGCCTCTCAAAACAACTATAGTGAACATTTATAAAATATGACGTTCTGGGTGTTTTGTGCGCGAAAAAACCTAAGAGACCAAAAATGTTTCACACAGAAATCTCAAAATACCACACACTCATTTATTATTTCAGAAAAGGGATAAGACCACTGGTAAACCCTCGTTTAGAAAAGGAATTTATTAATAAACACTGAATATTTAGACTCTCCCGTCTTAACACCTGAATATTGCACGTTCCTTCAGATATCTGTAAAAAAAAATATTGACAAAAACAATTTATTAGATAGTTTGCCACCGGCCACGTAAGCAACAGGTCTACCACTAAAAATAGAATCTTGCTCATTTGATCAATACTCGGGCCAAAATATACACTTGGGTAAATTTGGGAACCCACATTCCTCCGCGAAAACTGATAAATGAATAGGTTCCGGTAGGTCATAACCTTTCCTGGGCCTCACTAGCTGCCTGCACAGGTCAGGGGGGTTTTTTTCCCATCATCAGCCCAAGACCACTTCTCCAAAAGTGAAGTTCCGGTTGAGCCAGGTTCATCAATCTCAGAGCGTATCCTGCAGGTCAGACCTCAATGAAACTCAGGCTAACCCATGCACCAAACTCACCCACAGTGTTGCAACAGAAGGGTCACCAGGGGGCACCAGATCCCTTGCCTTGTTCCCTGTTTAGTCCTTGGCACCACTGAAAATTTCTTCACGGCCACCCCCACCGTCGCTCCTATTGGGTGTAATTACCACCTTGTAAAGCAGGTGTCCTGCAAAAAAACCACAAAACATTCCTCACTTTTTGAGGAGTACCACACGTTGTTGCTAGTAGTTAAGGTTCTTCAAACTCCTGCAAAAGGTCCTCTTCTGCAATACTACTGTAGTTTGATACCCAGACTGGATGCAGATCTCTACCCATATCCTGTGCACTGGAGTCCTGACAGGACTTCAGTTATACCCTTTAAGAAAATATGTCCAATCCAATCTGGTGTAGGTTGTGTCATCCGATACTGGCGATACAACCCTACGAAGCAAAGTCTGTATGTGATACACGTGTTCCCTCAAAGGACATAACAACCCGTTCGTAACCATACCTCATTTTGGCTTGGAGGCCACAGATAGACACTTACTTGATTATAACCTTCATACGAGTGGTCTTCTAAGACAGCTTGTCCCTTCTTTGGATACCTTTGAGGCTCAAACTGCAATGCAAGAGCCCAACATCATGTGTATTCGGTAGTATTACTGTGGAGAAGCCATTCTGTTGCAGCCTGGGTTCCTAGCATCTTTCGGGACTATTATGGCTGCAGGTGTGGCACATGCCTGTTTATTGACAATATGTACAAGTGATAAGGTTTTTTTATAGGCCCTCCTCCTGCCATCTGAACCTAGGTGGGATTCACCATTGGTTATGGGGAACTGGGCTCGTACCCACCTGTTCCTTGTCAGGTCCTGGCCTGTGTCAGTGACTTAAAACCTCCTGAGTGGGTACTGGAAAAATTAGGGGGGTTATTAATACCCTTGTGGTTGTTTAATAGGCTGATAAATTGGGTGGCTAACTTCTGAAGTTTCTTATTACTATTGGTGGGTGGAGGAAAACTAACATTATTAGTATGTGGGGTGTTGGTAACTGCTACCAATTTTATTGGTTAGCTAAAAATCTGGTCACCTAGCTCTATGCATTATTTAAATCATTAAGATCCTTCTCCTCAAGTTATTGCCTTAAAGGTCAGGAGAACATTTCTCAAAAGATCCTCTAACAAAATTTAAGGTAAATTAACCTTCATAATTGCTCCCCTACCCCCACCTTCCTTTGCAGCGACACCTACCCTATTTTAGAAGTGACATCTTCTCTACTTGCACCCATTATTTTCCACAAAGACTGCCCCTGACTGAAACTTTAGTCCTCTGAATTTCATGTCTGTACCTTTTCCGGGCAACTTTTGAATAAGCCAGTTTTAAAAACTACCTCTTTTAGCTTATGATAATCAAGAAAAGGCAGATTCCTTCTAAAGAATTATAGCCTTTAACCCTTTACCATCTAATTGGGGTTCTTGCTAATGTCCGCCCATTCCTTTCCGCCAAACATGGGGATTTGGCCGTACTTTATATAACAGAAAAAAAACTGGTTCTGGGTCTTTACTATAGCGAAATTTTGGGCAACATATTTTTATGGCTTTAACACCAAATGATATACATTACTCTTTCTCGTCTGAGGTGGGGTGTGAAGAAGCAAGCTGACTACACTCTTTAAGCTCGTTCTTGAAGCCCTAAGCTCTTCCTATGGCTCTCTGGTTCCTGGATCTTTGTGCCGCTCAACCTTAAACCGTTCCTTTTACTTCTTGCGAACTAGGGGTTAATTTCATTCGGTTAAAATTACCTACTTCCTTATACCACGGTCCTATCATGGGATGGTTGCATGTCACCTTCCAAATGCATTGTCATCCTCAGAATTTTCACCGAGTGTCAGCGCCATTTTGAGAAAATAATAGCACCAAAATCTTACTACCAGCCACAGAAACTTATGATATTAAAATAATAAAGCACCATCAGCATGATATCATTATACGGAAAGTAGTCATTTTCTCAAGGAGTTGTCTTTGTTGACTCCCTCAAATTTTAACTGGATTGCACACAAACAATAAAGACAAACCTGGCATGAAAAAATTAAATGAAGAGCTTACTGCACCTGACACGGTATATTATTTCCAGAAATTTAGGTAAGCATATCCCCAAAATAAAAAATCAGCAAGATTGGGTCCTGCAAGGGTAAAGTATGCACAAAATATCAAGTAATTAATAACACCTAAAAATCAACAATATGGCACTGATAAGGTAAATGATTTATACGAGTATTAATTTATAATAACACCCTAAAACCAGCAATATTATAAAGTAAGGTATAATTTATTCACCCACCCAAGCGGTAATTAATTATATAATACACCCCTAAAAACTAGCACAGTTGCACACAAAAAGAAGTAAAATTTTCACTGGGTTTTATTAATTATTTAATAAACAACCTAAAAACTTAGCCAATGTTGCACACAAAAGTAAATTATTTCACAGGGTCTTAATTAATAATAAACACCCTTAAACCCAGCAATATTATATCGAAAGGTTTAAAATGATTCACAGAACCGGTATTAAATTTAATAATAACTACACCCCTAAAAAACTAGCAGTGTTGCACACAACAAAAGTAGAATTATTTCACAGGGAATTAAATTATAATTACACCCTAAAAAACTAGCAGCACATGTTGCACACAAAGTACATTAATATACACAGGCGTTATTAATTAATAAATAACACCCTAAAAACTAGCAATTGTTGCCATCCACAAAAGTAAAAAATTATTCACAGGGTTAGGTATTATATTTATATTAACACCACTAAAAAATAGCAATGCTTGTTGCACACAAAAATAAATTATTCACAGGGTCGTTAATTAATAATAAACCCTTAAATACTAGCAATATTGCAAAAAAAGGTAAATTAGTATTTTAGTGTGGAAGTGTTTTAGTGAATGCATCCTCTGACCAACCCATAAAGATGATTATGACTTTCCAGGTTGCAAACCTGGATTTACCCAAAATAATTTGATTTAATTCTCCATTTTACAGGACACCCATGTTGGCCAGAAATGTGGGTGGCTGGGGGCTGAGCCTTTGGTTGGTTCCTTGGGCGGAAGAAAGGTTAAAAAGGTTTTTAACACTTTCTCAAGCATAACCAGGCCACCCCAGGGCTATCCCAGTCATAACAGAAATGCGCTCTAAACCAGATTGTATTAACTTCCATGGCGTTGGTTTTACAGGAGGGTTAGGTAATAAAATCCACAGTTAGGAAATTTATCTATATATTCAACATAAACACTAATATACACACTCTAGCAAATATTAATCCTTATGCCCAGCAATAGAGGATAACACAAAGGAAACAGTGGCTAGATGTCCAGCCTCCATAACACTAGGCGCCTAGTCACGCCGGCCCGTCTCCTACTCCACTACAAACCCCACTTTCTTAATTTCCTCACTCCTCCACAGTATCCTGGCCATGTCAGGCCATGGCGAGTGAACTTACAGGTAAGCCTAGAAGAGCCTTGGCTTTGTTTAGCTAAACAAAGGAGTACAACACTACTAAATTAGCTCAATACTCAGGATCTCCGATCGCCAGCCTCCACCATGCTGACTCCTACGTGGTCTCCCCCAGCCACGCTCACTCCGCTTACCCAAACCACCCTTGGAAAAATAAATCCTAGGCCAGGATTTCTTTATAAAAAATTTAAATAAATACCCCCCCAATTAAAAAAAATTACAGTTAGATGTACTTAACAGTGCCCCCAAATGCACATTTTTGAATTATAACATTTATTCTTTACAATTTTTATCATTCATCTATTATTATGGGCACACTTCTCACTGTATAATACATTACAATTTGTATGTTGAACCCTGCATAACTTACAATTCCATGTTTAACAACAAGGTATACCACTTGTACACTCCAATGTTAACTGGCATACCACTTGTAACCACCATGTTAACAGGTATACCACCTTTGTACACACCATGTTATCAACAGGGTATACCATACATTGTTACTCACATGGTTAACAACAGGTATATACACACCTTGCTACACACCATGTTAACAAAACAGGATATACCTCATTGTACAATCCATGTTTAAAACAGGTTTTACCATCCTTGTACACACCTTGTTAACAACAGAGTATACCTCTTGTGCACTCCATGTTATAACCTGGTATGCCTACTTGTAAACTCAATATTACAACAGATATACCTTTTGTACACACATGTTTAATCAACAGGTTTTACCAATGGTACACTCATGTTAACAACAGGTTTGTCACTTGTACAACCATGTTTACATAAGAGGTATTACCACTTGTGCTCTCCATGTTAACACCAGGGTCTGCCACTTGGCTTCACGCCATGTTAAACAACAGGTGTGTATACCACTTGTACACAACATGTTAACAATATCATGGTATATATCACTTGTGAACTCAAATGTTAACACCAAGGTATACCACGTGTACACGCACATGTCTAAACAACCAGGATATACCACTTGTACACTCCATGTTATCAACAGGTTATACCACTTGTACAACTCCATTGTTAAACACAGGTATGTCATTGTAAACACCATCGGTAACAATAGGTTATACCTACGTGTAACTCCATTGTTAACAACAGGTATACACTTGTACACTCCATGGTTAACATGTCTACCACTGTATACTCCATTTAAACAAGTCGTATAACTCTTGTATACTCCATGTTAACAGGTTTTTCCTCTTGTAAACACCATGGATAACAGTAGGTATACCACTTGACTTTTCATGTTAACAAGGGTATACCAATTTTACCGCCATGTTAAACAGGTATACCTCTTGTACAAGCCATGTAACAGGTTTACCACTTGTACACCCATTGCGTTTAAACAGTAGGTATTACCACTTGTTCACTCCATGTTAACAAGGTATCCCACTTGTACACTCCATGGTTAACAGGTTTATACCATGTACACTCCTTGTTACTGAATTATACCACTCCTTTTACTCTCCATGTTAAAACAGGCTATTCATCCATTTGTTCACTCCATGTTAAGAACGGTATACCACTTTTACACCACTTATGCGTTAACAGGTATTACCATCTTGTACACTCTGTGTTAACAACAGGTATACCACTTGTACACATCATTGTAACAGTAGTTATACCAACTTGTACATCCATGTTATAGGGTATAACACTTTTAACAGCACCCATGTTAACAGGCCGTATACCACTATGTACCACCATGTTAAAGGTATTATCACTTTGTACACTCCAATTGTTATACATGTATATAACTTGGACACACCATGTTAACAGGGATACCAATTGTACACTCCATGTTGACAGGTATAACACTTGTACAATCAAAGTTTAACAGGTATATAACTTGTACATACATGTTAAACAGGTATACCGCCTTGTTTGTACATACTCCCAGGGTTAACAACACACGGTATACCTCTTGTACACATCCATTGTTAAACAACAACTGTATACCATCTTCTGCCACTCCATGTTAACGGTACTACCTCTTCTACACTCCATGTTAAAAACAGGTATTACCATTTTCCTCTTGTGGAATGTTGATTAACAGGTATACCACTTGTTCCACGCCATGTTCGGCTGGGATACCCAACTTGTCCACCGACTCCATGTTAATAGCGTTATACCAATTGTCCACGAATGGCGTTATAGGTATTCCACTTGTACACGACATGCTTAATTGATACGCTTCTAGTCTCTTGTGGTTAACAACAGGTATACTACTTGTTACACGCTATGTTATTCAACAGGTATAACCAGGTTATACCAACTTCTACGCGCAGTAATTAAATAACACATCCCTCCATTTCCAGGATCGACCTGTCGGTCGGAACGGAATTCGGCAGTAAATCGGGTGAAGGAGCTGTACATTCATATCAGTCAAGTCAGCGATATAACCCGTAGGCATCATATTGCGCTTGAGGGAATTTGAAGCAAGCAGGTTCGATTTAAGGGATGGAAAGATCAGGCAAACAAAACCCCTTGGATCAAGAACCATCCATTGAGGATGTGAAACGTCAGATTTATTTCTTCGTCAAATTAAGTTAAAAAAAAAAATAAATACTGTTAAACTTCTTAAGGAACGTTTTTCACTGAACCATCGGAAAATATCACAAGCAATACAGTTTTATTTTTATAACATCAGAACCTTAACTGGTTCTTCTGTGTACTTGTCTCGTTATCTGTGTTATTGTATGCTTACTTTTCTGTTTGCTGCTGTACTGTGTATTCTGTGTTACTGTACTGGCAGGCCTGCAGCACCGACCACTGGCCAGGCTGCAGCACCGACACTGGCCTGGGGTGCAGCACCGAACACTGCCTGCTACAGCACAGACCACTTGGCCAGGCTTGCAGCACAGACCTCTGGCAGGTATCACACCGACAACTTGGCCAGGGCTGCAGCCCGATCCATGGGCCAGGTGCAGGCACTGACACTGGCCAGGCTGCTGCACCGACCACTGGCCAGGCTGAAGCAACCCGACCACTGGCCAGGCTGCAGCACGGACCACTGGCCAGGCTGCAGAACCGACCTCCAGAATTCTTTTAATCCAGAGATCGAGAGAGATTTTTCTTCATATTAATGTTTTTGTATTATGCGTTACTGATTTGCATTTTGTGTGTGTGAACAGATTTAGTCTTGCTAACTGTAAGATCAAAACTATATGAGTTGTTTCTTTGCCTTATCCTTCTTACCTTTACCTCACTGCGGAAAATTGGACTTAATTTTCCTTAAATTTTTAAGGCAATAAAATTGTGTTGCGTTGGTTTGATAATTAATTTTACGAGTGAAAAGGAACCAGCAGAAATGAGAGAGAGACGGGAGGATGGGGGGGGGGGGGGGGGCGCCGTGTGAGGGTGGTGGGGGGTTGATGAGCCGTGATGAGTCGCCATAATGGAAATTTTAGTGATTAAATCAATTGTCATGGGGGCTCTAAATTGAGAGTGGAGAGCTGCATCAGAGGACCAGATAATAATGAGGTGACGCCATACCTGCGAAAACTGCGAAGAAAATACAGTTACTGTAGTTCACGTTGTACAGTTAGTTCACGTCTTGTACAGTAGTTCACGTTGTCCAGTAAGTTCACGTTGTTTGTACAGTATAGTTCACGTTTGCTATACAGTAGTTCACGGTGTACAGTGTTCACGTTGTACAGTAGTTCACGTGTGCTACAGTAGTAGTTCAACGTTGTACAGTTAAGTTCGCCGTTGCACAGTAGTTCACGTTGTACTACAGTATGTTCACGTTGGACTTATTTATGACCTAGACTTGGTAGCGTTATAGGATATAATCCACCTGTGGTCCAAATTGTTTAAATCGTTAATTATTAAAAATGAAGATTATTTAATATGTTCACATATGCTGCTTTAATGTTCATATTTGTAACAGACTCCACCTCGTTTATGTTTGTCAAGTCAAACCAATTCATACAGTACCACGCTCAAATTAATTATTCCAGAAGTACTAATACAGAAAGTAATTATCCAGAGTTACTCTACACTAGAATTAATTATACACCTCGAATCTTATAACAGACAATAATTATACCAGAAATACTTTACACTAGATTAATTTATACCGAATTACTTTATACCAGAATTAATTATACCTGGAAATTATATTTTTAATAACTATATTATTAGGTCTCGCTTAAGGAACATAGATGCACTCTCTTTTCCCCATGAGCCAAGGGTCTCTGAGCCTATGGGAAAACAACATATAATGCCTTGGGACAAGTTCTTCATATTTTCCTAGACTTTTGTGACTCACCTGAAGCTGGCGGCTGCCCCTCCTTTTCCTCCCTGGTGTATTGGAGGTAAATATCATACTCAAAGTGAGTAGATGCACAAGTATAGTCACACCACCCCTGCTTACCGTCTGTTCAGGCTTGATGGGTGATACCATCTGGACGCTTCTGGTTGCCATCAGATCTGCATTGTTGCGGTGGATCCCTTACTGCAGCAGGAGGCATCCTGCTGTTGTGAGGCTCCTCTTGACGAATTGTTATTAACCTCCCTATGTCGTGCTGTCTTTCCACATTCGGATTTACGGCAACACAAAGACATGGTACCCGAATCGGTCTGCTGCCACTTCACTCAGCCTCAAAATACAAATACAACCTGGGCTTCGGCGAGGAATAGGGGCGGCTGTCGAAGGGGGGCAAACACCACAGGCGGAGGTCTGTGGTGTCGATCCGTGTGCCATAATATATATATATACTATATATATATATATATTTATATATAATATATATTATATATATATATATTTTTATATTATATTATATTATATATACCATAATTCGCTAAATGGCAAAGTGTGATGCAAGACATTGTGCTTGTTTCTGGAGGCCGGCACAAGGTTCCGTAGGGTTTATAGTCCTGCCTGCCGCCCACTGTTTGGCAATTGAATGAGATTTATAATTTATGTTATATAATATATATTATATATATAATATATATATTTATAATAAATATATATATTTATATATATTATATATATATATATATAATTATATATATATATATATTTTTAGAATCACGTCCGGCCGTTACCTCCGAGGCACAGGGTGAACCAAAAAGAAAGAGAAAATCCAAAAAAGGAATAATAATTTCATCATATTCAACATTTTTCATCTCTCACTAACACATAATCACTGGGTTTTTGCCAGAGGTTTGTCCAGTTATAAACAGTTTAGGAAGTATATATTAAGTTTTATAATAAACTATCCCTCCAAAACTGCCAATATCCGAACCCCTCCTTAGAGTGCCAGACATTGTTTCTCTTCCCATTTCCAGGACTCAAGTCTGGTTATCATAAAAATAACCGGTTTCCCTGAATATCCTATTCATAAATATTACCTACACTGTTCACACTCTACAAGCTCGTCAGGTCCCTAAAAAACCATTGTCTCCATCACTCCTTCTTACCTTTTCCATATCCCTCCAAACCTTTTTCGAGAGGACCACCCCTACCCTTGAATTTCCCTTTCCCTACAGATTTTATACGTCTCTATGTAATTCTAACTTCGATCCACATTCTCTCTAAATGACCCAAAACCACCTCCATAACATCACTCCTCTTCAGCCCTCTGTCTAAAACTTTTATTACTCCACACACTTTCCAAATTTCCACACTTCGAATTCTCTGCATGCTATAAATACTTTACACCCACATTGCCCTTAGACTGGTCGTTCTCCACTGCCTCCAACCCTTTTTTCCAAGAGCTTTTTGTACCTCTTTCTTATAAGCTATATATGGATCTGCCTCCAACTACATATCTTCTTCCAGATTGTCCACTTGCTTGACAACTCTGTGGGATCCCTGAAGAAAAACAATTCTAAAATCCCCGTGACTCATCCTAAGTTTCCAAGTTGTGACCCTTGCTTGGTGTTTGTGTTCTCATCTATGAAACATTCTGTCCTATCTAACCATGTCAGTGATCTCAGGATTTTTATATGTCGTTATCATGTCTCTCCTATCCACACCTGACTTCCAGGTCATCAGGTTGTTTGATTTTCCTTAACATTCTCCTCGTAGAGCTTGCTCCGGGGGGCTTTAGGTTATTGTAATGCTTCTCCCTTTCTTTAATCTCTTGGACGTGTTTCAACAGGTGGTTGGGTTCTATACGGTTTCTGATACATACTCCAATTTGGCGCTTGTAGTACACAGTATTGTTACTGTATCTTGAATGGACTTCTTAATTTTTTGTTTTGAAACGCTCTGCTTAGGTTTCTCAGGCGCCCAGACGGCATCAGCAGTTAAGTTTATTTGGTTGATAGTTTGTGCGCGTCCCCACGTCTCTGAGAGCTGTGCCCTAGGTTTTGTTGATCACCCATTGATAACTTATATCCTAAGTGAGTTCTGAACCTCTGATCTCTTAGGGCTATATTACGTCTGAGGTAGTCGTCTTTGTCCTTCCCAAACATCTTAACTTTTCACTTGCTCGGGAAGATTAAACTACAGGGGTCGTTTTGGTCGGACCAGAATCGCATTCTGTTCCGTCTTTCCCCTTGTAGGCTCTTTACCATGATACTTCCGGGTCCACCTTGTATTTCTTTATTATTAGCTTCATAATTGTCTGCAAACAGGGACACTTAATCTGTCCCCATTCCTATTTATGTCATTACATATATTAGAAACAGCATTGTACCTAGGGACTGACCTTGTGGAACTCACTCTCTCTACGTCCCGTGACCCACTCTGACACTCCGCATCATTGCAAACACACATTGTTTCCTTCCTCTGTTTTATGTTTCCTGATCCATTATTGTGTACTTTTATCCTGCTATTTTGCCTGATCCTCCTGCTTTTTTAAAACCAGTCTTGTGTAGTATAGTACTGTGTCATATGCCTTTCTTTGCAATCATAGAAGATGCAGGCCCACCGTTCCCACTTTCTTCCTGTCTTATTTCTGTTACCTTATTGTAGAACTCCATTAGGTTTTGTGATTGTAGGATTTTCCTTCCCTGAAACCGGTCCGATTGTCCATGTTTGAGCCAGTTCTTTCTCAGTGATCAACCACTTTTCCGCTGATGATTTCTTCTTATATAAGGTTTACATACTTTTTCAGCGACACAGGTCTGGTAGTTAATTAAGTGCTGCCTGTCTGTCTCTGTCTCCTTAAAAATGAAATATACTTTTGAACTGTCTTCACTCATCAAGAGGCAGTTGCCCTGTTTCGATGGATTTTTATTGGAAGATGTGTTTGTGGCGCACTACCGCATCCGTTTACTCTCTCTCAGGACCCCATTAGAAGTGATGCTAATAGGCCCACGTCTTCCAGGTTTCTAGTTTAACGTAGCGTTTCTTCACCTCCTTGGGTATGCAGGTACTCATAGTAGTTAAAACAAACGAGAATAGAGTATTAGAATAGGCCTACTTATCTATGAGATTCGTGCAAGGTCATTTTATTGCCTTGCAAGTCTCCCCAATCTTACTATTGCAAACATGCATGGAGGGAGAAAGAAAGAAAGAGTTGAGGGACGTTGTGGGCAGGGACGGTTGGGCCAAGGGACGGAGAAGGGAAGGAGGGAGGAAGGGTGGGAGAGTGGGTGGTAGGAGGAGGAGCGAGTGAGAGAGGAAGGGAGCTGTTTGAGAAGTGAGGGGACGTTGTAAGAAGGTAGTTTTGTTAACTATTTGTTGGTAGCCGTCACAGTCGTGTCCATACAGTAAACTTCTCCTTAGGTCGGTCGTTCATAAGTTGGAATAAAATCAAAACTTATCTACTATGTTCAGTGTTTTCTGTCTTCCTTTATCAATAATAAATTATTAAAATAATATTTTTTTTAGGTCATAGGTTAGTATAGGTTTTGTCAGGAACTACCGGTCAAGGAGTTTCTCCTGACGCGCGTCAGGAAAACACTTGTCCTAGACTTGTGTTCGTGTACAGCTAGTCGTTTTATGTGTGCGGATTTCTCTAGAAGTTATTTTAAAATTTTAATGAAGTTACAGCCGCAATCCTCCAGAAAAATATCAAACTTCTATTAAAAGACTTCTGGCTTCGTTATACCTTGTTATCTCTACTTCTTTCTAAGATTAAGGGGAACAGCAAAGTACAAATATATCTGATTAAAAAAATGGCGAATGTCGATGTGTGACAGATTTATTTCATGACTTAATAAAACTCTATAGCAAAATGAGTGTATTATTATTACATTTTCAGATGATCCTCGACTTCCCTCACCTTTGTGGACTTTACGCTCACCTAGGTAAAAAATACATTATATATTGGGTTTATTTTTCGTATATGTGAGTCAATGAATGATACGTACACAGTTTGTAAGATCAGTTTGTGTGTAGCCAAAATTAAGGTGATAAAGAAGAGGTGATTTAAAAACACATAGATAATAAAGATAATAATTTCTCTAGGGTGAAAAGAATGTTGTACATGGTATACCACTTGTAACAACATCCAATGTGTTTAATCAATAGGGTTTACCACTTGTACACGCCTATTAGTTATACAATAGTTTACATCTTTACATCCTTGCTTAACAAGGAAATACCACTTGTACACGCCCGTGGTTTAGCAACAGGTATCACCACTTGTACACTCCATTGTTAACAGGTATACATCACTTGTACACTGTGTTTACGCAGAGAAAAGAAATGTGGGAATGGCTGGGCTGGGGCTTGAGCACCTAGGTCTTGGGCAAAGGTAAAAAGTTACAACAATCTCAAGCATTAAAACAGGCAACCCAGGGCTATATCCTCAAGTCAAAAAACAGGATGCGCTAACAGATGGTTTTACTTCCATGGGTTGGTTTAAAACAGAGGGTTAGCGTAAAAATCCCAGTTAGGAAAATTACTATTTATTCAACATATACACTACTATACACCACTTAGATACTCCTTATTCCTAAATGCCCAAAATGAGGAGGATACACAACAGAAACAAGTGGCTAGAGGTTACGCCACCATCTTCAATAGGCCTAGTCACCCGCCCAGGCGTAGGCCGTCTTCTACTCCACCTACAAAACCATTTCTTATATTCCCTCAATCCTACCACAGCACAGCATACTGGCCTTGTCAGAGACCCCTGGGTGAAACTCATACAGGTAAGCAATTAGAAGAGCCTGCCTATGGCTTGGGTTAGCTAAACAAAAGGGAGTACACGACTACAAACTTAGCTCAAATACACAGGATCTACAGACCGCCAGCCTCCACACCATGCTGACCCCACGTGACTCCCCACAGCACGGCTCACTCCGCATTCCCATACACCCTTGGAAATAAAATCCTAGCAGGATTTCTTTTTATAATTACCAGTTAGAGTACTTTACAGTTTGCCCCCAAATGGACATTCTGAATTATAATAATTATTCTTCTACTTATGATAACATTCTTAATTATTATGGCACACTTCTTCCACTGTATATACACTGACAATGTCAGCAGAAACCTGCATTAACACCACCCAACCCCCAGGACCATAGGTCCTCACTCTGATAGCAGGGGTCCCTACGGAAACAGCTAGGCAAATGAAAAAAAAAAAAGGTAAATAAAACCCACATAAGGTTTTGAGGCGAAACGGGGCCAAAATGATAACTGGGGAATGACCACCTAAATGACCACCATTCCATCATGGTCTTTTGGTACTACATAAATATGACAATATTATACAAAATGAAAGGTACCTAGTCTGTGACATCGTGTAACTCGAAGCAACATTAAAGTGATCAAGTTCTATGTCAAAACGAGCCACAGTCACACCTCCTTTGACAATTGTGTTAGGGACAAGGCAACCATCACATCAAAGCGCTGGCGAACTGGCATTCATTTTATGCATTTTGCCTCTAAAATGAACATCAGCAAACTATAAGACGAGCAAGTTAACTTTGTACAAAAGTTTGCCCTGAGGGAATACCATTATATGTGGAAGTAAAAGGAGTAACACCAAAGTTCAGTATGTCTGCAGGCAGGATCCAAACCTGTATGTGCCACCCAAAAATAACAACTTTTTAACAGTAAGTACTATTTTCTGAGTTCAAAGAAAAGAAAAAACAGATTTTATAATGTTTAAATTCTACTTAGAAAAGCAACATCAAATGATCACTCTCATCTCTCAGCAATTAATTTTTGTGCTAATACAAAACTGGGTTCCCCATGACCCATGACACACCTCTCTGCGTGAATAAGGGACGAGCACAGGAGAGTGGGAAATGAGAGGGGAAAAAGAAAAATTTCAGGACCCTAAAAACAAAACGGGTGTGGATAGGCCACATAATCTTGTTGGTGGGGACTGCGGCTGGTTAAAACCACTTGGAAGTCATCTCTGATAGGACCACCCTCGGAAAGGTGGACCTCACCAGGCCGAGCCACCTCACATGTCATTCCAAGGACCCTGGAGTCACCCCACTGGTAGATTCCAAATAGAAAAATAAAATTGTAAAAAGAGTCCTTTGATGAGACCAAAACAACTCGGATCAAAAGACAAGACCCAAACTGTGGAGGGCATCACCGCCAGCCCCACATTCACTAAAAAACGTTTGGTCCAAACAGTCCCCTATACAACATATAACAGATGTGCGAGGCATTCCAGCCAACACCTAAAAAAATAAAAACGTAGCATACTTACCTAGAGGGCATGGTCTTGATGGGAATACCCCCCCGAAATACACACACACTAGGGGATTCCCGATACCTCCCAGCTCCTGCTCAAAAACTGCCCTTATCCTTTGGGTGGCCCCCCAGAGTTCCATCTTCTCGTTCTCTACCGCTAATCACTGCAAACTTAAAGAATTAGATAAAGTGATCTATACACTACATTGGCACTTTAAACACGTGACATGGTATTCAGCACAACACATTCTCAGCTCCATTCACATAATGAATCTACAGATTAACCGAGGTTGTGGAGAAGAAACAAGGCCCCCCACCTCGTAAGTCTCTGATTTGTGGTTCCTCATTAAGTGATGGAAACGTAAAGGAATATGGTCACTATACACAATTATTAAAGGTGTGATACTGATTTAGATATATGCACCTCACATGTTGCGACTGCCAACACTAAAGCAAAAAAAACCTCCTTTTTATGGAGGTTATATTCTTCTTTGGTGCCTTCTTACTTTTTGCTGAGAAGCAGCCGACGAACTAGTGGATTTCTCTCCGGCTCCTACCACTGCATCAAGACTGAATCAATCATTTCCTGTATCATATTGCAAAAACCAGCGCACCGTGGGGGTAACTCAGGTTTAACACATAAAGATCTTGAGGGTTAATGGCATACAAAAGGTACATGGACAGAGATATTAAAGTTACAAAATTACTAATAAGGGAGTGAGATGTGTCCTTGGGCCCACACGTGTGGTCTCGTGGGAAAAGCAGATGACCAGCCAACCCACTGTTCATTCACACACAATTTGCATGTAGTTCATAAAGAGGAGAAAAAACCTTATTTTATTTTACTGTACCACGGCCGGCAAGTCTGTGCAAGTTTTCAAGGTATCACCTAGTGTGTGACCAGTAAATAAACAACGTTTCCACCGAACTCTCGCTGGTGGATACAAACCACAGTTCTAGAAATAAACACTTCACTTCCTTCATCCCGGATCATATTTTCACCCCTGTTACATCCTGCAGACCTGCTGACATTTCACAAATTCGGGAAAATACCTTTATTACCTCCTATGGGTTTGTTTTTTAACATGGCCCCATTTTGTTCAGCATCCCAAAAAGACTCTTTAATAAGGTGCACCATGGCTGAGCCCCAACATCTTAAACCCAGTCTTTCAGCAAGATTCAATATCTTCCATACAATCTTTACAATTTTCCTGCTTACATTATCTTTCTCAGGGAACATTTATTATCCACTCATCCATTTTGAAGTCACACACAGTTCCATCATTGGACTTCCACGGACCCGGTTCCAATGCCAATCCCATCTCTCCAGCTCCAGGAATGTTGTAGCACCACCTCATTGTCCCCCAGTCATTCCTGGGCGGACTGGCAAGAATGGTAAACTAGTGCCATCGACCTCACCTCTTAGCCAAGAATTATCTGAAAACCGAGAAGAAAAAATACAACCGCCTGGGGATACATCACCATCCTCAAGCAGCTCAGATTTAAATTTCCAGAGTTTGCTTCCCCACCACGGTAATATGATAGGGAGGGGAATTCCCGCACTCCTCAGTCATTTAGGTACTGGGGAAAACAAATATGGCTAATTTGCCCTGAGGACTGGGAAAACCATGGAGCTTTATTTGACTCTAGGAATAGGATGAAACTATACACTTGGTTAATTTAACCTCAAGTAGGCCTCTCAAAACAACTATAGTGAACATTTATAAAATATGACGTTCTGGGTGTTTTGTGCGCGAAAAAACCTAAGAGACCAAAAATGTTTCACACAGAAATCTCAAAATACCACACACTCATTTATTATTTCAGAAAAGGGATAAGACCACTGGTAAACCCTCGTTTAGAAAAGGAATTTATTAATAAACACTGAATATTTAGACTCTCCCGTCTTAACACCTGAATATTGCACGTTCCTTCAGATATCTGTAAAAAAAAATATTGACAAAAACAATTTATTAGATAGTTTGCCACCGGCCACGTAAGCAACAGGTCTACCACTAAAAATAGAATCTTGCTCATTTGATCAATACTCGGGCCAAAATATACACTTGGGTAAATTTGGGAACCCACATTCCTCCGCGAAAACTGATAAATGAATAGGTTCCGGTAGGTCATAACCTTTCCTGGGCCTCACTAGCTGCCTGCACAGGTCAGGGGGGTTTTTTTCCCATCATCAGCCCAAGACCACTTCTCCAAAAGTGAAGTTCCGGTTGAGCCAGGTTCATCAATCTCAGAGCGTATCCTGCAGGTCAGACCTCAATGAAACTCAGGCTAACCCATGCACCAAACTCACCCACAGTGTTGCAACAGAAGGGTCACCAGGGGGCACCAGATCCCTTGCCTTGTTCCCTGTTTAGTCCTTGGCACCACTGAAAATTTCTTCACGGCCACCCCCACCGTCGCTCCTATTGGGTGTAATTACCACCTTGTAAAGCAGGTGTCCTGCAAAAAAACCACAAAACATTCCTCACTTTTTGAGGAGTACCACACGTTGTTGCTAGTAGTTAAGGTTCTTCAAACTCCTGCAAAAGGTCCTCTTCTGCAATACTACTGTAGTTTGATACCCAGACTGGATGCAGATCTCTACCCATATCCTGTGCACTGGAGTCCTGACAGGACTTCAGTTATACCCTTTAAGAAAATATGTCCAATCCAATCTGGTGTAGGTTGTGTCATCCGATACTGGCGATACAACCCTACGAAGCAAAGTCTGTATGTGATACACGTGTTCCCTCAAAGGACATAACAACCCGTTCGTAACCATACCTCATTTTGGCTTGGAGGCCACAGATAGACACTTACTTGATTATAACCTTCATACGAGTGGTCTTCTAAGACAGCTTGTCCCTTCTTTGGATACCTTTGAGGCTCAAACTGCAATGCAAGAGCCCAACATCATGTGTATTCGGTAGTATTACTGTGGAGAAGCCATTCTGTTGCAGCCTGGGTTCCTAGCATCTTTCGGGACTATTATGGCTGCAGGTGTGGCACATGCCTGTTTATTGACAATATGTACAAGTGATAAGGTTTTTTTATAGGCCCTCCTCCTGCCATCTGAACCTAGGTGGGATTCACCATTGGTTATGGGGAACTGGGCTCGTACCCACCTGTTCCTTGTCAGGTCCTGGCCTGTGTCAGTGACTTAAAACCTCCTGAGTGGGTACTGGAAAAATTAGGGGGGTTATTAATACCCTTGTGGTTGTTTAATAGGCTGATAAATTGGGTGGCTAACTTCTGAAGTTTCTTATTACTATTGGTGGGTGGAGGAAAACTAACATTATTAGTATGTGGGGTGTTGGTAACTGCTACCAATTTTATTGGTTAGCTAAAAATCTGGTCACCTAGCTCTATGCATTATTTAAATCATTAAGATCCTTCTCCTCAAGTTATTGCCTTAAAGGTCAGGAGAACATTTCTCAAAAGATCCTCTAACAAAATTTAAGGTAAATTAACCTTCATAATTGCTCCCCTACCCCCACCTTCCTTTGCAGCGACACCTACCCTATTTTAGAAGTGACATCTTCTCTACTTGCACCCATTATTTTCCACAAAGACTGCCCCTGACTGAAACTTTAGTCCTCTGAATTTCATGTCTGTACCTTTTCCGGGCAACTTTTGAATAAGCCAGTTTTAAAAACTACCTCTTTTAGCTTATGATAATCAAGAAAAGGCAGATTCCTTCTAAAGAATTATAGCCTTTAACCCTTTACCATCTAATTGGGGTTCTTGCTAATGTCCGCCCATTCCTTTCCGCCAAACATGGGGATTTGGCCGTACTTTATATAACAGAAAAAAAACTGGTTCTGGGTCTTTACTATAGCGAAATTTTGGGCAACATATTTTTATGGCTTTAACACCAAATGATATACATTACTCTTTCTCGTCTGAGGTGGGGTGTGAAGAAGCAAGCTGACTACACTCTTTAAGCTCGTTCTTGAAGCCCTAAGCTCTTCCTATGGCTCTCTGGTTCCTGGATCTTTGTGCCGCTCAACCTTAAACCGTTCCTTTTACTTCTTGCGAACTAGGGGTTAATTTCATTCGGTTAAAATTACCTACTTCCTTATACCACGGTCCTATCATGGGATGGTTGCATGTCACCTTCCAAATGCATTGTCATCTACGGTGAAAGAGAACTGTAGGTGTGACTCACTGACTACGTGAAGATGGAAGTGAAATGTGTAACTCACTGTAACTACTGGTGCAGGTGGAACTGTATGTGTGGACTCCACTGTAACTACGTTGAAGAGTGGAACTGAAATGTGTGGACTCACTGTATCTACGGTGAAGAGTGAAACTGAAGTGTGTGACTCACTGTACTACGTGAAGAGTTTAAATGTAGATGGTGGACTCACGTAAACTAGGTGAAGAGTGGAACTGAATGGGTGGACTCACTGTATTTTACGTGAAGAGTGAACTGAAGTGTTGTGGACTCACTTTATCTCGTGAAGAGTGGAACTGAAATGTGTGGACTCACTGGATCACGGTGAAGAGTGAACTGAAGTGTTGGACTCACGGTATCTACGGTAAGAGGGGAAATGAAGTGTGTGGAACTCACTGTACTACGTAAGAGTGGAACTGAATGTGTGGACTCACGTATCTACGTGAAGATGGAACGAAGTGTGTGGGACTACTATCTACGGTGAAGAGTGGAACTGTAGTGTGTGGACTCCTGTTTTACGGGGAAGAGTGAACTGAAGTGTGTGGACTCACTGTACTAAAGGGTGAAGAGTGGGGAAGTTAAGTGTGTGGACTCACTGTATCTACGTGAAGATGGAACTGAAGTGTGTGGACTCATTTTATCTACGGTGAAGAGTGGAACTTAGTTGTGGGCTCACGTTTTCAAAGGTGAAGAGGGGAAAATGAAGTGTGGGACTCCCTGTATCTACGGTGAAGATGGAACTGAAATGTGTGGACTCACTGTATCTACGTGAAAGTGGAACTGAAGTTGTGGACTCACTGTATCTACGGGGAAATGGAACTAATATGTGGACTCACTGTATCTACGTGAAGATGGAACGAAGTGTGTGGACTCACTGTATCTACGGTGAAGAGTGGGAAATGAAGTGTGTGGACTCACTGGTATCACGGTGAAGAGTGAACTGAAGTGTGTGGACTCACTGTATCACGGTGAAGATGGAAAGAAGTTTTGGACTCACTTATCTACGGTGAAGAGTGGAACTAGTTGTGGACTCAACTGTATCTAGGTTTTAAGAAGGAATGAAGTGGTGGGCCACTGTATCTACGGGGAAGAGTGGAACAAGTGTGTACTCCTGTATCTACGGGGAAATGGAACTGAATTGTGGACTCACTGTACTACGGTGAAGAGTGGAACTAAATTGTGGACTCACTGTGCTACGGGGAAAAAGGGAACTAAGTGTGGACTCACTGGGATCCGGGGGGGGTGGAAATGGGGTGTATACGTATCTACGGGGAAAAAGTGGGAAATGAAGTGTGGACTCACTGGGATCTTCGGTGAAAGAGTGGAACGAATGTGTGGACTCTTTAAAACACGGTAAGATGGGAACTGAAATGTTACCACTGTAACTACGTGAAGGTGGGAAGAAGTGTGTGGGTCACGAACTACGGGGGAAAGTGGAACGAAGGGTTTGGGCTCATTGTTCTACGGTAAGAGTGGAATGAAGGGGTGGGCTCACGTACTACGTAAATGAAAAAGTGTGTGGACTCATGTATCACGTGAAGGGAAAAAAGGTG
>NC_069410.1:71991517-72016030 GCF_026875155.1 Cherax quadricarinatus
AAAATGAGACACTTGTATTGGATGAAAGAGAAACACTTACATTGGTTGAGAGAGAAACACTTGTTTTGGATGAAAGAGAGAAATTTGTATTGGATGAGAGACACTTGTATTGGATGAAAGGTAAAGAGTAGTTAGAAAAAATAATTAACAGTTAAAGGCTTTCTCATTTTTCACTTATCACGGCTTTATTTATCTAATCTCATTTAAAGTAGTAGAAAATATTAACACACGTACACACACACACACACACACACACAACAAAATGCAAGGAGGCAGTGGAAAGGTTTATTCCCAAGGGCAACAGTAACAACGGGAAGACCAGAACGAGCCCCTGGTTTACCCGACGGTGTAAGGAGGCAAAAACAAAGTGCAATAGAGAATGGAAAAAGTACAGAAGGCAGAGAACACACGAAAATAGGGAGATCAGTCGCAGAGCCAGGAATGAGTACGCACAGGTAAGGAAGGAGGCCCAGCGACAGTATGAAAATGACAGCATCGAGAATCAAGACTGACCCGAAACTGATGTATAGCCACATCAGGAGGAAGACAACAGTCAAAGACCAGGTGATCAGATTAAGGACAGAAGGTGGAGAACTCACAAGAAATGATCAGGAGGTATGTGAGGAGCTGAACAGGAGATTTAAGGTAGTTTTTACAGTAGAGACAGGAAGGGCTGTGGGAAGACAGCACAGAAGGGAACATCAACCCGATGTGTCCTTAGAAAAGGAGCAGAGATGCTGTGCGTGCCTCTAACCACAATCTTCAACACATCCCAGGAAACTGGGCAACTACCTGAGAAATAGAAGACAGCTAATGTAGTCCCCATATTTAAGAAAGGAAACAGAAACGAGGCACTAAACTACAGACCTGTGTCTCTGACATGTATTGTGTGCAAAGTCATGGAGAAGATTATCAGGAGGAGAGTGGTCGAACACCTGGAAAGGAACAAGATTATAAATGAAAACCAGCATGGGTTCATGGAAGGCAAATCTTGTATCACAAACCTCCTGGAGTTTTATGACAACGTAACAGAAGTAAGACACGAGAGAGAGGGGTGGGTAGATTGCGTTTTCCTAGACTGCAGGAAGGCCTTTGACACAGTTCCCCACAAGAGATTAGTGCAGAAGCTGGAGGATCAGGCGCATGTAAAAGGGAGGGCACTGCAATGGATTAAGGGAATACCTGACAGGGAGGCAGCAACCAGTCACGGTACGTGAAGAGGTATCACAGTGGGCGCCTGTTGCGAGCGGGGTCCCACAGGGGTCAGTTCTAGGACCAGTGCTATTTTTGATATATGTGAACGACATGATGGAAGGAATAGACTCTGAAGTGTCCCTGTTCGCAGATGACGTGAAGTTGATGAGAAGAATTAAATCGGACGAGGATGAGGCAGGACTGCAAAGAGACCTGGACAGGCTGGACATGTGGTCCAGTAACTGGCTTCTCGAATTCAATCCAGCCAAATGCAAAGTTATGAAGATTGAGGAGGGGCAAAGAAGACCGCAGACAGAGTATAGGCTAGGTGGACAAAGACTACAGACCTCACTCAGGGAGAAAGACCTTGGGGTGACCATAACACCGAGCACATCACCGGAGGCACACATCAACCAAATAACCGCTGCAGCATACGGGCACCTGGCAAACCTGAGAATAGCGTTCCGATACCTTAATAAGGAATCGTTCAAGACACTGTACACTGTGTATGTTAGGCCCATACTGAAGTATGCAGCACCAGTCTGGAACCCACAGCTGGTCAAGCACGTCAAGAAGTTAGAGAAAGTACAAAGGTTTGCAACAAGGCTAGTCCCAGAGTTCAAGGGAATGTCGTACGAGGAAAGGTTAAGGGAAGTCGGACTGACGACACTGGAGGACAGAAGGGACAGGGGAGACATGATAACGACATACAAGATACTGCGGGTAATAGACAAGGTGGACAGAGATAGGATGTTCCAGAGAGGGGACACAGGGACAAGGGGTCACAACTGGAAGCTGAAGACTCAGACGAGTCACAGGGACGTTAGGAAGTATTTCTTCTGTCATCGAGTTGTCAGGAAGTGGAATAGCCTAGCAAGTGAAGTAGTGGAGGCAGGAACCATACATAGTTTTAAGAAGAGGTATGACAAAGCTCAGGAAGCAGAGAGAGAGAGGACCCAGTAGCGATCAGTGAAGAGGCGGGGCCAGGAGCTGAGTCTCGACCCCTGCAACCACAATTAGGTGAGTACACACACACACACACACACACACACACACACACACACACACACACTCCCTCCCTCTCCCTCTCTCCCCCTCTCTCTCTTCCTCTCTTTCTCTCTCTCTTCCTCTTCTCTCTCTCTCCCTCTCTTCCCTTGTCACTCCCCCCTCTCTCTTACCTTTTCCCTCTCTCTCTCACTTTCTCCCCCTTTTCCCCTCCTACCCTCCCCTTCTCTCTCTTTCTCCCTCTCTCTCACTCTCTCCCCCTTTTTCTTTTTCACTTTCTCTTTTACTAAAAAAAACAAAAAAAGAAAAAAAAAAAATGGTTGGGACTCGCAGGAATCAGGGATCAGATGACAATGGTACTGGTAGGGAGGAATGGATGGAGGAGCAGTGGAAAAGGATAGAGCAAGAATGGGAGAGAAAATTAGGAGAGCTTTCTGAAAAAATGGAGAAAGAGCTCTCTGTGAAATGGGAAGAGAGGTTGGAGAAGGAGACGAAGAATTGGGAGGCCCAAGTCGAAACTGCAGTAGCCAGGGTAAAGGTCCTAGAATTTGAGGTAAACAGGCTGAAGCAAGTCTCAGGGGTAGTGACCAGAGAAGACACACCATACGAAGCTGAGAGGCTGAACAGGAAGGAAGGAGATATGAAATATGCTAAGGTCCTATCAGCCTGCAAAGAAGGGCCAGGGAGTGGAAGGGAAGAGCAGATGGGTGCAGATGGAGAGGAAGATAGGTCGAATGCTGAGGCACAACCATGCTACCAAGAGCCACTGGAAAAATCAAGGGAGAAAATGACCACATACATACAGGAACCAGAGTCACAGAGGGAGAGGCAATGGGAGGAGGAAAGGGCAAAATCAGTGTTTATCCATGGGCTTCGGGAGAGAGAGGAAAGGACACACACTGAAAGACGGCAGGAAGAAAGAAAGGAGATTGAGAAAATCATCACGGAAATAGGGGGAGAAGACATGGACGAGATTGTAAATTTTCAGAGAATAGGGGGGTACTTGAAGGGGAGAAACCGACCGATCAAGCTGATTCTCAGGACAGAAACAGTGCGGAACAGGATCCTCCAAGAAAAATCACGGTTGAGAAGCTCGGAAGAGTACAAGAAGGTGTTCCTAGACAGAGACAGAACACAAAAAGAGAGACAGCAGCTGAGGGAGAGGACAAAAAAGCGAAAGGAGCTAGGAAAGGAGACAAGGATGGAACCAGCAGAGGTCAGTCAGAGCAGAACAGAGCAGCAAGAGCAAGCACACACACAACTATCCTCAGAACCCCACAACCTATCACACCATCCCAACACACAATACAATCCATACCCACAGCTTCCACCCAACCCCCAACCATAGAATCCCACAGTATGCTACCAGGTCTCCCACCCCCACAGGCCCCCCAAACCACAGTGTTGGAAAGGAAACAGAAGATATGGTACACAAACGCTGATGGAATAACAAACAAGTGGGAGGAGTGGCACGAAAGAGTCAAAGAGGCATCACCAGACATCATAGCAATCACAGAAACCAAGCTTACAGGTATGATAACAGATGTCATCTTCCCAACGGGATACCAGATCCTGAGGAAAGACAGAAGGAACAGGAGTGGGGGAGGAGTGGCATTGCTGATCAAACACCGATGGAATTTTGATGAGCTGGAGAGAGGAGACAGCGGAGAAGAAAGTGATTGCATAGCGGGAACGCTTCACTCTGGAGGTCCCAAGGTGATAATTGCAGTGATGTATAACCCACCACAGAACAGCAGGAGGCCAAGGCAAGAGTATGACGAGAGCAATAGAGCGATGGTTGACACACTGGCTGCAGTGGCCAGAAGAGCTCATACATGCAGGGCAAAGCTCCTGATCATGGGCGACTTTAACCACAAGAGTTGAATGGGAGAACTTGGAGGGCCCAAACCCCAAGGGGGGCCAAGTTTACATGGACACTAAGATGATGGAGGTGGAAACTGGAAAACTTCAGGAAACCAAACACGTAAGGGACACTACAAGGAGAGAAGAGGATAAAACCAGCAAGACTGGATTTAGTATTCACCTTGATTTTTTTAAAAATATCGAAGACACCCCCATATTGAAAGCCCCCCCTTGGGGGGCCAGCGATCAGGGTGGTTTTGGGGCTTCAAATAAACAGAAAGAGCTACAATGGAGGGGGGGGAAAGCAGGAAGGCCAGGACAATAAAACCCAAAAATACGGGAAAAGGGGAAACACACGGGAAGGGAGGAACTTCCTGAATGGGGTTTAGGGGGGACGGGAAAAAAGGGGCGGGGAAACCATTTTAATGAGATGATGGAATATGTAGTCACAAGTGCAGGATTTGAGGAGAGGTTTGTACCCAAGGGTAACGGAATAATGAAAAAGCAAGGATAGCCCAGGGTTTTCCCCAAAAAGATGAAAGGGGGGAAAAAAAACCAAAGTGTGCTGGGGAATGGAAGAAATAAGAAGGCAAAGGACCCAGGAGAATAAGGAGAGCAGTCGTAAAAGCCAGAAACGAAAAAGCACAGATAAAAAAGGGAGGCCCAACGTCAATATAAAAAAAGGAACCATAGCAGCAAAACCCAAATCTGACCCGAAGCTTTTTATACAGCCACATCGGGAAAGGGAAAAAAACCCCGTAAAGGGGACCAGGTAATAAGGCAAAGGGAAAGGGAAAAGGGAGGGAGACAACAAAAATCACAGTAAAAGAAATTGGGGGGAACTCAACAAGAGATTAAAAGAAGTTTTTCACAGAGGAGACGGGAAGGGCCCTTCCGGGAAAGAGGGGGAAGGGGGGGGTTTACACCACCATGTGCTGGCCCACAGTACACACAACCGGGGAAGAAGTGAAGAGGTTTTTGAGTGAGCTAGATCCCAAAAAGGGGCAAGGGGGGCCAAAAAATCTCCCAGGGTTTCCTGGGGAAGAGGGAGCAAGGCGTATGTGTACCCCTGACAAAAATATTAATACATCTACAAAAAAGGGAGTTTTGCCTGAGGCATGGAAACAGAAAATGGGGGTTACCCAATTTTTAAAAAAAGGGGGACAGACATGAAGCACTAAACTACGACCAGTGTCACTGACATGTATATATGCAAAAACCCTTGGAAATAAAATTGTCAGGAGAAGAATGGTGGAACATCTAGAAAGGAATGTTCTCATAAACCCCCCCCAGAAAACAGGGGTTTTCGGGGAGGGGAAATCCTGTGTCACAAACCTACTGGAGTTTTTATGACATGGTGCCCGCATAAGACAAGAGAAGAGAAGGGTGGGTGGATTGCTTTTTTCTTAGACTACAAAAAGGGCGTTTTGACCCAGTACCACAAAAAGAGAGAGTGAAAAAAACGGAGGACCAAGCAGGAATAACAGGGAAGGCACTGAAAATGGATCGGGAAAAACTTGTCAGGAAGACACAGCGATAATGGTCGAGGAGAGGTTTCAGAGGGGGGCCCCTTGTAAACCAGGGGGGGTCCACGGGGGTCAGTCCTAGGACCGTGCTGTTTTTTTTGGTATTTGTGAAGGGACATGACGGAAGGAAAAAACCCCAGGTGTCACTTTTTGCAGATGACGTAAAGGGGTTGATAAAGAAGAGTTCATTCGTCGAAGCCCAGGCGGGAAAATACAAAGGGATCGGGGAACAGGCTGCAGACCTGGTCCCCAGCAACTGGTTTCCTGGAGTTCAATCCCACCTAGTGCAAAGTCTGAGGTTTGGGGAAAGGGGCAAAGAAGCCCGCAGATGGAGTACAGTCTGGGGGGTCAGAGCCCTACAAACATCACTAAAGGGAAAAAAGTCTTGGGGTGAGTATAACACCAGGAAACTTTCTCCTGAAGCGAAACATCAACCAAATAATGCTGCAGCATAATGGGCGCCTGGCAAACCTCAAAAAAAGCATTCCGACATCTTAAAAAGGGAAAAATCGTTCAGGCCCCTTTGTAAAAACCGTTTTAACTTTTGGGCCCCATTTTGGAGTAGCGGACCAGTTTGGAACCCTCCCTACCCAAGCATGTAAAAAAACTAGGGGGAAAGTGCAGGGGTTTGGAAACCCAAAAGACTGTCCCAGAGCTAAGAGGTTTCCCCCTATGAGGGAGGGGGTTTAAGGGGGAAATCAACCTGACGACACGGGAGGACAGGAGAGTGGGGGGGAAGGGATAACGATTTAAAAAATTTACTGAGGGGAAATTGAAAAAGGTGGACAAAGACAGGATTTTCCCAGAGACTGGACACAGAAAACAAGGGGCACATTTTGGAAGTTAAGACACAGATGAAATAAAAGGGATTTTTAAGGAAGTATTTCTTCACCACCAAAAAGTAGTCAGGAAGGGGAAAAATATTTTGGGGGAAGGATTTTTAGTGGAGTAAAGGATCCATATAGTTTTAAAAGCAGGGGTTTACGATAAAGCTCTTTGGTTCGGGGGAAGAGGGGGAACCTGGGTAGGACCAGTGAAGAGGGGGGGCCAGGAGTTGGGAAACTCGACCCCTGAAACCCTCAACTAATGAGTTACAACTAGGTGAGTACAAAGGTGAAAAAGGTTTTTGGCGACAAGGTTATTTTTCCAGACCCAAAAGGGGAAAATGTCCTATGAAAAAAGGTTTAAAGGGGAAAACCGGACTGACAAACACTGGAGAAAGGAGGGTTGGGGGAGAAGGGATAACACATACAAATACGGGTGTGGAATAGACAAGGTGGAGAGAGACGGATTTTCCCAAAGGGGGGACACAGAAAAAGGGGTCAAAATTTTTTGGAAGTTGAAGACGCAGATGACCGAGGGATGTTAGGAAATATTTTTTCAGCCCATAGAGTAGTCTGGAAGTGGAAATGGCCTAGCAAGTGAGGAGGGGGGAGGCAGGAACCATACATAGCCTTAAAAAGAGGGATGATAAAGCTCCCTGGAGCAAGGAGAGAGAGGGGCCCAGTTTGCACACGGTGGGAAAAGAGGGGGGGGAGCTGAGTTTTCGACCCCTGCACCCAAATTTTGGGAAGTATAAAAAAAAACCCCCACACACACAAAACCCCACACACACACACCACACACCTGAGGTTTTTGGAAGACAGCAAAAAGTAGTCCCAATTTTTAAAAAAAAGGGGACAAAATATGACGCACCAAAAAAATAGACCATTTTCACTGACTATTAAGGGAAAGCAAAATTATGGAGAAGATTATCAAAGGGGGAAAAAGTGGTAGACCCCCTAGAAAGGAAAAGACTTATCAACAACAGCCAAAACGGTTTTACCGACGGAAAAAAAAACCCCCGTGTCACAATCTACTGGAGTTCTATGCCCGGGGGGGGCAGCAGTAAACAAAAGAAGGAGAGAGGTGGGTATATTGCATTTTTCCCTGAACTTTTAAAAAGGCGTTTTTACAAAGTTCCTTTCAAAAGATTAGTGCAAAAAAATGGAGGACCAAGCAGGGGTAACAAAGGGAAGGGGACCACAATGGAAACAGGGAAAAACTTGTCAGGAAAACAGCAGTGAGGGAATGGTACTGGGTAGGTGTTTAGAGTGGGCGCCCCCGTGAAAAGTGGGGTTCCCTAGGGGTTTAGCCCAAGGGCCCCGGGGCTGTTTTAGTAATTTTGAACCCACATGAAAGGAAGGGAAAAGACTCCGAAGTGTCCCTGTTTTCAGACGATTTTTGACTTTTATGAGAAGAATTCAATTTTAAAAGGGGGGAACCCGGGAAAAACTAAAATGGGAAACTGGACAGGCTGCAGGCGTTTGGGCCAGCAATTGGCTCCTGGAGTTCAACCCCACTAAAATGGGAAAGTCAAGAAGATTGGGGAGGAGGGAAAAAAAGACCCCAGACGGGGGTAAAGTCTAAAGGGGGCCCGAGACTACAAAAAAATCACTCAAGGGAAAAAAATTTTTAGGGTGAGTATAAAACCCGGCACATCTCCTGAGGGCCACATCAACCAAAAAAACTGTTGCACAATGACCCTGGCAAACCCAAAACAGCATTCCGCCCCCCCTTAATAAAGGATCGTTTTAGGAACCCCGTACAATTTTGTACGTTAGGCCCCCTATTGGGGTAAGCAGACCAGTTTTTGGGAAACCCCCCCCTAGCCAAGCACGTAAAGAAGCTAGAGAAGTGCCCAAAAGGTTTTTCAACAAGATTAGTCCCCCGAGCTAAGGGCTACTAGGGAGAGGTTAAGGGAAAAACGACCTGATGACACTGGAGGGCGGAAGATAAGGGGGAAAAGATAAAATGCATATAAAAAAACCGAGAGGAATTGACAAAAGGTTTTTCCCGAACAGGGAAAGTTCCAGAGATGGTACACAGGAAAAAAGGGGACACAGTTGGAAGTTGAAGACTCAAAGAAACACAGGGGGTGTTTAAAGGGAAATATTTTTTTCAGTCACAAATTTGTCAGGAAGTGGAAAAAGTTTTTGGGGAAATGACGTAGTGGGGGGCAGGATCTATTTATAGCTTTTTAAACAGAGGTTTTTTTTTTTAATAAAGCTCATTGGGGCAGGGAGAGTGGGCCTAGTTTTTCGACCCGTTTAAGAGGGAGAACCAGGAAAAAAGATTTTTTTACTTGAAACCCCTGCAACCACCACTAAGTGGGGCCCCACTGCACAGACACCCCCACACCCACAGCACATAGAACCCAGACCCCATACACACACACACACCCACACACCCCACACACACACAAAAACGCCCCCACAGACACACAAAACACACACAAAACACACACAACACACAAAACAAGAAAAATGCAAAAGGGGTTTTCAAAAAGACTGTCCCCGAGCTACGGGGATTGTCGAACGGAAAAGGGTTTAGGGAAATGCCTAAAGACCTGGAGGGGCCCGGAAGGGGCAAGGGGGGGACATGATAACGACATATTAAAAAAACTGCCCAGAATAACACGGTGGAAAAAAAAAGACAGGATGTTCCCCCAAAATTTGGGGAAAAATAAAAGAGGTCACAATTGGGAAAATTGAAGACTCAGATGAATCAAAGGGGGTTTTGGAAATATTTTTTTCAGTCTTTGAGTAGTCAAATGTGGAAAAAAAGTCTAAAAGGTGAAATTAGGGGGAGGGGGAACCACATAGTTTTAAGGCGAGGTATGTAAAGCTCATGGAGCAGGAGAAGAAAGGGCCTTTGTAGCAACAGTGAAAGGCGGGGGCCCGGAAACTATGACTCACCCCCGCAACCCAAATAGGGGAGAAAAAATAGGTGAGTACAACAAACACACACACACAGGGGGGCCAGGAGCTATGATCGGACCCTGCCCCCACAAATAGGTGAGTACACCCCACACCCCACACACACACAACCCCACACAAGTTGAAGTTGAAGACACAAATGATCGAGAAAGTAGGAAGTTTTTCTTTTAGTCATAAGTTGTAAGGGAGTGGAATAAACCCAGAAAATGACGTTTTTTTGGGGGCAGGAAAACCCTACACGTTTTTAAAAACGTTTTGATAAAAACTCATGGAGCGGGGGGGGAGAGGGCCCGGTAGCAAACCCGGGGAAGAGGCGGGCCAAAGGGGCTAAGACCCCACCCCTGCAAACCCCCAAATAGGTGGTACAAATAAAGGGGAGTACACAACACACACACCACACAAACACACACACACACACACACACACACCACACACACGACACACACACACAACACACACACACACACACCAAATCACACAACAGGGGGTGTCTTTTTAAATTTAGTGGCTGGTTTTTTTTTATTAATTAATGGGGTCTAGCCGGGGGGTTCCCTTTTATTTTTAGTATGTTGTTAAATTTTTCTGAATTGTTATTGTATGAAGTTGTACGGTACTTGTTTTGTTACTGTATTGTTTTGTGTTACTTGTGTGTTACTGTATTGTTTTTGTGTTACTTTTGTTTTACTGTATTGTTTTTTGTGTTACTTTTTTTACTGATTGTTCTGTTTACTTGTGGGGTTCTTTTATTGTTCTGTGTTACTTGTGTGTTACTGTTTTGTTCTGTGGTTAATTGTGTGTTACTGTATTTTTTCTGTGTTACTTGTGTGTTTTTCTGTATTGTTTTTGTTTTTACTTGTGTGTTACTGTATTGTTTTGGTTACCCTTTTGTGTTTCGTATTTTTTTCTGTGTTACTTGTGTTTACTCTATTTTTCTGTGTTACTTGTGTTTTTACTGTATTTTTCTGTGTTACTTGTGTGTTTTCTGATTGTTTTTTGGGGTTACTTGTTGGGGTTACTGTAAATTTTTTCTGTGTTACTTGTGTGTTACTGTATTTTTTCTGTGTTCTTTTGTGTTACTGTATTGTTCTATGTTAATTTTTGTGTTTTCTGTATTGTTCTGTGTTTCTTTTTGTGTTACTGTTTGTTTTTGTGTTTCTTGTGTGTTAAATGTATTGTTCTGTGTTACTTGTGTGTTACTGTATTGTTCTGGTTACTTGTGTGTTACTGTATTGTTTGTTTTTACTTGTGGTTACTGTATTGTTCTGTTTTATTTGTGTGTTACTGTATTTTTTCTGTTTACTTGTGTGTTACTGATTGTTCTGTGTTATTGTGTGTTACGTTTGTTCTGTGTTATTGTGTGTTCTGATTTTTTCTGTGTTATTGTGTGTTTGTATTGTTCTGTGTTATTTGTGGTTACTGTATTGTTCTGTGTTACTTGGTGTTACTGTATTTTTCTGTGTTCTTGTGTGTTACTTATTGTTCTGTGTTACTTGTTGGTTTACTGTATTGTTCTGTGTTACTTGGTGTTACTGTATTGTTCTGTGTTACTTGTGGTTATTTATTTTTCTGTGTTATTTGTGTGTTATGATTTGTTCTGTGTTACTTGTGTGTTACTGAAAATTCTGTACTGGGTTAAACCTTATTTTCCATTTACGTGTACGTAGTCCAACTACAGTTTCTTCCCCTTTGTACAGTGGTACCAATAATTTCCCCTTTCCCCTTTGTAATGACCCCCCTACGTTATCTTCACCCTGTCCCAGTGAGCCCACACACTCAGTTCACCTTCACCGGGGAAAAAACATTTAGCCCAACACTCAGTTCCACTCTTCCCCGTAGATACAGTGAGTCCACACATACAGTTCCCTCTTCCCGTAGAAAAGTGAGCCCACAACACAGTTCACTCTTACCGAAAACCCGGGAAATCACACAGTTCCACTCTTCACCGTAGAAATGGTCCACACACTACAGTTCCACTCTTACCGTAGATCAGTGGTCCAACATACAGTTCCACTCTTCACCGTAAACCCGTGGGGTCCCCCACACTACGTTCACTTTTCACCGTAGATACCAGTGATCCCACTTTTTCCATCTTCACCGTAATCCCGTGATCCACCACACATTTCCCCTCTTCACCGTAGATCAGTAGTCCACCCCTACATTTTTCCACTCTTCCCGTAGAACAGTGAGTCCACACTTTTCAGTTCCACTCTTCCCCCGAGATCAGTGGCCACCATTCAGTTCCACTCTTCCCGTAGATACAGTGGTCCCACACACAGTTCCACTTTTCACCGTAGATACCATGAGTCCACAAACTACAGTTCCACTCTTCACCGTGGGAACAGTGAGCCACAATTCAGTTCCACTTTTCACCGTAGATACGTGAGTCCCCCTCAGTTCCACTCTTCACCGTAGATACAGTGGTCCACACACTACAGTTCCCTCTTACCGTAGTTACAGGGGGGGTCAAAAATACAGTTCCCTTTCACCGTAGATCCCAGTGAGTCCACACACTAAGTTCCATCTTTCCCCGTAATCGTGAGTCAAACACTTTCAGTTCACTTTCACCGTAGATACATGAGCACACATTCATTTCCCTTTTTTCCCCGTAGTACAGTGAGCCCCACACATTTCATTTTTCCACTCTTCAGTAGTTTCAGTAAATCACACACCAGTTCCACTCTTCACCGTAGATACAGTGAGTCCAACACTTCAGTTCCACTCTTCACCGTAATACAGTGACCCACACATTCATTTCCACTCTTCCCCGGATACCAGTGAGTCCACCACTTCATTTCCAACTTCCCCGTAGATCCATGAGCCCACACATTTCATTTCCCCCTTTTCACCGTAGATACAGTGAGTCCCACATCATTCCACTCTTCACCTTTCATGACCCCCAACATTATTCCTCTTCCCCTAAAATACATGGCCCCCAAAAACCAGTTCCATCTTCACCGTGATCCCAGTGAGTCCAAAAACCTCAGTTCCCTCTTCCCCGTAGATACGTGGCCCACACACTCATTTTCCCTCTTACCGTAGATACGGAGTCACACTTCGCCCCCTCTTCCCCGTGATCAGTGAGTCAACCTTTCATTCCCAAATCTTCACCGTAGATACCAGTGACCCAACATTTCAGTTCCCTTCACCGTAGATCCCGTGAGCCACACACTTCAGTTCCACTTTACCGTAGATACAGTGAGTCACCATTCATTTCCCCAACTTCCCGTAGTCCGTGAGCCCCTCCACTTCATTTCCCAAAATTCCCGGGGAAATACAGTGAGTCCACACTTCAGCCACTCTTCACCGTAGTTACAGTGAGTCACCCCCTTTCAGTTCCACTCTTCCCCGTAGATACGTGATCCACCCTCATTCCCATTTCACCGTAGATACAGTGAGTCCACATCAGTTCCATCTTCACCGTAGTTCAGTGAGTCACCACTTCATTTCCACTTTCAAGAATCTAACCCCCACTCTTTTCCACCCCAAACCGAATTCTGGTCCACCACTTCATTTTCCACTTTTCACCGTAATACAGTGAGTCTACACACTCAGTCCACTCTTCACCGTAGATCAGTGAGTCCCCATCAGTTCCATCTTCCCCGTAATACAGTGAGTCCCCACCTCATTTCCCACTCTTCCCCGTAGTACAGTGAGTTACACACTCATTTCCACTCTTCACCGAGTCAGTGAGTCCAATTTCAGTTCCAATCTTACTAAAAACAGTGAGTCCACACATTCATTCCCCCTCTTCCCCCGTAGATACGTGAGTCTACACACCGTCCACTCTTACCGTAGATCAGTGATCCCCACCCTCAGTTCCATCTTCCCCGTAGTTTACAGTGAGCCCAAAACCCACTCATTTCCACTCTTCACCGTAGATCAGTGAGTCCCACCCCTCTTTCCACTCTTCACGTAGATACAGTGATTTACACACTTCAGTTCCCTTTTCCCGTAGATACAGGAGTCCACACACTACATTCCACTCTTCACCGTAGTACAGTGAGTCCCACACCTCAGTTCACCTTCACAATAGATACAGTGGTCAAACCCCTTTTGTTCCACTTTTCATCGTAGATACAGTGAGTAACATTTCAGTTCACTCTTCCCCGTGAAAGTGGCTACACACTTCTTTTCCAAAATCTTCACCGTAGATCCAGTGAGCCCCACACTTCAGTTCCATCTTCACCGTAGATAAGTGGCCCAACACTTCATTTCCCACTTTTCACCGTAATACAGTGGTCCACAACACAGTTCCCCCTTCCACCGTAGATGCCAGTGGCCCACACACTTCGTTCCATCTTCACAGAGATACCAATGAGTCCACACACTTCAGTTCCACCTTCACCGTAGATACAGTGAGTCCACACACTCAGTTCCACTCTTCACCGAGTACCGTGAGTCCACACACTGTATACATTTCCCTCTTCACCGAGATACAGTATCCACACACTTCATTCCCACTTTTCCCCCGTAGATACCAGGAGCCCATCATTCAGTTCCAATTTTACCGTAGTACCATGGCCCACACACTTCAGTTCCACTTTCACCGTGATACAGGGGAGTCCACACTACAGTTCCACTCTTACCGTAGATAAGTGAGTCCACACACTTCGTTCCATCTTCCCCCGTAGATACAGTGAGTCCACAACTACAGTTCCACTCTTCCCCGTAGATCCCAAATGAGTCCAACACTACAGTTCTGCTTTCACCGTAGATACAGTGAGTCTACACATTCGTTCCATCTTCCCCGTAGATACAGGAGTCTACACACTTCATTCCAATTTTCACCGTAGTACCAGTGGTCCACACACCCATCTTCACCGTAGATACTTGAGTCACACACTTCAGTTCCACTTTCACGAGATACAGTGAGTCTCCCAAATTCAGTTCCAATCTTCCCCGTGATACCGTGAGTCCACACATAAGTCACTCTTCACCGTAGATACGTGAGTCCACAACACATTTCCCACTCTTCCGTAATACGTGAGTCCACCACCTAGTTCCCTCTTCACGTAGATACGTGAGTCTACCACTTCATTTCCCACTCTTCATCGTAGATACGTGAGTACACCTTCAGCCCACTCTTCACCGTAGATACGTGAGTTACACACTTCAGTTCCACTCTTCACCCGTAGATACGTGAGTTACACATTCAGTTCCAATTTCCCCGTAATACCAGTGAGTCCACACACTTCAGTTCCACTCTTCACGTAGATACAGTGAGCCCACACATTCATTCCACTTTCACCGTAGAACAGTGATCCACACACCCCATTTCCACTCTTCCCCGTAGATGAGTGAGTCCACACATCAGTTCCACTCTTCACTGTAATACCAGTGAGTCCAACATTTCATTCCATCTTCACCGTAGATACAGTGAGTCACCCCACTACAGTTCCCTTTCCCTAGTACCAGGAGTCCAACACTGTATACAGTTACTCTTCCCCGTAGATCAGTGAGCCCAAACAACTACAGTTCACTTTTTCACCGTAGATCCATGAGCCCAACACACTTCAGTTCCCACTCTTCACCGTAGATCCCGTGAGCCCCACAAAAATTCAGTTCCCTCTTCACCGTAGATACAGTGAGCCCACACACTAATTTTCCACTCTTCCCCGTAGATCAGTGAGTCTACACATTACATTTTCCCCTTTCCCGTAGTACAGTAGTCCAACACTACATTTCCACTCTTCACCGTAGATCCCAAGTCCACACACACATTTTCACTCTTCACCGTAGAACAGTGAGTCCAAACACGTTCCATCTTCACGTAGGCCAGTGAGTCACACACTACGTTCCCTCTTCCCCGTAGATCCAGTGAGTCCCACCACAGTTCCACTCTTACCTAAAAACAGTGAGTCCACACACTAAGTTCCACTCTCCCGAGATACCATGAGCCCACCACTTCATTTCCACTCTTCCCGAGATACAGTGAGTCCAACCTCAGTTCCCTTTTCACCGAGATACAGTGGCCCACACACTACGTTCCAGTCTTCCCCGTAATACAGGGAGTCCACACACTAAGTTCCCTCTTCCCCGCAGATACAGTGGTCCACACACTACGTTCCACTTTCCCCGTAAAAATACAGTGGTCCCACACTACAAAAATAAAAACTATAAATCACACATATGTTAAAGTGACATATAATTATTTAATTTTTTAGGGTATTAGAATAAAATGTTATTATTTTACCTGACGAAAAAGGAAAATTTAAATTTTGAGTCCAACTCAGACAGCAGCTGACCACATCAGTTTTAAAAAGTATTTGTGTGTGTGTTTTACTACCTAATTGTGGTTGCAGGGGTCGAGACTCAGCTCCGGGCCCCTCCTCTTCACTGATGCTACTTGGTCCCCTCTCTCTCTCTCTGCTCCCTGGCTTTCTCATCCCTCTCTTAAAGCTATGTAGGTTCCTGCCTCCACTAGTCAGGCTAGGCTATTCCACTTCCTGACGACTCTATGACTGAAAAATACTTCCTAAATCCTTGATCGTCGAGTCTTCAGCTTCCAATTGTGACCCCTTGTTTCTTTTGCCCCTAGCGGAACATCCTGTCTCTGTCCACCTTATTTATTCCAGGCAGTATTTGAATGTCTTCAGCCCCCCCCTCCCCCTTCTGTCGCCAGTGTGTAGCCCCGATTTCCCTGAACCTTTCCCCGTCGAACCCCCCGGAGCTCGGGGAACTACCCTTTTGAAACCTTTTGTATCTCTAATTTTTGACGTTTTTGCCCGGGTTTGTGGGTTCCAAACGGGTGTTGCTTTACACCAGTTTTGGGGCCAAAAACACAGGTAAGGTCTTAAAGATTTTTTTATTAAGGTATCGAAACGCTATTTGAGGTTTGCCGGGGCGCCCATACGCTGCAGCATTTTCTGGTTGATGTGTCCCCCGGAGACCGTCGGTTTAGGTCATCCTAAGATTTTCCCCTTGAGTGGGGTTTGCAGTCTTTGCCCCACCTTTGCTATCTCTGTCTGCGTCTTCTCTGTTTTTTCCCCCAATCTTCAAGACTTTGCTTTTTGGCGGGGTTTGAAAACGAAAAGCCAGTTTTGGGCCCACGTGCCCAGCCGTCCAGGTTCTCTATCCTACCCATTAATTTTTTCCCCCCCCCTCAACTTCACCATCTGCGAACAGGGGACACTTAGAGTTATCCTTCCCATCATGTAATTCCATATTCAAAAAAAAACACGGGGCCCAAAAACTGACCTCTGTGGCCTCGCTCGTCCAAGGCCCCACGTGATACTCTTACGTAACATGACTCATTGTTGCCCCCTTCAGGTATTCTTATCCATTCGGCCCCTTTCCTGTTTTTACGCCCTGACCCCAGTTTCTGCATTAATCTCTTGTGAGGAACTGTGTGAAGGTTTTCCTGCAGTCCAGGAAAAAGCAACCCACCCCCCCCTCTTCGTGTCTTACTTTGTTACCTTGTTATAAAACTCCGAAAATTGTGACACAGGTTTTTGCCTTCCCATGAATCCATGATGGTTGTCTTTATAATCTTTTCCGTTCCAGATGCCCCCCACTCTCCTCTGATAATCTTTCCATGACTTTTCATGTATACACGTCAGAGACGGGTCTGTAGTTCAGTCCCTTTGTTTCATCTCCTTTCTTGAAAAGGGGGATTATTTCCCGTCTTCCATTCTGGTAGTTGCCCTTTAAGGGATGTTTTGAAGTTGGGGTTAGTCGCACGAAAGCGCCTGCTTTTCCCCCCTAAGGCCCCACGGGGAGATACCCGGTCTCATGCGTTTGGATATCAAGGTACTTAAAGTTTTCTGCCCCTCCTCCCCCGTTGTTATATGTATCCAACATTTGTTGGTATAATCCCCCCCCCTTTTGTCTTCCAGAGCCCTTCCTGTTCTACTGTAAATCTTTTTTAAATCTCCTGTTTAGCTCCTCACATACCTCCTGATCGTTTTCTTGTGAGTTCCCCATCTTCTTCCCCGCCTGAAACCCGGGCTTTGACTTTTCTTCCTCCTGATGTGGTATACAACAGTTTCGGGTCAGACTTGACTTTCGAGTATATTTTTTTCATACGTCGCTGGGGGCCCCTCTTTCCTTTCCTGTGCATCTCGCTCCTGGGTCTGTGATTAATCTCCCTATTTTCATGTGTTCTATGCCCCTTTTGTACTTTTTCTATTCTCTATTGCACTTTGTTTTTTCCTCCTTCACCGTCGGGTTAAACAGACTCGTTTTGGTTTTCCCATTATTTTTTACCCTTGGGGAAAAAACCTTTCTTCTGCCTCCTTGCATTTTATTGTTACATTCCCTCATTTCGTTTTCCCGATTTCTACCAGTTCTCTGTCCCACTGAACCTTCTGCAGGAAGTTCCCAAACCTATGTATCCCCTCTTTTATAGTCTGGCTTTTCCCCTTCAACTCCCGTTACCCCTCACTTGCAACTCTACTAGTATTCAAAGCAAGAACCCCCAATGGTCACTAGCTCCTAGGGAACTCTCATATGTGATGTCCTCAATGTTGAACTGCCCAGGGGAACACAAGGTCCCTCTTGGGTTCGTCCCCCCCCTCTCACTTTGGGGTGCCCTTTAACTTTGGTGCAGAGGTTTTCAGTACTACATCCATCATCTTGGCTCTCCATGTTTCGGAACCCCCGTGTGGCTCCAGGTTTTCCCAATCTGCTATGGTTTTAAATCGCACATAACCCCAACTTTTTTCGCTCGAGTGACTTTCTTTCCCCCCAGCCGTGTGTGTGTTGTTTTTGGATGTTGCTGGATGGTGTGCTTTACTGTTGTAGGTCGTGCCCCCCGAGTGGTTTGCATCTTATCTTGTAGGGACAGGTCTGCTGGTGGTGTGGCTTTATAGGTACAATGTCCCTGCTGGTGTGTTTACTGTTGAGGTACAGTGTTAGCTGAATGGTGGTATCTTTCTGCTGTGGTACAGTGTCTATTGGATAGTGTGTTATGTTGTAGGGGCAATTTGCTGAATGGTGTGTGCTATTGTTAGGTCAGTGTTTGTGGATAAGTGTGTTATGTTGTGGGACAGTGTCTTTGGATGCTGTGTGTGTTTATGTTGTAGGTATAGTGCTGCGTATACTGCGTTACTGTTGTAGGTACAGTGTTTGCTGGAGCTGTTGGTTTAGTTTTTTAGGTACAGTGGGCGTGGATGGTGTGTGTGTGTTTAAAATGTAGGTCAGTGTTGCTGGATGGTGTGTTGCTGTTATGGGGACAATGTCTCCGCATGATGTGTGTTACTGTTTAGGACAGTGTTAGTAATGGTGTGTATCTTTCTGCTTTAGGGCAGTGTCTAGGTGTGTGTTTTCTGTTGAGATGCAAAGTCTGTGGATGGGGGTGTGTGTTTAAATTGTAGGGAATGTCTGCTGGAAGGAGTGTTTTCCCTCACTTTCCTTCCTGGTGCTAGAATATCAAGGGGAGTTATTTTTTAATTAAAGTCAAATTGTTGTTTGTGCGGGCCGGGAAAAGTTACTTATTTGTTAGTGAGGTCCGGAAAAGTTAATTATGTTTTAGTGCAGGTCTGGAACAGTTTTCATTACTTGTTAGGCAGGTCCAGAACAGTTACATTTGTTGGGATGCAGGTCCAGAACAGTTACTTATGTTGTTAGTGCAGGTCGGAACAGTTACATTTTGTTGTTAGTCAGGTCCAGAACAGTTTCATTATGTTTATTGCAGGCCAAACAGTTACATTATGTTTTTTAGGCAGTTCCGGGAAAAGTTAATTATGTTGAGTGAGGTCTGGAAAAAAGTTCATTATGTGTTAGTGCAGGTCAACAGTTACTTTGTTTTTAGTGCAGGTCTGGAACAGTTACATAGTTTTAGTGCAGGTCCAAAAAAGTTACATTATTTTTTAGTGAGTTCCGGAACAGTTCATTTGTTGTTAGGCAGGTCTGCAGTTACATTATGTTGTTAGTGCAGGGCCGGAACAGTTACATTATGTTTTTTTGTGCATGTTGGGCAGTTACATTAGTTGTTATGCAGGTCCGGAAAAGTTACATTTATGTTTTTGGCAGGGCCGGGAAAAGTTACATTTGTTGTTAGTGCAGGGCCGGAAAAAGTTTCATTATGTTTTTAGTGCAGGTCCGGAAAAGTTACATTATGTTGTTAGTGCAGGTCTGGACGTTACATTATGTTGTTAGGCGGCTGGGAAAAGTTACATTTGTTGTTAGTGCAGGTTTCCGGAACAGTTAATTACGGGTTTTTGGTGCAGGTCCGGAAAGTTACATATGTTGTTAGTGCGGTCTGGAACAGTTTTATTATGTTGATGCAGGTCTGGAACAGTTACATATGTTGTTAGTGCAGGTCCAGAACAGTTACATTATTTGTTGTGCAGGTCCAGAAAGTTAAAATTTTTGTTGTTAGTGCGGTCCGGAACAGTTAAATTTTGTTGTTAGGCAGGTTCCCGGAACAGTTACTTTTGTTGTTAGTGCAGGCCGGGAAAAGTTTCATTATGTTTTTTGTGCAGGTCCGGAAAACAGTTACATTATGTTGTTAGTCAGGTCCAGGGGAACGGGTTTCATTTTGTTGTTATTGCAGGTCAAACAGTTAAAATTTCGTTGTTGTGCGGGCCGGGAAAAGTTACATTATGTTGTTAGTGCAGGTCCGGAACAGTTACATTATGTTGTTAGTGCAGGTCCGGAACAGTTACATTATGTTGTTAGTGCAGGTCCGGAACAGTTACATTATGTTGTTGTGCAGGTCGGAACAGTTACATATGTTTTTATGCAGGTTGGAACAGTTCATTATGTTTGTTAGTGCAGTCCGGGAAAGTTTTTTTTCATTACGTTGTTAGGCAGGCAGAACAGTTACTTATTTTTGTTAGTGCAGGTCCAGAACAGTTAATTATGTTGTTAGTGCAGGTCCGGAACAGTTACAATATGCCATTAAATGAACTTTTATGGTAGACCCTAACAAAAAAAAAAAAAATTTTTTAATTTATTGATAAAGGTTAGACAGAACTACTGAACATAGTAATAGTTTGATTTTATTCCAACTTATGAACACCGACTAAGGAGAAGTTACTGTATGGACACGACTGTGACGCTACCTACAAATATTTAACTAAACTTCCTTTCTTACACTCCCCCCTTCATTAACCCCCCCCCTTTCCTCTCTCTCCCCCTCCCCCACTCCCCTCCCCTTCCACCGTCCCTTCCCCCTCCCTCCCCCAATCGCCCCTTTAACTCTTTTTTTTCCCCCCTCCCTGCATGTTTGCAAGAGAAAATTGGGGGGACTTGCAAGGCATAAATGACTTTCACGAATCTTCATAGATAATTAGGGCCCATTTAATATCTTTATCGTTTTTTTTAACTTTCATGATACCTGCATACCCAAGGAGGTGAAGAAACTATACGTGAAAATAGATACCTGGAAAAACGGGGGCCTAATAGCACACTCTATGGGTCCTGAGAGAGAAAAAGGAGCGGTAGGGGTGGCCACTAACAACAATTTCAAAATATCCATCGAAACTGGGCAACTGTGGGGTGTGGAAGACAGCAAAAATAGTTTTATTTTTAAGGAGACAGACAGACAGGCAGCACTTAACTACAAACCCGTGTCGCTGAAAAGTATGTAACTTATTGGGAAAATCATCAAAGGGAAAAAGTGATAGCGCCTGAAAAGGAACGGCTCAAAATGACAACAGACCCGGGTTTTTTTGGGAAGGAAAATCCACTCACAAAACCTTAAAGGGGTTTACAAAAAGGAAAAAGAAAAAAAGACAGGAGAAAGGGGATGGGTGGGCTGCATCTTCTTTGATTGCAAGAAGGCTTTGACACAGTATAACCAATAGAGGGTTTAAAAAAAAAGGGGCAGGCAAAGGGAAAAGCAGGAAAAGTACTACAATGGTCAGGGAAAAATATAACAGGAAGGAAACAATGTGTGTTTGCATGGGCGAGGTGTCAGGTGGGTGCACGTCGGTGGAGTTTTACAAAGGCAGTCCTGGGTTTCAATGCGTTTCAAATTGTAATGAAAAATAATAGATGGGGGGCAGATTTAAGGTGTCCCTGTTTGCAGACAATTGAAGCTAATAAAGAGTAAAGTGGACGAGGATCAGGTAAGCCTCAAGGAAAGAACAGAAGCGTTTGGTCCGAAAGACCCCTGGATTTAATCCCAGCAAGTGTAAAAATTTTGTGTTTTTGGGGGAAAGGGCAAAGACGGGCCCCCAGCGGAAAATAGCCAAAAGATCAAAGGATGCAGAACTCACTTAGGATAAAGGATCTAGGGGGAGATTATACCAGACGCTCCGAGTGACATCAACCAATAATGCTGATGCTTATGGGCGCCCGAGAAACCCAACGAGCGTTTCAAAATAAAATTAAGGATCATTTAAGATACGTACACTGTGACTCAAACCCAATTGGAGTTTGCAGAACCAGTAAGAAAACCCCATGGTGAAACACGTCAAAGATTAAAAAAAGGGAGAAGCTTTCCAATAAGCTGCCCCGGGGCCAAGTCTACGAGGAAAAGTTAAGGAAAAAACAAACCCATACGTGGAAGTCAGGGGGATAGGAAACATGTTAACGACATATAAAAAATTTAGAGGGACTGACATAGTAGATCGGACAGAATGTTTCAGAGATGGCACAAAAACAAGGGGTCACAATGGAAAATTAGTGGTCACAGGGATGTTAGGAATTATTTCTTCAGTCACAGATTGCAAGAAGTGGAACAATCTGGGGATATGTAGTGGAGGGAGGATCCTACATAGCTTTAAGAAAGGTACAAAAAAAATCTTTTGGGAAGGGTTGGGGCATGGGATTCCCGTCTAAAGGGCATGTGTGGTGTAGATATTTTCAGAGAATTCGAAATGGGAAATTAGGAAAAGGGGTGGAGTTAATAAAGTTTTAGTCAGAGGGCTGAAGAGGGGTTGTTGAGGTGGTTTGGTATTTTAAAAGGAAAAAGCGTATAAATCTGTTGGAAAGGAAGGCAGGGGAGGGGTGGTCCCCGAAAAGGTTGGAGGGATTGGGAAAAGGGGAAAAGGGGTGAAGGAAGAATTATTTTTGGGATCTGGCCTTAAAAATGAGCAGGGGAATATTTAGTGAAGGGATTCAGGGAAACCGGTTATTTTTATTAACCGGACTTTGGTATGGAAAGAGAAGTACAGTTCTGCACCTAAAGGAGGGGTTTTGGGATATTAGCCTTTGGAGGGATATTTTTTTTAAACTTTATATATATTTCTAAACTGTTGTATCTGGACGCCTCGCAAAAAAAATGATAAAAGTGTGAGGTGAAAATGTTGAATGACGATGAAAGTATTTTTTTTTTTGGGATTTCTTTCTTTTTTGGGGACTCTGCCCCGGTGGTAGACGGCCGGCTTGTTGATTATATTATATATATAAAAAATATATATAAAAAATATTTTTAAAATAAAAATATATATATTAATAATATAATATATAATATATTTTATATATATAAATCTCATTTACCAAACTGCGGAGGGCCCGGCTAGACCCAGAACCTTGTGCCGCCTCCCGAAAAAGCAAAAGTATGCATCACCTTGCCACTAGGCCATATGGTTTTTTATTTTTATAAATATATAATTTTATATATAATTTTATTATATATATATATTAAAAATATTTTTTTATATATATATGGCACACGGATCGACCCACAGACCCTTCCCCATTGGGATTGCCCTTCTATTGCCGCCCCTATTCTCGCCGAAACAGGTGTATTTGTGGAGTGAAGCAGCAAAACCCATTCGGGTACCATGGTTTGTGTGCCGTAAATCCGGGGAAAGACTGCAAGAATGGGGGGTTAATAAAATCTCAAGGGAGCCCCAAAAGCCGGATGCCCCCAGTAAGGGAGCCCCCCCAACTATGCAGATCTGATGGCAACCAGAAGCGTCCAGATGGTATGACACTTCAAGCCTGAACAGATGGTAAGCAGGTGGTGTGGGACTACACATGTGCATCTACCTTGGCTGATACCTATCTTCAATACACCGGGGAAAAAAGGGGGGGTAGCCGCAGCTTTAGGGGGGTCACAAAAATCTAGAAAATATGAAGAACTTGCCCATCATTATATGTTTGTTCCCATAGGCTCAGAGACCCTTGGCTCATGGGGAAAGAGTGCTTCTAAGTTCCTTAAGCGAGACCTAAAATTAGTTATTACTATTTTAAATTTTTATAATTAATTTGGTGTAAGTAATTTTGGTATAATTTTTTGGTATAAGTAATTTGGTAAAATTAAATTTTGGATAAGTAATTCTGGTATAATTAATTTACGGTACTGTATGAAAGGGGTTTACTTGACAAAAAGAAAGTGGTGGAGTCCCGTTAAAATAAGAACATTAATGCAGCATATGGTGAACATATTTAAAAAATCTTTTATAATTAACACTTAACAATTTGGACCACAGGTGGAATATATCCTAACGCTACCTAGTGAGTCAGAAATAAGGCCAACGTGAACTACTGTACAACGTGAACTACTTTTTAAAGGAACTACTGTACAACGTAAACTCTGTACAACGTAAACTACTGTACAACGTAAACTACTGTACAACGTAAACTACTGTACAACGTAAACTACTGTACTGTATTTTCTTCGCAGTTCGCAGTGTGTGCCGTCACCTGATTATTTTCTGGTCCTCTGAGGCAGCTCCACTCCAATTTAGCCCGATGACAATTGATTTAATCACTAAATTTCCATTATGGCGTCTCACCCCCCCTCCTCCCGTCTCTCTCTTCTGCTGGTTCCTTTTTCACTCGTAAATTAATTATAAACCAACAGCAACACAATTTATGCCTTATAAATTTAGGAAAAATTTAAATAAATTTTGGGGAGATGAGTAAAAAGGGAAGAAGGATAGGAAAAGAAACACTATATAGTTGATCATCAAACTAAAAACTGTTTCACAAAATGAAAAAACAGTAACGAATTTAAAAATTATTAGTTAAAAAGATCTCCCGATCTCGGATTAAAAGAATTTGGAGGGGCGGTGCTGCAGCCTGGCCAGTTGGGCGGTGCTGCAGCCTGGCCAGTGGCGGTGCTGCAGCCCGGCCATGGCGGTGTGCAGCCTGGCCAGTGGTCGGGGGGTGCAGCCTGGCCAATGGTCGTGGTGAGCCCGGCCCAAAGGTCGGTGGTGCAGCCTGGCAAGTGGTCGGTACTGAGCCTGGCCCGTGGTCGGTGCTGCGCCTGGCCCGTGGTCGGTGCTGCAGCCTGGCCAGTAGTCGGTTTTTGGCCTGGCCCGTACAGT
>NC_069410.1:72016530-72040998 GCF_026875155.1 Cherax quadricarinatus
TTTTTAAAAAGTTACTTTAAAACAATTGTTTAAACGCAAAAATTTTTTGAAAATAGTTGACAGGATAATTGTGGAGTTTTTTTACTTAATTTCCAAAATGAAGAACAAAATAAAATAATATAAAAATTTGCATTTTAAAAAATGGATTTTTTGGCCCCTTCGAGAAATTTTAATAAAAAAGTGTTGATAACCAAAAGGACGGAGGAAGATCCCAAATTTTAATTTGTAAACAGGTTGTCGTGGGAAATTTTGTTAATAATTTGTTTTCCCAAGGCCTAATGGGGTTTCGGCCTGAATTTGTAATGGAAGCATGTTATGTCCCCTGCTGAAAAATTTGGGGACGGGAAAATTTGCAACCTCAAGAACTGTCTTTTAGAACGGAAAAACAGAAACTACAATTTCCTAGGGCCCCTCAGCTGTGCACACCTTCCCTAAGTACAGTAGTTTTTTTGTGTTGGCCTTTTAAAATTCTAGCTTTGCGGTTAGAATAATTGTTTTCCACTTTAAATGGAAGTTGTTTTTACAAATTTTTTGTCTAATGTTTTTTTTTTTTGTATATCCGCAACCCTAATCTCATATAGTCCACACAATTTAAACCAGGTAGCGGGTTTTAATATTAAATTATTAAATTAAGTTGGGTTAGCTTTTGTGAGAGGGGTTGAAGAGGGGGGCGTTAAAGGGGTTGCAGTTATGAATATGGACTAAAACCCCTTACCTCACCCAAATTACTTGCGGTAATAATTCAGTAATCCCCTGTAAAACCCGAGGCGATTTGCTAGAATAATAATAAAATAATAAAATAATAATAATAATAATAATAATAATAAAATAATAGAATTTTTTCATGATTTATAGAAGTTCGTTAAGGCCAAAGGGTTTATTTTGTGAAATTTTTTCTTTTCTTTTTATTATTTTTATTATTATGTAGCAAATCCCCCTGCAGGGGTTTACAGGGCTTACTGAATTATTACCTCAAGTAATTTAGGTGAGGTAAGGGGATTTAGTCCAGTATTCACTAAACTGCCTCCTTCGACTGCCACTTCTTCACCACTTTCACAAAAAGCTAGACAGACCAACAAAAAAATTAATATTTATGCAAAAACCAGCTACCTGATAATTAAAGTTGGCGACGTTGAGATTAGGGTTTCAGATACACAAAAATAAAAAATTAGTCAAAAAAATTTTTTATTACCATTTTTCATTTAAATTTTGGGAAAAACTTAAGCTGATGGGAAAACACCCTAAGAAATCCTCACAAAGTTCCCCAAAAGAGGGCCCCAAGAAGAAGTCCTCCAGAAATCCTATAAAAAAAAGTTCTACAGAAGTCCTCAAGAAGAAAAACCCCAGAAGAAGTCCATACAGACGAATACCCCCAAAAAAATCCTCCAGAAGAAGTCCCCTACAGAAGAAGTACTCACAAAAAAATCCCCACAGAAGAAAACCTACTGAATCCTCATAAAAGAAAATTCAAGAAGTCGTCCAGAAAATTCCCATACATGCGGGAGCCCCAGTGTGTGGGTCGTTGCTGAGTGGTGCAGGGGGGTTTCATCAATTTAAACATGTGGGTTTTTGATTGTAGTTTCATTGACAGGCAGTCTAAAAATTCTTATTTCAGCGTTGCTTTTCTAGCAAGTTTTTTATCTTCGTCACGAACAGTAACATGCAAGAAATTTTCATGAAGGGAGACGGATTTTACCCCTGACCACAAACATGCCCTTTAAGCGGTCGAAATAACTGTTCAAAGCTACGTAATCTTGCCTTAACGTTCTGCAAAAATACTAAGTCTTTGATCACCCGGCTGTGGCCGTTTTTTTGGTTGCGTGCGCCAGCGCAAACCTGGTTGTCGGGCTCTGATCCCCAGGGGGGCCTGGCACGCCGGGCCGGGGGGGCTTTGCCCCCGGGGAACTCTCTCCGGTAAATTTCGAAAACTGAATTGCGTCTTAAACAGCAAGGGACATAGTATCCTTAATTTAGGTTCCAAATTATTCTTTAAAGTGGAAAAAAAAACCATACTTTATATACTCAAAATTGGCTAACAGCGCCAGTTTTTGAGTTTTGGGTAAAAAATATTTAAAAAAGGGTATTAAGGTAATTTTTTGGACGGTTAAAAGCACAGCTAGCCGAACCCCATAGGTTTTATTTCCCAGTACTCCAGAGAGGACAAACTGGTTTTGTATTCCTCTCCCTTTTTGACGGAGTTGCATAGGTTTTCAAATTTCTATATAAAATATAAGTTCGAGAGCATGAAATAGATCAGTCCACACACCACACACACCACCACACAAACCACCCACACACACACACCACAACACACCCACACACACACAACTCCAGTAACGAAAAAAAATCTTCAAACTCCTAGATTGACGTTTGACAAAATAATTGGGGCTGTTTTAAAATTTTAAAGGGGCTGCTCTTTTTATTTTTAATGTGTCTAGCGCTTTTTTAAAATTTTCTAGATGTTCCTCTACTCTACTAATTTTTGTATGAAGTTTACATACTTGAGTGTTTCTGTTTTTGTTCTGTGTTTTGTTGTTACTGTATTTTTTCTGTGTTACTTGGGTTACTGTTTTGTTCGTGTTACTTGTGTGTTACTGATTGTTCTTGTTACTTGTGGTTACTGTATTGTTCTGTGTATTGTGTTTTTATGTTTTGTTCTGTGTTACTTGTGTGTTATGTATTGTTCTGTGTTACTTGTGTGTTACTGTTTTGTTTGTGTTATTTTGGTGTTCTGTATTGGGTTTGTTTACTTGTTGTTATTTTATTTTTTCTGTTTTTACTTGTGTGTTATGTATTGTTCTGTTTACTTTGTTTTTCTGTATTTTCTTGTTATTGTTGTTTTACTTACAGATTTAAACCAGTGATCTAACACAAAAGTTCCCCCTCTTCAGTAATAAGTGAGCCCCCCCTTACATTTCCCCTTTTTCCCCGTAGTACCGCAGTCTACCCCTTCAGTTTACTTTCCCCGTAGATACCAGTGAGTCTACACGCTTCATTCCCATTCTTCATAGATCCCCAGTGATCTCAACGCTTCGTTCCACCTTCACGAAGATACGTGGTCCACAACTACAGTTCCACTCTTCCCGTAGTACGTGAGCCCAAAATACATTTTCCACTCTTCACCGAGATCCAGCGAGTTCACGTTTCAGTTCCACCTTCACCTAGATACCAGTGAGTCTACACGCTTCGTTCATTTTTCACCGGATACCAGTGAGTCTACACCTTCATTCCCATTCTTCACCTAGATCCCAGGGATCAAAGTTTCAGTTCCACTTTTACCGAGATAATGGCCCCAACACTACATTCCCAAACTCTTCACGAAAGTCCCAGTGAGTTACACCTTCAGTTCCCTCTTCACCGTGATACCATGATCAAACCGCTTCAGTTCCTTTTCTTCCCCGTAGTACCACGAGTTACAGGCTTCAGTTCCATTTCAAGTCCCACGAGTTGCCGTTTTTTCCACTCTTACCGTAGATACCAGTGAGTTACCCATTTTTTCCACTCTTCACCGAACACCAGCGAGTCTAAAACGTTTCATTCCACTCTTTCACCGTAGACCCAGCGGTCTACACGTTTCCCCAATTCCCACTCTTCAACCGTAGTCCCCATGAGTCCCAACTTCATTTCCCACTTTCCCCTAACACCACGATCTACACGCTTCGTTCCACCTTCCCCGTAGGCACAAGTTAAACCGCTTCAGTTACTCTTCCCCGAAAACCCAGCGAGTCTCCCCGCTTCATTCCCCTCTTCCCCGTAATACCAGGGTCTATCCCTTTCAGTTCCACTCTTACCGAGATAAGAAAGCCCACACATTCATTCCACTTTTAAAATAATCCCATGAGTCTAACATTCATTTCCACTCTTCAGTAAAAGTAAGTCCACAATTCAGTTCCACTTTCACCGTAAATCCCAGCGAGTTCACGCTTCTTTCCACTCTTCCCGTGATACCATGATCTACACGCATCATTTCCACTTTACGTAGACCCACGGTCTCACGCTTCATTTCCCACCTTCACCTAGCCCACCACGAGCTACCGTTCATTTTCCACTCTTCACCGTAGATCCCAGTAGTCCACCACTTCTTCCCAAACTTTCCCGTAGACACCCGAGTTACACCTTCAGTTCCCCCTTTAAACCTAGGCACCACGTTTTACCCTTCAGTTCATCTTCACGTAGAACCAGCGAGTCTACACGCTTCATTTCCACTTTCACCGTAGATACCGTGATCTATACACTTCATTCCATTTCAACCGTGTACAGTAAGTAACCCACTTCAGTTCCACTTTTCCCCGTAATACCGGAGTCTATACACTTCAGTTCCCTTTCAAGTAGATACAAAAAGCCCCACACATTTAAAATTCCCCTTAAAACCAAATCCCACGATTACACGCTTCTTCCCCATCTTAACCCGTAGATCCATGAGTTCCCTTCAGTTCCATCTTAAACCGAGAACCATGATCATACCTTCATTCCCACTCTTCACCGAAGATACCAGCGATCACAAGCTTCATTTTCCATCTTCACCGTAAACCCAATGAGTTACACGCTTCATTTCCCATTTACCGTAGATACCGGGAGTCTATAACTTCAGTTCCACTCTTCACCGTAAACCAGCGAGTCTACACGTCATTCACTCTTCAGTAGTACCGGGATCTACAAGTTTCTTTCCACTCTTCACCGTAGATCCACGAGTCTACAAGCTCAGTTTCCCCTTACCGTAGTCCCCGGATCTACACACTACATTTCCACCTTCCCTAGATCCAGTGAGTCTACACGCTTCAGTTCCACTCCCCGTAGAAACCAGTGAGTTTAATTTCCCATTTCCCCTTCCCCCGTAGATACCGCGAGTTACAAGTTTTCAGTACCACTTTCCCGTAGATCCCAAATAGTCTACCCTTCATTTTCCCCTTCACCGTAAAAAACCAGCGGTTATACATTTCTTTTCCCACTTTTCCCCGTAGATACCAGTGCTCCGCTTCATTTACTTTACCGTAGATCCCCAGCGGTCTAAAAGTTTTATTTCCACTCTTCCCGTAATCCAGGGGTCTACACGCTCATTTTCCACTCTTCCCCGTGATCCCACGAGTCTAAAACTTCATTCCACTCTTCCCCGTAGATACCAGGACTAACATTCAGTTCCACTCTTCACCGTAATACCAGGGGGTCCACACACACGTTATCTCAGTAGATACCGTGAGTTAACATCAGTTCCCTCTTCACATAGTACCAATGATCCACCAATACTTCCCACTCTTCCCTAGATCCCAGTGAGTTCACACTACGTACACTTTCACCGTAATCCGGGGAGCTACAGTTCAGTTCCATCTTCACCAAAATACCAGGAGTTTTACACATTCAGTTCCCACTCTTCACCGTAGACCCCAGCGGTTACCCCTTAGTCCACTCTTAGTTAGTACCAGCGAGTTACAGTTTCGTTCATCTTCACCGTAATACCTGGTCACAGTTTCGTTCCACTCTTCCCCGTAGATACCAGGATCCACACACTTATTCCATCTTCACCGTAGATCCCATATTACAGCTTCAGTTCCCCTCTTCCCCGTAGATAAGGAGTCCACACATTCAGTTCCACTCTTCCCCGTGTACCATGATTCCCCCGCTTCAGTTCCACTCTTCAACCGTAATCCCAGGAGTTACACGCTTCTTTCCCTCTTTTTCACCGTAGATACGTAGCCCACAACTTCAGTTAAACTTTCACCGTAGTACAGTGAGCCCAACATTTCACCACTCTTCCCGTAGAACATGAGCCACACGTTCATTCCACTCTTCACCGTGTACAGTGAGTCCAAAAACGCTTCAGTTCCACCTTCACCGTAGTTTCAGTGAGTCCACACATTTCAGTTCCATTTTCACCGTACGTGAGTTCAAAACATTCAGTTCCACCTTTCCCCGTAGATCGTGAGTCCCACCTCAGTTCTACTTTTCACCGTAGAAAGGGTTTCCCAAACTTAGTTATTTTTCACCGGGATACAGTGAGTCCACACAACATACATCTTCACCGTAGTACAGTGAGTCCACACACACATTTCCCATCTTCACCGAGATACAGTGATCCACACACTTCAGCCCATCTTCACCGTAGATACGTGAGTTCCACACGTTTTCTTTAACTCCCCGTAGATACGTGAGTAACACTTATTCCCCTTTCCCGTAATCAGTGAGTCCACAACTACAGCCCCATCTTCACCAAAGTACAGTAGTCCACACCTACAGTTCCACTCTTCACCGTAGATAAGTGGTCCCAACTTCATTTTCCTTCCCCCGTAGATACAGTATACACAACGACACTCTTCACCGTAGATACATGAGTCCACCATTAGTCCACTTTCACCGTAGAATAGTGAGCCCAAAATTCATTCCACCTTCACCGTAATCAGTGAGTCACACACTACAGTTCCCCCTTTTCCCCACCGTAGATACGTGAGTCCAAACTTCGTTCCCTTTCACCTAAAAACGTGAGCCCCACACTTCAGTTCCACTCTTCACCGTAGATCAGGAGCCCCACACTAAATTTCCACTCTTCCCGTGATCCCAGCGGGGTTACGCATTTCATTTCCCACTCTTCACCGTGTACGTGGTCAACATACAGTTACTCTTCACCGAGTACATGATTCCCCCCTTCATTCCCACTCTTCCCCGTAATACAGGAGCCCACACCCAAAATTTTAACCTTACAGTAGATACAGTGAGCCCAACACTTCAGTTCCCCCTTCACCGTAGTACCAGGACCCCACACACTTCATTTCCCCACTTTAAACCCTAGATACGGGAGCCCCAAAACTGCAGTTCCCCTTCACCGTAGATACAGGTTTTCCCCACATACAGCCCATTTTCACCGTAAAATACAGGGGGTCCACACACAAGTTCCCTTTCCCCGTAGAACAGTGTCCCACAACTTCATTTCCCACTCTTCCCCGTAGATCCACGAGTCTACACGTTCATTTCCCACTTTTCACCGTAGAACCAGCGAGTCTAACACTAAATTTCCAACCTTACCGTAGATACATGAGTCCACAATACATTTCCATCTTCCCCGTAGATCAGTGGGTCCAACCCCTTCAGTTCCACTTTCCCTAGATCCCAGCGAGTCTACCCCTTAATTTCCCAAATTTACCGTAGATACAGTGAGTCCACCCCTTCAGTTCCCCTCTTACCGTAGAACAGTGAGTCTCCCACACAATTTCCATCTTTTTCCCCCGAAATACAGTGAGCCCACACACTTCATTTCCACTCTCCACCAGTGTCGTGAGTCTACCACTACATTTCCCACTTTCCCCGTAGATACCGGAGTCAAAATTACATTCCATCCTTCCCCGTAGAACAGTGGACAAACTACGTTCCACTCTTCACCGTAGATCGTGAGTCTAACAAAATTTCCATCTTCACCGTGGATACGGTAGTCTCCCAAAATATAAAAACCCTATTATTAAGTGACATATATTTTAATGTTTTTTTATTGTATTCCTAAATATTAATGTTTTATTTACCTTTCCCAAAACATCAGTAAATATTAGAGCCCAAACCCTCAAAGCACTGCTAACTTTATTTTAAAGATTTGTTGTGTGGTACTCACCTAATTGTGGTTGGAGGGTCGAGATATTCCTGCCCCGCCTTTCATGATCGCTTTAGGTCCTCTTCTCTGTCCCCAGCTTTTCATTCCCCGTCTTAAACATGTATGGTTCCCGCCTCCATACGTCACGTCTAGGTTTTCCACTTTGACGACCTATATGAAGAATACTTCCTAACATCCCTGTGACTCGTTGAGTCTTTAGCTTCCAATTTTGACCCCTTGTTTTTTTGTGTCCTCTCAGCGGGGCATCTGTCTCTGTCCACCTTATCTATTCCCGCAGTATCTGTATGTCATACTGTCTCCCCTGATCTTGCCCCCAGCCCTCAGTCCGTTCCCCGAACCCTTTTCCCGACGACATTTCCCGAGCTTGGAAAAGCTTTTTTTAAACCCTTTTTTTCTTTTCTAAATTTTGCGTATTTTACCCCGGTTAAAGGGTTCCCAAAAAGGGGTTTTTAAACCATATGGGCCTAAAATTTTCACAATGTACAGTGTCTTGAACGTTCCTTTTTTTGGACGGAACGCTAATTGAGGGTTTGCCGGCCCCCATACGTGCAGCAGTTATCTGGTTGATGTGTGCCCCCGGAGACCTGCTCGGGTTTTGGTCACCCCCCGATCTTTTTCGTTGAGTGGGTTTGCAGTCTTTTTTTCCACCTAGTTATCTGTCTGCATCTTCCTTTTTATTCAACTAAGACTTTTCATTTGGCAGGGTTGAAAACGGAAGCCAGTTTTTTGGACCCCCGTGTCCAGGTCCCGGTCTCTCGTAGTCCGCCCGATCCTCATCCGATTTTTAATTTTTCCATCAACTTCTCACCTGGAACTACACTTCTGATCAATCCCCTTCCCTAGTCATTCACAATTCAAAAAAATTAGAAGGTTTTTTACCCGGGTTTGCCTTCCAGAACAGGATGTTTTCTTTATAATTTTGTTCCGTTTGGTGCTCCCCACTCCCTCCGAAAACTTTTAGTTTCATACTAACACGTCAGAGATGGGCTGTAGGGTTTAGTGCCCGTTTTTATCTCCTTTCTTTAAAATGGGGGAAAATTTTGCCGTCTTCCCTATTCGGTAGTTTTCCCCTTTCAAGGGGTGTATTTAAGATTGTGGTTAGTGGGAGCAAAGTTTTTCTTTTCTTAAAAGGGCCCACGGGATATGGGATGCCCTTTTAATATCAAGGGCATAGGCTTCTGACCCTCCTCCGTTGTTCAATTTTCATCCAAAAGTTTTGGATATTTCCCCCCTTGCTGTTTCGCGAGTTTCCCGTCCCTTCTGTTTCTTTCCTTTAAAATCCTGTTACTCCTCAAATACCTCCCAGTTCTTGTGAGTTCCCCCCCTTTGTTCAACCCCAAAGTGGTTTTGCTGTTTGTCTTTTCCCCCTGAGTGGCAAACAAAATTTTTGGGTCGACTTGCTTTCGACTATATTTTTCATACTGTCGCTGGGGCCTTTCCCACTGTGCAATCTTTTCCCTTTCTTGCGACTGATTTTCCCTTTTTTTTGGTTCTTGCCTTCTTTTACTTTTTCCATTTCTATTTCACTTAGTTTTTGCCTCCTTAACAGTCGGGAAACCCGGGGGTCTTTGGTCTTTCCCATTATTTCGTTACCCTTTGGGCAAACTTTTTCGCCTCCTTTCATTTTTTTGTTAGTTAAATTTCATTTCGTTCCTGCTTTTTACAAATTCTCGTTCTATGAAACCCCCCCAGGGGGTTCTCAAATATGTGCCCCTTTTTATGTCGGCTTTTCCCATTCAACTTGTTTTCCTTCTAATTTAACTCTATATGATTCAAACAAGAAAACCCAAAGTTCACTGCTCCAGGGGCTCTATATTTTATGTCCTCCAAAATCTGAATGCCCGGGTGAACTAAGGGGTCCAGTCTTTCTTTTTCTCCCTTCCCTTTGGTAATTTTCCCTTTAAAATGTTGGTGCATGAGGTTTTCCAGACCCCACCCCATAATGGCTCTCCAGTTTCGGGGACCCCCCGGTGTGGCTCCCCGGTTTTCCCAAATTTCCCCCTTTGGGTTTAAATCGCCCTGCCAGCAACTATGTTCTGCTCGAGTGAGCCTTCTTGCCACCCCACAGTGGTTTGTGTGGTTTTTGGACGTGTTGCTGGTGTGTGGTTTCTGTTTGGGACAGTGTCTCCCGCAGGTGGGTTACTGTTGTAGGGACATGTTAGCTGAATGGTGTGTACTTTCTGCTTTGGACAGTTCTTTTCGGAAGTGTGTTTACTGTTTAGGTGCAGTATCTGCGAATGGGTTTTGTTATTGTAGTAGGTACAGTTTTGTGGATAATGTGTGAAGTTGTAGGGACGTGTCTTTTGGATGGTTTGTGTTTCTGTTGTGGGGCAGGTTTTGCGGTGGTGTGTGTGTTTTTAAATTTTTGGTACAGGTTTGGATGGATGTTCCTCATTTTCTTTCCCGTGCTGAAATTCAAAGGGGAGTTTTTTTTTTCTAATTAAAACAAATGTGTTGTTTGTGAGGTCCGGGAAAAGTTACATTATGTTTTTAGTGCAGGTGGAACAGTTACATTAGTTGTAGTGCGGTCCGGAACAGACTTATGTTTGTTGTGCAGGTCCCGGGAACTTACATTTGTAAATTAATGAAATTTTATGGTAGCCAAACACAAAAAAGTTTTTTTATAAATTTTTGATAAAAATTTTAGACGAATAATTACATAAATAGTTTGATTTTTGTTCCCCAAATTAGAAAACCGCTAAAGAAGTTACTGTGGGACACACTGTGAGCAGCTAAAAATATTTAACTAAACTTTTTTTTTGCACTCCCCCACCCATTAACCCCCCCCTTCCCCCTCTCTCTTCCTAAACCCTCTCCTCCCTTCCCCTCCCCCCCTTTTCCCCCGTCCCCCCCTTCCCCCCTCCCCCCCTTTTGTCCCCCCCCCTTCCCCCCCAATCGCCCCTTAAACCCTTTTTTCCTCCCTCCCCTGCAGTTTGCAAGAGAAGATTGGGGGGAGCAAGGGTAAATCTTCCAAAATTTATAGAAAAAAGACCTATTTAATACTCTTTATTCGTTTTTTTTTAACTTCATGAGTACCTGCTACCCAAGGAGGTGAAGAAACTACTATGAATAGAACCGGATAGATAGCCACTCTTGGGTCCCGAGGAAGAAAAGGATGCGGTAGGGGATAACAACACTTCAAAAAATCCCTCGAAATGAGCAATGCCTGGGGTGTGGAAAAACAAAAAAGTACATCATTTTTAAGGAGACAGAAGACAGGCAGCACTTTAATACAAAAAAGTGCGCTGAAAGTTGAAATTTTATAAAAAGATCACAGGGGAAAAATTGGTAGAGCACTGAGAAAGGGAAATGGCTCAAACATGACAATCAGCCGGTTTTTTAGGGGAAAAAACCACATCACAAAATAATGGAGTTTACAAAAAGGTAAAAATAAGACAGGGAAAAGGGATGGGTGGGCGCTCCCTTTTTGATTGCAAAAGGCTTTGACCGTAAAAACCCCAAGAGCGGTTAAAAAAAAAAAGTAAGGCAGAAATGGGGGAAAGTACTACAATGGAACAGGAAAAACAAAAGGGAAAGGAAACAATATGTGTTTGCTTTGGGGAGGTTTCGAGTTTGGGTCAGTGAGATGGATTCCACAAAGGTAACCCCGGTACAATGCGTTTCTAAAAAAATTTGAATGACGTAAATGTTGGGGGCAGATTTAGGTGTCCCCGTTTGCAGAAATTGGTTTAAAAAAAGAATAAAGTGGGCGAGGATAGGTAAGCCCCACAAGAAAAGAACAGAATGCGATTTGGTCTGACAACGACCCCTGGGGTTTAATCCCCCGAATTTAAAAATTTGTGTTTGGGGAAAGGGCAAAGCGACCTAACGGGAAAATAGCCAAAGAACAAAGGATGCGAATCCTTAGGGTAAAGGATCTAGGGGTGAGCACATACCTACCGCTCCCGAGCGACTAAAAATAACTGTGTGCCCATGGGCGCCCGAGAAATAAAAGAGGTCAAAAAAATTTAAAGGGGTCATTCAAGATATGTAACGTGTACGCGCCCTATTGGATATGCAGAACCAGAAGAACCCACACCTGGGAAACCCGTCAAGAAATTTAAAAAAAGGGGGAAGCTTCCAAAAAAGAGCCCAGCCAACCTACGAGGAAAAGTTAAGAAAATAAATGATACGCTGGAATCATGGGATAGAAGAGACATGAAAGACATTAAAATATGAGGGCCCTGCTGGTAGTGGGACAATTTTCAGAGATGAGACACAAAAACAAAGGGGGCAAACGGAAACTTAGATAGTCAAGGATGTTAGGAATTTTTCTTCAATCACAAGTTTTCAAGAAATGGAAAACTGGGATATGTTGGAGCAGGTCCTACATAGCTTTAAGAAGAGGGACAAAAAACCTTGGAAAGGGGTTGGGGGCAGGGGGAAAGATGTCCTGTCTAAGGGCAAGTGTGGTGTAAATATATGCAAAAATTCGAATGGGAAATTAAGAAGGTTTTGATTAAAAAATTTTTTAGTCAGGGGGGCAAAGGGGGGTTTTATGTGGATGGTCTTTAGAGAGAAGGGATCAAAGTAAAATGAATGGAGAGCGTAAAAAAATCTGGGGGAAAGGGAAGGCAGGGTAGGGGGGGTCCTGAAAAGGTTGGAGGGATTGAAAAAAGGGTAAAAAAGGATGAATGGAGACGAAGGGTTTTTTGGGCCCCGCGAGCTTTTGGAGGTGAAAAGGGTAATATTTATTGAAGGATTCACCTGTTTACTGTGACTTTTTGCTTAAATGGATACCACACCTCTTCAGAATTTTCCGAAAAGTTTTCCAAATCATAATCTTTTGTTTCACATTTTCTTCTGCACTGATCAAGCCCCACAAGTTAAAATTTTCACTTAATTTTTTTAAAATTTTGTTTAAAAATGAAAAATTCTCCCCCAAGTCTCTTTTACCCAATAACTCCTTGACAGGGAAATCGTCCTTTTGATATTTTATAGAATTATTCTTCAGAAACATTTTGAAATAACTAAAATACAGAGAAGGAAGCAAAAAATATTGAGAAAAAAAAAATACTTTTTTAATCGGGGCCACCCATCAGAAGGAAAACAAAGTATTTGGATCTTTGCTTAAAAAACTCAGAAGAATTTGTAATGAACTCAAGAGCAAACTACAAAGAAAATTAGACATTTTAATTGAAAATAGTGAAGGGAAAAAGTATCTAATAAAAATTTTTGTAATTAATTTACAGATAAATTTTTTTAGACAAAAATACAACTGCTGCCAGGTTTTGGCCTAATTTTTTGCAACTTCAAAAAAACTTAATAAGTTGAAATTGCAAAACCTTTTGTAACTTTGAAAAATTTTTTTGATTTATCCTCATAAATTAATATTTAAAGGAATTGTTAACTCTATTTTAAAAACCCAAACTTTCCCCAATTTCCCCCAAAAGATTCTTAATAAAAAAAAAAATTTTGCGCCTTACTAAAGAAACAAAAAAATGCAAAGTAATTATGAAAGAAAATGTTTACCAAAAAAAATGAATAATCTCTTAGATGATACTGAAACCATTCAAAACTTAAAAAATCCCCAGAAACCTTTAAACCCGAAATTTAAAAAAAAAACAATAAAACTTCTACAAAAGGGCAAAGATAAATTAGTCAAAAAATTTTACTTCCACTAATCCATCTTGCTTACTGTATGGACTAATAAAAAACACACAAACCAGTAAACCAGCAGACCAATTATTAGCTCCATAGGGGCAGTTTTATAAAATTTTCCAATGGGTGTTATTTTTGGGGCCCATGTTGGCAAAATTTCTAACTTTAAAGTTAAAAAAAACAAGACTTGGTTGATAAATTAACCCTTGACTGACTTAAATGATTTTAACATGGTTAGTTTTGATGTTACTTCCTTGTTACGAAAGTTCCTGTTGATGATTTATTAAGTTTCTTACGAAGAAACTCGTTAAAAGATTTCCATTTCCGTTCCTACATCTTAAACTTATTAACTTTGCATTGTTGAGCAAAATTTGTATTTTAAAGATAAGTTTACACTCAGAATTTGGTATGGGAATGGGGAAAAACCCCTTTCACCTGTTCTTAGTAACCTATACAGGAATTTTTTTTAAACAAGGTTGCTTAACCCCCAATCCTCCCCAAAAGACTAAATGGTTCAGAATTTATGAATTTTGTGTCTTAGCCCAAAAAGTAGATATCCACCATTTTCTTGGAAAATTAATAGCTTAGCCCTTCATAAACTTACTGTTGGTTTTTAAAAAAAAAACTCATTGCCTTTTTTAGATGTTTTAATTTTTAAAGGGGAAATAATTCAAATTTAAAATTACAGAAAAAACCACAAAAAACGTTCCTAGTCCACTATTATTTTTTTGCATCAAGAAAAGAGCAAACTTCTTTTCTCATCAATGTTTTTGAGAGCTTTTTCGAATTTGTATTTCCCGAGTTCATAGAGAGGGAAATACCAAAATTTTTGAAATAGGTAAGATTTAAATACCCCCAAAAATGTAATTGATAAATCTTTTAAAGTTCCAAAACACTTTTTATAATCCAAAAAAAGGGGAAACCCTTTTTCAAAAAAAATAATTGGTTCTCCCTTTCCATGAAAAATTGGTTGTATGCCTTCTCTTTTTAAGACTTTTAAATTAAAGTTTTATTCAAAAATCTTTATACAGTAAAAAAAAACTTCTGATAAAGAATTCCCCCCAAAAGCTGATGGATTGTCTATAATTCCTTGTAAATTTTCGATAAAGTTTTTTTACTCAAACTGGAAAAATCTCGAACTAAGATTAAAACAACATAAAATAGCATTAAAATGGACAAGATTCCAATCTCTTTTTTTTTCATGTAAGAGATTTTAACCATCCAAATTTATTTTTAAAAAGTTGAGAAAGTAGTATCAAGCAAGTCCATGGGCACAGGAATATAATTTTAATCTTGTTTCATAAAAAACAGTTTTTAAAAAAAATTGAATATTTCCTTGGGTTTATAAAAATTTAGATTCATTTAAAATTAATAAAATTTGGGAAAAATTTAATAATCCCAACTGGACAAAAATTTTTAAAATTTTTCTTGGGTAGAATAGCTTGGGGTGATTGTTTAAAAGGACCTATCCAAGTTGGCTCGTCGCGCGTCACGTTTTTAAAACCCGTTGTGGGGATCTGTTTAGTGAGGGCTGGTCGGCCCCCTTTATAAGCTTCCTTGGATTTTTTTTACTTTCATTTTCCCTTTGGGAAATATGAGTAGTCCAAAGCGTTTAAAAATTTTCTCTATTCTTTCAGATTGGTTTTTTGCATATTTTGAAATCCCCCTGTTTACTGTATTTTTTAATTGCATATATGTATATAATTTTTATATATATATATATTTTATATAAATAAAAATATATAATATTATATAAAAATATATATTATATATAATAAAAATATATTTTCGTTTTTAATATTAAAAACTGGTAAATTTAAAGCAAGAACCATTTAAAATTAAGCCCCTTTTCTAAAATTTTCTTTTTATCCCTTTTTTAAAAAGAAAATTTTTTTTTCTTTTAAATGAATGTAAAAATTTAATTTTGCACCCAAAGGAACTTAGAAAACTTTCCTAACCAAGAGCAATTTATTTTTTTTCCTAAAAACCCCCCTAAATATAATTTTTTGATTTTTTTTTAAAAATAAATTAAAACTAAACAAACACAGTTTAAAATAAAATTTTTTTTTTGTTTGGTTTTAAATGATTTTGGGCGAAATTTTTTTAATTTCAAACTTTTCCCCCGCCCCCCAAATAAGAAGCCCCCCTTCTTAATTTAAAGTCCCCCCGAACGCCCCCCTTTTAACCCTTTCCCCCGGCCCCGACCCCCCAAAAAAATAAAAAATCCCCCCTTTTAAAAAATAAAAATAAATATTTTTAAATAAAATAAATTTAAAAAAAAAAAATAAATAATATTAAAATTTTTTTTAATAAAATTCCCCCCCCCCCCCCCCCCCCGCCCCCCCCGGCCCCCCCCCCCCCCCCCCCCCCCCAAAAAATCCCCCCCCCCCCCAAACCCCCCCCAAAAAAGGGCCCCCCCAAAAAAGGGGGTTTTTTGGGCCCGTTTAAAAAATAAAAAACTTTTTTTTTTTTTTTTTTTTTTTTTTTAACCCAAACCAAAAAAAATTCCCCCCAACATCCATCACTGTCTTGCCAGAAGGGGGCTTTACACTACAATTTTTTAAACCGCAACCCTTAACACCCCCCCCTTTAGGTGCAGGGACTGTACTTCCCATCTCCAGGACTCAGTCCGGCCTGCCGGTTTTTCCCCGAACCCCTTTAAAATGTTACTTTGATCACACTCCAACACACGTCAAGTATTTAAAAACCATTTGTCTCCATTCACTCCAATCAAACACCTCACCCCATGCCTGCTGAATCCAAGCCCCTCGCACACAAAACCTCCCTTTTCCCCCTCCCCCCCAACCTTTCCTGGCCCCACCCCAACCCCCCCCCTTTCCCTTCCCCCCAAAAAGACGTACACTCTTGAAGTTATTCTTTTCCTCCATTCTCCCCCACATGTCCCCCAACCAAACCCCAAAACCCTTCCCCCAGCCCTCTGGAAACCCCGTTTTTGGGGAATCCTGCAAAATCCTCCTAACTTCCAAAATACAATTCTCTGCATTATATTCACACCACACATTGCTCTCAGACATGAAAATCTCCACGCCTCCCCCCCTTTCCCGCCCGCAAAAATTCATCACCCAAGGGTTCACAAACCCCTATAAGAAACGTTGGGAAAAAATTTACTCTTTATACATTCCCCTCTTTGCCTCCAAAGGGCAAAGTTTTTTTTGTCTCCCCCCAGACTCCCAAGGGGCACCCCCTCAACCCCTTTTTCCCCCCATCCCAAATTTTATGATTTACCTCTCTTTATAGAAACCCCTTCCGCTGAAAAAGGCCCCCCTCCCAAATACGAAAACAATTTACCTCCTCCATACTCTCTCCCCCCAATCCCGATATACAATCTTTTATCACCTAATCTTTTTGTTACCTCCCTAACCTTACTCTTTTCCCGTATTTCCCCTTTTAATTTTCTTCTTTTGCACACCTTACCCAAAAACATCCCCAATCTCTGCAACTTCTTTTCAGAATCTCCCAAGAGCACTTTTGTCATCACAAAGCAATGTGACAACTCCCCTTTTATTGTGATTTTTATCTTTAACTCCACCCTCTTGCCAAGACCCTCGCATTTACTCTCTTTAAACCCCCTCAAAAATTATTAAACAACCACGATGACATCACACACCCTTTGTCAAACCTATTTTTACGGGAAAAAATTTTCCCCTTTTTTTCCCTACATACTCAACTTGAGCCTCACTATCCCGAAAAACTCTTCACGCTTTCATAACCCCTCCACACCATACCCCAACCTGCTACTTTGCCCCCCTATCCCCCCTGTCATCCCTTTTTTCCAATCCAAAATCCACAAAGACCTTATCTAAATACTGTTCATTATATCTTTCCGAAAAACACCTGGTCCCACACCCCCAAACCTTTCTAAAGCCCCTTTTCATCGCATCCTTTCTCCGTCTTAACTTAATTCTTTCAATAAAACTCTACCCTACACTTTGCCCGTAAATCAACAAAATTTTTAAAAATTTTTGCACTCCTTTTTTCCCCTTTTGCCTTTTTAAAAAAGGGGAATACATGCTCTCTGCCAAACCCTAGGGACCTTACCCTCTTCCCAAAATTTTTTAAAAATTGCACCAACCACCCAAAACTATACCCCACCTTCTTTTAACATTTTTATCTTTATCCCCTCAATCCCGGGTGCCTTTCCCCCTTTTATTTTACCTACTGCCTCACGAACTTCCCCCACACTCACAACTGGCTCTTCCTCACTCCTACAAGATGTTGTTCCTCTTTGCCCTATACACGAAATCACAGCTTCCCTATCTTCATCAACATTTAACAATTCCTCAAAATATTCATTCCATCTTCCCAATACCTCTAACTCTACATTTAATAACTCTCCTCTCCTATTTTTAACTGACAAATCTATTTGTTCTCTAGGCTTTCTTAACTTGTTAATCTCACTCCAAAACTTTTTCTTATTTTCAACAAAATTTGTTGATAACATCTCACCCACTCTCTCATTTGCTCTCTTTTTACATTGCTTCATCACCACTCTCTTAACCTCTCCTCTTTTCTCCATATACTCTTCCCTCCTTGCATCACTTCTACTTTGTAAAAACTTCTCATATGCTAACTTTTTCTCCCTTACTACTCTCTTCACATCATCATTCCACCAATCGCTCCTCTTCCCTCCCGCACCCACTTTCCTGTAACCACAAACTTCTGCTGAACACTCTAACACTACATTTTTAAACCTACCCCATACCTCTTCGACCCCATTGCCTATGCTCTCATTAGCCCATCTATACCTCCAATAGCTGTTTATATCTTACCCTAACTGCCTCCTCTTTTAGTTTATAAACCTTCACCTCTCTCTTCCCTGATGCTTCTATTCTCCTTTTATCTCCATCTACCTTTTACTCTCAGTGTAGCTACAACTAGAAAGTGATCTGATATACTGTGGCCCCTCTTTAAACATGTACATCCTGAAGTCTACTCAACAGTCTTTTATCTACCAATACATAATCCAACAAACTACTGTCATTTCGCCCTACATCATATCTTGTATACTTATTTATCCTCTTTTTCTTAAAATATGTATTACCTATAACTAAACCCCTTTCTATACAAAGTTCAATCAAAGGGCTCCCATTATCATTTACACCTGGCACCCCAAACTTACCTACCACACCCTCTCTAAAAGTTTCTCCTACTTTAGCATTCAGGTCCCCTACCACAATTACCCTCTCACCTGGTTCAAAGGCCTCCTATACATTCACTTAACATTTCCCAAAATCTCTCTCTCTCCTCTGCATTCCTCTCTTCTCCAGGTGCATACACGCTTATTATGACCCACTTCTCGCATCCAACCTTTACTTTAATCCACATAATTCTTGAATTTTACACATTCATATTCTCTTTTCTCCTTCCATAACTGATCATTCAACATTACTGCTACCCCTTCCTTGCTCTAACTCTCTCAGATACTCCAGATTTAATCTCATTTATTTCCCCCCACCGAAACTCCCCTACCCCCTTCAGCTTTGTTTCGCTTAGGGCCAGGACATCCAACTTCTTTTCATTCATAACATCAGCAATCATCTGTTTCTTGTCATCCGCACTACATCCACGCACATTTAAGCATCCCAGTTTTATAAAGTTTTTCTTCTCTTTTTTAGTAATTGTCTACAGGAGAAGGGATTACTAGCCCATTGCTCCCGGCATTTTAGTCGCCTCATACGACACGCATGGCTTACGGAGGAAAAATTCTTTTCCACTTCCCTATGGACAATAGAAGAAATAAAGAGGAACAAGAGCTATTTAGAAAAAGGAGAAAAACCTAGATGTATGTATATATATATGCATGTGCGTGTCTGTGAAGTGTGACCAAAGTGTAAGTAGGAGTATATATATATATATATATATATATATATATATATATAATATATATATATATATATATATATATATATATATATATATATATATGGCACACGGATCTACCCACAGACCTTCCGCATTGGTGTTGCCCTTCGACTTGTCGCCCCTATTCTCGCCGAATACAGGTGTATTTGTGGCAGTGAAGCAGCAGACCGATTCGGGTACCGTGGTCTTGTGTGCCGTAAATCCGAGGGAAAGACTGCAAGACATGAGGTTAATAACATTCTCAAGAGGAGCCTCACAACAGCCGGATGCCCAGCAGTAAGGGAGCCACCCCAACTATGCAGATCTGATGGCAACCAGAAGCGTCCAGATGGTATCACACTTCAAGCCTGGACAGACGGTAAGCAGGTGGTGTGGGACTGATACCTATCTTCAATACACCAGGGAAGAAGGAGGGGCAGCCGCCAGCTTCAGGGAGTCACAAAAGTCTAGAAAATATGAAGAACTTGCCCATCATTATATGTTTGTTCCCATAGGCTCAGAGACCCTTGGTTCATGGGGAAAGAGTGCATCTAAGTTCCTTAAGCGAGACCTAAAATTAGTTATTAATATTTAATTCTGGTATAATTAATTCTGGTATAAGTAATTCTGGTATAATTAATTCTGGTATAAGTAATTCTGGTATAATTAATTTGCGTGTACTGTATGAATTGGGTTTGACTTGACAAACAGAAACGTGGTGGAGTCTGTTACAAATATGAACATTAATGCAGCATATGGTGAACATATTAAATAATCTTTTAATAATTAACACTTAACAATTTGGACCACAGGTGGAATATATCCTAACGCTACCTAGTCAGTCAGAAATAAGAAGGCCAACGTGAACTACTGTACAACGTGAACTACTGTACAACGTGAACTACTGTACAACGTGAACTACTGTACAACGTGAACTACTGTACAACGTGAACTACTGTACAACGTGAACTATTGTACTGTATTTTCTTCGCAGTTCGCAGTGTATGGCGTCACCTCATTATTTTCTGGTCCTCTGAGGCAGCTCCACTCCAATTTAGCCCCGATGACAATTGATTTAATCACTAAATTTCCATTATGGCGTCTCACTCCCCCCCCCCCCTCCCCCTCCTCCCGTCTCTCTCTTCTGCTGGTTCCTTTTTCACTCGTAAATTAATTATAAACCAACGGCAACACAATTTATGCCTTATAAATTTAGGAAAATTAAGTCAAATTTTCCGCAGATGATGTAAAGGTAAGAATCAGCACTGATCGCTGTTTCGAATACAATTAAACAAAACAACGGCAGCTTCACCATCTCCGAAGTCTTAGCAAGAATCCTCCTGAAAACAGTAAACCCTGCCATCACATAGTCTCTCCTGTTATACTACACAAAACACAGAGAGTGAACACTGAAACAAGCTGCCTCATTCCAGTCTATATTTGTCCAACCTATTTTTATGTTACCCAAGTTATAGCTTTTATATCCTTTTACTTATGTACGAATTAAATGCTCTACCATATTGTATTACTTTTGTCACTACCACTACCACTACTACTACTACTACTACTACTACCACTAGTGAACATCGAAATGGTACCTCACTAGTATTACACCTCACTCTGAGCCTTTATATACCCTCTGTGTCCATGTATTGTTTGTAATGGCTTGATAAAGCTCCTGGAGAGCGAAACGTTGCCACAATAAATGTCACATTAGTTGCACTTGTGTCCTTTTACTTTACAAGTTGCAGATTGCAAAGAGACACAGGAAATTGAACGAAGAAGATTTCCATAAAGAGATTGTTCGTCTCGAAAGACAACAAATTTATGGTCTGATAAACCTTGTAGTACAACACAGGACACATTCAACGTGCAAAAAGCTGCCTTAATGGTTCCTAGTTTCTTTGAAAGTGACTTAGACACTTATTTTAATGTTTTTGAGAATCATGCACATGCAATGAATTGGCCACGTAAGCACTAGGCAACATTGTTGCACACAGCTTTGATAGGCAGAGCTCAAAACTGTACTGCTGCTCTGCCCTTTGACAAGTACATTAACTACAATACTTATGGAAAATTAAAATTACCTGGATGAACCTCATAAGATACATACCAGTAAATAGTAACAAAGATAATTATTCTTTATCAAGGTTACAGAGACATGTAGGAATTTTAGGACATTCTAGGTCGCAAAAAATGTCCCCATTCGATACCTACTACACTATCTCCACAAGTCACTCTGGACCTATAATTTCAAATGAAATATACATCACCAGGAATTATGGTAAAACATTAATATAAATATGTGGACTGTATGTTAAATTTAGTTAATGAATATATACATTGAAAGAGAATTTTTAATAATAACACTCACCAATTTGTCTGGAGATTACTTGGTGTGTCATACACAAACCCCTGCCTAAAATATGAAGAAAATACTGGCCAGAATTTCAACATATATATAGACATTACTTATCTGGGGGATGGTGTACTTATTATCTCTTTTCCCATCTAATTTCGGAGTCCTGTCCAATTATTGGTTTCTCACATTCTGCAGTCCTGCAGAATGTGAGAAACCAACAATTTCTGCTCCTGTTTGAGAGGTTTTAAACACAATTTAACCTCTAGAGCGACGAAAATACCTCCGATTTTTCCTAACGTCTTTCTTGCCCAGTTCAAAACAATGGCCTCTCCTCCAAGCGATGCTAACACTCTCGCTGATTTCTTTTTATTTACACATTAATTTTTATTGACTACAGTATATTTCACCAATTTACGTACAAAATACACTGTATTTTCGGAAAATATACAATATTTTCCACACTGGGCCGGGCGGAGTTCGTTGCTAAACGACTCCAATTTGTCCTTCCTCTAGGAGATGATTCCAGCCAGTTCTGGCTTGAGTTTCTGTTTTCCTAGTAGGCCTTACTACTATTTCATCTTCTTGCATCACATGGTCAACACTACTTCAATATCACTCATGTCACTATCCCTTAGATTTTCATTTACATTTGGGTGAGTGAATACCATTTAATTCCAAGGGAATCAATTTATTAATTGTGCGTAAACTTTCCTGGCCACGACACAACACTTTGACATTCCAGACAACACCTTGTGCATCTGGGTACAATGTCAATACCTTGCCCAGAGGCCACAGTGCTCGACGCTGTTCAGTATCAATTAACACAATGTTGCCTGGTTGAATGTTCTGTCGATTTACTGCCCCTGTTGCACCATAAAAGTGTTCACGTAGTGTAAGATATTCCTTAAGCCACACATTAGACCAATGATCAATTACTTTATTTAACATGTTACATTTATCACACAACACTGCAGCATCGTTGTAATCTTCATCACTTTCTTCAGGATTATCTCTATAGACAGGGGCAGCTTCCAATTTCCTTCCACATATTAGGTGAGGTGTTAATACATCTGCATCAGGTGTATCACTCATATATGAGAGAGGCCGATTATTTATCCAATTCTCTGCCTCCACCAACACTGCACGGAATTCCAGAGACTCCTCTTCACTGTGCCTATCAGTCTTTCGTACAGCCCATCCTTCCAAGGGGCTCTAGGAGTAATAAACTTCCAGGTACACCCTCGCTGGGTTAACAGAGATTGAACATCGTTACTCTTATTTAATTCTATCAAGTGTTGAGCACCCGCTTCAAAATTTGTGGCATTATCCGAAATCATCAATCTCGGACAGGATCTCCTAGCTGCAAATTTTCGAAACAGCTGTATAAACTGTTCTGCAGACAAGTCCTGAGCCACTTCTAAATAAACTGCCCAAGTAGCAATACAAGTGAACAAGCATACATACACTTTCAGTGGAATATCATCTGAAGCATCTCTTAAAATAATTGGACCGATAATATAGTATACACCTGTTACATCATATGGTTTCACTAATTGTACATGCTCCTTTGGCAAAGGTGGGGGACCTGGGTACATATAGAGTCTGGCATCCACACAGTGAACTATTACACAAGATTTAATAACACTTTTTACACTTTGCCATCCTTGTGGAATCCAGAAAGTTTACCTAATACAGTTTAAGGTATCTTGTACCCCACCATGCATTACATATTTTATGGGGATTTAAAACAATCAAAATTTTTAGATGATGAGTTTTGGGCAGTAAGATAGGGTGTTTAGCATATTCACCCAGTTCAGCATTTTGTAACCTACCTCTGCACCTAATTACATTATTCTCTAAATACAGCCCCAATTTCTCTATTATTGAACCTTTCACAATTTTTCTTTCCATCATTAATTTAACTTCATTTCTGTAGATTTCTTCCTATACCCTCTGTATCCTATATTCAAGAGGATGTGAAAATTTATATGAGATATTCATTTCGTTTAGAAATTTAAACACCAACTTAGTTACATTGATTAGTTTGGGTAAAGAAGAATACCTATTTATATCAATGGCTAAAGGGACAAACTATTGGAGCGGTGGTCACAGTATTGGTCACAAGAACAACATACGCTTTTTGTACAGGTCAATTAACTTTATTTACCAACCAGCTCGGTTCTTTAAACCATGACACAGCACAAATAACCTGCACATAGAAGAGAGGAGCTTACGACGACGTTTCGGTCCCACTCGGACCATTACAAAGTCACACTAACGAGAAGTAGAGTAGGACGGGTATATATAGGCAGGAGTGGTGGTGGTGGTGGTGGTGGTAGTAGTAGTAGTAGTAGTAGTAGTGGCGGAGGCAGAAGGAACTAGTGGTGGGGAAGAAAGGGGGAGCCAGTCAAATACTAAGAAAGGGGAGCACTTCAAGGGAGCTAGGTGCCCACAGAGGGAGTGCAAGAACACAGAGGTGGGGGGGGGGAAGACAACCCAGAAGAGAAAAAGGAAAGAGGAAAGGGGAGGAGTGAGAAGAAGAAAAAGGGAGGAATCAGGTTAAGTCACAGGTGTTCTGAAGCTTGGAGCATTTTACAATGTAGTGGGAGAGGAATGCATCTACAGAGACGAAGCCACGACTAAGATTCATACAAGGAAAGTTGTGTATTAGGGAGGATTCAGCCAGACAGTTTTAGCAGAAGACCAGTCAATAGGATGGCTATGATCTCTGATGCGACAGAAAAGAGCATTGTTAGTGTCGGCAAGCCTAACACTATTTTTGTACTCCCTAAGTCTGTCAGAAAGAGATCGGCCAGTTTCTCGAAAGTATTGAAGAGGACAGGAGGAGCAAGAAATAGAGTAGACACCAGGAACATCTGTAGAGGGAGGAGAGGTATGAACGAGATTAGTGTGAAGAGTGTTAGTCTGGCGGAAGGGCACGGAGGGCACGGAGAAAGAGGGAGATAAGAACACTTTTCTTGACAGGGGAAGCATGATAGGAAAAGTAGTGAATGTACATGCCACTGTGAACATTAAAATGGTATAAAATACC
>NC_069410.1:72041498-72057057 GCF_026875155.1 Cherax quadricarinatus
AATTTTCACTTGTCCATAGGCAAGATGATCATTGCTATTTAAGCCAAGATTGCAAGTTCTGCCTATTGGGCACGATATATATATATATATATATTATATAAAAATTTTATATATATATATATATATATTATAATATATATAATATATATATATATATAATATATAATAATATATATATAACCTCATTTACCAAACTGCGGCAGGCCAGAACTAGACCCTACAACCTTGTGCCGCCTCCAGAAACAGCACTAGGCCATATGGTATATATATAATATATATATATATATATATATATATATTATTATATATATATATATATAAAATATATATTTTAATATATATGGCAAACGGATCGACCCACAGACCTTTCCGCATTGGTGTTGCCCTTCGACTTGTCGCCCCTATTCTCGGCAGTGAAGCAGCAGACCGATTCGGGTACCATGGTCTTGTGTGCCGTAAATCCAAGGGAAAGACTGCAAGACATGAGGAGGTTAATTACATTCTCAAGAGGAGCCTCACAACAGCCGGATGCCCAGCAGTAAGGGAGCCACCCCAACTATGCAGATCTGATGGCGTCCAGATGGTATCACACTTCAAGCCTGGACAGACGGTAAGCAGGTGGTGTGGGACTATACATGTGCATCTACCTTGGCTGATACCTATCTTCAATACACCAGGGAAGGAGGAGGGGCAGCTGCCAGCTTCAGGGAGTCACAAAAGTCTAGAAAATATGAAGAACTTGCCCATCATTATATGTTTGTTCCCATAGGCTCAGAGACCCTTGGCTCATGGGGAAAGAGTGCATCTAAGTTCCTTAAGCGAGACCTAAAATTAGTTATTAATATTTAATTCTGGTATAATTAATTCTGGTATAAGTAATTCAGGTATAATTAATTCTAGTGTAAGTAATTCTGGTATAATTAATTCTGGTATAAGTAATTCTGGTATAATTAATTCTGGTATAAGTAATTCAGGTATAATTAATTCTAGTGTAAGTAATTCTGGTATAATTAATTCTGGTATAAGTAATTCTGGTATAATTAATTCTGGTATAAGTAATTCTGGTATAATTAATTTGCGTGTACTGTATGAATTGGGTTTGACTTGACAAACAGAAACGTGGTGGAGTCTGTTACAAATATGAACATTAATGCAGCATATGTTGAACATATTAAATAATCTTTTAATAATTAACACTTAACAATTTGGACCACAGGTGGAATATATCCTAACGCTACCTAGTCAGTCAGAAATAAGAAGGCCAACGTGAACTACTGTACAACGTGAACTACTGTACTGTATTTTCTTCGCAGTTCGCAGTGTATGGCGTCACCTCATTATTTTCTGGTCCTCTGAGGCAGCTCCACTCCAATTTAGCCCCGATGACAATTGATTTAATCACTAAATTTCCATTATGGCGTCTCACCCCCCCCCTCCTCCCGTCTCTCTCTTCTGCTGGTTCCTTTTTCACTCGTAAATTAATTATAAACCAACGGCAACACAATTTATGCCTTATAAATTTAGGAAAATTAAGTCAAATTTTCCGCAGATGATGTAAAGGTAAGAAGGATAAGGTAAAGAAGACACTCATATAGTTGATCTTATGCAAGACTAAGTCAGTCACACAAAATGAAAAATCAGTAACGCATAATACAAAATCATTAATATAAAAAGATCTCTCGATCTCTGGATTAAAAGAATTCTGGAGGTCGGTGCTGCAGCCTGGCCAGTGGTCGGTGCTGCAGCCTGGCCAGTGGTCGGTGCTGCAGCCTGGCCAGTGGTCGGTGCTGCAGCCTGGCCAGTTGTCGGTGGAGCAGCCCTGGCCATGGTCGGTGCTGCAGCCTGGCCATTGGTCGGTGGTGCAGCCTGGCCAGTACAGTAACACAGAAGGCCAGTACAGTAATACAGAAGACCAGTACAGCAATACAGAAGACCAGTACAGCAACACAGAAGACCAGTACAGCAACACAGAAGACCAGTACAGCAACGCAGAAGAACAGTACAATAACACAGATGAACAGTACAATAACACAGAAGGACAGTACAGTAACACAGAAGAATAGTAAAGTAGAGGATAACTTTTTTGGATCGCTCAGCGAATGAAATATTTCTAGTTGGTTCAGTGTTAACTCTGGTGCATGATCACAAATAAGAACACTACCGTGACTGCTTAGAGGCTGCAGTGGGAGTAACACCACCGTGGCTACTGTCAGGGAGGCTGGAGTGGGAGTAACACCACCGTGGCTACTGTCAGGGAGGCTGGAGTGGGAGTAACACCACCGTGGCTACTGTCAGGGAGGCTGGAGTGGGAGTACACCACCGTGGTTACTGTCTGGAGGCTGGAGTGGAGTAACACCACCTTGGCTACTGTCAGGGAGGCTGGAGTGGGAGTAACACCATCGTGACTTCTGTCAGGGAGACGGGAGTGGGAGTAACACCACCGTGACTTCTGTCAGGGAGGCGGGAGTGGGAGTAACACCACCGTGACTACTGACAGAGAGGCCGGAGTGGGAATAACACCATTGGAAACTTCAAGTTTTTATCTCTATTTACAAAGGAGCTTTTGTTCCTTTGCTTTCATACTCCAACTTTGGGCAACAAATCTTCCAGGAACATCGGGAAGCCGGGCTCGATACGGCTTATGCTCTCAGTAGCCCTGATAAACCCAATAAAGAAGAAAGAAGTGATGGTGAATGTGTTTCGTCTCCGTGTCTAATTACCTTGCGAAAATTAAACGGATGTGATAAAAAAAAACAGTATTGCTTGTGATATTTCCGATGGTTTCAGAAAAACTTCCAAAAAAGTTAACATGTATTTATTTTTTTAACTTATTTGACGAAGAAATAAATCTGACTTAAACATTTGTTTTTAAATATATTTCAAGATATTATGACCAAAAAATGTCGTTTCACTCCTCAACGGAGGGTTCTTGATCCAAGGGGTTTTGTCTGATCTTCCATTCTTAAATCGAACCTGCTTGCTTCAAATTCCCTCAAGCGCAGTATGAAGCCTACGGGTTTAGCGCTGACTGTAGAATACAGCTCTTCCCATTTTACGCCGAATTCCGTTCCGACCGACAGGTCGGATCTGGAAATGGAGGGATGTGTTATGTTAATATGGCGTGTAGAAGTGATATACCTGGTATACCTGTTGATAACATAGCGTGTACAAGTAGTATACCTGTTAACATGGAGTGTACAAGTGGTATACCTGTTAACATGGTGTGTACAAGTGGTATACCTGTTAACATGGAGTGTACAAGTTGGTTACCTGTTAGCCCCCCCCCCATCTGGGGGGGGGTGGGGGGGTCAAGTGGTACTATTCTGTTAACATGGAAGTGTACAAGTGTAACCTTGTTACATGGAGTGTACAAGTGGTATACTTGTTAACATGGAGTGTGCAAGTGGTATACCTGTTAACATGGAGTGTACAAGTGGTATACCTGTTAACATGGAGTGTACAATAGGTATACCTGTTAACATGGAGTGTACAAGTGGTATACCTGTTGTTAACATGGAGTGTACAAGTGGTATACCTATTGTTGCTATGGTGTGTACAAGTGGTATTCCTGTTAAAATGTGTGTAACAAGTGGTATACCTGTTAACAAGGCGTGTAACAAGTGGTATAACCATTTGTTAACATGGTCGTGTACAAGTGGTATACCTGTTAACATGGCTTGAACAAGAGGTGTATACCCTGTTTAACATGTAGTGTACAAGTGGTATACCGTTAACATGGAGTGTAACAAAGTGGTATACCTCTTGTTAACATGGTGTGTACAATGGTATACCTGTTAACATGGAGTTTACTAGTGGTAACCTGTATTAACATGGAGTGTACAAGTGGTATACCTGTTAACATGGATTACAAGTGTATACCTGTTAACATGAGTGTACAGTGGTATACCTGTTAATATGGAGTGTACAAGAGGTATACATATTGTTAACAGGTGTGTACAAGTGTATACCTGTTAACATGAGTGGTACAAGTGGTATAACCTTTAACATGGAGTGTACAAGTGTTTATACCGTTTACATGGAGTGGTACAAGTGGTATACCTATTGTTTAACATGGTTGTGTACAAGGGGTATACCTGTTAACATGGGAGTGTACAAGTGGTATACCTGTTAACATGGGAGCGTGTACAATGGTATCCCTTTGTTAACATGGCGTGTAACAAGTTTGTATACCTATTGTTAACAATGGCGTGTACAAGTGGTATACCTATGTTAACATGGTGTGTACAAGTGGTATACCTGTTGTTAACATAGGTGTGTACAAGTGTATACCTGTTTGTTAACATGGTGGTGTACAAGGTGGTATACCTGTTGTTAACAGGGGGTGTGTACAAGTGGGTATACTGTTGTTAACATGGTGTGTACAATGGTATCCCTGGTGTTAACATGGTGTGTACAAGTGGAATACCCTGTTGTTAACATGGTGTGTAACAATGGAATACCTGATCAACGTTTCTTTTAACCTAAGAAATTTTTATCTTTATTATCTAGTGTTTTTATGAACCATCCTTTATTACCTTAAGTTTGGTTACTCAAAAACTGATCTTACATACTTGTACGTTTCATTCATTGACTTATCACATATAAAAAATAAACCTCATTTATAATGTATTTTTACCGAGGTGAGCGTAAGTCACATAGGTGGGAAGTCCGGGATCATCTGTACACACAGTGTAATACTAATTATTACTGCCTATTAATTGCTATAATTTATTAATCACAAGTTCTGTCACAACTCGCCATTTTTATCAGATATTTGGTATGCTTCCTTAATCTTTGGAAACAGAGGAGAACTAACAAGCAATACAAAGCCTGAAGTCTTTTATAGAGTTTATGTAATTTTTCTTCGTTGCGGACTGGTTAACTTCATTAAAATTTAAAATAACTTCTTAGATTCGCACACTATAACGACTAGATCACAACACTATTCTCAGGACAAGTGTTTCCTGACCGCGCGTCAGAAACACTTGTCCTGTTTCCTGACAAACCTTACGTAACCAAATTGATGCCTTCCCACATCCCCCCCCCCCCTCCAGTGCGCTATTACTCCCCGGGTTTAGCGCTTCCCCTTGATTATAATAATAATAAACGTAAACGCTAACCTGAGGCAACATATCCAAGCCAGAACTTTAAGTTTCCCCCAGATTTCCCATGACGAAATCACATTTCCCCATCCTTGAATCAGTTTTATATTTGACTAATCCCGGGGGGTAAGGAAATTTGTTTGGAGCACAAACAACACGTTTGAAACGTCAGAAACAGAGGGAGTTGCACGTCAAAGAGAACACGTCGACTTTATAAGTTTCATACGAAAAACAATAGGTACACTAGTTGATCCTCCATTACTTTACTCCTGATTTTTGTGAAATCTGAAACAAAAATATTGTGCTTTAAATATACGATTTTCATAATTATGAATATTTCACGAGAAAATACACACAGGTCTTTGTAGACTGATTCATGGGTTCAAGGCGCATTATGCTTCATATTTTTCTCATTCAAAAAAAGTAAGAGAAATTTCAAAATTTTGTTGCATAATTCTTCCTGTTACGTTAGATGTTTGCAGCCAGTAAAGACAAAAAAAAATCACTAGTCAGGCCTTGCGAGGTGCGTGAGATGCCCCCCTTGACAAAGAAACGCATCTTGCAGCAGCAACAACAACAGTGGATAAATCTAGTCAACGTCTGGAAATAAATCGATTACGTGTATTGTGATCCTCACAACCGCTGACATTTTAACAATGAAAATTTCACGATTTTATACACTGGAGGTTTTCTGTTGACAACTGTCCGACTCTTTCTAAATTAAGGACTGTCGTATATTTTCTAGATGTTTATGATAAAAAATGGTAAAGCAAAAGGTACTCTTCCTACTATTCACTTGCTCTGATCAATGCCATTATGAAACAGGGGGTAAATATATCTTACCATTTAACAAAAATGACACAAAACTTATCGGAGAGATGGAAGTGGATGTAAGGCCACGGACACCATCCTCCACGGACACCATCCTCCACGTAATAATCCTGCATTAACTACTCGTGTTCTGCACATCTGTGCTCAAAAATGAAAGTACTAGGGGCTCTGTTTATAGTTACTACTACTTCTGGAGTCTGTGGTGCAGTGTGTATCACTGTGGTGCATGTGTACCACTGTGGTGATGTGTAACCACTGTGTTGCAGTGTGTACCACTGTGGGCAGGTGTACCACTGTGGTGCAGTGTGTCCCACTGTGTGAAGTGTGTACATGTGGTACAGTGTGTACCACTGTGGTGCAGAGGTAGTACCACTGTGGTGCCGTGAGTAATTCACTGTGTGCAGTGTTGTACCACTGTGGTGCAGTGTGTACCACTGTGGTGCAGTGTGTACCACTGTGGTGCAGTGTGTACCACTGTGGTGCAGTGTGTACCACTGTGGTGCAGTGTGTACCACGTGGTGCATGTGTGTACCACTGTGGTGCCGTGTGTGTATCACTGTGGTGGCAGTGTGTATCACTGTGGTGCAGTGTGTACCAAAGTGGTGCAGTGTGTATTACTGTGGTGCAGTGTGAACATCCTGGGTGCAGTGTGCACCACTGTGGTGCCGTGTGTATCACTGTGGTGCCGTGTGTACACTGTGGGTGCAGTGTGTATCACGTGGTGGCAGTATCACTGTGGTGAGTTGTGTGTCACTGAGGTGCAGTGTGTATCACTGTGGTGCAGTGTGTACCACTGTGGTGCAGTATGTATCACAGTGTTGCAGTGTGTATCACTGTTGGTGCAGTGTGTACCACTGTGGTGCAGTGTTATCACCTGGTGGTGCAGATCACGTGGAGCAGTGTGAGTACCTACTGTGGTGAGTTTGTATCATTGTGGTGCAGTGTGTCCCACAGTGGTGCAGTGTGTTACCACTGTGGTTGCAGTAGTATCACTGTGGTGCAGTGTGTGTCACTGTGGTGCAGTGAGGTGACAACGAGTGCAGTGTGTACAAACTGTGGTGCAGTGTGTACACTGTGGTGCAGTTGTGTCCACGTGGTGTAGTGTGTATCACTTTGGTGCAGTGTGTACCACTGGGGTGCAGAGTGTAACCTCTGTGGTGCAGTGTGTAATCCACTGTGGTGCATGTGTACTCACCGCTTTGACTGTCATAATCGCTTACTACTGCCACCTCCATTCCTGCACTACTAGATTATTAATTTGGTTGCTTATTGTTAACCGTTCATCCTGGTGTAGTTCTAAATACATATTAGGAATACCATTTTTCCAGTATATCCCATCATAATATCTAGCTGATTTACATATTTACAAAGTGCTTATAAGGCATGTTCAATGAAATCACTTTGTTTGGATCTCCTTGCTTCAGATTCATGTCAGTGTTTTCGAATATTGATTCCAATTGGCACTGCATAATGTTCTTCCCGTTTGAGAGTAATAATTTCATTCAATATCTCACAGGTTTGAATGAGATCTCATTGTAGTCTCCACTTCTTAAGGGAGAAATTCTTAAGTTTTTTGTGTCTTTTTTCCTGTGCTTTGTTTTCTGTGAGTTACGAAAGATTAGTTTCCCATCTGTGTTCCTCTGTAACCTGCTATAGAGAGGAAGAGAGAGCGAAGGAGAGAGGGAGAGGGAGAGAGGAAGAGTAAGAGGAGGAGAGAACATCACTTCATCTGAGATCATTTATCCCAAGAATGACTCTAGTCTGGAACACATTTGTACAGCATTATGATGTTAACGTGATAAAGTCAACTGACCAACTGAAAATGCTAGCCCACAGATGGCTCCATCTTCATCTTTTTCCCTGCTTGTAAGTCTCTAACAATAAAAACGCTTTCAAATGAGCTATGTAGGTAACAGCTCTTAGCTTGTCAATACAGCTAGGGATCCTAACCTCACCTTATCAAACCTTGTGTAGAAAAGCAGTGAGAGAGGGAAGGAGGGAAAGGGGAGAGAGAGAGAGAGAGAGAGAGAGAGAGAGAGAGAGAGAGAGAGAGAGAGATATAACTTGTGAAGTAAATACTTATAAGGATTGCAGATTCCTATGATCTCTCTCCTGTGTACTTACTTTCGTGGTGGATATCATTGTGAAAATTTTAATTAACCCTCAGACTTTGTCGAAGTTAAGTACTTTAAAACTTCAGACGTGCTGGCAAATAGCCAAATCTCTTGGTGCAAGGTATCACAGAAATTACACTACAGAAACTATCAGAGCATTAATTAAAGTAATATATTGTTACCTGCTCAACCAGAGATTTCTCGTTCATCAGATCAGATTCGGAGAGCCTAGTATCACAATAGATAATATGTCCCTGATTGATGATTAGAGAGAACGACTAAGGCAGAAGTGTATGAGCCAGTTGTAGCCCAGTTTACGCTCATAACCTTCTAGCCTGACTCAGACAATATCGACAGAGTGTAACAGGCATAAGGCGTAACCTCATACTAGGAACGCACGTATGCTACACCTGTACGTAAGCTATCCTAGACTAGACTCGGATATCTAGGGAATGGCTGGACAAGGCGCCCTACCTAATGAACGTCCAGACTCCATTCGTTAGTTTCCTTATTTCCTTCCGTTGTCCACTGTCCTAGTTCTCAGGATCATTTGAAGAGGATGGAACGCCTATTTAAGTTTGCAGATTGCAAAGAGAGACAGGAAACAGAAGCGAAGCTTTCCCTAAAGAGATTGTTTCGTCTCGAAAACAACAAATTTATGGTCTGAAAACCTTGCAGTACAACACAGGACAATTCCAAAACGTGCAAAAAGCTCCTTTATGGGTACCTAGGTTCTTTGAAATGACTTAGACACTTATTTGATGTTATTGAGAATCATGCACATGCAATGAATTGCCACGTAAGCACAAGGGAACCATTGTTGCACACAGCTTTGATAGCAGAGCCAAATTGTACGTCAGCTCTGCCCTTTGACAAGTTACATTATCTACATAATACTTTATTGGAAAATTAAAATTACCTGATGGAACTCATAAGATACCTACCAGTAAATAGTAAACAAAGATAATTTATTCTTTATCAAGGTTACAGAGACATGTAGGAATTTTAGGACATTCTAGGCGCAAAAAATGTCCCCTTCGATACCTACAACACTATCTCCACAATCACTCTGGACCTATAATTTCAAATGAAATATACATCACCAGGAATTGTGGTAAACACATTAATAAAATATTGGACTGTATGTTAAATTTTAGTTTAATGGAATATATTACATTGAAAAGAGAATTTTTAATAATAACACTCCAATTTGTCTGGTGATTACTTGGTGTGGTCATACACAAACCCCTGCCTAAATATGAAGAAAATACTGGCCAGAATTCAACATATATATAGACAATTACTTATCGGGGGATGAGTGTACTTATTAATCTCCTTTCTCATCTAATTTCAGAGTCCTTGTCCAATATTTGGTTCTCACATTCTGCAGTCCTGCAGAAAGTGAGAAACCAACAATTCTGCTCCTGTTAGAGAGGTTTTAAACCACAATTTAACCCTCTAGAGCGACGAAAATTCTGTCGATTTTTCCTAACGTCTATCTGCCCAGTTTCAAAACAATGGCCTCTCCTCCAAGCGATGCTACCTCTCGCTTTTTTGATTTCTTTTTTATTTACACATTAATTTTTATTTAACTACAATATATTTCACCAATTTTACGTACAAAATACATTGTATTTTCGGAAATAATACAATATTTTCCACAATGGGCCGGGCGAGTTCGGTGCTAAACGACTCCAATTTGTCTTCCTCATAGGAGATTGATTCCAGCCAGTTCTGGCTTGAGTTGCAGTGACAAGTATCCTTACTGACTATTTCATCTTCTGCATCACTTTGTCAAACTACCATCAATTCACTCATGTCACTAACCCTAGATTTCAATTTACATTTGATGTGGAGTGAATACCATTTAATCCAAGTGGAATAAATTATTAATTGTTCGTAAACTTCCTGGCCACGACACAACGACTTTGACCATTCAGACAACAACTTTGGTGCCAAATTCCTGGGGGGTAAATGTTAATAACTTTGCCCAGAGGCCACAACATTCGATGCTGTTCAGTATCAATTAACACAATGTTGCCTGGTTGAATGTTCTGTCGATTTACTGCCTCTGTTCGCAACCCATAAAAGTGTTCACGTAGTGTAAGATATTCCTTAAGCCACACTTAGACCAATGATCAATTACTTTATTTAACATGTATTAAATTTGTCACACAACACTGCAGCCTCGTTGTAAATTTCATCACTTTTCTTTCAGGATTATCTCTATAGACAAGGCAGCTTCCAATTTCCTTCCACATATTAAGGTGAGAAGGTGTTTAATACAAGTGGCATCAGGTGTATCACTCATATATGAGAGAGGCCGATTATTTATCCGATTCCTCTGCCCTTCCACCTACACTGCACGGAATACCTCCAAATTAATTCTCTTCCTGTGTAGTACTTTTACAGAGACCCTCTTCTCTGTGCCTATCAGTCTTTCGTACAGCCCCCCCTGCCAAGGGGCTCTAGGAGTAATAAACCTTCCAGGTACCACCCTCTCTGGTTAACAGAGATTGAACACGTTACTCTATTTAATTTCTATCAAGTGTTGAAGCACCCGCGTCAAAAATTGGGTGGCATTATCCGAAATCATCAACCTCGGACAGGATCTCCTAGCTGCAAATTTTCGAAACAGCTTTATAAACTGTTCTGCAGACAAGTCCTGAGGAGCCACTTCTAAATGAACTGCCCTGGTAGCAATACAAGTGAACAAGCATACATACACTTTCAGTGGAATATCATCTGAAACATCTCTTAAAATAATTGGACCGATAGTATAGTATACACCTGTTACATCATATGGTTTCACTAATTGTACATGCTCCTTTGGCAAAGGTGGGGGACCTGGGTACATATAGGGTCTGGCATCCACACAGTGAAATATTACACAAGATTTAATAACACCTTTTACACTTTGCCATCCTTGTGGAATCCAGAAAGTTTACCTAATACAGTTTAAGGTATCTTGTACCCCACCATGCATTACATATTTTATGGGGATTTAAAACAATCAAAATTTTTAGATGATGAGTTTTGGGCAGTAAGATAGGGTGTTTAACATATTCACCCAATTCAGCATTTTGTAACCTACCTCTGCACCTAATTACATTATTCTCTAAATACACTCCCCAATTTCTCTATTATTGAACCTTTCACAATTTTTCTTTCCATCATTAATTTAACTTCATTTCCGTATATTTCTTCCTATACCCTCTGTATCCAATATTCAAGAGGATGTGAAAATTTATATGAGATATTCATTTCGTTTAGAAATTTAAACACCAACTTAGTTACATTGATTAGTTTGGGTAAAGAAGAACACCTATTTATATCAATGGCTAAAGGGACAAACTATTGGAGTGGTGGTCACAGTAGTGGTCACAAGAACAACATATGCTTTTTGTACAGGTCAATTAACTTTATTTACCACCCAGCTCGGTTCTTTAAACCATGACACAGCACAAATAACCCGCACAAAGAAGAGAGGAGCTTACGACGACGTTTCGGTCCGACTCGGACCATTACAAAGTCACACTAACGAGAAGTAGAGTAGGACGGGTATATATAGGCAGGAAGTGGTGGTGGTGGTGGTAGTGGTAGTAGTAGTAGTATAGTAGTAGTAGTAGTAGTAGTAGTAGTAGTAGTAGTAGTAGTAGTAGTAGTAGTAGAGGCAGAAGGAACTAGTGGTGGGGAAGAAAGGGGGAGCCAGTCAAATACTAAGAAAGGGGAGCACTTCAAGGGAGCTAGGTGCCCACAGAGGGAAGGCAAGAACACAGAGGTGATGGGGGGGGGGGAAGACAACCCAGAAGAGAAAAAGGAAAGAGGATAGGGGAGGAGTGAGAAGAAGAAAGAGGAGGAATCAGGTTAAGTCACAGGTGTTCTGAAGCTTGGAGCATTTTACAATGTAGTGGGAGAGGAAGGCATCTACAGAGACAAAACCAGGACTAAGATTCATACAAGGAAAATTGTGTATTAGGGAGGATTTAACCAGACAGTTTTAGCAGAAGACCAGTCAATAGGATGGCTGTGATCTCTGATGCGACAGAAAAGAGCATTGTTAGTGTTGGCAAGCCTAACACTATTTTTGTGCTCCCTAAGTCTATCAGAAAGAGATCGGCCAGTTTCTCGAAAGTATTGAAGAGGACAGGAGGAGCAAGAAATAGAGTAGACACCAGGAACATCTGTAGAGGGAGAAGAGGTATGAACGAGATTAGTGTGAAGAGTGTTAGTCTGGCGGAAAGTAAGTTTGATGTCTAAGGAGCGGAGAAAGTTGTTGAGATTAAAAAGACCGGAAATGTAGGCAAGGCAGAGGACAGAAGAGTTCCCAGGAGTAGAGAGTTTGGGAGAGAAGAAATTACGTTTAGCACGTGAGAGGGCAGAGTCTATGAAATGGGAAGGGTAGCCAAGACGGGAAAACGAATTATGAAGAGTGGAAATTTCTGCTGGAAGGAACTGAAGATCACAGATGCGGAGGGCACGGAGAAAGAGGGAGATAAGAGCACTTTATTGACAGGGGAAGCATGATAGGAAAAGTAGTGAATGTACATGCCACTGTGAACATTAAAATGGTATAAAATACCGACAGATTGTGAGGTAAGACACATATACAACAGTTAGGTATCTTTATTTCGAAACGTTTCGCCTACACAGTAGGCTTCTTCAGTCGAGTACAGAAAAGTTGATAGAAGCAGAAGAGACTTGAAGACGATGTAATCAGTCCATCACCCTTAAAGTTTTGAGGCGGTCAGTCCCTCAGTCTGGAGAAGAGCATTGTTCCATAGTCTGAAACAATATTGAGTTGAAGTGACAGGATGGAGCCTTATATAGCGCCAGGAGGCGAGTCGTAGGTCACTAGTAGAACGCAGATGTTGGGAGGTCAGGTCCCTCTCAAATCCAGCCGTTCTCACTAGTAGAGGTTGTCGAAGTTGATTTCAGGTCTGTACCAAAGATACCCTTTTTGAAAAATTAAAAAATGGAAAAATCCCGACAGATTTTTTAGGTAAGACACATATCAACAGTTGGGTATCGCGTTCTACTAGTGACCTACGTCTCACCTCCGGGCGCTAAAAAGGGCCCCACCCTGTCACTTCAACCCATATTGTTTCAGACTAGGGAACAATGTCTTCTCCAGACTGAGGGACTGACCACCTAAAAAATTTTAAGGGGATGGACTGTTACATCGTTTTAAAGCTCTTCTCTTCTAAAAACTTTTCTGTACTCGACTGAAGAAGCCTACTGTGAGCGAAACGTTTCGAAATAAGATACCTAACTGTTGCTAGTGTCTTACCAAACAACACTTTCCACTGTGAAAGGGTTTGGGGGTAAACAGAAAAGGAAAAACTCTGTCGAGGGGTGGACTGGCAAAAGGAAAGGAAAACAGGAATTAGATTCCCATTCATTTTAAAAATCTTAATGGAAGGGGCAAGATTATTAAGAGCTTCAAGAAAAGGTTGAAGAGCCCCGAGTCATGAGCCACAGAGCAAAGAGGGGTCCTCACATTCGAGCTTGTCCTACATTTTCTACTCCTATTTGAGGGGTTTTAAACAAAATTTTAACCTCTAGAAAACGAAAATTCTTCCGATTTTTCCTAACGCTCTCTTGCCCATTCAAAACAATGGCCTCTCCCCAAAGCGAGCAACACTCTCGCTGTTCCCTTTTTTATTTACAAATTAATTTTTTTTAAAACTACAATATTTTTCACAATTTACATACAAAATACACTGTATTTCGGAAATTAACAAATTTCCACAATACTGCAAAAAATCTTTTTTAGAGACATCAACTTTTACCTTGTACGCTGTGGGGAAAACAAGGTCAACCTGTATCGAATTCACTCTTGAAAAAAAATCATTTGAAGGTGTGCAGACCCTCAAATTGCAATCTTTGACGCCTCGTTCAGCGCTACTAGATAAAATTCATACTATGTCTGCTGATATACAAAATATCTGATTGACCAAACTTCGATGTTTAGAAAATGCCCCCTTTAGATGATAACTATAAAACTATCTCAAAAATTTGCACGTACTAAAATAAAAAGAAGCAAAGAAACGAAAAAATTTCTAGAATTGGCAACCGGAAGTGATCATGCCGATCTGTTGTTATTACCCCTTTGTATCTATACAAGAAAACTCGCAATTCATATCTGTCTCTGTGGCTAGACAGAAGTCAGATACTGAAAGAAGAAAGTTAAAAGTACCCACTGTCTGAGAAAAGACATTCTAGGGAAAAGTTTTCAAATTGGGAAAAAGATATAGAAATGATCGTGCTCGGGGTCCCTACACAAATCGAATCTTTGGGGCAACAAAGGCACAAATCCTGTAATACTTCAAACTGCTGTTTTGGAGAAAATTACTCATAAGACATTAGGGTCAGAAAATTTTTACGATAAGATTCATTCAGCAATGAGTCCTTATTTACAGAGAAAAAGTGGGACTTTAGAATCCCAGCTAACTGCGTAATTTTTTTCCGAGACACTGGCAGTTCTCACCTTTTTAAGAGAAAATTTGCCCCTTAAAAATGTACTTATCCAAGATAGATGTATTTTAGAAGCCTATGGAGGGGCCGTTTTAAAAAAACCTCTTTATAAAGTATATCTTCAGCAAGTATTATAGGGGGTATATCTAATGGTGGAAATTTCCCTTTCCCGGTCAGTGATTTTTTGATAGGGAAGACGTCCTTCTACGGTATATGTAAGGGTCCCTGGTTATTATAATACCATTGGAAATTACCCATTGACGCTTTTTAAGAAATTTATTAAATCACGGGAGCGTGAACCATAGGGTTATACAGCGCATGTAGGTGGGGGGGGGGGGTGGAAGGGATTCAGGCTCAATTTATGGAACTGGAACACAGATCCAATTTCCTAATTTAAGAGCCCCTCACCACTCAAAGGGAAACCCCCCTTGAGGGGGTTTTAAAAAAAAGCCTATTTTATTTTCCCCTAAGTGCATTTCTAAAACCCTGTCAAAGATACAACAACCACCCTTGTCTCCTTTTGTGTTTTGTTGTTAAAATATAATTTTACTTTGAAATGTTTATATCCTGCGACCCCCCATCATTACCCCCCCCCCCCGTTCTCAGCCTAGTCAAGACAACGACTTAAAATTTTAGTCATGACGATAAATCAAGGATCAGTTTTTTGACATTCTAGAAAGACTGGAAAAATAGCTTTTCGGAGTGAACAAAAATCTTGATATTATAGAACGGTGTACTTTTGAGAAAAAAAACTTGTAAGTTATCAGGTGATAGTGTTTCCAGCACATCAAGCATCTTGTATTTTAAACCCTTTTTTATCTGAGCAAGCATTTATTTTTCTCACAGTAGTCCCAAAGGACATTTTAGTGCAGGAAGCACTAAGTAAACTGGCAAAAAAATTTTACTTTGCCCCAAAAAGAAGGAAACGTGGCTGATCAGAGCGACTTGTCAAATCTGTCAATGACGGGGCCCGCCAACACACACACCTAAACACCACGATGGTGAACCATTCTCACGTCTCTTCAAAGACTTTAT
>NC_069410.1:72057557-72074306 GCF_026875155.1 Cherax quadricarinatus
TTTTTTCCGGTCTTTCTATTAAATAACCCCTCTGCCCCTTTAGACAAAAAACTTACTTTCCCCCCAGGTAACACTCTTCGCACAACTCGTTCATATCTTCCCCTTACAGATTTTCCCGGGTGTTATTATTTCTTGCTCCTCTGTCCTTTTCAAAACTTTGGAGAAACTGGCCGATCTTTTCTGACAGACTTAGGGAGCACAAAAATAGTTTTAGGCTTGCCCCCCTAACAATGTCTTTTCTGTCAACATTAAGATACAGTATCCTATTGACTGGTTTTCGCAAAAACGTCTGGTTGAATCCTCCCTAAAAAACAATTTTCCCCTTGTATGAATCTTAGTCCGGCTTCGTCCTGTAGATCCCTTCCTTCCCACTACTTTTTAAAAATGCCCCAAGATTCGAACACCTTGACTTAACCTGTTTCCCCTTTTTCTTTTCTCGTGCTCCCCTTTCCTCTTTCCCTTTTTTTTCTTTTCCCGGGTTGTTTTTCTTCTGTCTTGTGTTTTGTTCTTCATTTTTTATTTTATTTTTCCCCCCCCTCTGTTTCTTGCTTTCCTTGGGGGCACCTAGTTCCCTTGAAGTGCTCCCCTTTCTTGTTTTTAAATGGTCCTTTTCTTCCCCCCCCAAAAATTCCTTCCACTCCGCCACTACTACTAACTCTACAAACCCACCCCCCTTCCGGGCCTTATATACCCGTCCACTCTATTCTCTTAGTGTGACTTTGAAAGGGTCCGAGTTGGCCGAAAGTCGTGTAAGCCCCTTTCTTATGTGGGGTTATTTGTGCTGTGTCATGGTTTAAAGAACCGAGCTGGTTTGGGAAATAAAATTAATCGACCTGTACAAAAGGGTTTTTTTGTTTTTGTGACCACTACTGTGACCATGCTCCCCTGTTTGCCCTTTTTCCCTTTTATATAATAGGTTTCTTCTTTACCCCAAAAAATCAATGTACCTAAGTTTGGGGTTTAATTTCTAAACAAAAAAGAATACCTCATATAAATTTTTAATCCTCTTTAAAATTGGATACGAGGGGGTTTGGGGAAAAAAATCTACAGAAATGAAGTTAAATTAATGATGGAAAAAAAAATTGTAAAGGTCTAATAGGAATTGGGGGTGTATTTGGAGAATAATGTTTAGGGCAGAGGTAGGTTACAAAAAGCTGAAAATGGGTGAATTCTAAAAACCCTATCTTCTGCCCAAAAAAAATCATCAAAAATTGTGATTGTTTTAAATCCCCAAAAAATGTAATGCACGGTGGGGTACAAGATACCTTAACTGTATTGGGGAAAATTTTTGGGTTTTCAAAAGGATGGCCCAAAATTTGAAAAAAAAGTTTATTAAATTTGTGTAATTTATCCCCGTGGGGTTTGCCAGCCCCTAAAAGTCCCCAAGGTCCTCCCCCCAATTGTAAAAAGGGACCCTTGTAAAATTTTAGTGAAAACCATATGATTTTAACGGGTTTCCCAAAAAAAAATTAAAAAAATTTTGGTCCCAATTTTTTAAGGGGTACTTTCAAAATGGTTTCCAGGGAAAGTTTTATGTTATGCTTTTTTTCCCCTTGTATTGCTACTAAGGGCAGTTCTTTTAAAAAAGGGGCCCAGGAACTTGCCCCTGCAAAAACAGTTTAAAAAGCTGTTTCGAAAATTTCCCAACCCTAGGAGACCCGTCCAAAGATTGAGATTTCGGTTTAATGCCCCCAAATTTTTAAAAGGGGTGCTAAAACATTTTGTTTGAATTAAAAAAGAGAAAACGATGTTCAACCCTCTGTTAACCCAGCGGGGGTTTTTGTACCGGGAAAAATTTATTACTCCTAACCCCTTTGGAAGGGGGGGCCTTGTACGAAAGACTGATAGGCACAGTAAAGAGGAGTTTTTTGAAAAAGAAATACACAGGAAGAAAATTTAAATTTTGGAGGAATTCCGTGCAGTGTTAGGGGAGGCAGAGAATCGGTAAATAATGGGCCTTCCGTACTTTGAGGGGAACACCTGATACAATGTTTTAAAAACTTCTCACCAAATATTTTGGAAGGAAATTAGAAGTTTTGCCCCCTGTCTATAGAGTTTTAAACCCTTTGGAAAAAAAGTGTGAAGTTTAAAACGATGCGGGCAGTGTTGTGGAAAAATTTTAAACTTTGTTAAAAAAAGAAAATTGACCCATTTGGTCTAATGTGTGGGGAAAGGGAAAATATTTTACCTACTAAAACACTTTTATGGTCCCGCCCAGGGGCATTTTTTTTTAAAATTTCCGACAGAAATTAAACCCAACCCAAAACTTTGGGGGTTTAATTGATCCCTGAACCCCATCGAACATTGTGCCTCAGCAAGGTTTTTAAACTTTGTCCCAGTTGCACAAAAAGTGTTGTCGGGAAAATTTTCCAAAGTGTTGTGTCGTGGCCAGGAAAGTTTACGCACAATTAAAAAATTGACCCCCTTGGAATTAAATGGAAATTAAATCCCCTCAAATATAAATAAAAATCAAAGGGGGATAATGACATGAGTAAATATTGAAGTATTGTTGCCCCAAGTATGCAAGAAGATGAAATGTAGAAGGTCTATTTAAAAATAAACCCCAACTAAAGGGCCAAAATTTGGCGGGAAATCATCTCAAAAGGGGAAAGGGAAAAATGGGGGTCGTTTAGAAAAACGAACCCCACCCCCGGGCCCAAAGGTTTTGGAAAATATTGAAAAATTTTCCGTTTTTAAAATGTATTTTGTATGTAAATTGGTAAAAATATATTGTATTTTAAAAAAAAATTAATGTGTAAATAAAAAAAAAAATCGAGAGGGGTTTTTTAGAATCCCCCTTGGGAGGGGGAAGGGGCCAAATTGTTTTAACGGGCAAGAAAGTCGTTGGGAAAAAAATGGGAAAAATTTTTCGTCGCTTTTTTAGGGGTTAAATTGTTTTTAAAAAAAACCTCTAAAAATAGGGTGCAGAAATTTTTTGGTTTTTTTTCCACTTTCCTGCAGTCCTGCGAATGTGAAAAACCCAAAAAATTGGGCAAAATTTTCCAAAATTTAGAGGGGAATAAAAGTTTAATTTAATTTACCCCTTTCCCCCAGTATTTTTTTTCATATTTTAGGGCAGGGGTTTGTGTATAAAACCCCAAAAGAAATTTCTCCAGAAAAATTTGGGGTGAGTGTTATTATTAAAAATTTCTCCTTAAAATGTATATTTTCTTTTAAGGTAAATTTAACTCCCAAAAAAAATTTATTTATTTTAAATTTGGTTTTACCTTTAATTCCTGGTGATGATATTTCATTTGAAATTTGGGTTTTAAAAAGGGGATTTGTGGAGAAATTTGTAGTAGGAATCAAAGGGAAAAGACATCTTTTGCGACCTAGAATGCCCTTAAAATTTCCCTACTTTTTTCCTGAAAACCTTGAAAAAGAATAATTATCTTTTTTTAAATTTTTACTATGAGGTTCCCCATTTTAATTTTTAAATTTTTCCCCTAAGTTTTGGTAGTTAATGTACTTGTCAAAGGGCCCAAGGGGGCACTTTACAGTTTTTGAGCTCGGGCCTTAAAAGCGGTGCCCCCAACAAGGGTTGCCTAGTGTTTCCCGGGGCCCCAATTCATTCCCAATGTGCATGATTCTCAAAAAAAAACCCCCCAAAAAAAGTGTCAAAGTCACTTTCAAAAAACCCAAAGAACCAAAAAGGCCGCTTTTTTGCACTTTAAATGGGGTCCTGTGTTGTACTACAAGGTTTATCAGACCATAAATTTTTTTGTTTTTCGAGACGAACCCAATCTCTTTATGGAAATCTTCTTCGTTCAATTTCCTGTGTTGAAAGGTCGAAACTTAATTAGGCGTTCCACCCCCTAAAAACTGATCCTGAGAAAGGACCATTTGGGAAAACCCGGAAAAAATGGGAAAATAAACGAATGATTTGGACGTTTTTTAGGTGGGGGCCCCTTGTCCAGCCATTCCTAGATTTCCAAAGTTTCAAAGTCTAGGATAGTTTACGAAACAGGTGTACCCATACGGGGTTTAGTATGAGGTTACGCCATACGGGCGGTTTACACTCGGGAAAATATTGTCCCCAGTCACCCCTAGAAGGGAATATTGAAAACCCTGGGCTAAAACTGGCTAAACACTTCCCCTTTATCGCTCTCCCCAAAAATTTTTAAACAGGGACTTTTTTTTTCTAATTTGTTTTACTAGGCTCCCCAAATCTAAAATCTGATGAACCAGAAATTTTCCTGGTTGAGCAGGTAAAAAATGTATTATTTTAATTTAAAATGCCTGCCCGGGGTTTCGGGATGGTAATTTCTGTGATACCCTTTCACCAAGATATTTTGGGTTTTTTGCCATCACGTCCCTTTTAAATTTTTAAAAATACTTAAAATTCGGGCCCAAAATTCTGAGGGGGTTTAAATTAAAAGTTTTTACAAAGATATCCACCAAAGAAATAAAATTCACAGGAGGAGATCAAAAGGAACTGCAATTTTATAAATATTTATTCACAAGTTTTTTATTAGGTTGGGCTGTCTAGAGCTCATTGGATCAAAAATCGGGCAAATTAAAACATCCCTAAATCTCCCCCCTCTTCTCTCTCTCCCCTCTCTCCTTTTTCCCCCTCTCTCCTCTTTCCCCTCTCTCTCTTCCCCTCTCTCCTAAAACCCTTTTCCCCCCTTCCCTTTTCACGTTTTTTTTTACAAAGGTTTTGGGAAAAAGGGATGGTTAGGGGTCCCTAGCTTATTGACAAGCTAAGAGTTTTACCTAATTTTAGCTCATTTGAAAAACGTTTTTTTTTTTTTTATGAGATTACAAACAGGGGGAAAAAAAAAAAAAAGGGTATGGAGCCAAAACTGGGGCCAGCATTTTCAGTTGATCAATTGACTTTTTTTCAAAGTTGGGCATAAAAATGCTTAACGAAAAAGTGTTCCCGACTATCCCTTCTTGGGGTAAAATTTAACTCGATGAAAATTATTTTATCCTTTTCTCTTCGTTTTCCCTCTCTTTCCCCCCTCCTTCCTCTCTAAACAGGTATAAAAGGAAAACCCGAAGGACAAAATAATCCGTACCCTCACTAAAAAAACAAAACCCCAGAAAAAAAAAACACAAAAACTTAAAAAAAAATTCCCCCCTTAAGAAGTGGAACAAAAATTGAGATCAAAATTCAAACCTGTGAAATTTTTGAATGGGAAATTTTTACTCTTTAAAAGGGGAAAAAATTTTTTGCAGGGGCAATAAGAATCAATCTTTACAGGAAAAAAGGGGTTCTAGGGCCCCTTGTTCCCCGGGCCCTTTTTGTTGACTTTTTTTTAACACGCATGGGTTACGGAGGGGAAAAATTCTTTTTCCACTTCCCCAGGATATAAAAGGAAAAAAAATAATTTAAAACCAAGAAATATTAAAACAAAATTTAAAAAAAAAAATCAGATAGTGTGTTAAAAAATAAAACATGTTAAAAATTATTGGGGTATTGCCCAAGTGTTTTTAGAAGTAGCAAGGGGCGTACCGTAATCTTGTATTTTGAGACAGACAAAAGACACTAGCAATCCTACCCCCCCCCTGTAAAACAAAATTTCGGGCTTTCGTTTTTACACTCACTTCAGGCGGTAGTACCTTTCCCGGGTTTGGGTGTCTACCAACCCTTTCTAATTAAAATTTTAAAATTTTAATATTTTAATATTTTTAAATTTTAAAAGAAAAATTTTTTCGAAGGGGTTCAGGGAAAAACCCGGGTTTCTTTCTTTTAAGGGCGGACTTGAGTCCCCGGAAATGGGGAAATAAAAATTTCCCGCACTTTAAAGGAGGGGGGGTTTTGGGGTATTGGCCGTTTTGGGGATAAAGTTGGTATTTTATACGTATATGCCCTTTTAAATGTTTTTGTTCCCCCCCCGCCCCCCTTTCAAAAAACCCGTGATAATGTGTGATGTGGGAAAGTGTTGAATGAAAGGGAAAAATATTTTTTTTTTGGGGATTTTCTTTCTTTTTTTGGGTACCCTGCCTTTGGGGGGGAGAAAGAACCCCCCCAAATTTTTGAAAAAAAAAAAAAAAATTTTGGAAACACGACATGAACAAAGCAAAGATGCACCAAAAAATGATTCAAAGAACCTTTCCTTATAAAAACACTTTTTAAATATGGGAAATCAGGGTAGATATTATGATTGGGAAAATACTGGAAAAAATTTGGGATTTAATATGTGGTTTTTGGGAAAAAACACCCAGGGTGAACGGTTAACCAAAAAGCAAAACCCAAAAAAAATAAAAATAGTAGTGGGGGGGAAAGGAAAGGGGGCAAAGGTTTGCTATTATGAAAAGTCAAAGGGGTGGGTACACACTTGGGACCACAGTGGACACCGGGGACCACAGTTGGGACACTGCACCACGTGGTACACTGTACCACAGTGGTACCCCTGTACCCCAGTGGTACATGCCCCCACAGTGGGTACACTGTTTCCCCAAGTGGAAAAATTACCAAGTGGAAAACTGCACCACAGTGGTCACCCGCACCCCCAGTGGGACAAAAAGGGACCCCCCAGTTTTTTACCCCGCCCACAGTGGTAAAATGCACCCCAGTGGTACACTGCCCCCACAGTGGTACACTGAAACCAAAAGTGGACACACCCACAGTGGTACACTGCACCCAAAAGTGGGGAAAACTGCACCACAGTGGTACCAAAATTTCCCCCAGTGGTACCCCCGCACCACAAGTGGGACACCCCAAACCAAAAGTGGGTACACTGGACCAGTGGTAACTGTACCAAAAGTGGTACACCCGCACCACAGTGGTACACTGTAACCCCAGTGGTACACTGCAAACCCCGTGGTACACTGTTTCCACAAATGGTTCACGCAAACCCCAGTGGTACAACCCCGTACCACGTGGTAAACGCAAAAACAGTGGTACAAATGCCCCCCCCAGTGGTACACTTCCCCAGGATACATGCCCCCATGATACAACTTGGGCCCCCCACAGTGGTACACTGCCCCCAGTGATACCTGCAAACCACAAGAAGGGGACACGCACCACAGTGGTACAACTGCAACCCCAGTGGGGACCCTTCACGTGGCCCCCAACAGTGGTACAAACTGCACCACGTGGGGAAACAAATTTCACCCCAAGGGTTTTGGGGGAACTGACCACAGGGTTTCACATGCACCAAAAGTGGTACCCGGGACCAAAAGTGGTACACACTGCACCCACAGTGGGTTTAAAAACTGACCACAGTGGTACAAAACTGGGACCACGTGGGGCACAATGAACCCCCGTGGTACCCCTGCCCACAGTGGGACACATGCACCACAGTGGTACCCCCTGCACCACATGGGAAAACTGCCCCCACATGGTAAACAATTTCAACCCCCAGTGGTACCAAGACCCCAAAATGGGCCCCACTGCCCACGTGGTACACACTGCACCACAGTGGGTTTCACAACGCACCACCCGTGGTTTAAAAAAAACCAAAAACATTTAACCCCCAACCTTCACCCCATGGTACACACTGCACCCAAAGTGGTACACACTTGCCCCCACAGTGGTACACACTGCACCCCCAAGGGGTACACACTGCACCACAGTGGGGACACAATGCACCACAGTGGTACACACTGCACCACAGTTGGGAAAACACGGGACCAAGTGGTAACAACTGCACCACAGGGTACACCCCTGCATCCCAGTGGTACCCCACTGCACCCAGTGGTACCCCACTGCCCCCACAGTGGAAACCACAGCTTCAACAGTGGTAAAACACTGCCCACATGGGGACACACTGCCCACATGGTAAAAAATGCATCACAGTGGTACACCTGCCCCCAGTGGTTCACAAAAGCAACCCCAGTGGTACCACTGCATCAACCCGTGGTACACACTGCCCTCACAGTGGTACTACTGCCCCAGTGGTTCACACTTTCACCACAGTGAACACACTGCAAACCCAGTGGTACAAAAACTGCCCAAACCCCGTTTCTACACACTGCACCCCATGGGTACACAAAGCCCACAGTGGTACACCCCTGGGATCACAGTGGACACACTGCACCCCCAGTTTATAAAACACGGGACCACAGTGATACACCCCCGGCACCCCATTTGGGACACACTGCACCACATGGTACACACTGCACCATAGTGGTAAACACGCATCCAGTGGTTTCACCGCAAACACAGGGGGTACAAAACTCAACCCCATGGTACACACGCACCAAAAGTGATACACACGCACCACAGTGGTACCCCCCCTGCACCCCGTGCACACACTGCCCCACAGGGATACACACGGCACCACAGTGGTACACACTGCCCACAGTGGTTCCCCAAAGCACCACGTGGTAAAAACCACTGCACCACAGGGGTACACACTGACCACAGTGGGCACACGAAACCCAGTGGAAAACCGCACCCCAGTGGTAAAACCCTGCACCACGTGGTACCACTGCCCACAGTGGTACACACTTTCCAAATTCACCAGTTTGGGACACACTGCACCACTGGGAAAACACTGCACCACAAATGGTAAAACACGGGAAACAGGGTACACACTGCACCAAATGTCACCCCTGCACCACATGGTAAAACACTGCATCATGATCACACGCACCCCAGTGGTAAAAACACTGCCCAAGTGGTACACACTGCAAAACCCAGTGGTACACATGCAAAAAACGTGGTTTTTTTTTTTAAAAAAAACTGCACCAAAAAGTGTACACACGGGGGGGGCCCCCGGGGGGACACACTGGGACCACAGTAATTTTCACAGGGACCCCAGTGGGGACACCAAAAAACCCCCCCCAAAGGGTACACACCCACCAAAAATGATACACACGGGACCCCGTGGGAACAAACTCACCACAGTGGTACACACTGCACCCCCTGGTACAAACTGCACACATTGGTACACACCGGACCCGTGGTACACACCCCCACCCCCAGTGGTTTCCACGGCCCCCCAAGTGGAACCACTGCCCAACCCCAGTGGTACACACTGCCCACCGTGGTACACAAATGCACCACCCCCGTTTCACAAATGCACCACAGTGGTTCACACTGCCCCCAAAAGTGGTCCCCACTGCAAACCCCAGTGGTACACACTTTTTCCCCCATGGTACACACTGACCACCCTGTAACACTGCCCCCACAATGGTACACACTGCACCCCAAATGGTACACACCTGCACCCCAGTGGGAACCCCTGCCCCCCCAGTGGGAAAAACCCGCACCAAATGGTCACACTGCACCCAATGGACACAAATGCAAACCCCAAATGACACAAAATGCAAACCCCTGGGTAACACTGCCCTTTTTAACCTGCCCAAAGTGGTACACACTGACCAAAAGTGGGACACAAATGCAAACAGTGGTACCACTGCAAACCCCAGGGAAACACACGGGAACCCCGTGGACACACTGCTCCCCAGTGGTACACAGCACCCCCAGTGGTACACACTGCACCCCCATGGTACAAAACCCACCAAGTGAAAACACACTGCAAAACAGTGGGACACACGCACCCAGGTTTAAAAACCCCGCACCACAGTGGTACACACCCACCCAGTGGTACACACGCACCACGTGGGTACACACTGCACCACAGGGGTACACATGCACACCCGTGGTACACACGGGCCCAAAAAGTGGGAAAACACTGCACCACAGTGTACACACGGGCCCCCTTGGGGAAAACACACCCCTGGGCCCCCCACCCCGGGGTACACACCCCGCACCCCCAAATGGTACACACCTACCCAAGGGTACCCCACGGGACCAAAAAGTGGTACAACTGCACCACCCCTTGGGTACACACGGGAACCCCAGTGGTACACCACCCCAAACCCCGTGGTACACTGGGCCCCCATGGTAACCCCAAAACTGCACCACAATGGAAAAAACAAACACTGGCCCCCACAGTTAAAACCACTGCCCCAAACAACAAAGTAAACCTTGCAACACAAGGGGGACACCCCTGCACCAAAAGTGGTACCACTGCACCACAGTGGTACCACTGCACCACAGTGGTAAACCCCCACTTGGCAATCACATTGGGCACACACTGCAAACACAGTGGACCCACGCATCACATGGTACACATTTCAACCCCAATGGTTAAAACTGCAACCCCAGTGGTACACATGCAAACAGGGGAAGTGGGACAAACTGCACCACAGTGTACACACTGGAACACAGTGAAAACCACAGACCACAGGGTACACACTGCACCAAGGATTTCAAACTGCAACCCCAAATTTTACACACGCCCACAGTGTTACAAAAACTGCAAACCCCAGTGATACACACGGGACCCCAGAGGTTCACACTGCCCCCAAACCCCTGAAACCCCAGGGCCCCACCCCCAAAGGGGGCCAAAATTTACCACAGTGGTAAAAAACCCCCCTTCACCACCCAGGGATAACCCCACACCCCCAGGGGGTACACCCCACCCCAAATTTTTTACACACCCCACCACAGGGTAACACGCAAACCCCAGTGAAATTTAAAACCCCAAAAAGGCAAACCCCCCAGTGGTGGGACCCCTCACCAAGTGGTACCAAAACCCCGCAAAACCCCAGTGGGACACACTTTCACCACAGTGGTCACACTGCCCCCAGTGGTACACACTGCAGCACAGTGGTACAACTGCAAACCCCAAAATGAAACACACGCACCACAAATGGTTTCACAAATGCACCACAAAAGTAAACCCCTGCACCCCATTGGTACCACAAGAAACCCCAGTGGGAAACACTGCACCAAATTTAACACATGCACCACGGGTAACACGCACCCAATTTGGGACACATGCACCACAAGACACACACTGGGAACACATGACACCAATGCAAACCCCAATGGTTTCCCCATGCAAACACAATGGTTCACACTGCAACACGTGGTACCCACTGCAAAAACAGGGGTACACACGGGACCACAGGGGACACACTGCACCACATTTTAAAACACACTGCAACACAGTGAAAAAAACACTGCACCAAATGGTACACACTGCAAACCCCAAAATTTATACACACTTTCCCCCAGAGGGGATAAACAATGCCCCCACAGTGGTTTCCCCACTGCCCAAAACCCCAGTGATACACACTGGGACCACCCGTGGTACACACTGCACCACCGTGGGACACACTGCAAACCCCAATTTGGGACACACTGCACCCAGTGGTACACACTGTACCCAGGATAACACGCAACCCCCAGGGTTTTACAACTGCAACACATTTGGGAAACCCCTCACCAAAGTGAACAAAACGCAACCCCGTGGAAAAAACCACAACCCCAGGGGGTTTCACACTGCACCACAGTGGTTTCACCCGGGAAACCCCAGGATACACACGGCCCCCACAGGGTCACCCCCTACCAAAAATTTTTACACTTCCCGCACCCCCAGTGTACACAAATGCACCACATTTTACACAAAGCACCCAAATGGTACACACCCGCACCCCAGTGGGCACACCCGGGACCCAAGTTAAAATGACCACAGGGGGACACAACCCCACCACCCTGATAACCCACTGACCACAGTGGGACACACTGCACCAAAAGTTACACCTTTCAACCCCAATGATAAAACACGGGGGCCCCCCAGGGGGTACACACTGCACCACAATTTACCCACGCCCACAAAGGGAAAACACTGCAACCCCGTGGAAAACACTGCTCCCCCAATGGTAAACCAACCCTACACCCCCGGGAAAACCCAATGGTACACACTGCAAACACGTGGTACACACTGCAACCCCAGTTTAAAACACTGCACCCAGTGGGGAACCTCACCACAGTGGGACACACTTTTCAAAAACAGTTTTACACACTGCACCACAGTGGTACAAAAACATCACCCCCTTGGGTAAAAACTGCACCCAATTGGTCAAAACTGCCCCACCCTGGTAAAACACTGCACCCCCAGTTTAAAAACACTGCAAACAGGGCCACGAAAGTGGGACAACATAAACAGGGCCCACTTAACAGGGGACCATTTTTACCACCCGGAAAATTAAAAACCAAGTTTTGGTTTTTAACTGGAACCAAGGTGGTTAAATAGGGGGGGCCCCGTGGGGGTTTCCCTGGACCCAATGGTCCCCTGGAAACCCGTGGGTAAAAACACCTTCCCCCCGATAAACGGCAAATTTTTTTTAAAGGGAAAATTATTTTTAAACCCACTCATCCCAAGTTTTTAACCATTTACCAAAAAAAGTTTAAAATGGAAAAGGTCCCTTTTCCCAATTTTTTTTTTTAAAGCACCAAAAAAATAACCAATTCCCAATTTACGAAAAGTGGACCCCCTACCCCAAAGGGAAAAACCCCAGTGGTTTAAAAAATGAAACCTTTTAAAAGTGCAACGGGGGGAAAAAAAAAAAACCAATGGTACCCCAAAATGCAAAAACATTTTTCCCCTGCCCCAAGTGGTTCCCTTTTTTCCCCCCAAATTTGGGCCCCCACCCCCTCCCCTCAGGTTTTTTGGTTTTCCCCAAAAATTCACACAAAAAATTTTACAAAAACAAAGGAAACCCCCTTACAAATTGGAAAAAGGTGGGTTTTCACCTTTAAAACCCCAGTTTAAAACATTTTTACCGGGAAAATTCAAAAAAAAAAAAAAAAAAAACCCAAAAAAAAAAAGGTGGGAAAACGAAAGGGGAACACCTGCACCCGTTAAAAAAACATTACTAAAAGGGCCACCCGTTTGGACCACCCCCGTTTCCACTTCAAAACGTGGTAAACCTTTTTAAAAAAAATTTTTCCGGGGAATTTGTCAAATAAAAAGAAAACCCCATTTAAATTTAAATTTTTTGAGGGGGAAAATTTGGGGGAAAAAAAGTTTCGGTTTTACGTGGAGGTTGGGTTCCCTAAAAGGTTTGTCCGGGAAAAGGAAAAAGGGGTTTTCCTGAGGCTGGTTTTCCTGGGGTGGGGTTGTGGAAAATGTTTTTGTGGCCTTCTTAAAATTATTTTTAAATTTTTGGTTAAAAAAAAAAACTTTTTTAAAAAGGAAGATTTTTTAAAAATTTTTTCCCCTGGGTTTTTTAAAGATTAAGGAAACAAATAAAATTTTAAGAAAAACCGTTTTGCTTTAATTTTTTTTAAAAAAAATTAAAAAATTGAAATCCTTTTTTTTAAAAGAGTCCCGGGCTTTTCCCAAAAACCAAGTGATTAAAAAAAAATTTTTCAAATTTTTTTAAAAATTAGGTTTAATCAAATTAAAGTAATGGGTTATTTCCAAGTATTATTTTCCCGTTTGTTTTTGGGCCCCCAAAAATTTTTTGTAAAGGGGTTAAAAAAAAAAAAGAAAATTGACAAAAATTTTTTTTTTGTCTTAAAAGAAAACTTTCCCCCCGTTTCCCAAAAGGGGGAAATTTTTATTTAACAAAAATTTGAAAATTTCTAAAAAACTTTTTAGAAATTTAAAAGAAAATTTGGTGGCCCAAAAAATTTTCACCTTTGAAAACCCAATTGAAAATCCCGTTAAAAAAAGAAATATTGTTAAATTTTCCCGTTTTAAATATTCATAATTTAATTTTAAATCCATTTAAAGAAAAATTTTTGTTCAGTTTAAAAACCTTGGGAAATTTTAAAGGATAACCCCCTTTTCCTTTGTTTTCGGAAAAAACTTTAACCTTAAAAGTAACCTGTCTCTGTTAAACCAAAAAATTTCCCTTGTTTTTTTACCCTTTTTTAAAACGGTTTAATTGTGTTTTCAAAATAAATTTTAATTACCGAAATTCCCAAAAAGGATAAACTTTTTCAAATTTGGGGAAAAGGAAATTTCCATCAAAGGAAACAGGGAAACTTTAAAAAGTTTCCGGTTAAATTGGTTCCTCCCCGGGTTAAAAATTACCGTAAAGGTTTTCAAAGGAAACCCCGGAAAAAGTTTGGGTTTCCTTTTTACCCGTTCCCCGGAACCCTTGTCCCTGAAAAGGTTTAAACCTAGTCTTTAATTCAATCTTAAATTTTTAAAATTTTAATGGAAGGGGATCATTTTCCCGCCTTTTTTAAAAAAAAATTCCCCTTTAAAAAAACTTGAGGCCTTCGTTTCCGTTATCCCTTGTTTTCCCCCAAAGTTAAAGGGAACCCCGTCCAAAAAACCCCGTTTTAAAAAGGGAGTTACAGAATTTATGATTTTTAAAAAAATTAAGCCCAAAAGGTTATTAATTACCCTTTTTCAGGTTATCCCACTTCCCCCCCCATGTTAACTTACCCACTGGTCCAAATTTTAAATTATCCCCTTTAAAATTTTTTATAGTTTAAATCAATGAAAGTTAAAAACATTTTTAAGTCAGTTGTTAAAAAACAAAGGGGTAAAGGATTAAAAAACACAAGATTATTAAAATAAAAATTCCCCTTTTTTAAAAGGGGCCGTTGGGAAAAATTCCCTTTGTAAAAACCGGGCCCCCTTAACAATTAGGGAAACCCACTTTACTCGCCAGGGTTTAACAAAGGTCCAATTTTAAAGGAAATGGTTTTAAAATAAAGGGAAAACCCTTGGGGGAAACGCCCTTTTTTCAAAATATCCCTTTTAAACCCCTTTAAAAACAAAATTTAACCAACTTTTTCCCGCCAAAAAAGTTAAAACACAAGGAACCCCTTGGGACATTTTCCAAAATTTTAAAAGGGAACCCTTTTTACATCCCAAAAAGTTTAAACGGTAAATACAAAATTTTAAAAACTCCCCCCTTTTAAAAAGGGGGATCCCATTGGAAAACATTTTTTCCCGGTATTAAAAAACTTAAATCCAATTAACAGGATACCATTGTAAATAAGTATAAAAGGGGATTTCCACGCCCCCATTTAGCGGGTAACATTTGCCCACGCCGTTAATAGGTATACCACTTGTCCACGCCATGTTAGCAGATATACCACTTGTCCACGCCATGTTAGCAGATATACCACTTGTCCACGCCATGTTAACAGGTATACCACTTGTCCACGCCATGTTAGCAGGTATACCACTTGTCCACGCCATGTTAATAGGTATACCACTTGTACACGCCATGTTAACAGGTATACCACTTGTCCACGCCATGTTAGCAGGTATACCACTTGTCCACGCCATGTTAATAGGTATACCACTTGTACACGCCATGTTAACAGGTATACCACTTGTACACGCCATGTTAATAGATACGCTACTAGTACACTCGATGTTAACAACAGGTATACTACTTGTACACGCTATGTTATCAACAGGTATACCAGGTATACCACTTCTACACGCCATATTAACATAACACATCCCTCCATTTCCAGATCCGACCTGTCGGTCGGAACGGAATTCGGGCGTAAATCGGGAAGGAGCTGTACATTCATACAGTCAGCGCTAAACCCGTAGGCATCATACTGCGCTTGAGGGAATTTGAAGCAAGCAGGTTCGATTTAAGGATGGAAGATCAGGTAAAACCCCTTGGATCAAGAACCCTCCGTTGAGGAGTGAAACGACATTTTTTGGTCATAATATCTTGAAATACATTTAAAAACAAATGTTTAAGTCAGATTTATTTCTTCGTCAAATAAGTAAGACACATATGCAACAGTTAGGTATCTTTATTTCGAAACGTTTCGCCTACACAGTAGGCTTCTTCAGTCGAGTACAGAAAAGTTGATAGAAGCAGAAGATACTTGAAGACGATGTAATCAGTCCATCACCCTTAAAGTTTTGAGGTGGTCAGTCCCTCAGTCTGGAGAAGAGCATTGTTCCATGGTATGAAACAACATAGAGATGAAGTGACAGGATGGAGCCTTATATAGTGCCAAGAGGTGAGACGTAGGTCACTAGGAGAGGTAAGAACTCAGATGTTGGGAGGACAGGTCCCTCTCAAATCCAGCCGTTCTCACTAGTAGAGGTTGTCGAAGTTGATTGTAGGTCTGTATCTTCTGCTTCTATCAACTTTTCTGTACTCGACTGAAGAAGTCTACTGTGTAGGCGAAACGTTTCGAAATAAAGATACCTAACTGTTGCATATGTGTCTTACCTAACAACCTGTCGGTATTTTATACCATTTTAATGTTCAATCTGTCTGCAACACAAGGGTATCTTGGTACAGACCTGCAATCAACTTCGACAACCTCTACTAGTGAGAACGGCTGGATTTGAGAGGGACCTGTCCTCCCAACATCTGAGTTCTTACCTCTCCTAGTGACCTACGTCTCACCTCTTGGCGCTATAAAAGGCTCCATCCTGTCACTTCATCTCTATATTGTTTCATACCATGGAACAATGCTCTTCTCCAGACTGAGGGACTGACCACCTCAAAACTTTAAGGGTGATGGACTGATTACATCGTCTTCAAGTATCTTCTGCTTCTATCAACTTTTCTTTACTCGACTGAAGAAGCCTACTGTGTAGGCGAAACGTTTCGAAATAAAGATACCTAACTGTTGCATAAGTGTCTTACCTAACAACCTGTCGGCATTTCATACCATTTTAATGTTCAATTCGTCAAATAAGTTAAAAAAATAAATACATGTTAACTTTTTTGGAAGTTTTTCTGAACCATTGGAAAATATCACAAGCAATACAGTTTTTTTTATCACATCCGTTAATTTTCAGCAAGGTAATTAGACACGAAAGACGAAACACATTCACCATCACTTCTTTCTTCTTTATTGGGTTTATCAGGGCTACTGAGAGCATAAGCCGTATCGAGCCCGGCTTCTCGATGTTCCTGGAAGATTTGTTGCCCAAAGTTGGAGTATGAAAGCAAAGGAACAAAAGCTCCTTTGTAAATAGAGATAAAAACTTGAAGTTTCCAATGGTGTTATTCCCACTCCGGCCTCTCTGTCAGTAGTCAACGGTGTGT
>NC_069410.1:72074806-72094806 GCF_026875155.1 Cherax quadricarinatus
AGTATTGTTTCCCTAGTTTGGTTCTAGGCATTGGACCAATAAAGTCTTTGAAGGGGACGTGAGAGTCGTTCACCATCAGTGGTGATAGGTGTGTGTTGGCTTGCCCGTCACATGACAGACTTGACAACGTCGCTCGTGATCAGCCACAGTTTCCTTCGTTTTTGGCCAAGTGAAATGTTTTGCCAGTTTACTTAGTGTCTTGCTCACGATAAGTAACTGGTAAAACTACAAGATGCTTGACTGTGCTGGAAACACTATCAGCTGATAACTTACAAGTATTTTTCTCCATAAGTACACCGTTACTATAATATCAAGATTCTTTGCTTCACTCTCAGTAACTGCTATATCTCTCAGTCTTTCTAGAGACTGATCAACAAACTGATCCTTGATTATATCGTCATGAGCTAAAATTTTAACGTCAGTTGTGTCTTGACTAGGCTGATGAACGGGGGGGGGGTGAGTGTTAATGATCCTGGTCGCAGTGCATCACTGAACATATTCAAAGTAAAATTATTATTATTAACAACTAACATAACATGAGACAAGGATGGTTGTTGTATCTTTGACATGGCTTTAGTAATTGCACTTACAGGAAATAAAATAGGCTTCTCTTTACAACCCCTCAAGGGAGGTTCCTTGATGCTGGTGAGGGGCTCTTGATCTAGGAAATTGGATCTGTGTTCCAGTTCCATGAATTGAGCCTGAATGCCTTCCATCCACCCCCCCCCCACCCACATGCGCTGTATAATCCTATGGGTTCAGCGCTCCCCGTGATTTTTAATAAATTCTCTTAAGAAGCATCAATGGCGTAATTATCATCAATGGTATTATCAATAACTAGTGGGTCCTTACTTATACCAGCTAGAAGGACGTCATTCCCTATCAACAAATCCACTGACCTGATAAGGAATTCCACCACTAGATATACCCACTATAATATTTGCTGTAATATATACATTATAAAGAGGTACTTTTATAACAGCCCCTCCAAAGGCTTCTAACAAGACATCTATCTTGGTATAAGTATCATTAGTTAAGGGCAATATATCATCTCTTAACAAGGTGAGATAACTGCCAGTGTCTCGGAAAATAATTACCGCAGTTAGCTGGGATTCGTCAAGTCCCACTTTTTCTCTAGATAAATAAGGACTCATTGCTGAATGAATCTTATCGTCAAAAATACTTTCTGACCCTAATTGTCTATACTGAGTAATATTCTCCAAAACAGCAGATTAGAAGTATTACTAGGATCTTCGTGCCTTTGTTGTCCCAAAGATTCGATTTGTGTAGGGACTCCAGCAGCACGATCATTTCTCATATCTCTTTCCAATTTATAACAACACTCCCTAGAATGCCCTTTTCTCAGACAGTAGGTACATTTAACTTTCTTCTTCTCAGTATCTGACTTCTGTCTAGCCACAGAGACACATATAGAATTGCGAGTTTTCTTAGTACAGATACGAGAGGTAATAACAACAGATCGGCACTGATCAACTGATCCGGCTGCCAACTTCTAGAACATTTTTTCGTTACCTTGCTTCTTTGTATTTTAGTACGTGCAAGTTTGTGAGATAGTTCATAGTTATCAGCTAAGGCGGCATTTTCTAGAACATCTGAAGCATTATGGTCAATCAGATATTCTTGTATATCAGCAGACATAGCTATAGAAAACTTTATCTAGTAGCAGCTGAACGAGGCTATCAAAAGTATTGCAATTTGAGGCTCTGCACCCCCTCTCAAATGCATTCTTTTTCTCAAGAGTGAATTCGATACAGGTTTGACCTTGTTTTCCCTGCATCGTACAAGGTAACAAGTTGCATGTCTCTAAAATAGATTTTTTGACAGTATTGTGGAAATATCGTATAATTTCCGAAAATACAGTGTATTTTATATGTAAATTGATGAAATTAATAATTGTAGTTAATAAAAATTAATTTGTAAATAGAAAAGGAACCAGCGAGAGTGTTAGCATCGCTTGGAGGAGAGGCCATTGTTTTGAACTGGGCAAGAGAGACGTTAGGAAAAATCGGAAGAATTTTTGTTGCTCTAGAGGTTAAATTGTGTTTAAACCCTCTCAAATAGGAGTAGAAATTTTAGGTACAATGCTGCAGAATGTGAGATGACATCTTTGACATCTCTTCCAACCTTTTCTTGAAGCTCTTAATAATCTTGCCCCTTCCATTAAGATTAAAGCTGAATGGGAATCTAATTCCTTGCTTCCTTTCCTTGATGTCCATGTCCACCGCTGAGACAGAGGCTTTTCCTTTTCTGTTTACCGCAAACCTATGCACAGTGGCATGTACATTCACTACTTTTCCTATCATGCTTCCCCTGTCAATAAAGTGCTCTTATCTCCCTCTTTCTCCGTGCCCTCCGCATCTGTGATCCTCAGTTCCTTCCAGCAGAAATTTCCACTCTTCATAATTCGTTTTCCCGTCTTGGCTACCCTTCCCATTTCATAGACTCTGCCCTCTCACGTGCTAAACATAATTTCTTCTCTCCCAAACTCTCTACTCCTGGGAACTCTTCTGTCCTCTGCCTTGCCTACATTTCCGGTCTTTCTAATCTCAACAACTCTCTCCGCTCCTTAGACATCAAACTTACTTTCCGCCAGACTAACACTCTTCACACTAATCTCGTTCATACCTCTTCTCCCTCTACAGATGTTCCTGGTGTCTGCTCTATTTCTTGCTCCTCCTGTCCTCTTCAATACTTTCGAGAAACTGGCCGATCTCTTTCTGACAGACTTAGGGAGCACAAAAATAGTGTTAGGCTTGCCAACACTAACAATGCTCTTTTCTGTCACATCAGAGATCACAGCCATCCTATTGACTGGTCTTCTGCTAAAACTGTCTGGTTGAATCCTCCCTAATACACAACTTTCCTTGTATGAATCTTAGTCCTGGCTTCGTCTCTGTAGATGCCTTCCTCTCCCACTACATTGTAAAATGCTCCAAGCTTCAGAACACCTGTGACTTAACCTGATTCCTCCTCTTTCTTCTTCTCACTCCTCCCCTTTCCTCTTTCCTTTTTCTCTTCTGGGTTGTCTCCCCCCCCCCACCTGTGAGTTCTTGCCCTCCCTCTGTGGGCACCTAGCTCCCTTGAAGTGCTCCCCATTCTTAGTATTTGACTGGCTCCCCCTTTCTTCCCCACCACTAGTTCCTTCTGCCTCCACTACTACTACTACTACTACTACTACTACTACTACTACTACTACTACTACTACTACTACTACTACTACTACTACTACCACTACTACCACCACCACCACTTCCTGCCTATATATACCCGTCCTACTCTACTTCTCGTTAGTGTGACTTTGTAATGGTCCGAGTCTGACCGAAACGTCGTCGTAAGCTCCTCTCTTCTATGTGCGGGTTATTTGTGCTGTGTCATGGTTTAAAGAACCGAGCTGGTTGGTAAATAAAGTTAATTGACCTGTACAAAAAGCATATGTTGTTCTTGTGACCACTACTGTGACCACCGCTCCAGTAGTTTGTCCCTTTAGCCATTGATATAAATAGGTATTCTTCATTACCCAAACTAATCAATGTAACTAAGTTGGTGTTTAAATTTCTAAACAAAATGAATATCTCATATAAATTTTCACATCCTCTTGAATATTGGATACAGAGGGTATAGGAAGAAATCTACGGAAATGAAGTTAAATTAATGATGGAAAGAAAAATTGTGAAAGGTTCAGTAATAGAGAAATTGGGGGGTGTATTTAGAGAATGTAATTAGGTGCAGAGGTAGGTTACAAAATGCTGAACTGGGTGAATATGCTAAACACCCTATCTTACTGCCCAAAACTCATCATCTAAAAATTTTGATTGTTTTAAATCCCCATAAAATATGTAATGCATGGTGGGGTACAAGATACCTTAAACTGTATTAGGGAAACTTTCTGGATTCCACAAGGATGGAAAAGTGTAAAAAGTGTTATTAAATCTTGTGTAATATTTCACTGTGTGGATGCCAGACCCTATATGTACCCAGGTCTTCCACCTTTGCCAAAGGAGCATGTACAATTAGTGAAACCATATGATGTAACAGGTGTAAACTATAGTGGTCCAATTATTTTAAGAGGTGCTTCAGATGGTATTCCACTGAAAGTGTATGTATGCTTGTTCACTTGTATTGCTACTAGGGCAGTTCATTTAGAAGTGGCTCAGGACTTGTCTGCAGAACAGTTTATACAGCTGTTTCGAAAATTTGCAGCTAGGAGATCCTGTCCGAGATTGATGATTTCGGATAATGCCACCAATTTTGAAGCGGGTGCTCAACACTTGATAGAATTAAATAAGAGTAACGATGTACCTGGAAGTTTATTACTCCTAGAGCCCCTTGGAAGGAGGGGCTGTACGAAAGACTGATAGACACAGTGAAGAGGAGTCTCTGTAAAGTACTACACAGGAAGAGAATTAATTTGGAGGAATTCCGTGCAGTGTTGGTGGAGGCAGAGAATCGGATAAATAATCGGCCTCTCTCATATATGAGTGATACACCTGATGCAGATGTATTAACACCTTCTCACCTAATATGTGGAAGGAAATTGGAAGCTGCCCCTGTCTATAGAGATAATCCTGAAGAAAGTGATGAAGATTACAACGATGCTGCCGTGTTGTGTGATAAATTTAACATGTTAAATAAAGTAATTGATCATTGGTCTAATGTGTGGCTTAAGGAATATCTTACACTACGTGAACACTTTTATGGTGCGACAGAGGCAGTAAATCGACAGAACATTCAACCAGGCAACATTGTGTTAATTGATACTGAACAGCATCGAACGTTGTGGCCTCTGGGCAAGGTATTGACATTGTACCCAGATGCACAAGGTGTTGTCTGGAATGTCAAAGTGTTGTGTCGTGGCCAGGAAAGTTTGTGCACAATTAATAAATTGATTCCCTTGGAATTAAATGGTATTCACTCACTCAAATGTAAATGAAAATCTAAGGGAAAGTGACATGAGTGATATTGAAGTAGATACGCTACTAGTACACTCGATGTTAACAACAGGTATACTACTTGTACACGCTATGTTATCAACAGGTATACCAGGTATACCACTTCTACACGCCATATTAACATAACACATCCCTCCATTTCCAGATCCGACCTGTCGGTCGGAACGGAATTCGGGCGTAAATCGGGAAGGAGCTGTACATTCATACAGTCAGCGCTAAACCCGTAGGCATCATACTGCGCTTGAGGGAATTTGAAGCAAGCAGGTTCGATTTAAGGATGGAAGATCAGGCAAAACCCCTTGGATCAAGAACCCTCCGTTGAGGAGTGAAACGTCATTTTTTGGTCATAATATCTTGAAATATATTTAAAAACAAATGTTTAAGTCAGATTTATTTCTTCGTCAAATAAGTTAAAAAAATAAATACATGTTAACTTTTAAGGAAGTTTTTCTGAACCATCGGAAAATATCACAAGCAATACAGTTTTTTTTATCACATCCGTTAATTTTCAGCAAGGTAATTAGACACGAAAGACGAAACACATTCACCATCACTTCTTTCTTCTTTATTGGGTTTATCAGGGCCACTGACAGCATAAGCCGTATCGAGCCCGGCTTCTCGATGTTCCTGGAAGATTTGTTGCCCAAAGTTGGAGTATGAAAGCAAAGAAACAAAAGTTCCTTTGTAAATAGAGATAGAAACTTGAAGTTTCCAATGGTGTTATTCCCACTCCGGCCTCTCTGTCAGTAGTCACGGTGGTGTTACTCCCACTCCCGCCTCCCTGACAGAAGTCACGGTGGTGTTATTCCCACTCCGGCCTCTCTGACAGTAGCCACGGTGGTGCAAGACTGGTATACAATACCGACAAGATGAAAGTTAAGACACTTGTGCAACATCTGGTTATCTTTATTGTAGACGTTTCGCCATCCAGTGGCTTTATCAATGCAGATTCTTGGACATAATTGGAAAACAGAAAGAACTATATATTGTTTGTATATAGTCTTCCTTGTTTTCCGAATTATGTCCATAGATCTTATTGATAAAGCCACTGGATGTGCGAAACATCTACAATAAAGAAACGACCAGATGTCACAAAGTGATCTTAACTTCATCCACGGTGGCGTAACTCCCACTCCCGCCTCCTGACAGAAGTCACCGGAGTGGTGTTATCCCAATCCGCCTCTCTGACAGAGTCACGTGGTGTCATTCGCACTCCAGCCTCACCTGACAGTAGTCAGCGGTGTGTACTCCCGACTCCACCTCCCTAACAAATAGTCAAACGGTGATGTTCACTCCCCCTACCACGCCGTCCCTTACAGTAGTCAACGGTAGTGTTACTCCCACTCCAGCCTCCCTTATACAGTAGTCACGGTGTGTTACATCCCACTCCAGCCTCCGCTAACAGTAGTCACGGTGATGTTACTCCACTCCAGCCTCCCTTACAGTAGTCACGGTGGTGTTAATACCCACTCCATTTCCACACCTCCTTACATAGTCACGTGGTGTTACTCCCACCCACCCTCCCTTACAGTAGTCCCTGGCGGGTTACTCCACTGCAGCGCCTCTACAGTCACGGTAGTGTTCTTATTTGTGATCAAGCCCATAGTTAACACTGAACCAACTAGAAAATATTTCATTCGCTAGCGATCCAAAAAGAGTTATCCTCTACCTTACTGTTCATTCTGGTTACTGACTGATCATCTGTTTATTGTACTCTGTTCTTCCTGTGTTATTTTAACTGGTTCTTTGTTCCTTCTGTGTTGCTGAACTGGTCGTCTGTGTTGCCTGTACTGGTCTTCCTGTTTACTGTACTGGCCAGCTGCAGCACCGACCACTGGCCAGGCCCTGCAGCACCGACCACTGGCCAGGCTACAGCAACCGACCACTGGCCAGGCTGCAGCACCCGACACTGGCCAGGCTGCAGCACCGAACCTCCAGAATTCTTTATATATATCCAAGATCGAGAGATCTTTTATATTAATGATTTTTGTATAGCTTTACTGATTCATTTTGTAACTGAACTTAGTCCCCTTGCATAAGATCAACAATATGAGTGTCTTCTTTTACCTTATCCTTCTTACCTTTACAACATCTGCGAAAATTTGACTTAATTTTCCTAAATTTATAAGTGCATAAATTGTGTTGCCGTTTGGGTTTATAATTAATTTACGAGTGAAAAAGGAACCAGTCAAAGAGAGAGACGGGAGGAGGGGGGGGGGGTGAGACGCCATCATGGAAATTTAGTGATTAAATCAAATTGTCATCGGGCTAAATTGAAGTTGGAGCTGCCTCAGAGACCAGAAAATAATGAGGTGACGCCATAACACTGCGAACTGCTGAAGAAAAATACAGTACAATAGTTCACGTTGTACAGTAATTTCACGTTGTACAGTATTCACGTTTTACAGTAGTTCACGTTGTACAGTATTTTCACGTTGTACAGAATTTCACGTTGTACAGTAGTTCACGTTCTATACATAGTATCACGATGTACAGTAGTTCACGTTGGCCTTCTTATTTCTGACTCACTAGGTAGCGTTTAGGAATATATTCCACCTGTGTTCCAAATGTTTAAGTGTTAATTATTAAAAGATTTTATTTAATATGTTCAACCATATCCTGCATTAAATGTTCATATTTGTAACAACACCCACCACGTTTATGTTTTGCTGGGTAATTATAGGCCTTTCGTGATTGATGCTGTTGAATACCCATGCACAAATGCCATATGTGAGTTAAAATGGTAGATGAGTGAATGATGCAGTGCAAGGAGAGCTGATTGGTGGAACATAGTAACCGTATCTTTGATTAGTATGCCTACTGTCGTAGCGATTCTCTGGAAATTTGTTGTATATGTGTCTGGAATCTGAGGTTATTCTCTAGGTGTATTCCTAGGAATTTTCCCTCTGCGAGTTCTTGTGATGGGTGATCCATTTAGTGTTTTATGTTAAGTGGAACATTTGCAGCTCTTCTGATTCCAAACTGAATGTAATAGGTTTTTGTTAGTATTTAGGATAAGTTTATTCTCATCATCCAGGAAGATATTTTCTGCAATTCAAGCTTTTACAGTGTTGGTGCTAGCTATGGCTGAAGTTTTTTGGTGTGAGAAGACGTATTTAGTGTCTCTGCAAATAATATGGGTTTGAGTAACTGTGATGCATTCGATAGGTATCTGATGTAGATGAGGAAGAGGAGAGTCCTAGGAACACCTTCCTGTTGGACTCCTACTGTGACTTGGTTGTGTGGAAGAGTTTGCAAACCATTTGCGTACGCGTATTGGCTTCTGTTACTAAGGTATGACTTTAGGTAGTTTGAGGAGTGGCCTCTTATACCATAGTGTGTTAATTTAGTGTGAGCAATTCATGGTCCCGACTGTATCAAAAGCTTTATCGTAAGTCAATGAAAATTCCCAGTGGGTGGACGTCTTTCTTGTCCGAGAGCCGGTATATATTTAGTTCTAGCATCATTTTTGTGCTTCTATTATTCCTGAATCCAACTGACAAGGGGTTTAGTATTTTGTCTGGATGACGTAGTGAACAAACCCGTCTATGAATTAATTTTTCAAAGATTTTTTAGAGAGTAGTGGTAAGGTTGAAATTGGTCTTATAGTTATTTAAGTCGGGCTTGATCACCTCCTTTGTGGATTAGGTTGACCCTCGCAATTTTGAGAACTGCTGGAAAGGTTTGAGGAATCCATGGATTTTGTTAGTGTTGGCAATAATTGGTGACAGTACATATGAAGCTTTTTGTACATAAAAGTAGGCTAGTTTTTTATGTCCCCTGCTTGCTCTTAAGGGTGTTTCCCTATTATTCCTTGCCTGCTTCCTCTATTTTTGGAACCAGTCCATGTGGAGTTACTGGTGTCGAAAGCCTTCTTGCAGCTAGAAGATCAATCTACCCATCGCTCTCTCCTCTGTTCTTCTGTCCTTTGTTCGTAGAACTCAAGTAGATTTTTGACACAGGTTTTCCCTTCTCTGAAGCCGTGATGATTGTCATGTATGAGACTAATCCTTTATATTGAGCTCCCACATTCTTCTGCCATTCTTTACAAACTATACATTTCAGGGCACTGTCTGTATATTCAGTGCTGCCTTCTTCTTAAAAAACTGGAACTACATTGCTGTCCCTCCATACCTCAGTTGCCCTGTTTTCAATAGATATTTGAAAATTGTGCTCTAGCGTCACACCCCAGTTCCTTGCTCCCTCTCTCAGTGACCCATGGAGATATATTATCCGGGTACACACCCCTTCGAGGTAACTAGTTCGCTTATAGTTTCTCACCTCCTCGTTGGTCAAGTGCAATGTGTTCCATACTTGATAGTGACACCCTACTACTGCCTTGTTTGCTGGAAACATTTCTGTTTCCACTGTGAATACTTCTCAAATCTTTGCTAAGCTCTTCACATACTACCTTGGCACACTCTGTGAGCTCTCCTCCTTCCTTCTTAAACCCTGACTGCCCTTTGTCCTGATATTGTTTTTCCACCCTGATATGAACTATACTAACAACTTTGGGTCGTATTTGGCTTTTGATGCTGTGTCATTCTCCCTGTTGCCATCTCTCTTATCCATGCATATTCATTTCTTAATTTTCTGCTCAAATCCTTGTTTATCATTGAGTTCCTTTTGCTTCCCCCCCTTTTATGCTTTTTTCCTATGCTCTAGCACACTTGTCTTTTACCGTCTAGGTAAACCTATGGGCTCACTCAGGTCTCTCTATTTTTTCTGTTACCCCTTGGTATGAACTATCTCTGTTTCCCCATACACTTTGTGGTCACTTGTTCCATTGCCCGGCGCTCATTTATTGTCTTTCCCTCTAGTTCTCATTTCGACTGCACCTCGTGAGGAATCGCCTCATACTTTGTTTAGTCTCCTTTTTGAAGTCGGCTCCTCCAACCTTCCGGTGCTGCTTTCATTTTCCACTTTTTAACTGTAAAGGTATTCGAAACTCAGGACCAAACGTGATTACTAGTGCCAAAGGGTCTTTCATGTCTAATATCCCATGTCTGAACTGTTCAAGGTAAACACAGTCTAGCCTTTGCAGAAAATCATCTAGTTTTCTAACTCTGGTTGTATCGCTTAACATGTTGGTGTTTTGAATGTTTTTCCAGTACCGTCTCCAGCATCTTAGCCCTCCACTTTCCAGTACCGTCCTCCAGCATCTTAAGCCGCCACGTTTCCAGTAACCGTCTTCCAGCATCTTATCCGTCCGCGTTCCAGTACCGGTCTCCACATCTTAGCCTCCACGTTCCAGTACAGTCTCCAGCATCTTACCGTCCACGTTCCAGTACCGTCCTCCAGCTCTTAGCCGTCCACGTTCCAGTACCGTCTCCAGCATCTTAAGGCCGTCCACGTTCCAGTACCGTCTCAGCCATCTTAGCCGTTTCCACGTTTTCCAGTACGGTCTCCAGCATCTTAGCCGTCCACGTTTTCCAGTACCGTCTCCAGCAATCTTAGCCAGTCCACGTTCCAAGTACCGTCATCCAGCATCTTAGCCCTCCATGGGTTCCAGTACCGTCTACCCAGTCATCTTACCGTCACGTTTTTCCAGTACCGTCTCCAACATCCTAGCCGTCCACGTTCCAGGACCGTCTCCAGCATCTTAGTCCTCCACGTTACAGTACGTCTCCAGCATCTTAGAGCCGTCCCACGTGCCAGTACATTCTCCAGCATCTTAGTCCCTCACGTTCCAGTACCGTCTCAGCACTTGAGCCGTCCACGTTTCCATACCGTCTCCAGCATCTTAGCCCTCCACGTTTCAGTACCGTCTCCACCATCTTAGCCGTCTACGTTCCGTTTACCACCGTCCCTGCAGCATCTTAGCCGTCCACGTTTCCAGTACCGTCTCCAGCATCTTGCCCTCCACGTTTCCAGTACCTTCTCCAGCATCTTGCCGTCCACGTTCCAGTACCGTCTCCAGCATCTTACCGTCCACGTTTCCATACCGGTCTCCAGCATCTTAGCCCCGTCCACGTTCAGTAGTACCGTCCCCTCCTAGCATCTTAGTCCTCCACGTACCAGTACCGTCCCCACATCTAGTCCTCCACTTTCCTGTACCGTCTCCAAGCATCTAAGTCCTCCACGTTCCAGTCCGTCCCTCCAGCCATCTAAGTCCTCCACGTTCCCAGTACCGTCTCCAGCATCTTAGGTCCCTCCACGTTTCCAGTACCGTCTCCAGCATCTTAGTCCCTCCACGTTCCAGTACCGTCTCCAGACATCTAAGTCCTCCACGTCCAGTACCGTCTCCAGCATCTAGTCCTCCCACGTTTTTTTTTTATTTCCAGTACCCGTCTCCAGCATCTAAGTCCTCCACGTTCCAGTACCGTCTCCAGCATCTTAGCCCTAATACGTTCCAGTACCTCTCCAGCCATCTAAGCCCGACCACGTTCCAGTACCGTCTCCAGCATCTTAGCCGTCCACGTTCCAATACCGTCTCCAGCATCTTAGCCCTCCACGTTCCAGTACCGTCTCCAGCATCTTAGCCGTCCACGTTCCAGTACCCGTCCTCCGAGCAATCTTAGGCCGTCCACGTCCAGTACCGTCTCCAGCATCTTAGCCTCCCACGTTCAGTACCGTCTCCAGCATCTTAGTCCTCCACGTTCCAGTACCGTCTCCAGCATCTTAGTCCCTCCACGTTCCAGTACCGTCTCCAGCATCTAAAGTCCTCCCACGTCCAGTACCGTCTCCCGCATTCTAAGTCCTCCACGTTCAGTATACCGTCTCCACATCTTAGTCCTCCACGTTCCAGTACCGTCTCCAGCATTTAGCCTCCACGTTCCAGTACCGTCTCCAGCATCTAAGTCCTCCACGTTCCAGTAACCCGTCTCCAGCATCTAAGTCCTCCACGTATCCAGTACCGTCTCCAGCATCATGAAAGTCCTCCACGTTCCAGTACCGTCTCCAGCATCTTAGCCCTCCACTTTCCATACCGTCTCCATGCAATTTTTCTTTTTAAGCCGTCCACGTTCCAGTACCGTCTCCAGCATCTTAGTCCGTCCCTGTTCCAGTACCGTCTCCAGCATCTTAGCCCTCCACGTTCCAGTGACCGTCTCCAGCATTCTTAGCCGTCCAGTTCCCAGTACCGTCTCACTCCAGCATCTTAGCCGTCCAACGTTCCATACCGTCCCAGATCTTAGCGCCCCTCCACGTTTCCAGTCCGTCTCCAGCATCTTAAGCCGTCCACGTTCCAGTACCCGTCTCCAGCAATCTTTGTCCTCACGTTCCAGTAGTACCGTCTCCAGCATCTTAGCCGTCCACGTTTCCAGTACCGTCTCCAGCATCTAGTCCTCCACGTTCCAGTACCGTCTCCAGCATTCTTAGCCGGTCCACGTTCCAGTACCGTCTCCAGCATCTTAGCCCTCCACGTTCAGTATCCGTCCCAGCATCATAGCCGTCCCCACGTTCCGTTACCGTCTGCAGCATCTTAGCCGTTCCACGTTCCAGTAACCGTCTCCAGCATCTTAGCCCCTCCACGTTCACAGTACCGTCTCCAGCATCTTAAGCCCTCCACGTTCCAGTACCGTCTCCAGCATCTTAGGCCGCCACGTTCCAGTACCGTCTCCACATCTTAGCCGTCCACGTTCCAGGTACCGTCTCCAGCATCTTAGCCGTCCACGTTTCCAGTACCGTCTCTCAGCATCTTAGTCCTCCACGTCCAGTACCGTACTCCAGCATCTTAGTCCCTCCACGTTCCAGGTACCGCTCCAGCATCTAAGTCCTCCACGTTCCATACCGTCTCCATCATCTCGCGTCCTCCATCGTCCCAGTACCGTCTCCAGCTCTAGTCCTTCCACGTTCCAGTACCGTCTCCAGCATCTTAGTCCTCCCATCGTTCCAGTACCTCTCCAGCATCTAAATCCTCCCACGTTTCCATACCGTCTCCAGCATTCTAAGTCCCATCTCTCTACCTTTTCCAGTATACCGTCTCCAGCATCTTAGTCCTCCCCACGTCCAGTACCGTCTCCAGCAATCTTTAGTCCTCCACGTTCCAGTACCGTCTCCAGCATTTAAGTCCTCCACGTTCCAGTACCGTCTCCAGCATCTCTCTCTAGTCCTCCACGTTCCAGTACCGTCTCCAGCATCTTAGTCCTCCACGTTTCCAGTACCGTCTCCAGCATCTTAGCCCTCCAACTTTCTCTCTGTACCGTCTCTCCAGCATCTTAAGTCCTCCACGTTCCAGTACGTCCCTCCAGCATCGATCTATTGGGTACCTGGGGGGGCCACGTTTTTGGTTCCCCACAGTGTGGCTTCTAGGTTTTCAAAAATACGGTTTACCTCTCTCTCCTTTATCAAAAGTATCATAAGATTCAGTATAAAAAGATAAATAACATTGGAAAGAAAGTTATTATCAAACAGTATAACCAATTTAATATCTACAGCTAACTTAATGTTTTGTCTCATACAAATATAATGTTATGAATAATTATCACACGCTTAAAAAGTTTGGGGAAGATTATTTAATTCATAACGTGACACGGAAAGTTGCAGTTTCTATTCTATCATCTCAGTTCGAGTTTTTGTGAACACATTCTTGTATATTTAGCACAAATGTTCATTATAAGTCTGACTAACCTTTGACTAATTATTTCTTTGTTGAAAAAGTTTGTTCACAAATTCATTTCCTCCAAAGATTTTGAACATGCTTGAAGTAAACTCATAAAAAAGTAATGAGTTCAGAGTCTGAATATCCACTTGAACCATTCAAAGGGATTATGAAATTTTTTTGGTGTCCACAGCTTCTGTATATCAATAAATATCAGCTCTTGAAGTCCAACTTAAGAGATTTAATTGCTTTAAAAATAATCTCGAATATGCCACAAGATAGAAGGGAGGCTCACAGACAATAATGACATAGCCATCAAAAGTAAAGACTGACCCGAATGCTGTTGTACAGCCACATCAGGACAGAGGAAAACAACACTCTCATCAAGGACCAGGTAATCAGACTGGAGGAAAGGGAGATGGGGAATTCACAAGAAACGACCGAGAGGTATGTCCATGGGCGCTCAACACAAGATTTAAAGAGGCATTTACAGTGGAAACCAGTAGGACTCCAGGAAATCAGAACGGAGGGCACACCAGCAAGTGCTGGATGAGGTACATATATCTAAGGAGGAGGTGAAGAAGCTGCTACGGCGAACTTGACACCTCAAAGGCCGGTGGGACCAGACAACATCTTCTCACAAGGGTCCTAAAGAGGGAGCAGAGATATTTGTGTTGAGCCATTAACAAAGATCTTCACCACATTCATTTGAAACTGGGCAACTCCATGAGGTATGGAAAATGGCAAATGTATCCCAATTTTTAAAAGTGAGACAGACAAGAGGCACTAAACTAAAATACAGACCAGTATCACTAACGTGTATAGTATGCAAGGTCATGGAGAAGATTCATCAGGAGGAGAGTGTGGAGCATCTGGAAAGAACAAGTTGGGGGGGGTATAAATTGACAACCAGCACGGTTTTTCAGGGAAGTGAAAATCCTGTGTCACAAACCCTACTAGAGTTTTATGACAAGGTGACAGAAGTAAGACAAGAGAGAGAGGGGTGGAATCGACTGCATATTTTTGGACTGCAAGAAGGCCTTCGACACAGTTCCTCACAAGAGTTACTGCAAAAGCTGAGGATCAGGCAAACATAACAGGAAAGCACTGTCATGGATCAAGAATAACCTGACAGGGAGGCAACAACGAAGTCATGGTACGCGGCGAGGTGTCAGAGTGGGCGCCTGTGACAAGCGGGGTTCCAAGGGGTCAGTCCCTATGACCTGTGCTGTTCTTGGTATATGTGAACGACATAACGAAGGGATAGAGTCAGAAGTGTCCTTTGTTTGCAGATGATGAGAAGGTAATGAGAGAATCCAATCGGATGAGGACAGGCAGGACTACAAAAGACCTGGACAGGCACAAAGCCTGGTCCACCAACTGGCTCCTTGAATTTAACCCTGCCAAATGCAAAGTCATGAAGATTGGGAAGGGCAAAGAAAACAGCAACACAATATAGTTTAGATGGCCAAAGACTGGCAAACCTCACTCCAAAGGAAAAAGATCTGGGGTGAGTAACACGAGCATATCTCCCTGAGGAGCACATCAATCAGATAACTGCTGCAGCATACGGGCGCCTGGCAAACTCCACCTACGGATAGTGTTTCGCGATACCTCAGTAAGGATTCGTTTAAGACTCAGTATACATTTACGTCAGGCCCTTTACTGGAGTATGTTCAGCACCAGTTTGGAATCCACACCACTAGTCAAGCACGGCCAGAAATTAGAGAAAGTGCAAAGATTTGCAACAAGACTAGTTCCAGAGCTACCCGCGCGTTAGCGGGTTCAATCCGCCGGGGTATTGGTTTGTTTGCAATCGTGTCATTACGATTCAGTGAGTCATGTTGACGACGGCAGTGAGGGGACTTGAGCTAGAGTTCTCACGGCCCCGCTAGTCTGGAGATTTCGTCCCTGTAAAAACTTGCATTTGTGGTCCACAGTGGTGCCTGTGCTAACCTTCCTATGGTGTAGAAAATATACCTAGTAGGACGAAATCTTATTCAAACCCTGGACTTCAGTGTGTGAGCTGATGTGCTCGCATTACTTATATGACTAGTATATTGGAGGAGAAAAAAAAATGAGTAGGAAACACTAACAGCCCTTTAAGGCAGGTGAATGTTAGCAGATCTAGATTATTATTATTATTATTATATATTATTATTATTATTATTATATTATAAATACAGATCTAGATAATGTACAGATAACCTTCCCTGCTAACATTTGAAGTCTCTACACCTATAATTAATTTTAACGTGAGGGGGGTAGGGGGGCCGCTTGTCTGGGGTCGAACCCCGGACCCCAGCAGTGAGAGTCACGCCTCTCACCACTGCGCTAAGGCTGAGTACAAACAGGAAGTGCGTCTCTCACAATCTCATCAGACGGAGGAACAAGCCCCATCCCTCGTCTTGAGACTGAAAGATCCACATGGGTTAGCCCCTAAATGTTTATTTACTTTTTTACACCTGTTATCGCTGGAAACTGCTGAGAGAAAGATATAATTTACACCTGGAAAAACTCTTAAAGCATGCTCCCATATTGCACATAGAAATCACTCTCCCTACGAAAAAAAATACTAGGCAGACGTGGCAACAATTCACCCAGTAAAAATGCAAGGTGTGCAATGAGTGCACCAAAAAGTAGATGGTGACTGGGCTCAAAAACTTGTTCTAGAGCCTTCTTATCATACATAAAAGGAAATAACCATTAGAGCCCTGGCTGTTTTGCAAGAGGAAACTGTGAGATACCTAAAGTCATGACCGATCAGGTCGGGTTCGCACGCTGGATTCACTTCGGGCTAAATCTAGTTGATCAGGCACTGAAGACAGGGTGGCCTGGTCGAGGACGCGGGTGGCCTGGTCGAGGACCGGGTGGCCTGGTCGAGGACCGGGTGGCCTGGTCGAGACCGGGCTGCGCAGGTGTTGACGCCTCGTAACGACCTTCAGGTGACTCCAGGTAAGACCTGAGTCGTCAATATAATACCAGACTACACAACCTCACAGAGAACCAAAAACAATTTCAGTGGTATAAAAAAAATACCTATAACATCCATACTTCATGTAACTTGAGCGCTCCTAACTGATTATAAAAGTCCATTCCATTTATAAACTTGAAGGACATGAGATCTCAGATCTCGCTTTCATTATATGTTTTGTTTAAAACTTGTTTAAAAAAACGCTTGTACAAGACATGAACGCTTTAGATGTGTCACCCAGTGTTCACTCACCTCTCAATGATGTGGGCAGCCCAGTGGCTCACGACACACCCTCTCAATGATGTGTCAGCCCAGTGCTCACCACTCTCAATGATGTGTCAGCCCAGTGCTCCACATCCTCTCAATGCCTCACATTACATGCACTACCCTCCTTTGGGGCAGCTGATATATGTATATTCAGTATTCTTTCAGACTGCTGCTTCAACCTGTGCATGTCATGGTGCATGTCATGGTGCATGTCCATGGTCATGTTCATGGTGCTCAACTGTTTGTCGATACTTACTGCAGACACAACTTTAACAGTTTTAACATATATGGAATTGTTATGCTTTTTGCTGGAAATATCTTCGTGGTAATTCACGGCAGAAATATGAGATTGTGAATTCGCTCACCCCAGTGTGGTGTGTGTGTGTGTGTGTGTGTGTGTGTGTGTGTGTGTGTGTGTGGTGTGTGTGTGTGTGTGTGTGTGTTTGTGTGTTGTATACTCACCTAATGTGGTTTCAGGGGTCGAGTCACAGCCTCCTAGCCCAGCCTCGTTCACTGGTCTCCCTGCTCCATGAGCTTTATCATACCTCTTCTTAAAGGTATTTAATGATCCTGTCTACACTATACGTTTTCCAGACTAATTCCACTTCCTACACCTCTGGCCTCCTATGACTATAACAAAAAATAACTTTCCTAGATATCTGTTTCTCATTAAGTCTTCGACTTAAAATTGTGGACCAATTATTTTGTGTCACATCTTGAAACAACCTGTTCCTATCCACATCGTCAATTCCTCTCAGTATTTTATATGTAGCTTAATATCCTCCCTATCCTTCATACTCTCCATGAAGTCGTCAGGTCCGATTTCCCTTCACCTTTCCTCGTAGGACTTGCCCTTAGCTTCTGGACTATTCCTTGTTCTGAACCTTTGCCTTTCTCTATTTTCTTGACGTGCTGGACCCAGGGGTGGGTTCCAAACTGGTGTTGCGTACTCCAGTATGGGCCTGACCTTATACGGTGTATAGAGTTTTAAAAACGATTCCTTACTAAGGTGTCGAAATGCAATTCTTAGGTTTTCCAGACTCCCACATGCTGCAGCAGTTGTTGGTTGAGAGAGGTTTGCAGTCTTTTTTTCCTGTATTCTGTCTAGCGATCTTTTTGCCCTTCCATGATCTTCATGAATTTTCACTTGGGGGCTGAAACTCCAGTTCCTTCAACAAGCTTGCATCCTGTCCCAGTTTCCCTTTTTGTAGTCCTGCCTGATCCTCATTCCGATTAATTCTTCTCATTAAGCTTCGTCTCTCTGCAAACAGGACACTTTCAAAGTCATCCCTTCCGTTATGTCATAATAATAATAATAATAATAAATAATAATAATAATAATAATAATAATAATAATAATAATAATAATAATAATAATAATAATAATAAATAAATAAAATAATAATATCTTCATTTGCTACAAAGTACTGCACAAGGTATACAGGCCTAACTGACATCAATGTTCACTACTAATATAGAAAGCCACTTGTTATGCTGAGCATTTCAGGAAAATAAGACCAAGTTTTGTTCTCGTATACCAGAAACAGCACCGGTCATAGGATTGACCCTTGTGGAACCCCGTGAGTCACAGGCGCCCACTCTGATACCTCGACCCTACCATGGTTACAGTGATATAAAATACTGCTCGTGGAGGCTAGTAACAACAACCAACGAGAGTAGAATGGAAATCGGCCTCGAGCTCCCATCACACCACCGAGTATGTCCTCGGATCACGGGAAAACAACTAGTCTGGCTGGTGCGTGGAATTCTTGAGGATTGCGTGGTCCTGTGGGTTAAGAGCGCATGTGTGTTTTTTGGTCACCATGGGGCAGGAACCAAAACGGCATGGGTTCGAATCCCTCGGCTAGTCGCAATAATATTGTTATTGGACTAGCCCAGGGTGTGGTGTGTGTGTGTGTGTATACTCACCTAGTTGTACTCACTAGTTAGGTTTTGCAGGGGTCGAGTTCCTAGCCCAAGCTCCTGGCCCGCCTCTTCACTGGTCGCTACTAGGTCACTCTCCATGAACCGGACTTTATCATAACCATCTGCTTAAAGCTATGTATGGCTCCTGCCTCAATACATGGTTTCCAAACTATCCACTTCCTGACTACTCTGTGGCTGAACAAAATACTATCCTAACATCGCTGTGGATTCATTTGTGTCTCAACTTCCAATGTGCCCCCTTTTGCTGTGTCCCCCATTCTTCTGGAACTCCTGTCTTTGTCCACTCTTGTCAATTCCTCTCATTATTTGTATATCGTTAATCAAGTCCCCTCTATCCTCTCGTGTCCACTCCAGTGTCGTCAGTTGATTTTCCTTAACCTCTCCTCGTAAGGACATACCTCTTAGCTCTGGGACTAAGTCTCTTGTTTGCAAACCTTTGCATTCTTTCACTCTATTTCTTTACGTGCTTGGGCTAGGTGTGGGATCCAAACTGGTGCCGCATATACACTCATATAGGTCTAGACGTAGACGATGCACAGGTTCTGAACGATTTTCCTTATTAAGATGTCGGAATTGCTGTTCTAAGGTTTGCTAGCGCTCATATGCTGCTGCAGTTATTTGGTTGATTGTGCTTCAGAGATTGCCTGGTGTGTTATGATGTGCCTGGTGTTATGATGTGCCTGGTGTTATGGTTTGTTATCCTTGAGTGAAGTTTGTAGGTCTCTGGGCCCTTAGACTGTACTTAGTCTGCAGTTTCTTTGCCCTTCCCCAATCTTCATGACTTTGCACTTGGTGGGGTTGAACTCTTGAACTCCAGAGCCAATTGCTGGACCAGGTCTGCAAGCCTGTCCATACCCTTTGTAGTTCTGCTGGTCTTACGATCGAATGAATTTCTTCATCATCAACTTCAAGTCATCTGCAAACAGGACACTTCGGAGTCTATTCCTTCCGTCATGTCATTCACCAAATACCAAAACAGCACTGGTCCTAGGACTGACCCCTGTGGGACCCCCGCTGGTCACAGTGCCCACTCTGACACCTCTTCACATTCCATGACTCCTGGCTGTCCTTCCAGACAAGTATTCCCGACAATTGTACGCCTTCCTGTTATCCCTGCTTGGTTCTCCCCATTTTTTGCCACTAATTTCTTGTGTGGAAATGTTGTCAAACGCCGTGTGTGTGTGTTGTACTCACCAAGTTTGTACTCACCTAGTTGAGTTGCGGGGGTCGAGTCCGAGCTCCTGGCCCCGCCTCTTCACTGAATCGCTGGTGTGTGTGTGTGTGGTGAGTGTTGTGTGTG
>NC_069410.1:72097306-72114428 GCF_026875155.1 Cherax quadricarinatus
TTCTCCTGGTGAAATTATCCTACCTTTAATTGGCAAGAATGGGACCTGTCCTTTACCAGCTGGTCTAATGTGCAGAATTATTTTGCTGCCAAAATGCAAGCCTATGATTCAATTAGGTACTGTCCATTACTAGCCCCAAGAAAAGTTTCAAAGGTTGTTAGATTTGGCTATACGTCAGGATAAAGTGTATCTCCTTAATTCCAGGCAAGATGAGGTTGAGGACCTGGAAAAGGTGGGCCTAAGATTGCCAAGATGTGCAAAACATTGAGATCGCCTCTATCTCTCATATGCCATCTTCTTCTTAGCACATTGCAAATGACCTTTGTGGAAAGAGGAAAATGTATTTGCTGTCAAAATCACTGGCAAAATTCGTGAGACAACCTTTCACAGTATGATACTATTTACTGTACCACCCTGGTCCAAAACTTTGGCCCCCATCTAACGCTAGACTTTTTTGTCCCAGAGCTGTACTCCCGTCTGCCGTTTCTTGTTATTTTGCCAGCCCTTTTATAACTTTGCACTTGGTGGGTTTAAACTTCCAGGAGCCGATTTGCCGACCACAGGCTTGCAGCCTGTCCAATCCCCTTTTAATCTTACCTGATCCGCGTCCGCTTGTATTCCTCCTCATTAGTTTTTTCACATCATCGGCGACAGGAGAGACACTATAATTATATCCTCCATCATATCATTCAAATATACCAGAAACAGCACCCTGACCTAGGACTGAGACCCTGTTGTAGAGCCGCACTCCGACACTTGGGCCCACCTGACACTTCATCAACGTACCTATACTGTTTGTTTCTTTCCCAGTTTTAGGTATTCCATATAATATTTCAAATATATTCATATTCATATATTTCATATTTCATATAGTTTATTTGAACATGATACATGGTTGTAAACGGGAATATAGTAGTTTGGGTGTACATGCCCAAAAGCCCCTTGTATGCCAGAGCATTATGGGTAGGTTTAAAATTAACTTAAATTAACAAGGCAATTAAAGGTCTGGTAAAAAAAAATAACCGTAGAACAATTTACAATATGAAGCACAATTGAATATTTGAAAATAATAAAAATTTGAACATTTGAGATTGAAGCATAGTTTTGTACAAATTTTGATGCATTACAATGTAAAACCAAACAACATGATCCTATTTAAGCTGATGTTGTCTTAAGGTTTAAGATTAAGCAATATTGAGTGTTGATTAATTAGTCATGGGGCAAGTAAGTGGGTTTTTAGAAGAGTCTTAAATTGAATTTTCAGGCCTGGTTACCTTTTATATGTTTTGGTAACGAATTCCAGAATTTGGGGTCCTTTATTATGTGCATAGAGTTTTTATACACATTGTGATATGGACACGGGGCACATCAAAAAGAGATCTGTGTCCTGTTAAGGTTGGTGGAGGAGAATGTCTGGTGAATAAGTGTGGATGTTTCTTATGGTGAGCAAATTCTGTCTTTTGAATAGAGGTGGAGTATGCTCTCGTGAGTGGGAATTTACATATTCTGATTGCAGCCTTTTGCTGGGTAATTATAGGCCTTTCGTGATTGATGCTGTTGAATACCCATGCACAAATGCCATATGTGAGTTAAAATGGTAGATGAGTGAATGATGCAGTGCAAGGAGAGCTGATTGGTGGAACATAGTAACCGTATCTTTGATTAGTATGCCTACTGTCGTAGCGATTCTCTGGAAATTTGTTGTATATGTGTCTGGAATCTGAGGTTATTCTCTAGGTGTATTCCTAGGAATTTTCCCTCTGCGAGTTCTTGTGATGGGTGATCCATTTAGTGTTTTATGTTAAGTGGAACATTTGCAGCTCTTCTGATTCCAAACTGAATGTAATAGGTTTTTGTTAGTATTTAGGATAAGTTTATTCTCATCATCCAGGAAGATATTTTCTGCAATTCAAGCTTTTACAGTGTTGGTGCTAGCTATGGCTGAAGTTTTTTGGTGTGAGAAGACGTATTTAGTGTCTCTGCAAATAATATGGGTTTGAGTAACTGTGATGCATTCGATAGGTATCTGATGTAGATGAGGAAGAGGAGAGTCCTAGGAACACCTTCCTGTTGGACTCCTACTGTGACTTGGTTGTGTGGAAGAGTTTGCAAACCATTTGCGTACGCGTATTGGCTTCTGTTACTAAGGTATGACTTTAGGTAGTTTGAGGAGTGGCCTCTTATACCATAGTGTGTTAATTTAGTGTGAGCAATTCATGGTCCCGACTGTATCAAAAGCTTTATCGTAAGTCAATGAAAATTCCCAGTGGGTGGACGTCTTTCTTGTCCGAGAGCCGGTATATATTTAGTTCTAGCATCATTTTTGTGCTTCTATTATTCCTGAATCCAACTGACAAGGGGTTTAGTATTTTGTCTGGATGACGTAGTGAACAAACCCGTCTATGAATTAATTTTTCAAAGATTTTTTAGAGAGTAGTGGTAAGGTTGAAATTGGTCTTATAGTTATTTAAGTCGGGCTTGATCACCTCCTTTGTGGATTAGGTTGACCCTCGCAATTTTGAGAACTGCTGGAAAGGTTTGAGGAATCCATGGATTTTGTTAGTGTTGGCAATAATTGGTGACAGTACATATGAAGCTTTTTGTACATAAAAGTAGGCTAGTTTTTTATGTCCCCTGCTTGCTCTTAAGGGTGTTTCCCTATTATTCCTTGCCTGCTTCCTCTATTTTTGGAACCAGTCCATGTGGAGTTACTGGTGTCGAAAGCCTTCTTGCAGCTAGAAGATCAATCTACCCATCGCTCTCTCCTCTGTTCTTCTGTCCTTTGTTCGTAGAACTCAAGTAGATTTTTGACACAGGTTTTCCCTTCTCTGAAGCCGTGATGATTGTCATGTATGAGACTAATCCTTTATATTGAGCTCCCACATTCTTCTGCCATTCTTTACAAACTATACATTTCAGGGCACTGTCTGTATATTCAGTGCTGCCTTCTTCTTAAAAAACTGGAACTACATTGCTGTCCCTCCATACCTCAGTTGCCCTGTTTTCAATAGATATTTGAAAATTGTGCTCTAGCGTCACACCCCAGTTCCTTGCTCCCTCTCTCAGTGACCCATGGAGATATATTATCCGGGTACACACCCCTTCGAGGTAACTAGTTCGCTTATAGTTTCTCACCTCCTCGTTGGTCAAGTGCAATGTGTTCCATACTTGATAGTGACACCCTACTACTGCCTTGTTTGCTGGAAACATTTCTGTTTCCACTGTGAATACTTCTCAAATCTTTGCTAAGCTCTTCACATACTACCTTGGCACACTCTGTGAGCTCTCCTCCTTCCTTCTTAAACCCTGACTGCCCTTTGTCCTGATATTGTTTTTCCACCCTGATATGAACTATACTAACAACTTTGGGTCGTATTTGGCTTTTGATGCTGTGTCATTCTCCCTGTTGCCATCTCTCTTATCCATGCATATTCATTTCTTAATTTTCTGCTCAAATCCTTGTTTATCATTGAGTTCCTTTTGCTTCCCCCCCTTTTATGCTTTTTTCCTATGCTCTAGCACACTTGTCTTTTACCGTCTAGGTAAACCTATGGGCTCACTCAGGTCTCTCTATTTTTTCTGTTACCCCTTGGTATGAACTATCTCTGTTTCCCCATACACTTTGTGGTCACTTGTTCCATTGCCCGGCGCTCATTTATTGTCTTTCCCTCTAGTTCTCATTTCGACTGCACCTCGTGAGGAATCGCCTCATACTTTGTTTAGTCTCCTTTTTGAAGTCGGCTCCTCCAACCTTCCGGTGCTGCTTTCATTTTCCACTTTTTAACTGTAAAGGTATTCGAAACTCAGGACCAAACGTGATTACTAGTGCCAAAGGGTCTTTCATGTCTAATATCCCATGTCTGAACTGTTCAAGGTAAACACAGTCTAGCCTTTGCAGAAAATCATCTAGTTTTCTAACTCTGGTTGTATCGCTTAACATGTTGGTGTTTTGAATGTTTTTCCAGTACCGTCTCCAGCATCTTAGCCCTCCACTTTCCAGTACCGTCCTCCAGCATCTTAAGCCGCCACGTTTCCAGTAACCGTCTTCCAGCATCTTATCCGTCCGCGTTCCAGTACCGGTCTCCACATCTTAGCCTCCACGTTCCAGTACAGTCTCCAGCATCTTACCGTCCACGTTCCAGTACCGTCCTCCAGCTCTTAGCCGTCCACGTTCCAGTACCGTCTCCAGCATCTTAAGGCCGTCCACGTTCCAGTACCGTCTCAGCCATCTTAGCCGTTTCCACGTTTTCCAGTACGGTCTCCAGCATCTTAGCCGTCCACGTTTTCCAGTACCGTCTCCAGCAATCTTAGCCAGTCCACGTTCCAAGTACCGTCATCCAGCATCTTAGCCCTCCATGGGTTCCAGTACCGTCTACCCAGTCATCTTACCGTCACGTTTTTCCAGTACCGTCTCCAACATCCTAGCCGTCCACGTTCCAGGACCGTCTCCAGCATCTTAGTCCTCCACGTTACAGTACGTCTCCAGCATCTTAGAGCCGTCCCACGTGCCAGTACATTCTCCAGCATCTTAGTCCCTCACGTTCCAGTACCGTCTCAGCACTTGAGCCGTCCACGTTTCCATACCGTCTCCAGCATCTTAGCCCTCCACGTTTCAGTACCGTCTCCACCATCTTAGCCGTCTACGTTCCGTTTACCACCGTCCCTGCAGCATCTTAGCCGTCCACGTTTCCAGTACCGTCTCCAGCATCTTGCCCTCCACGTTTCCAGTACCTTCTCCAGCATCTTGCCGTCCACGTTCCAGTACCGTCTCCAGCATCTTACCGTCCACGTTTCCATACCGGTCTCCAGCATCTTAGCCCCGTCCACGTTCAGTAGTACCGTCCCCTCCTAGCATCTTAGTCCTCCACGTACCAGTACCGTCCCCACATCTAGTCCTCCACTTTCCTGTACCGTCTCCAAGCATCTAAGTCCTCCACGTTCCAGTCCGTCCCTCCAGCCATCTAAGTCCTCCACGTTCCCAGTACCGTCTCCAGCATCTTAGGTCCCTCCACGTTTCCAGTACCGTCTCCAGCATCTTAGTCCCTCCACGTTCCAGTACCGTCTCCAGACATCTAAGTCCTCCACGTCCAGTACCGTCTCCAGCATCTAGTCCTCCCACGTTTTTTTTTTATTTCCAGTACCCGTCTCCAGCATCTAAGTCCTCCACGTTCCAGTACCGTCTCCAGCATCTTAGCCCTAATACGTTCCAGTACCTCTCCAGCCATCTAAGCCCGACCACGTTCCAGTACCGTCTCCAGCATCTTAGCCGTCCACGTTCCAATACCGTCTCCAGCATCTTAGCCCTCCACGTTCCAGTACCGTCTCCAGCATCTTAGCCGTCCACGTTCCAGTACCCGTCCTCCGAGCAATCTTAGGCCGTCCACGTCCAGTACCGTCTCCAGCATCTTAGCCTCCCACGTTCAGTACCGTCTCCAGCATCTTAGTCCTCCACGTTCCAGTACCGTCTCCAGCATCTTAGTCCCTCCACGTTCCAGTACCGTCTCCAGCATCTAAAGTCCTCCCACGTCCAGTACCGTCTCCCGCATTCTAAGTCCTCCACGTTCAGTATACCGTCTCCACATCTTAGTCCTCCACGTTCCAGTACCGTCTCCAGCATTTAGCCTCCACGTTCCAGTACCGTCTCCAGCATCTAAGTCCTCCACGTTCCAGTAACCCGTCTCCAGCATCTAAGTCCTCCACGTATCCAGTACCGTCTCCAGCATCATGAAAGTCCTCCACGTTCCAGTACCGTCTCCAGCATCTTAGCCCTCCACTTTCCATACCGTCTCCATGCAATTTTTCTTTTTAAGCCGTCCACGTTCCAGTACCGTCTCCAGCATCTTAGTCCGTCCCTGTTCCAGTACCGTCTCCAGCATCTTAGCCCTCCACGTTCCAGTGACCGTCTCCAGCATTCTTAGCCGTCCAGTTCCCAGTACCGTCTCACTCCAGCATCTTAGCCGTCCAACGTTCCATACCGTCCCAGATCTTAGCGCCCCTCCACGTTTCCAGTCCGTCTCCAGCATCTTAAGCCGTCCACGTTCCAGTACCCGTCTCCAGCAATCTTTGTCCTCACGTTCCAGTAGTACCGTCTCCAGCATCTTAGCCGTCCACGTTTCCAGTACCGTCTCCAGCATCTAGTCCTCCACGTTCCAGTACCGTCTCCAGCATTCTTAGCCGGTCCACGTTCCAGTACCGTCTCCAGCATCTTAGCCCTCCACGTTCAGTATCCGTCCCAGCATCATAGCCGTCCCCACGTTCCGTTACCGTCTGCAGCATCTTAGCCGTTCCACGTTCCAGTAACCGTCTCCAGCATCTTAGCCCCTCCACGTTCACAGTACCGTCTCCAGCATCTTAAGCCCTCCACGTTCCAGTACCGTCTCCAGCATCTTAGGCCGCCACGTTCCAGTACCGTCTCCACATCTTAGCCGTCCACGTTCCAGGTACCGTCTCCAGCATCTTAGCCGTCCACGTTTCCAGTACCGTCTCTCAGCATCTTAGTCCTCCACGTCCAGTACCGTACTCCAGCATCTTAGTCCCTCCACGTTCCAGGTACCGCTCCAGCATCTAAGTCCTCCACGTTCCATACCGTCTCCATCATCTCGCGTCCTCCATCGTCCCAGTACCGTCTCCAGCTCTAGTCCTTCCACGTTCCAGTACCGTCTCCAGCATCTTAGTCCTCCCATCGTTCCAGTACCTCTCCAGCATCTAAATCCTCCCACGTTTCCATACCGTCTCCAGCATTCTAAGTCCCATCTCTCTACCTTTTCCAGTATACCGTCTCCAGCATCTTAGTCCTCCCCACGTCCAGTACCGTCTCCAGCAATCTTTAGTCCTCCACGTTCCAGTACCGTCTCCAGCATTTAAGTCCTCCACGTTCCAGTACCGTCTCCAGCATCTCTCTCTAGTCCTCCACGTTCCAGTACCGTCTCCAGCATCTTAGTCCTCCACGTTCCAGTACCGTCTCCAGCATCTTAGTCCTCCACGTTCCAGTACCGTCTCCAGCATCTTAGTCCTCCACGTTCCAGTACCGTCTCCAGCATCTTAGTCCTCCACGTTTTTGGTTCCCCAGTGTGGCTCTAGGTTTTCAAAAATACGGTTTACCTTTTCATTTATTCAAAGAGAATCATAAGATTCAGTATTAAAAAGATAAATAACATTGGAAAGAAAGTTATTATCAACAGTATAACCAAGTTAATATAACAGCTACTTAATGTTTTGTCTCATACAAATTAATGTTATGAATAATTATCACACGCTTAAAGTTTGTTTATTTAATTCTAACGTGATATTGAAAGTTGCAGTTTTGTAGATCATCAAGTTCGATGTTTTGTGAAACACATTCTTGTATATTTAGCGCAAATGTTCATTAGTAAGTCTTGACCTAACCTTTGACTTAATTTTCATTGTTGAAAAAGTTTGTTCACAAATTCATTTCCTGCCAAAGATTTTGAACATGCTTGAAGTAAACTCATAAAAAACGTAATGAGTTCAGTCTGAATTATTCCACTTGAGTCATTCAAATGGATTATGAAATTTTGTTTGGTGTCCACACTTCTGTATATCAATATATCAGCTCTTGAAGCAACTATAAGAGATTTAATGCTTTAAATTATCTTTTCTAGAGTGAACTGTGAAATTTCTTTCTTTTTCTTATGAGAAATGTTCATTACAGCAGGACAAGGTGTTAAAACTAATTATCATTGACTTGTTCAACAAACATTCTTCCTTTTAAAAGCGTTCAACGCAGTGAACATGTCCCACACCAGATTTTCTTTTTCCTACACTCTTAGAATTAAATTACTGAAAACACTCAAGACAACCAAATCTCATACTCTTTTAGGGTATGAGATTCATGTCTCTGACCTTACCTCTGACCTTAACCCTGACCTTACCTCTGATCTTACCTCTGATCTTACCTCTGATCTTACCTCTGACCTTAACTCTGACCTTAACTCTGACCTTACCTCTGACCTTACCTCTGACCTTACCCCTTACCTTACCTCTGACCTTACTTCTGACCTTACGACCTGACTTTCACTTTAGCCCATCTAATGTAAAACTTACTCATCGATTCACTCACTATTATGAATACATTTTCTGCAACAACAATATATTTCATTTTATGAAGTATTCACAATTCTTCGTAATTTCAGAATCTGCATCTGTGATGTACTGAAAATTAGGCATTGAGCTTTGGTTAAGTTGTCACTGCTTCCATTAAATGCCACTGAGAGAAACCACGGAACGGGTGGAGTTCGAACCCGAAACCATGGCGAGTGAGTCGTAAAACCACCCGTTCCGTGGTTTGTTTGCAATCATGGTATTACGATTTCGTGAGTCACTGATAACCAAATTGAAACATGTTGCTTTGTCAATCATTGTGTTATAGGGATCTTCTCTCACGTAATCAGCGCAAGTCTTTACTGAGTGAGGGATAGTCAGTAAAGACTTGCGCTGATTACGTTGAGAGAAGATCCCTATAACACAATGATTGACAAAGTAACATGTTTCAATTTGGTTATCAGTGACTCACGAAATCGTAATACCATGATTGCAAACAAACCACGGAACGGGTGGTTTTACGACTTACTCGCCATGGTTTCGGGTTCGAACTCCACCCGTTCCGTGGTTTCTCTCAGTGGCATTTAATGGAAGCAGTGACAACTTAACCAAAGCTTAATGCCTAATTTTCAGTACATCACAGATGCAGATTCTGAAATTACGAAGAATTGTGAATACTTCAAAAATGAAATATATTGTTGCAGAAAATGTATTCATAATAGTGAGTGAATCGATGAGTAAGTTTTACATTAGATGGGCTAAAGTGAAAGTCAGGTCGTAAGGTCAGAAGTAAGGTCAGAGGTAAGGTAAGGGTAAGGCCAGAGGTAAGGTCAGAGGTAAGGTCAGAGTTAAGGTCAGAGTTAAGGTCAGAGGTAAGATCAGAGGTAAGATCAGAGGTAAGATCAGAGGTAGGGTCAGGGTTAAGGTCAGAGGTAAGGTCAGAGACATGAATCTCATACCCTAAAAGAGTATGAGATTTGGTTGTCTTGAGTGTTTTCAGTAATTTAATTCTAAGAGTGTAGGAAAAAGAAAATCTGGTTGTGGGACATGTTCACTGCGTTGAACGCTTTTAAAAGGAAGAATGTTTGTTGAACAAGTCAATGATAATTAGTTTTAACACCTTGCCCTGCTGTAATGAACATTTCTCATAAGAAAAAGAAAGAAAATTTCACAGTTCACTCTAGAAAAGCTAATTTAAAGCATTAAATCTCTTATAGTTGCTTCAAGAGCTGATATATTGATATACAGAAGTGTGGACACAAAACAAAATTTCATAATCCATTTGAATGACTCAAGTGGAATAATTCAGACTGAACTCATTACGTTTTTTATGAGTTTACTTCAAGCATGTTCAAATCTTTGGCAGGAATGAATTTGTGAACAAACTTTTTCAACAATGAAAATTAAGTCAAAGGTTAGGTCAAGACTTACTAATGAACTTTGCGCTAAATATACAAGAATGTGTTTCACAAAACATCGAACTTGATGATCTACAAAACTGCAACTTTCAATATCACGTTAGAATTAAATAAACAAACTTTAAGCGTGTGATAATTATTCATAACATTAATTTGTATGAGACAAAACATTAAGTAGCTGTTATATTAACTTGGTTATACTGTTGATAATAACTTTCTTTCCAATGTTATTTATCTTTTTAATACTGAATCTTATGATTCTCTTTGAATAAATGAAAAGGTAAACCGTATTTTTGAAAACCTAGAGCCACACTGGGGAACCAAAAACGTGGAGGACTAAGATGCTGGAGACGGTACTGGAACGTGGAGGACTAAGATGCTGGAGACGGTACTGGAACGTGGAGGACTAAGATGCTGGAGACGGTACTGGAACGTGGAGGACTAAGATGCTGGAGAGGGTACTGGAACGTGGAGGACTAAGATGCTGGAGACGGTACTGGAACGTGAGGCTAAGATGCTGGAGACGGTACTGGAACGTGGAGGACTAAGATGCTGGAGACGGTACTGGAACGTGGAGGGCTAAGATGCTGGAGACGGTACTGGAACGTGGAGGACTAAGATGCTGGAGACGGTACTGGAACGTGGAGGGCTAAGATGCTGGAGACGGTACTGGAACGTGGAGGGCTAAGATGCTGGAGACGGTACTGGAACGTGGAGGACTAAGATGCTGGAGACGGTACTGGAACGTGGAGGGCTAAGATGCTGGAGACGGTACTGGAACGTGGAGGGTTAAGATGCTGGAGACGGTACTGGAACGTGGAGGGTTAAGATGCTGGAGACGGTACTGTAACGTGGAGGACTAAGATGCTGGAGACGGTACTGGAACGTGGAGGACTAAGATGCTGGAGACGGTACTGGAACGTGGAGGGCTAAGATGCTGGAGACGGTACTGGAACGTGGAGGGCTAAGATGCTGGAGACGGTACTGGAACGTGGAGACTAAGATGCTGGAGACGGTACTGGAACGTGGAGGGCTAAGATGCTGGAGACGGTACTGGAACGTGGAGGACTAAGATGCTGGAGACGGTACTGGAACGTGGAGGGTTAAGATGGTGGAGACGGTACTGGAACGTGGAGGGCTAAGATGCTGGAGACGGTACTGGAACGTGGAGGGCTAAGATGCTGGAGACGGTACTGGAACGTGGAGGACTAAGATGCTAGAGACGGTACTGGAACGTGGAGGGCTAAGATGCTGGAGACGGTACTGGAACGTGGAGGGCTAAGATGCTGGAGACGGTACTGGAACGTGGAGGGCTAAGATGCTGGAGACGGTACTGTAACGTGGAGGACTAAGATGCTGGAGACGGTACTGGAACGTGGAGGGCTAAGATGCTGGAGACGGTACTGGAACGTGGAAGACTAAGATGCTGGAGACGGTACTGGAACGTGGAGGGTTATGATGCTGGAGACGGTACTGGAACGTGGAGGACTAAGATGCTGGAGACGGTACTGGACCGTGGAGGACTAAGATGCTGGAGACGGTACTGGAACGTGGAGGGCTAAGATGCTGGAGACGGTACTGGAACGTGGAGGACTAAGATGCTGGAGACGGTACTGGACCGTGGAGGGTTAAGATGCTGGAGACGGTACTGGAACGTGGACGGCTAAGATGCTGGAGACGGTACTGGAACGTGGACGGCTAAGATGCTGGACACGGTACTGGACAGTGGAGGGCTAAGATGCTGGAGACGGTACTGGACCGTGGAGGGCTAAGATGCTGGAGACGGTACTGGAACGTGGAGGGCTAAGATGCTGGAGACGGTACTGGAACGTGGAGGACTAAGATGCTGGAGACTGTACTGGAACGTGGAGGGCTAAGATGCTGGAGACGGTACTGGAACGTGGAGGACTAAGATGCTGGAGACGGTACTGGACCGTGGAGGACTAAGATGCTGGAGACGGTACTGGAACGTGGAGGGCTAAGATGCTGGAGACGGTACTGGAACGTGGAGGACTAAGATGCTGGAGACGGTACTGGACCGTGGAGGGTTAAGATGCTGGAGACGGTACTGGAACGTGGACGGCTAAGATGCTGGAGACGGTACTGGTAACGTGGACGGCTAAGATGCTGGACACGGTACTGGACAGTGGAGGGCTAAGATGCTGGAGACGGTACTGGACCGTGGAGGGCTAAGATGCTGGAGACGGTACTGGAACGTGGAGGGCTAAGATGCTGGAGACGGTACTGGAACGTGGAGGACTAAGATGCTGGAGACGGTACTGGAACGTGGAGGGCTAAGATGCTGGAGACGGTACTGGAACGTGGAGGACTAAGATGCTGGAGACGGTACTGGAACGTGGAGGGCTAAGATGCTGGAGACGGTACTGGAACGTGGAGGACTAAGATGCTGGAGACGGTACTGGACCGTGGAGGGTTAAGATGCTGGAGACGGTACTGGAACGTGGACGGCTAAGATGCTGGAGACGGTACTGGAACGTGGACGGCTAAGATGCTGGACACGGTACTGGACAGTGGAGGGCTAAGATGCTGGAGACGGTACTGGACCGTGGAGGGCTAAGATGCTGGAGACGGTACTGGAACGTGGAGGGCTAAGATGCTGGAGACGGTACTGGAACTTGGAGGGCTAAGATACTGGAGACGGTACTGGAAAACATCAAGCACCAACATGTTAAGGATACAACCAGAGATAGACTAGATGATTTTCAAGCAAGGCTAGACCTGGTGTTTACCTTGAACAGTTCAGACATAGGGGATATTAGACATGAAAGACCCTTTGGCACTAGTGATCACGTGGTCCTGAGTTTCGAATACCTTCTACAGTTAAAAGTGGAAAATGAAGCAGCACCGGAAGGATGGGAGGAGCCAGACTTCAAAAAAGGAGACTAAACAATTATGAGGCGATTCCTGCACGAGGTGCAGTGCGAAAGAGAACTAGAGGGAAAGACAATAAATGAAGCGATGGAACAAGTGACCACAAAGTGTAGGGAAACAGAGAAGTTCATACCAAGGGGTAACAGAAAAAATAGAGAGACCTGAGTGAGGCCATGGTTTACCTAGACGTGTAAAAGACAAGTGTGCTAGAGCATAGAAAAAGCATAGAAGGCAAAGGACTCAAGAAAACAAGGATTTGAGCAGAAAATTAAGAAATGAATATGCATATATATGAATATATGGAATACCTGACTGGAAGAAACAACAAGTATAGGTACGTGATGAAGTGTCAGAGTGGGCCCAAGTGTCGAGTGCGGCTCTACAAGGGTCAGTCCTAGGTCAGGTGCTGTTTCTTGTATATTTGAATGATATGATGGAAGGAATATAATTATAGGTGTCTCCCTGTTCGCCGATGATGTGAAACTAATGAGGAGAATACAAGCGGACGCGGATCAGGTAAGATTACAAGGGGATGTGGACAGGCTGCAAGCCTGGTCCGATAAATGGCTCCTGGAGTTTAAACCCACCAAGTGCAAAGTTATAAAGGGTGGCAATGAACCAAAGAAACGGCAGACGGAGTACAGGCTTGGGACAAAAACGTCTAGCGTTAGCTGGGTGCCAAAGTTTTGGACCAGTGTGGTACAGTAAATGGTATCATTTACTGTGAAAGTGTCTCAAGAATTTTGCCAGTGATTTATGAACAGCAAATACATTTTCCTCTTTCCACAAAGGTCATTTGCAATGTGCTAAGAAGAGATGGCATATGAGAGTTAGAGGCGATTCTCAATTGTTTGCACATCTTGGCAATCTTAGGCCCACCTTTTCCAGGTCCTCAACCTTCATCTTAGTCCTGGAATTTAAGGAGATATACTTTATCCTGACGTATAGCCAAATCTAACAACTTTGACACTTTTCTTGCGGCTAGTAAAGGACATTACCTAATTGAATCATAGGCTTGCGTTTTGGCAGCAAATAATTCAGCACATATTCCAGCTGGTAAAGACAGTCCCATTCTGCCAATTAAAGGTAGAATAATTTCATCAGGAGAATATCCTTAGCGTTCCTTGACCAGTGATTATCATCTTTTGGAGCTCACTCTTTCTCATGCCAGTTTCTGTTTCAGCCTCCCATTACATTATAGCCCAGTATTGACTTCCTCCATTCGCTTACAACCTTGACTGTCGACGTTCCTGTTATAAAGAAAAGGGTGCCTCTTATACCTTCTTCAAGCCTTGTAATTGCCAGTTACGCTATCTCCCTCCCTCCCGTCCACCCTCTCTCTCTCTCTCTCTCTCTCTCTCTCTCTCTCTCTCTCTCTCTCTCTCTCTCTCTCTCTCTCTCTCTCTCTTACAGAGGATTTTACAAGGTTAGGTTAAGGATTCCTAACTTAATTTACAAGCTAATAGCTGTTACCTACATCAGCCTTCTTATTGTTATGAGACACACATGTAGGGAAAGAGGATGAAGTTTGAGCCATTTGTGGGGCATCAACTTAATTTGATCATAGACTATTTCGGTGATATCATTATGCTATACGAACATGTTCCAGACTCGAGTCATCAATGAATAAAATGATCTTAGATGAAGTGATGTTCTGATGAAGTTGCTGCTTTCCGCCCATCTTGTGAAGAAGCTCCCTTCTCGCTGTCCTCAGAGTGTAACTAAGTGTGGTACTTTGACAATATTGGACTTGTACATAACAGTAAGGCCACCCACATCCCTCTGTGTTGAAGGCTCTGCTGAAATAAGAGATCTATTAAGTCTGGGTCCCGGCCCGAGATGAGACGTCTTGCTCTGTTCTCTACTCTGTCAAGAAGTCGCAGATGAGATGGGGGAAGGGCTGGCAGTCCAAGAAAGTGGAGCATACTCAAGGTGTGATCATACTTGTGCCTTGCCCAGAATCTTGCAACCTTTACTGTCGAGCAGATGCGAGATATGTTGAAGTGCTGTAAGCTTCCTTGCCGCCTTGTTGCGAGATTTACAACGTAGTTCTTCATGGTCAGTTTGGAGTTAAATTTCACCCCAAGGATATCAGTCTTGTTCCGGGTACCAACATTCTCCCATACTTACTACTGCTCCGGCATTACCATCATGGTGCCTAGAGACCATCATCATTCTCAGGAGCAAAAGTGATCAACCATCGTTTACCCCAGACTGATATAGCTCTTAGCTGGTGATTGATGGAGCCTAGAGCAGTTGGTATTTCTTCTCTTGGATAAGTAAATGTAAGAGTACAGTCGTCTGCATATACATGGGATGCTGGGATGAGATGAAGGTCATTGAAGTAGACTCTGTCCCATTGAGAACTACCCTTAGAGATTTACCTTGAAGGTAATCACTGAGAAGACAGAGTAAAGTCTGCTATTCCCAGCGCTTGCAGTTTTGCCAAGAGTCCCTGGTGCCATACTCAGTTGAAAACACCAGCAATGTCCACTGTTCCCACACAGCTGACTTTGGATTCATCCAGTGACTGGTGCCACTTAGTGGAGAGATTTAAGAACATATCAGCAGCAGAGTAACCTTTCTTTAACACAAGGATAAACAAGGTTACTTAAGGTTCCTAACTTACAAGCTAACTGCTGGTACCTACATCATTTGAAAGTCTTTTTATAGCTACATGTTGATGTTATTATGATGTACACAAATGTTCCAGACTCGAGTCATCCTAGGAATAAATAATCTCAGATAAAGTGATATTCTAGAAAAGGGTACAGTGTGTAATTGCCTTATACTTCCTATCTCTCTCTCTCTCTCTCTCTCTCTCTCTCTCTCTCTCTCTCTCTCTCTCTCTCTCTCTCTCCTCTCTCTCTCTCTCTCTCTCTCTCTCTCTCATATCTTTTAATAATTTTCTTTTCATTCCTCAAGATTACCCTCTTCTCTTGTTCATGTTTCCCTTCTCTCACGTGTTCGCTCATTTATATTTTCACTCATACATTTCCTCCCTGTTTATTATCTCCCTACTTTTCATTGTTTCCTGGCGTACCTCGCGTGTCAACTACTCCGAGCTGCTCAAGAAAATATTCACTGTACTCCTTAAAAACTGCAACTTCCATTTGCGCCTTAAAATGCGTTATATACATAATGGAGCGTGTCGCTCATAACAAAAATGCGTTCACTCCGGATAATTATTACTGCAATGGATTTCTTACCAGTCGCAACACAATGGTTGCGAGAAAAGTGTTACTGCCTGCAACTTTGCAATATAATGTCAGTGCGGGTTTGTTTGTCTTGTATTTATGTATGTAAATACGTTTTATGTATATTTACATATGCGTCTTGTACCTCTTGTTTGCAATATTTACACACACACACACACACACACACACACACACACACACACACACACACACACACACACACACACACACACACACACACACACACACACACACACACACACACACACTCACACACACACACACAGCGTTTGACACAGTTCCACACAAGAAATTAGTGCAAAAACTGGAGTACCAAGCAGGGATAACAGGGAAGGCACTACAATTGATCAGGGAATACTTGTCAGGAAGACAGCAGCGAGTCATGGTACGTGAAGAGGTGTCAGAGTGGGCACCTGTGACCAGCGGGGTCCCACAGGGGTCAGTCCTAGGACCAGTGCTGTTTCTGGTATTTGTGAACGACATGACGGAAGGTGGAATGATGAAGTAAAGGTTGTGATTGGTGGAATGATGAAGTAAAGGTTGTGATTGGTGGAATGATGAAGTAAAGGTTGTGATTGGTGGAATGATGAAGTATAGGTTGTGATTGGTGGAATGATGAAGTAAAGGTTGTGATTGGTGGAATGATGAAGTAAAGGTTGTGATTGGTGGAATGATGAAGTAAAGGTTGTGATTGGTGGAATGATGAAGTAAAGGTTGTGATTGGTGGAATGATGAAGTAAAGGTTGATTGGTGGAATGATGAAGTAAAGGTTGTGATTGGTGGAATGATGAAGTAAAGGTTGTGATTGGTGGAATAATGAATTAAAGGTTGTGATTGGTGGAATGATGAAGTAAAGGTTGTGATAAAAGAGAAGAAGGTAGCTTATGAGAGGTTTTTACAAAGCAGAAGTGTTATAAGAAGAGTAGAGTATATGGAGAGTAAAAGAAAGGTGAAGAGAGTGGTGAGAGAGTGCAAAAGGAGAGCAGATGAGAGTGGGAGAGGCACTGTCAAGAAATTTTAATGAAAATAAGAAATTTTTTTGGAGTAAAACAAGTTAAGAAAGCCTAGGGAACGAATGGATTTGTCAGTTAAAAACAGAGTTGGGGAGTTAGTAGATGGGGAGATGGAGGTATTGGGTAGATGGCGAGAATATTTTGAAGAACTTTTAAATGTCGGCGAAGAAAGGGAGGTGGTAATTACATGCACTGGACAGGGAGGTATACCATCTTTTAGGAGTGAAGAAGAACAGGATGTGAGTGTGGGGGAGGTGCGTGAGGCATTACGTAGAATGAAAGGGGGTAAAGCAGCTGGAACTGACGGGATTACGACAGAAATGTTAAAAGCAGGGGATGATATAGTGTTGGAGTGGTTGGTATTTTTGTTTAATAAAGTTTGATAGGGGGAAGGACCCCAGGGATTAGAAGAACAGTAATCCCTTTATATAAAGGGAAGGGGGAAAAAAACTTGTAAAAATTTAGAGAATAAGTTTACTGAGTTAAACAGGAAAAATGTACGGTAGGGTTTTTTAAAAAA
>NC_069410.1:72114928-72124928 GCF_026875155.1 Cherax quadricarinatus
AAAATTTTGAAAAGGTTTATAGTGACCGGGCCTGTGGGATCATTCTCGGGTGTAAACAATTTTTATGCAGCGTAAAAAAGATTGATCTCCAAAACCTTAAAAGGCAAAAAAAAATTTTTTTAAAATTCAAAAAAGAATTACTTTACTGTTTTTAAACCAAAGAAGTTTCCTCGGGGAAAAAAATTTACACCCAAACCTGAGTGATATTAACCCGTTTGGTGATATGTCTAAATTATCAAGATAAATGAGGAATAAATACATTTCGGGTACCATGTTTTTTCAAGATTTTTTTTTAAAGCAACCATGAAAAAAAAGCCGGGCCCGAGCATTTTAAAATGCATTACAAAACATTTTGGGAGAATAAAAAGGCGAAGAATATTTTGAGATTATTTACAGAAAAAGGGCGGGGATTTCTAAATAAAGGGGGTACAGAATTATCTCAGAAAAGCATAAAAAAGTTATATCATGTATTTTCGAATGAAAAAAAAGTTCCATTGCAGAGGAGGCTTGAAAAACTTTTAAAACGTAAATTATACAATTTTGACAAGGGGCCAAACATTATTATTAAAAAGTGAAATGGTTTGTAGTTGGTAAAATTCAACTCCACAATGGGGGGGGGGGGGGTAAAACCCCATTGAAGTCCATGGTATTACGCTTGAATGAAAAAGGAAATCTTTTCGCATAAATTATAAAAAGGGAAGCCCAATGGGAAAAACGAATCGTAAGAATTGGCTGTTGGGATAAAACAAGATGCTCTGAGCAGACATCCGCGTTTAACCGGGGGTTTTTCACAACAAAAAAACAGAGGAAAATTTAAAATATATAATTAAAAATTTCCCAAACCTATAAAACATACATTGGAAAAATTTGAATGGTGAAAAGATTAAAGGAACATTTTACGCGAAAAATTTGACCCCAGTCATCCAACTCCAAATATTTTATCGACGAGTTTTGAAACAAAAAAAAAATGGGGGAATTACGCATTTTTTGGTATCTTAAAAATGGATTCCATTTTAATTCGTGGGTAAAAGAAGAATTTTTTTAAAGTAAAATGAAAAAATCTTTATTAAAAAATTTTTTTAAAAATTAATTCATTACTAAAGTCTCCCACGAAATAAACGGAAGAGTTTATTACAACAGTTTAAGAAACACACATAATTGTATCAGTGGATTTTCAAAATTTGATCAAGAAAAAATACCATTAGACCCTTAATTTTTAAAAAAGTACAAGAACGAGATTAGATCATTAGCTTGTAAAAAAAATTTGGGTTTTTTTTGGTAAAAAAAAATATTGCTGAGTATCAGGGGTGGAAATCTTCTTAGTATTATTTTTACCTCTAGCATAGTATTTTTTAAAATTTTTTTTAAAAAATCATGAAAAATTTTTATCTTGTACCAACTCATTATGAAACGAAAACCCTCGAGATAAAAAATTGGGGAGGTGTGAAATTTAGAAGGGGGGGTGGATGCTTGGGGGTGTTAACCAAAGATTACTCACCCCGTCAGGGAACAACCCAAAATGCTCTCACCTCGGTAAAACCTTCAGAAACCCAGATTTTTTCAAGTTTCATGACATAAGATGATGCGAGAAATATAGAAATGTGAAATAAATTTTGGGTATTATTGCAAAGAAACCTTTGGGATTGGGGATAAAATGGTGACCTTTTTCCCCCCATTTACTGGACGTAATATTTTTAAAAAATTAAAATGTTTTACAAAAAAACAATGCGAAATCAGCGAAAGAATGTTTTCTGATTACTTATCAAAATAAAGCTTTATTAAATATAAAGGTTACATTTTGATTTTGTGAAAACAAAATGAGAAGACAATTATTACATAAAGGGGGGGGTTGGAGGAGGAATCATCGTGAAAAACAATTAGGTGAGATATAAAATTGTGATGAAATTTTTTTTACTCATGTGTGTTATAAGAGTTGGAAGGCTGAACGTTTTATACGTCTGTAGGATTCCCGTCTTTATTTTTTTCCTGCCTCACCTTGGGGGGTTTCATTTAAAAAATTATATGACCCCCTTATATTAGAAAAAAAATGGATTATGAGGTTGTTCTGAAAAATAAAATTTACCCCAAAGACACATAATATACTGCAAAAAAATTTGAAAATATGATTTTTTATGAAAATCACATTAAAAAAATAATCCATAAAATTGTAGACAAATTATTGTGAGGTGAAATGACAAGATTTTAGAGGCAAAAAAAATGAGGATATTTAAAGATAAACTAAAACAGTTAAACATACAAAAGGGTATACATCCCCAAAAAAATCAATTGTGTTACAATCACCCGGAAAAAAAAAGTGGGTTTTAAATTAAAAAAAAAATTATACGCTTTGATATTTCCATGCTTGTGGGGTTGAATTTTATAAAAGGGAAACATATGCTAGGGTTTCCAGGTAATGAAAATTTTTTATGTCTTTACCCAATAAAAAAAGGATTATTTTTAACGATCGGTGTGAAGGCGGGAACCCACCCCATCCATGAACAGGTTTAATTTTATTTAATTTATTGATTTGTTGCCCATTAATTCTGGCGATCATTTGGATCTCTTTTTGGGGTGTTGAAATTTAAAACATTAAAACTATTTATCCCCCCAAAGTACAAAGCACTTAATAAAAAGATAATTTTTCAAGTGAGTATTAAACTCGCTGATCAGAAAGGAAGGTTAATTCAAAATAATGATAATGTTCTATGTATGTGTTTTCAATTTTAAAACCTATAAAAGGAGGATGATCAAGTTGAGTTAATATTAAAACCTCAAGATGAGAACCAGTTTTCCCCCTCCTTCATGGAAAATTCCGAAATCTTTGATACTTCGAGGGAAAAAGGGGGGGGTTTAAGAACTTTATAAAAGCTAAGGGAGGGGGGAGGTTATTTTCATTTTTCGGGGGGGGGGCCAAAAGCAATACCATTCTTATTGAATACCTTTTCTCCGGGTTTACAATTTCGGCAAAATGTGTTGAAAGATGTTAATAATGGTATTGGGATTGAAAAATTGCAGAAATAGAGGTGTAGGAAAAAACGAAAGGGTCGACAAAAATTATTATCCCCGGGAAGTAAAAGATTGGTTTGAAACTTTAAAAATTTAATAAAAAGAAAAAGGGAATTTTTACTTAATTTTAGTTTATTGTTAACTATCATATTCTTATATGTCGCTGGGCTCTAAAACGTACACAAGAGGGGCTCAACGCCCCGTCCCATTTATTCCATTCCATAACTGAGGGATCCCAAAATTACCAGGAAGGGCCCATTATTTAACCCTCAAAGCAGCAAAAAATGGGGATCGATAAATTTCTCAAATTTTTAGAATGCAAAGTTCAAAAGGAAAATTTTTTTAGATTAAACGATCTTCCAGGAAATGAAAATAAAATAACAAAGGAGGAGGGGAGGCAGGGGACGGAAAAATGGCATATTTTGAACCAAGCAGAAATAAAAACTTGTGGATCTAAGAAAAATTTAAGAATCAAATCCATTTTATTCAATAGGGGTTTTTTAAAACTGCTTAAGCATTTTCACCACAAAATTAGATACAGGGGAAGAATAACATTCTTTGTAATAAAGACACAGCAAGAATATTACAACAGTGATTTGATATATTAAGAAAGACGAAGTAAATTTCAAATAAGGAATACTTTTTTTCCCTTTTTATGCTGGATGGAGTTTTTTCCAATATACCTGGATAGTGCAAATGTCGATTGAACTGAATTGCATTCCCCGCAGGGCAATTATGATCCATTAAGCGGAAAAAATATAAAATAAAAAATTAATTCCATTAAATTTATGGGTCGATAAATTTATTTCCGAACGAAGCATCAATTGCATTGAATTCAAGCATGAGGTAAACCCGCAGGGTGGAAAATCTGTTCAAAAGACATTATTTAAATCATATTTCGCATCAATCAAACACATTGATCGCAGTAAACCTTGGGGGCAATCAACCCATTAAAATATTTATTATAAAGTTGATGAGACTTATGATGGAGGATATAATTTTAATCCATTATTTTTTCAACGTGAAGATTTGAATCATTTCGGGGTTTAAAATTAATTCAGAAATGTTTCCCTTAATATTGACTGTAAGTTCCCTACACACGCGAGTAGGTTATATTACGCTCCCTTTGAAATCTCGGGGTTTTGGGAGACTGATCATTGATTACATATAAGAGTTTTCTCCAAGGCAGAACTATATTAGGTGTTGACCTGAGAAGTGAACAGGTCAAAAAATGCTATATCTGTCGAGAAGAAGGGTAATTGAAAATAGATATGACATTTGGTAAACCGAAAGATGAGAATAGAATTTGTCTGATGTTTGGTGAAACTAATGCGATTTTAAATATAAATGAAAATTGATCAGTGACTGTGATACGCGAGTATAGATATAGAATTGTGAAGAGATAAATATTGCCTTGAAACATCATACGGGAAGATACGCCTCGTATTTGTGATGTTTTGCCGCAAATAATATAAATGAAGTTATTATGAGGATAAAAGATAAGCCGGTAATTTTCTTCATTAATATATTGAACGATCAAGATGAAAATATGGCTCATTGGATTACTATATATGTGAACAAACCTGCAGTTTAAATAGCTTATGCAAGGAACTAGTGACTTAGATCCTGCACTTGACTTAGTTCACCTGAATCGTTCTTGTATATAGGTTTTCTGGTGACTAGTAACATCCAGTTTTCTTCTAACTGGGACGTAAGACCTGATCACATTAAATTGACCACCTGGGTGCCAGCTAGTGAGGCTGGCACCCAGGTGCCATATAAGGCAAGCGAAAATTTGTGTATGCAATAATTTCGCAAAAATCATTCTGAACCAGCGTCATCAGCTGGCAACCAGAACTAAGCAGCTGAAGATAATGGCTTCGAGGAGCAGCTGTCAGTCTTCAAAACGGCAGACTCAGGTTCGACTCCTGACGGAGACTTCTTTTTCATTTTTCTTCTTTTCGTTCAACCGAGACACATTATATATTTTTTATTGACCTAATTTTTAAAAAATGACCTGAAAAATTCAACATTATTCACAAATTATAATTATCTTAGGAAAGTGTTTAAGTAGTAATGGTCACAGAACTTGGGAAATGGGAAGTATTTAGGCTTATTTAGAGAAACAGAAGGATAACTCCAACTCCTTGGATTAAGAGACCTTCACCATAATGAGGATGTTTTCCTTATAAATAATGTACGAAATAATGTTTATTTTGTAACATAGATATGAACTTTATTGTTGTTGTTTGAATGTGTACTGTCAGCACTCAGTTCCAGGGAGAGTGTCAGCACTCAGTTCCAGGGAGAGTGTCAGCACTCAGTTCCAGGGAGAGTGTCAGCACTCAGTTCCAGGGAGAGTGTCAGCACTCAGTTCCAGGGAGAGTGTCAGCATTTCAGTTCCGGGGAGAGTGTCAGCACTCAGCTCCAGGGAGAGTGTCAACACTCAGCTCCAGGGAGAGTGTCAGCACTCAGTTCCAGGGAGAGTGTCAGCACTCAGTTCCAGGGAGAGTGTCAGCACTCAGTTCCAGGGAGAGTGTCAGCACTCAGTTCCAGGGAGAGTGTCAGCACTCAGTTAAAGGGAGAGTGTCAGCACTCAGTTCCAGGGAGAGTGTCAGCACTCAGTTCCAGGGAGAGTGCCCAGCACCCCAGTTCCAGGAGAGTGTCAGCACTCAGTTCCAGGGAGAGTGTCAGCACTCAGTTCCAGGGAGAGTGTTAGCACTCAGTTCCAGGGAGAGTGTCAGCACTCAGTTCCAGGGAGAGTGTCAGCACTCAGTTCCAGGGAGAGTGTCAGCACTCAGTTCCAGGGAGAGTGTCAGCACTCAGTTCCAGGGAGAGTGTCAGCACTCAGTTCCAGGGAGAGTGTCAGCACTCAGTTCCAGGGAGACTGTCAGCACTCAGCTCCAGGTAAAGCGTCAACACTCAGCTCCAGGGGAAGTGTTATTACTCAGTTTAAGGGAGAGTGTCAGTACTCAGGGACAGGGAGTGTCAGCACTCAGCACCAGGGAGAGTGTCAGCAATCAGTTGCAGGGAAAGTGTTAGTCTTCAGTTTAAGGGAGAGTCAGTACTCAGTTCCAGGGGAAAATGGTAGTACTTAGTTTAAGGGAGAGTGTCAGCACTCAGCTCCAGGGAGAGTGTCAGCACTCAGCTCCAGGGAGAGTGTCAGCACTCAGCTCCAGGGAAAGTGTCAGCACTCAGCTCCAGGGAGAGTGTCAGCACTCAGCTCCAGGGAGAGTGTCAGCACTCAGCTCCAGGGAGAGTGTCAGCACTCAGCTCCAGGGAGAGTGTCAGCACTCAGCTCCAGGGAGAGAGTCGTTTTTCTATTCTAAATAGTGAATACTTTTAATACTTGTCCAGCTTTGTGAACTCAAGTTTATACTGGGATTATATGAACTTTTTTTATTATTGTGTGTGACTGCACAGTGATTTATGTGGTGTGTGTTTGACTGTATGGTATCTACACACACATGAACTGTGTGGACTATGTGGTGTGTGTTTGACTGTGTGGTATCTCCACACACATGAACTGTGTGGACTATGTGGTGTGTGTTTGACTGTATGGTATCTACACACACATGAACTGTGTGAACTATGTGGCGTGTGTTTGACTGTATGGTATCTACACACACATGAACTGTGTGGACTATGTGGTGTGTATTTGACTGTATGGTATCTGTAATAAAGTTTTTAGAATTACCGACAATATGTAAAGTAAAAGGACACAAGTGCAACTAATGTGACATTTATTGTGGCAACGTTTCGCTCTCCAGGAGCTTTATCAAGCCATTGTATTGTCCATGTATTGTTTGTAATGGCTTGATAAAGCTCCTGGAGAGCGAAACGTTGCCACAATAAATGTCACATTAGTTGCACTTGTGTCCTTTTACTTTGTATGGTATCTACACACACATGAACTGTGTGGACTATGTGGTGTGTATTTGACTGTATGGTATCTACACACACATGAACTGTGTGGACTATGGGTAGTGTGATAGTGAGTTAAACACCTTGATACTAGTGTAAGTTTTGAGGATTTTGTATGATGTAGTTTTTATGTGATTATTCCAGCGTTGGTCTCAATTTAATTACCTTACATTTCATACATAGGTTGTTAGACTGATGATCATTAATTATGATCATCAATTATCTACAGTTTGATAATTTCTGTTTGAGAATGAAAATATTTTACAATATGTCTTCAATAAGGTGCATGTAACAATTTATGCTTTAGTAGATCCATAAATGGCTCTTAAACAGCTCTTGTGCTCATAGTTACTTCAAGTCTGCAGGAAAGTCATATTTAAAAGTGCAGTAGCTACTGAACCCATTTAAAACTGCTGTAGCTACTGAACCCATTTAAAACTGCTGTAACTACTGAACCCATTTAAAACTGCTGTAGCTACTGAACCCATTTAAAACTGCTGTAGCTACTGAACCCATTTAAAACTGCTATAGCTACTGAACCCATTTAAAACTGCTGTAGCTACTAAACCCATTTAAAACTGCTAAAGCTACTGAACCATTTAAAACTGCTGTAGCTACTGAACCCATTTAAAACTGCTGTAGCTACTGAACCCATTTAAAACTGCTGTAGCTACTGAACCCATTTAAAAGTGCAGTAGCTACTGAACCCATTTAAAAGTGCAGTAGCTACTGAACCCATTTAAAAGTGCTGTAGCTACTGAACCCATTTAAAACTGCTGTAGCTACTAAACCCATTTAAAACTGCTGTAGCTACTGACCCTTTTAAAAAGTGCAGTAGCTACTGAACCCTTTTTAAAAGTGCAGTAGCTACTAAACCCATTTAAAACTGCTGTACCCTACTGAAACCCTTTTAAAAAAGTGCAGTAGCTACTGAACCCATTTAAAACTGCTGTAGCTACTGAACCCATTTAAACTGCTGTAGCTACTGACCCATTTAAAATTTGCTGTAGCTACTGAACCCATTTAAAAGTGCAGTAGCAAACTGAACCCATTTAAAACTGCTGTAGCTACTGAACCTGACTGTGCCTGACAGTGACTTCAGGAGCAGCGTACGTTATGTGCTTGGCAAGTATTGAGCAGGACCTGGGTCGTTGTCCTTACTCTTTCAGCCAGTCACTGAGACCAGCCTTAGTACTGAGACCAGCCTTAGTACTGAGACCAGCCTTAGTACTGAGACCAGCCTTAGTACTGAGACCAGCCTTAGTACTGAGACCGCTTGGTACTGAGACCAGCCTTATTTACTGAGACCAGCCTTGTACTGAGACCAGCCTTAGTACTGAGACCACCTTGTACAGTGAGACTAGGGCGGTGGTAGCTTAAATGGCAACACTCTTCTTGCTGAATAAGGCAAGCAAAAATTTGTGTATGCAATACTTTCGCAAAAATCATTCTGAACCTAACGAAAAAAGTATATTTCGTTGTGTTTGTTTATTATTAAATTATTGTAAACTTATCTTAAATATATTTAGTTAGATTAGGCTAAATTAAATTGCGCTTGTTATAATAAGGTAGGTAAGTTTTCTAAGGAAATAAATGTATAAAATACCCATCCCACTCTATCAAAACTGGGGTTAATTAAGAATTTATCCGTCTTGGTATATTGTTTGAATCCCTTTGAGATCAGATGTTAATTCATGGGAATGTAACATTTTCACTTCACTTTTGTTTTTAACAACAAATCATCCATAATGAAAGAGGGTAAACTGATAAAATTTTAAAAAACGTCTAAATTATAAATATGTTTAAGTGTTTTTACGCCACTCCATGAAGATATCAGCTAAAAAATCCCACATCTGTCTTGAGAAACAACATCAAGTAATCACGTAAAGTCTTGTATTTCCCCAACTGGACAACTTTCACAACATGGTCATAATCTTCATGGCTAATGTGACTGTTTCTCAATAATTAAAAATTTCCTCTTGGCAACTTTGTTTCTTGGAATTTTTTTAAACTGTCAATAATAGTCATAAACACAGCACCTTTTTCCCTTGCATAATGAGAGTATCACTTCCTTTTAGGTGCGTCCTTGAGAATATATTCCGTATACCTGCCTTGATATGCTCTTCTGCTAAAATGGAAAGAGTTTTCATTAACAAACTCATAGATTCCTGAGATCTAACACAACCAATGTCTACTCTTAAGAATTAAAGTGTTTGTTTCGAATGATCCTCAATTTCATATTTATTCAGTGTCCCAAATTTTTTTAAAATTACCCCTAAATCATGGACATGTTATGACTAAACATTAATAGCATATCTTCTTATCTTTACATTGCAGATTGCAAGGAAACAATATGCTCCGATGCAATTAACTGAATTGTGTCCTGTGATCATGGTGGCGATACTTGTATTTTGCATCTAGGGAAGTTACACAGCATAAATTTACACGTGTTTTGCGAATCAAATCGACTTTCATCTTTCCCATTCATATCGATATCATAATACCTTATGCTCTTTATCCCACCTCATTTTTCATTGACATTTACAACCAAAATGGCGGCCGTGTCCCCCCCTCGTAAAACCTTTAACAGAAAAACACAGTTCTACCCGATCAAATATTACGTAACAATAAGCAATGCTATATGTCGTGTTTCAATTTTGACTGCCGGGGATGTACGATCAAGAGAACTTTCAAAATCATAAACTCATATACATATATATTAGCTAGAATGAGCATAACTATAATTTTTAAAATGGAGAGTTGATTCCTGTGGAGGTAAACGAGGTTTGGTTGATCTTACATCCATCTTCGTTATAACTAACTCCTCCTGTTTTATGTAACTTCATTAAACAACTATGACAGTATTTCTTAACATAACCTTGTTTATTAATTATCGTTCTGAAGTACCCATCAAAATCTTAATCATCAATAATTTGCACATGATATTATTCCTTTAAATTCCCTTATTACCTTACGGCACCTGGCCACATAAATCCCAGCCTTACCCTGTCTAAGCTGATAAACATATGAAACCTTATTTTTCTTTTCCAATAATGCTAACTTGTCACCA
>NC_069410.1:72129928-72141395 GCF_026875155.1 Cherax quadricarinatus
ATGTTGTCAGGTCCTGGTGGACACACAACATTAACAATGTTGTCAGGTTCTTGGTTGACACAACAAATACAATGATGTTAAGTCCTGTGTGGTCGCACATTAACAATTTTTGTCAGTTCTGGTGGACAACAACATTAACAATGTTGTTAATCCTGGTGGACGCAACATTAACAATGTTTTTTTAAGTCCTGGTGGCACAACTTAACAATGTTGACAGGTCCCTGGTGGACGCAACATTAACAACGTTGTTAAGTCCGGGTGGACGCAACATTACAAATTGTTAGTTCCTGGTGAGACGCAAAATTAACATGATTTTAATGATCCTGGATGGAGACCGCAACATTAAACAATGTTTTCAGGTCCTGGTGGACGCAACATTAACAATGATGTCAGGTTCTGGTGACACAACATTAAACAATGTATGTTAAGTCCATGTGGACTCAACATTACAATGTATGTCAGGTTCTGGTGGACCACAGACAAAAACAATGTGTCAGGTCCTGGTGACCAACATTAACAATGTTGTCAGGTTCTGGTGGGACACAACATTAACAATGTGTTAAGTCCTGGTGGACCGCAACATTAACATGTTTGTCAGGTTCTGGTGGACACAACATTAACAATGTTGTAAGTCCTGGTGGACGCAACATTAACAATATTTTCGGGTCCTGGTGGACGAAACATTAACAATGTGTGTCAGGTCCTGTGGAACGGCAACATTAACAATGTTGTCAGGTCCTGGTTAGACGCAACATTAACAAAGTTGTCAGGTCCGGTGGACACAACATTAACAATTTGTCAGGTCACTGTGGACACAAATTACAAATGTTGTCAGGTCCTGGTGGACGCAACATTAACATGTTGTCAGGTCAGGTTGAGACTCAACATAACAATGTTTGTCAGGTCCTGGTGGGACGCACATTAACAAGTTGTCAGGTCCAGGTGACACACAACATTAACAAATGTTGTCAGGTCCTGGTGGACACAACATTAATAATGTTTGTTAATTTCTTGTGGACACAACAATTAAACGATGTTGTTAAGTCCTGGTGTACACAACATTAACAATGTGTTAAGTCCTGGTGGACACAAACATTAACAATTGTTGTTAAGTCCTGGTGGACACAACATTAACAATGTTGTAAAGTCTGTGGACACAACATTAACAATGTTGTTAAGTCCTGGTGACACAACATGAGCCTCAGTATAAAAATTTTCCTCAATTTAACAAAATACTAACAATAAAATTTTTAGTTTTCAAGATTTAACTTTCAAAAATAAACACAACATGATGTGATAATATATCGTTTTCCATTAGAAATTAATTAACTCTGGTTATATTAAAGTGGCAAGTCTTATTCATATTCAAGATTAGTAAAATTGCAATCATGGAGATTTTATAATATTTTAATATTCTGTGTTATATAACTCATTCTCTTAGTACAAGTTTCAGAGATATCTCATAAATTATCATTAATATAAATATATTATCAATCCCCGTAATTTTTATCACCTCACCCCGACGAAAATACAGTTATGTGGAAGACATATTTTTTAAAAGCTTGTAACCGTGAAATTATTCTCGATTGTTTTATTAAAGGTAGGCACCAAAATATACGTATAATTGCTGATTACCTACAATTGGGGTTTTTATTTTCACGGAAAGGACGCTATAGTCGTAACCGTACCTGAAGAACGCATTTTGGATAATCTTGTGTTTCAGATTTTAGTGAAAAATAAAGAATTCGTCAATATTTACAAATCATGCCATAAAACGAACACCATTCCGGGTATTTATTTATAATCCTTGCATTACTATCCCAGAAACTTCTCCATTGCTAACCAATGTGTTTACAATACGATTCTAAGAAATTGTTAACCAATGAGCGAGCAAGATTAATTTTAGAGGTTTAAAAGACCGTCCAGACTTGGATACATTCGTTAAAGGTAAAATCGAGACTGTTCACTGACAAAGATAAAGAGTTTCTTAATACACATGTTTCAGATTATCTCAAGAGTAAACTTATAAAAAGCTGTATCACGTATTTTAAGAATAAAACAATAACCTCCATTGTAGAGAGGTTTCTTGCAAACATTAAAACGTTAATTAGAGGGGTAGGCAATATAATGACAAGGCCAACACATTAAATTATTCTAAAGTGATAAAGGTATTGATGGCTACGTAATATTTACTCGCACTCGTGATTGGTGTAAAACCCCATTGCAAAGTGCTGTTATTACGTCATTCGATGATATAAGGAACCAAATTTAACATAAACTATAACCTAGAAGGTCTGGGAGAATGTTTTCAGTATGAAACTGGCTGTTGGAGACACAACAGAGTGACTCCTGAGCAGGAGTTCATCACAGTTTAACCGAGGGCTTCAAACAAATACAAAAGAATATTGAAAAATATATAGAAATTAAGAATTCCCAAGTTATTTACACATATATTTGAATGATTGAAATGTGAAATGAAATTACAGGGAGCTTTTTATCACATAGAACTGATACCGTCCCCTCACCATCTGTGAATATATCAATCGATGGAGTGTGAAACGGAAAAAAAAAACTTAGGGAATTACGCATTAATTGGTATCTTATGAAAGAAACTAACATTAGAATAAATTTTAAGGAATTATTACTTTACTTTCTAATCCTCTCCCTCCCTCGCAAGCAACGGAAAAGTTTAATCGCAACAGTTTAAGAAAATGGTAATATAATTTGTATATTGAAAATTTATAGAATTTGAATGAAGAATAAAAAATAATTTAGATTAAAGAGCATAGCTTGTAACAAAGTTGGTTTTGTAGGTTAAAAGAAATATTTGTGATTATCAGGGTGGAAACCTGCTAAATATTATACACTACCTCTAACGAAAATATATTCATAGCTGTATGTAAATCAGAGGAATTCTTCCTCATACCAAAGCTCAATTATGAATAGAAACCTCCTGGAGATGGAAAATCGGAGGTGAAGCAAACCTAAAGTAGGTGCAGCCACGATTACAAGGTTAAGCGAAAGATTAAACCGAACAATTATATATACATAACCTACCTGCAACTGCTTCATGAAAACCCCAGAAAAAACCCAGATATGTCAAGTTTCATGCAATAAGAGTAGGGAGCGAAAAGTAGAATAAATAGTGAAATACACTGTTGAATTACTGAAAAAGAAATCCTTTCATCACTTTAAGTTCGTAATATTATTGAATGTTTAAATGTTTTATTCGAAAATAATGCGAATTCGAAGAAGAATCGACTCTGATTACTTATCAGATAATAACACATTTATTAATTTGTGTTCAGTATGCGCTTCGTATTTTGTCAGGAACCCCCAAGGTGCTAACTCAGTTAATGCATAAAGGAAGGGGTGGCGTAACACGAGACGAATCACTGTGGGTAGCATATTAGATAAGTTTTAAAGCTTCATGTTTGTGTGTTTACTTAATAGGAACTATAAGAACGATGGTGATAGGGAATAGCAGAAAGTATTCTATACTATGCATGATTCAGTGTTGATTTTTTTCCGAATATATATCATCAGATTTCGTTAATAAATTATATGATCCCATTATAATAGATAATAAGACTGATTATGAGGTTCCTCTGAAAAGTATGATTTACCCCAGGGAAAGCCGTCCAGAGCAACTGATCTATGAACATAGAAAATCCTTCCAGGCCCCCCCCCCCCCCCCCCCGACGCAATATGACAAGGCGACGACTGTGTAACAGAAAATCCCTCCCAGACCGTTGGTATATGACACTGAAACCCATCCAGGAAAACAGAATATGACAAGGGAAAACGTGTTGAAACATGACTAAATATGACAAGGAAACTCGTCCAGTGCGACGAAAAATGACAGAGAAACCAATCCAAGAGACGAAATATGACAAGAACCCGCCAAGAGCGACGAATATAACATAGCAACGAAATATGACATGAAAACTCATCCAAGGGGCTAAATATTACAGTAAAATCCTTCCAGTGCGTTGAAGTATGCACAGGGAAATCGTCCAGGGCGACAAAATGTGACAGAGAAACCCGTCCTGGCAAAGAAATTGAAAAGGAAAACCTATCCAGAGGCCGAAATATGACAAGTAAATCCGTCCAGGCGATGAAATTATGAAGGTAATCCCCGTCCAGGTCGACGAAATATAACAAGGAAACCAGTTTAGAGCGACAAAATATAAAAGGGAAACCCGACCAGGGAAAGAAATATAACGGGAAACACATTAAGGTAACTAAATATGAAAAGAAAGCCCGGTTACAAATCGATGGAAAATGAGTGGAAATCCGTCCAGGACAACGAAATATGACAGGAAAACCCGTCCAGCGCGAACGAATAAGACAAGGAAACCCATTCAGTCGATAAAATATGAAAGGAAATCCCGTCTGGGGAGCTCAAAATATGACTTGGAGAACCCGTTCAGGTGACGAAACATATTACAGAGAAACCCGTTCAAGGCGATGAATACGTCAGGGACGAACCATCCAGGGAGATGGAATATAACGAAGAAATCCGTTTCAGTGGCGGAATATAACAGGGAAACAGATCCAGGGCAATGGAATAGAGAAGGAAAATGTCAGGCAATGGAAATATGAGAAGAAACATGTCCAGGCGACAATTTGACAGGGGGAAAACCCATCTACTGAGATGAAATAAAACAGAAAACACTCAGGGCGTTGAACTAGAGAGCGAAGCCCTACCATGGCGACAAAATATGACACGGAAACACTTTTCATGCAACGATATATGACAGAAAGAGAAAAAGTGAGAAATAGTGTCTTTCATTAATCGAACTAATATTTGTTATAAATAAATAAGCGAAGAGTGAGTGAGACAAAGGGATCCGGGAATACACTGATGTGAAGATGAGAGGAAAGTTTATAGATTCCCAGAACTTTTATCATACATAAACATTGAGGAACATAAAAGAACAGTCGTATAAATTACAAGAAAGAGGCAGATAGCACACACTAATACGGTACATAAGATGCAAAAAATACACAATAACATATAATAAAGCATAGCAACAAAAAAAAAAAAAAGTTCATTAATATTCATCAACATACATAGACATGTAAATGCAGATAGTAAAACATGAAACAGTACAGAAATACATATAGAACAGTTTAGATACAGGTAAAAAGTACATAACAACAGAACAAACAGCTGCTTCGCATAATGTAAGAGACGTTGCATTTTTGACCGAACACAGAATTTTTGTTAATATACAATTCACAACTGACTCTCTGTGATTTTCATTGTATATCACAGTTCTAATATACTGCAGCAGAACAGGTGATAACAATCTAATAAAAAACAATTATGGACGGGTCCAATGAAGTAGTGAAAAATAATGGAGACAAAATGGGAAAAGCAATGTTTAGGCCTGCATTATAGTAACTAACCAGGAATGGATAGTTACTATCATGTCAGAGAAGAATGAATCAAAAGTTATTAAAGGTTTTAGCGTGATGTAGTCTTCTACTTCAGTATATTTGTGGGACATCACCTTCGTCACTCTTTGGATTTACACTCTCTTAACTATGTTGTTAGACAAAATCTTCTTTCCTAGAGATTTTCGGCACACTCACGACTACCCTTTTCTTTTTCTTTGTAGAAGCTACTATGTTTTGTGGGTCCATACACTCTCTTAACTATCTTTACCTAATAAATTTGTCACTGTTAGACATTCTTTCTCAGTGAGCACGTGTGAACCTCATGAGATCGACTCGTTGGAGCCTTAATTTCCTCTTGGGGTTCCCTTCATTCCTCTGAGTTTTTTCCTAAGTGTCCTTTTAATTGAACTTTTTACTTATATCAAAAGAGGAAAGCTACTTGTTACCTTTGTCTTTGTCTGATTAACGTTTTGCTTTCACCACTCTTTTTCTAACTAGCTATCAATGGATTGGCCTCTGTTCTAACCATCTAATATTTGGTCATCACTTAATGGTATTGACTTTTGCTATGACTTGGTAGAGCGCCTAACTGCCACCTAGTAGCAGGCCACTCATCAGACTGAATCGACCGTGTTTTCCAATGAGCCAGTACTCGTGAGTTTAAATTTTCTGGTACAAAACGCACCAATTATTCTCTAGACTTTCTGTTGCCTCAAATACTCCGCTATAACCTACATGGTTTCCCGATCTCTGAACGTGATACAGTCAGATTTCTCGGTCTTCTGTTTTTCGCCAGTTGCCTGGAAACCTCACATTACTCCCTGAAATCAGCTTGTTTATAGCCGGCTGAAACCTATTTTAAAACTCTCGCGTCATCTTTCGTGGAGGCAATCGTCGATCTCAACCTTCCTACTTCATTCCAGCCCTAATTTATCGATATCTAGGCTATGGCGAGCAGATATATCTGTAACCTGTCCCACAGCCACAACGCTCTTTAAAATTTGCATTTCTGTTCCTTCCGTGTTTAGGACCATATGTAGAGGCGAATGTTACAATCTTTGAACGATCGGATGATTACCAGTGCCGCTGTCATTTTGTTCGCTCTCATGACCTTCACAATCCTATATATAGGATGGCAACGGAGCGTTAGTAGAGGTCCATTACTTTTGTCACACGCCCCGTTTACCCCTACTTTCTCTTCGTCCTTCATTCTCTCTTGGATCTCTTCAGTTACTCCCTTTAACATGTTCATCTAACTTTTCTGTTTTCACTTGGGAGGAACCGACAGTTCGAGTCTGTTCTCCCCCACTGCCGAGCGCGGAAGTTCAAAGAACTTAAGTTCCTTCTTGTTCCCTTTTTCTCCACCACTTCCTGTCTCAGTCTCACGCCACTGCAGTTTACACTGATTGTTATAAATACTGTGACTGTGTCGGGTTTGTAGAATTGTTCAGGACAGTGTTGTGCGAGGTCATTTATTAGACTATGTAATCATTTTCACAAGCATAGCTGTTATGCAATTCCACACGATTAGTACTTAATGTCACCAGGCCTACCTTTTAGAGCTTGCAATTATCAAAAAATTAAATACTCTTCATTCCCTAGTTCGTCGTATATAAGTTTGATTGAGCCGCAATTCTAGCAAAAGCAGTCTCTGGTCGTGTTGATGTTCAGGTCAACAAGTAGGTGGACTCTATGGCATGGTCAACGGAACATGACATTCCCGTTTCACATAGAGGATTCCATACTCATATTATTTTTGCTGTAACCTCTATGGATTCTGAGTAATTCATAACAAAATTAACATTCATCAAACTATTTAGGATCTATTATAATGGAGGTCAGTTGGTAGACAATGCTTTTCCCGTCTTCGCATCGGGCACCATACTCCATTCCATGAATATCTCCTGGAGAGACGGCCAGTATCCACTCTGGTGAGAATTGTCATGTTACAGATGTTACATTTTTCCCCCAATCTATTTGACCGTCCTATTCACTCAAGAGGGTACGCATGAATTTACCTACGATTCATCACCGCTCTAACACGCTTACTTTATCTTCCCTTCTCGCTGACGGCTCGACCTTCGAAACAGACTCCCTCTTTGACATTTGACAGCAACAGTACACTACACAGGCATACACACGCATATACATACATACACACATCTAGGTTTTAATTTTTTTCTTAAAAGCTCTTGTTATTCTTTATTTCCTCTATTCTCTATGGGGAAGTGGAAAAAAATCTTTCATCCATAAGTCATGCGTGTCGTATGAGGCTACTAAAATGCCGGGAACAATGGACTAGTAACCCCTTTCCTGTATACATTACTAGAAAAGAGAAGAAAAGCTTTATAAAACTAGGACGCTTGAATGTGCGTGGATGTAGTGCAGATAAGAAAGAGATGACTGCTGATGTTATGAACGAAAAGAAGTTGGATGTCCTGGCCCTAAGCAAAACAAAGCTGAAGGGGTGTAGGCGAGTTTCAGTGGGGAGAAATAAATGGGATTAGTCATTAGTATCTAGAGAGCTAGAGCTAAGTAAGGGGTAGTAATAATTTTGAAAGATCAGTCATGGAAGGAGAGGAGGAATAGAAACGTATAAGATTCCATGGTTATGTGGATTAAAATACGGGTCGGATGCGAAAAGTGGGTCACAATAAGGCGTGTATGCACCTGGCGAAGAGAGAGTGTAAAAGAGAGAGAGATTTAAGGAGATGTTAAGCGAATGACTAGGAACTTTTGAACCAAGTGAGAGAGTAATTGTGGTAGGGGACCTAAATGCTAAGTAGGAGAATATTTAGAGAGGATGTGGCAGGTAATTTGGGGTGCTAGGTTTAATGATATGGGGGCCTTTTGGATTGACCTTTGTTTAGAAAGGGTTTAGTTTATAGGTAATACATATATTAAGAAAAATGAGGATAAATAGTATACAAAGATATGATGTAGGCGTAATGACAATAGTTTTGTTGACTACGTAATGTTATAGAAATAGACTATGATAGACATTCAGATGTACATGATTATAGAGGGGCCACAGAAAGTATCATATCACAGAGTAAATGGATTAGATGATACAAGGAAAATAGAAGCAGCAAGAAGAGAGAGATGAAGGTTAAAAAACTAAAAGAGGAGGCAGTTAGGGTAAGATATAATACAATACCATGGAGCATAGATGGGCTAGTGAGAGTATAAGCAATGGGGTCGAAGAATGATGTGGTACATTAAAGAATGTAGTGATAGAGAGTTCAGGAGAAGTTTGTGGTTATAGGAAAGTAGGTGAGAGAGGGAAGAAGAGCGACTGGTGGAATGTTGAAAATAAGAAAAAGTTCTGGAGTGAGATTATTAAGTTGAGAAGTGAGGAAGAGTCAGTTGTGAGTGTGGGAAAGTTCCAGAGGCAGTAGGTAGAATGAAAGGGGGTATGGTAGCTGGAACTGATGGGATTAAAGATGGAAATGTTAAAAACAAGTGGTGCTATTATTTAATAAATGTATGTAAGAGGGTAAGGTGCCTAGGGACTGGCAGAGAGCATGCATAAGGCATAAGGGGACAAAAGAGAGTGTGAAAAAATATAGGGGAATAAGTCTGTTGAGTATAACTGGTAAAGTGTATGGCAGAGTCATTATTGAAAGAATTAAGAGTAAGACGGAGAGTAGGATAGCAGATGAATAAGGAGGCTTTAGGAAGGTAAGGGGGTGTGTAGACCAAGTGTTTACAGTGAAACATTTAGGTGAACAATATTTAGGAGTTGTTTAGGGATGGGGGGGGGGGATGTGGATGGATTTGGAAAGGCGTATGAAAGAGTTCAGTCTGAATTATTCCCTTGAGCCATTCAAATGGATTATGAAATTTTGTTTGGTGTCCACACTTCTGTATATCAATATATCAGCTCTTGAAGCAACTATAAGAGATTTAATGCTTTAAATTATCTTTTCTAGAGTAAACTGTGAAATTTCTTTCTTTTTCTTATGAAAATGTTTTACGCAGGACAGGTGTTAAAACAATTATCTTGACTTGTTCAACAAACATTTTTTCCTTTAAAAGCGTTCAACCATAAAAACATTCCCACACCGATTTTCTTTTTCCCTACACTCTTAAATTAAATTTCTGAAAAAACTCAAGACAACCCAAAACTATACTCTTTTTGGGTATTAGATTCAGTCTCTGACCGACCTCTGACCTTTCCCTGACCTTACCCCGCCCTTTCTCTGACCTTAAAACCCGACCTTACCCTGACTTACCCTACCTTAACCCCTACCTTACCTTGATTTTTTCCCTGACCTTCCCCTTACCTTACCCCTGACTTAACCCTGGCCTTACCTCTGATCTTAAACCCCCGACCTTCCTCTGAAATTTTCCTCTGAACCTTACCTCTGACCTTTCCTCTGACCTTACCTCTGACCTATACCTCTGATCTTAACCCGGACCTTACCTCTAAATTTAACCCTGACCTTACCTCGACCTTACCCTGACCTTACCTCTGACCTTTAACCACTGATCTTACCTCTGACTAACCTTGACCTACCTCTGACTTACTCTGACTTTAACCCTGACCTCTGACCTTACCTCTGACCTACCTCCGACCTTACCCCTGACCTTACCCCTGCCCTTACCTCTGACCTTACCTCTGACCTTACCCGAACCTTACCCTGACCTTACCCTCTGACCTTACCCTGACCTTACCTCTGACCTACCTCTGACCTTACCCCTGACCTTACCCCTGACCTTACCTCTGACCTTACGTCTGACCTTACCTCTGACCTTCTGACCTTACCTCTGACCTAACTCCTGACCTTACCCCTGACCTTACCTCTGACCTTACCTCTGACCTTACCTCTGACCTTACTTCTGACCTTATGACCTGACTTTCACTTTAGCCCATCTAATGTAAAACTTACTCATCGATTCACTCACTATTATGAATACATTTTCTGCAACATCAGTATATTTCATTCTATGAAGTATTCACAATTCTTCGTAATTTTAGAATCTGCATCTGTGATGTACTGAAAATTAGGCATTGAACTTTAGTTAAGTTGTCACTGCTTCCATTAAATTTTCCACTGAGAGAAACCACGGAAAAAGGTGGAGTTCAAACCCGAAACCATGGCGAGTGAGTCGTTAAACCACCCGTTCCGTGGTTTGTTTACAATCATGGTATTACGATTTCGTGAGTCACTGATATCCAAATAGAAACATGTTGCTTTGTCAATCATTGTGTTATAGGGATCTTCTCTCACGTAACCAGCGTAAGTCTTTACTGACTATCCCTCACTAAATGGTCTGCTTCTCTCAGCGATATATTCAGCTAAGTGACGGACAGCTTGCACTTCAGGAACACTTTCACCATTATACCTTTTAAAAGACTAAGATTTTAAGTCAGACCATTTGAGTGAACTGATCTTATACTGATGTTTACCACAGTGAGTCTTACCATTGTACTCCTTAAAAATAGACAACTTTCATTGTAAAGCTGAAAATGAGTTGGACTTTCCACTAATTTAAAAGTAATCATAAGATTACTTCACAATGATTGAACAATATTCTTATTTTTTCCTCTCTTATGAGAGGGTGTTCTGATATTTTTAATAAATGTTTGAAAAGGATTACAAGAATTTCATTACCCTCTATATTGTGCCTCCCATCCTATTCTGTGCCTTTGTATATTGTGCCTCTGTGTGTGTAAAGTACGGGTATCTGCTCCTCCTGAGTATCGCTGCCTACATATTGCCTCCCTTCATTCACTATACCTCCCCTCTCGTCTTCAGCTGTTTCTTCTATTGATTTAGTAATTATGCATTAATTTTTTTTATCTATGCAAGGGTTTACAGGGCCGCATTTAACCTCTTCAGAGACATGCTGGACATGGATGGTGACTAAACTCAGTTTCCTTTTTATGTCTTGCATTTTCTCAACATTTAAGTATAAAAACAGTGTTGGTCAAAAAATAAATTTTTCATGCCGTGACTGGTGATTCCTAGTTCATAAGAATGTGTTCAGTTAATAAATTTTTAATAAGACACTTTTTTCCTTTTTTATAAGTGTGCAAGAATGGTTAATTTAGGCT
>NC_069410.1:72141895-72160918 GCF_026875155.1 Cherax quadricarinatus
ATTTCTCGCCCCCCGCGCTCTCTTTTTACCTTCCCTTCTCGCTGATGGCCCCCACCTTTCATCCGGACTCTCTCATTGACTTTTTGACAACGACTGACTTACTTCACAAATTCTGATACTTTCAGCCCTTTCTACTTGTATCTCTTGCTACCCTCTACCCCCGTACTATCCCCTGCCCCGCTGTTTTCTGTAACCTGCTGATCATCCCCCCTCCCTTCTGCCATCCAATTCCCTTGCTTCCTTCCCTACCCTGCAGCGCTGTATAGCCCTTGTGGCTTAGCGCTTCTTTTTGATTATAATAATAATCTGACCTTAACTCTGACCTTAACTCTGACCTTACCTCTGACCTTATCTCTGACCTTACCTCTGGCCTTACCCCTTACCTTACCTCTGACCTTACTTCTGACCTTACGACCTGACTTTCACTTTAGCCCATCTAATGTAAAACTTACTCATCGATTCACTCACTATTATGAATACATTTTCTGCAACAATATATTTCATTTTATGAAGTATTCGCAATTCTTCGTAATTTCAGAATCTGCATCTGTGATGTACTGAAAATTAGGCATTAAGCTTTGGTTAAGTTGTCACTGCTTCCATTAAATGCCACTGAGAGAAACCACGGAACGGGTGGAGCTCGAACCCGAAACCATGGCGAGTAAGTCGTAAAACCACCCGTTCCGTGGTTTGTTTGCAATCATGGTATTACGATTTCGTGAGTCACTGATAACCAAATTGAAACATGTTGCTTTGTCAATCATTGTGTTATAGGGATCTTCTCTCACGTAATCAGCGCAAGTCTTTACTGACTATCCCTCACTAAATGGTCTGCTTCTCTCAGCGATATATTCAGCTAAGTGACGGACAGCTTGCACTTCAGGAACACTTTCACCATTATACCTTTTAAAGACTAAGATTTTAAGTCAGACCATTTGAGTGAACTGATCTTATACTGATGTTTACCTAAATGAGTCTTACCATTGTACTCCTTAAAAATAGACAACTTTCATTGTAAAGCTGAAAATGAGTTGGTCTTTCCACTAATTTAAAAGTAATCATAAGATCACTTAACAATGATTGAACAATAATATTCTTATTTTTTCTCTCTGAAAAAGAGGGTGTTGTGATATTTTTAATAAATGTTTGAAAAGGATTACAAGAATTTCATTACCCTCTATATTGTGCCTCCTATCCTATTCTGTGCCTTAGTATATTGTGCCTCTGTGTCTAAAGTACGGGTATCAGCTCCTCCTGGGTATCCGCTGAATTAATTTTGCCTCCCTTCATTCACTATACCTTCCCTCTCGTCTTCATCTGTTCTTCTATTGATTTAGTAATTATGCATAAATTTTTTTTTTATCTATGCAGGTTTACAGGCGGCTTTAACCTCTCAGAGGACCATACTGGACATGGGATGGTGACTACAACTCAGTTATCTTTGTGTCTTGCACTTGGCTCAACATTTATGTAATAACGCATTTGTTGGAGTAAAACAGATCATTTTTCTCATGACCGTGACCTGTGATTCCTAGTTCATAAGAATGTGTTCAGATAATAAATTTTATTAAGTCACTTTTTTTCTTAAAACGTGTGCAAGAAATGTGTTTAAAAGTGTGGCTTCCCTGGGTACCGCAAGAATGTGTTAAGTGAGGCTTCCATGGGTTACACCGCAAGAATGTGTTAAGGGAGGCTTCCCTGGGTTACCGCAGAATGTGCTTGTTCAAGGCTTTCCCTGGGTTACCGCAAGATTTGTGCTTAGTGAGGCTTCTCCCTGTGGGTTCTGCAAGAATTTGTTAAGGTGGCTTCCTGGCGTACCGCAAGAATTGTGTTATGTGAGGCCTTTCCTGGGTTTACCGCAAGAATGTGTTAAGTGAGGCTTCCTGGGTTCTGCAAGAATTGTGTTAAGTTGAGGCTTCCCTGGGTACGCAGAATGTGTTAAGTGAGGCTTTTCTGGGTTACGCAAGAATGTGTTAAGTGAGGCTTCCCTGGGTTACCGCATGAATGTGTTAAGTGAAGGCTTCCTGGGTTACCAAAAGAATGTGTTAAGTGAGGCTTTCCTGGGTTACACAAGAATGTGTTAAATGAGGCTTCCCTGGGTTACCGCCAAGAATGTGTTAAGTGAGCTTCCTGGCTGTTACCGCCAAGAATTGTGTTAAGTGAGGTTCCCTGGGTTACGCCAAGAATGCTGTTACAGTGAGGCTTCCCTGGTTACCGCAAGATGTGTTAAGTGCGGCTTCCCTGGGTTTACGCTAGAAAGAATGTGTTAAGTGAGGCTTCCCTGGGTACGCCAAAAGAATGTGTTTTAAGTGTAGGCTTTCCCTGTGTTTACCGACAAAAATTTGGCAAAATGTTTGCGAAGGAAAAGTGAAAAAACTAGACGTAATTGAGAAAAATAATATTTCGTAAGACGATGTTAACCTCAATAAATATTGAGTTAATATTATTAGAATTAATTGTATAGTTAGTAGATGATAGTGGCATAGTAGTAGTAACATAGTAGTTGTCAGTAGTAACAAGTAGTAGAATAGTATTAATAGTAGAATAGTTAAGTAGTAGTATTGTTATAGTGTTAGCAGAATAGGAATAGTATAGTAGTAAATAGTAGTAGTAGCAGAATAGTAGTAGAATTGAATAATTAGAGAAGTAATAATAGTTGCAGTTTAGAATAGTAATAGTAGTAGAATAGTAGTAGTAGTAGTAGAATAGTAGTAATTGTAGTAGCAGAAGAGCAGTATTAGTAGTAGTATAGTAGAAATAAGAGTAGCAGGAATTGTCTGTAGTAGTAGTATAGCTGAATAGTTAGTAGTATAGTAGTAAAACAGTAGCAGAAGTTGATTAGTAATAATAGTAGAATAGTAGTAGTAATTAGTAGAATAGTAGTATATAGTAGTAGTAAGCAGAAAAGAGCAGAATAGTAGTAGTTGTTGCAGGCAGTAGTAGAAGTTAGAAAGAGTAAGAGCATGTAGTAGTATATAGTATTAGTATAATTAGTAGTAGCACCAAAAGTTAGTTTATAGTAGTAGTAGGAATTAGAACTATTATTTATTATTTATTTTATTGGGAGAAAAATTAGAATTTATTTTTGTTAGTAGTAGTAGTATTATTGTACTGGTCAGTAGTAGTATAGTACTGGTATAGTAGTATAGTATGGTTAGTACTGGTATAGTAGTATAGTTATGATAGTTGTAGTTTTGTACTGGTATAGTAGTATTGTACTGGTAGTAGTAGCATTAGTACTGGATGTAGTAGTATAGTACCTTGGTATAGTAGTATAGTCACTGGTAGTAGTAGTTAGTAATGGTAGCTAGTAGTATAGTACTGGTAAGTATAAGTAGTATAGTACTGGTCGTAGTAGTTTATAGTACTGGTGTAGTACTGGTATAGTAATTATAGTTACTGGTAGTGTAGTAGCATCAGTTGGTAGTAGTAGTATAGTACTGGTATAGTAGTATTGTACAGGTATAGTAGTATAGTCCTGGTAGTAGTTGTATAGTACTGGTAGTAGTAGTATAGTTTGGTAGTAGTAGTATAGTGACTGGTATAGTAGTATAGTACTGGTAGTAAGTTAGTAACTGGTAGTAGTAGTATAGTAATGGTAGTAGTAGTATAGTACTGGTATAGTAGTATTGTACTGGATAGTTAGTCTAGTTCTGGTTAAGTAGTAGTATAGTACTGGTAGTTTGTATAGTACTGGTAGGAGTAGTAGTAGTATAGTATAGTATAGTAGTATAGTACTGGTATAGTTGTATAGCACCTGGTATAGTAGTTTAGTATCTGGTTGTGGTCAGTATAGTACCGGTATGGTAGTATAGTTACGGTATAGTAGTTAGTACTGGTTATAGTAGTATAGTAGTGGTAAGGGTATTGTATGGTAGTGGTAGTATTAATACTGGTTAGTAGTAGTATAGTACTGGTCTAGTAGTTAGTACTGGTATAGTAGTATAGTTACTGGTAGTGGTAGTTTAGTACTGGTAGTATATTATGGTTTAGTTAGTATAGTACTGGTAGTAGCAGTTTAGTACTGGTTAGTAGTAGTTATAAATACTGGTATAGTAGTATAGATTAGTACTTGTAGTAACAGTATAGTACTGGTAGTATGTTATAGTACTGGTAGTAGTTGTATAGTTACTGGTAGTTGTAGGTGATAGTTACTGGTAGTAGTAGTATAGTACTGGTATAGTAGTAGTATAGTACTGGTATTGTTGTATTATAGTTACATGTAGTTGTAGTTTAGTACTGGAATAGTAGTAGTATAGTACTGGTATAGTAGACATAGTACTGGTATTGTATGTATTAGTCTGAGTTATAGTAGTATTTAGTATAGTACTGATATAGTAGTTATAGTACTGTTATGTAGTATAGTACTGGTATTGTAGTAGTAAAGGTACTGGTATAGAAGTATAGTACTGGTTTATTAGTAGTATAGTACTGGTATTAGTACTGGTTATATTCACGGATTGTACAGTAAAGTAGAATAGTAATGGTATAGTAGTAATAGTACTGGTTATAGTAGGTATATTGGTATAGGATAGTTCTGTTTATAATAGTAGTATTAGTTCTGTGGTATAGTAGTATTGTACTGAGTATAGTTGTAATGTTCCTGGCTATAGGAGTATGTGAACTGGTTTAGTAGTATAGTACTGGAGCTTATAGTAGTATTGTATTGGTTGAGTTGTAGTATAGAACTGATATTGTTGTATAGTATGGTTTAGCTAGTACAGTACGGTATTGTAGTATAGTTTACTGGTAGTGTTGTATTGTAATGGTATAGTAGTATTGTTATCTGGTATTGTAGTGTAGTACTGGTTTAGTGTATAGTACTGATAAGTTGTATGAATGGTATAGTAGTATTTAGTTCTGATATAGTGGTATAAGTACTGTTATAGCAGTATAGTACTGCAATATAGTAGTATATTCTGGCTTAATAGTAGTATAGTTACTGGTATAGTAGTATAGTACTAATATATAGTATAGTACTGATATAGTTGTATCTACGGGTAAAGCAGTATAGTACTGGTATGTAGCTATCGTTATGGTAGTAGTAGTTTAGTAGTGGTATAGTAGGTATAGTACTGGTATAGTAGTATAGTACTTGGTATAGCGTAGTTATAGTACTAATATAGTAGTATAGTACTGATATAGCTAGTATAGTTCTAGGTAATGTAGTATAGTGTGGTATTGTAGTATAGTTCTTGTATAGTAGTTTAGTAATGCGTTGTTGTAGTATGTACTGGTATAGTGTATAGTAATGGTACGTAGTTAGTATATTCTTGTATGGTATAGTAGTATAGTATGGTAGTTAGTAAGTACCTAACTATAGTGTATTGTACTGATATAGTACTAGTACTTGTTTATAGTAGTTATAAGAACTTGTATAGTAGTATCGTACTGGTAGTAGTAGTATAGTACCTGTTATAGTTGTATAGTACTGGTAGTAGTATTATAGTACTGGTTTAGTGTACTAGTACTGGTAATAGTAGTATAGTACTGTATAGAAGTATACGTATGGTAGTAGGTAGTACTGTATAGTAGTATCGTACTGGTATTAGTAAGGATAGTACAGGTTATAGTAGTATGTATGGTATAGTAGTATAGTACTGGTATGTTGTATAGTACTCGTAGCAGTAATATAGTTACTGGTATAGTAGTATAGTAATTGTAGTAGTAGTATAGTATGGTATAGTTGTATAGTACTTGTATAGTAGTTATAGTTATGTAGTAGTAGTAGAGTACTGGTATAGTTGTAGTATAGTTACTGGTTGTAGTAGTGTAGTAATGGTAGTAGTTGTATTTGATCTGGTATAAGTAGTATAGTATGAAGTATAGTATTTTAGTACTGGTATAGTTGTTGTATACGTTACTGGTATAGTAGTAGTTTGTACAGGTATAGTAGTTGATTGTACTGGTTTATAGTAGTTATAGTACACGTCGGTTAGTAGTAGTATTAGTCTGGTATAGTGTATACTACTGGTAGTAGTTATACATATGGTATAGTTGTATAGTACTGGCCTATAGTAGTATATTACGGTCATAGTACTGTATAGTATGGTATAGTAGTTCTAGTACTGGTACAGTAGTAGTTATAGTAATTGGTAGTAGTAGTAGATAGTACAGGATATAGTGTATGGTACTGGTATAGTAGTATAGTACTGGTATAGTAGTATAGTACTGTAGTAGTAGAATAGTACTGGTAGTAGTAGTATAGTAATGGTATAGTTGTATAGTACTGTAGTAGTGTATAGTACTGGTATAGTATTATAGTACAGGTAGTAGTAGCATAGTAATGAGTAGTAGTAGTTATTGTACTGGTATGAGTGTATAGTACTGGTATAGTAGTTTTTACTGGTTTGCAGTAGTATAGTATGGTTTGTAGTATATAGTATGGTAGTAGTAGTTTAGTACTGGTAATAGTATTGTACTGGTATAGTATTATTGTACTGGTATAGTAGTATAGTACTGGTAGTGGTTAGAATAGTAGTGGTAGTGGTAGTATAGTAATGGTAGTAGTAGTTATAGTAACTGGTATAGTGATATATGGTATAGTAGTTTATGTTCTGGTAAGTAGTAGTTATAGTACTGGTCAGTTGTAGTTAGTACTGTAGTAGTAGTATAGTACTAGTATAGTAGTATAGTACTGGTTATAGTAGTATAGCCACTGGTAGTGGTAGTTTTTTTTAATTGTACTGGTAGTGGTAGTATTAGTACCGGTATTGTAGTATTGTACTGGTCTGAGTTATAGACTAGTGGTAGTATAGTACTGGTAGTGGTAGTATAATTACTGGTAGTAGTAGTATAGTATGGTATAGTAGTATTAGTACGGTGTGGTAGTATAGTGACTGGTGTTTAATACTGGTTATAGTTGTAGTATAGTTACTGGTAGTAGTTGTATAGTATGAGTTGTAGTATAGTATAGTACTGGTTAGTGTAGTATTGAATTAATGGGGTCTAGTAGCAGTTAGTACTGGTAGTAGTGTTTAATATGGTATTGTAGTATAGTACTTGTAGTAAACCAGTTTAGTAATTGGTAGTAGTAGCTTTGTACTGCAGGTGTAGTAGTATAGTTATGGTAGTAGTAGATAGTACTGGTAGTTAGCAGTATAGTACGGCTATAGTAGTAGTTAGTACGGTTATAGTAGTATAGGTTACGGGTAGTAGTAGTATAGATATGGAATGTAGTAGTATAGACTGGTATAGTAGCATAGTACTGGTTATGTTAGTATAGTACTGATATAGTAGTTTAGTATGATATAGTAGTGATAGTTATGGTATAGTTGTAGTAATGTAGCTGGTTATAGAAGTATAGTACTGGTTGAGTAGTATAGTACCTGCGTTATAGTAGTATTAGTATGGCAAGTAGTATAGTTCTCGTTATAGTACTGGTATGTAGTTGAGTAATGGTTTAGTAGTAATTAGTACTGGTTATTGTTGTATAGTATGGTTTAGTTGTATAGTACCTGGTATAGTTATAGTTACTGGTATTTAATAGTAGTTATAGTACTGGTATAGTAGTATTAGTACTGGTTTAGTGTAAAGTAACTGGTATAGTAGTAGTGTAGCTGGGTATATAGTAGTAGTATAGTACTGGTATTAGTAGTATAGTATTGTTATAGTGTGTATGAACTGATATTGTAGTATATTACTGGTATAATAGTACAGCTACTGGTATAGTAGTATTGTCTGGTATAGTTAGTTTAGTACTGGTATAGTAGCTATAGTAATGGTATAGTTAGTTTAGTAATGATTAGTAGTACTAGTACATGGTATATTAGTTATAGTATGTTCTATTATAGTAGTATAGTAATGGTTTAGTAGTATTGTACTTGCTATTGTAGTAAGTACTGTATAGTAAGTATAGTACTTGTATAGTAGTATGTACTCGTATAGTAGTATAGCTACTCGATATAGTAGTATAGTATGTATTTTGTTTAGTACTGGTATAGTAGTTTAGCACTTGTTAGTATGAATATAGTAGTATAGTTATTGTATAGTAGTATAGTACTTGTATAGTCTGTATAGTTACTGTTAGTAGTAGTATAGTATGGAATTAGTAGTTAGTTAGTAGTATAGTTATGTTTATAGTAGTAAAATACGTACTGATATATGTAGTATAGAATGGTATTTTTGTATAGTATGATATAGTAGTATAGTAACTGGTATAAGCGTATAGTACTGATATAGTTAGTATAGTACTGGTGTTAGTATTATAGTACTGGATAGGGAGTATAGTACTAAATTTATAGTAGTATAGTACTGATATAGTAGTATAGTACTGGTTAAAGTAGTATGTACTGGTATAGTAGTTAGTACTTGTATAGTAGTATAGTATGGTAGTAGTAGTATAGTTAATGGTAAGTAGTTAGTATAGTACTGAGTAAGTAGTAGTATAGTACTCGGGCACCCCCCCCCCCCACGCGCATTAGTAGTAGTATAGTACTGGTAGTAGTCGTATAGTATAATATAGTAGAATAGTACTGATATAGTAGTATATTACTGGATTGTATAGTTAATTGTATAGTAGTATACGTACTGGTAGTAGTTAGTATAGTACTGTTATAGGTAGTTATAGTATGGTAGTCGTATTATTGTACAGGTAATAGTAGTATAGTACTGGGTAATGTAGTATAGTACTGGTATAGATGTTTAGTTATGGTAGTATTAGGTAGTACTTGTATAGTAGGTATCGTACTTGTTATAGTTGTATAGTACTGGTATAGTAGTATAGTACTGTAGCAGTAATATAGTATGGTATAGGAGTATAGTAATTGTGTAGTAGGTACTTCGTAATTGTAGTAGTAAGTTTAGTATGGTATAGTAGTATAGTACTTTTATTAGTTAGTATAGTTCTGGTAGTAGTATAGTACTGGTTTAGTAGTTCTCGTATGGTGTAGTAGTGTAGTAATGGTAGCTAGTAGTATACGTTATGGCTACTAGATAATAGTTACCTGGCTATGTTTAGTAGTATAGTACTGTATAGTAGTAGTATAGTACAGGTATAGTATAGTATTCAGTACTGGTATTATTAGTACTGGTATTGTAGTGTATAGTAATGTATTGTAGTTTACTCACTGGTAAGTAGTATTAGTATACATGGTATAGTGTATAGTACTGGTATAGTAGTATAGTACCGGTATAGTATATATAGTACTGGTATTATAGTTACTGTGTATAGTAGTATTTGTACTGGTACAGTAGTAGTATAGTCTGCGTAGTAGTAGTAGCTATTTTGTACTGTACTAGTTAGTGTATAGTACTCGGTATAGTTAGTATAGGTACTGGTTATAGTGTATAGTACTGGTATAGTAGTAGTCTAGTACTGGTATAGTAGTTGTATAGTACTGGTATTGAGTATAGTTACTGGTTATAGGTAGTAGTATTTTAGTACTGGTATAGTAGCGTAGATAGTACTGGCATAGTAGTTAGTATAGTATGGTATAGTGTCTAGTTAACCTGTGTAGTATCGTATGGTATAGTAGTATAGTACCCAGTAGTAGTATAGTACTGGTAAAGTAGTATAGTACTGGTATAGTAGTATAGTACTGGTATAGTAGTATATTACTGGTATAGTAGTATAGTAATGGTATAGTAGGATAGTACTTGTGTTAGTAGTATAGTCTGGTTATAGTTAGTCGTGTACTGTTATAGTTAGTACTAGTACTTGGGATAGTAGTATAGTATGGTATATAGTATAGTACAGTTTAGTAGTATAGTAATGGTTTATAGTAGTATAGTACTGGTATAGTAGTATAGTACAGTATTAGTAGCATTGGACTGGCATGGTCATGGTTATAGTAATAGCGTATGGTATAGTAGTATAGTACGGGTAGAATTAGTTAAGTACTGGGATAGTAGCATAGTACTGGTATTGTAGTTGTATAGTACTAGGGTATTAGTATAGTCTGGTATAGTAGTGCTAGTTTGGTATAGTAGTATAGTAGGTACAGTAGTATAGTATGGTACAGTAGTAGAATACTGGTTTGTAGTATAGTACTGGATAGTAGTGTAGTACTGGTTGAGTAGTGTTTTAGTAAACTGGTTATAATTTGTAGTCCATTAGTTCTGTATAGTTGTATTGCACTAGTATAGTAGTATAGTAATGGTATTAGTAGTTATAGTACTGGTTGTAGTAGTATAGTATGGTTGTAGTATAGTACTGGTGGTAGTGTATAGTACTGGTAGTAGTTAGTATCATGGTTATAGGGTAGTGTAATAGTATGGTGGTTAGTAGTTTAGTACTGGTAGTAGTAGTATAGTATGGTATGTAGTATAGTACTGGTTATAGTAGCATAGTACTGTATAGTAGAATAGTTACTGGTTAGAGTCGTATAGTACTGGTATTGTAGCAAAAGTACTGGTATTGCAGTATAGTACTGGTATAGTAGTAAAGTATGCGTTTAGTAAGTATAGTTACTGGTATAGTAGTATAGTGCTTGTTTAGTAGTATAGTATGGTTTGTAGTTTATGTACTGGTTTAGTAGTTTAGTAACTGTTATAGTAGTTGTATAGTACTGGTTTATAATAGCATAGTACTGGTATAGTAGTATAGTATGGTAGTAGTAGTATTGTAAGTGTGGTCAGTTGTAGTATAGTACTGGTTAGTAGTGTAGTATGGTAGAGTTGTAGTATAGTCTGGTATAGTAGTATATTACTGTAGTAGTTAGATTATAGATACTGGTATAGTAGTATAGTACTGGTATAGTAGTATAGCACTGGTATAGTAGTATAGTACTGGTATAGTAGTATAGTACTGGTATAGTAGTATAGTACTGGTTATAGTAGTATAGTATGTAGTAGTATAGTAACGGGGTATAGTGTATCATGTACTGGTATAGTAGCTATAGTTCTTGTACTGTAGTACTAGTACTGGTTTTATAGTAGTATCAAATTACTGGTATAGTAGTATAGTACTGGTATAGTAGCATAGTACTGGAATGGTAGTGTAGTACTTGTATAGTAGTAGTATAATACTGGTATAGTAGTAGTATAGTACTGGTATAGTTATATAGTACTTGGTATAGTAGTGAAGTAACTGGTATAGTAAGTTTAGTACTGGTAGTAGTAGTATAGTACTGGTATAATAGTAGTATAGTACTGGTATATTAATATAGTACTGGTATAGTAGTATATTACTGGTATAGTAGTATAGTACTGGTATAGTAGTAGTATAGTACTGGTAGTAGTTGTATAGTACTGGTATAGTGTATAGTACTGGTACAGTAGTATAGCGTATGTATAGTAGTATAGTACTGGTTTAAAGTAGTATAGTATGGTATTGTAGCATACGTACTGGTTAGTAGTATAGTACTGGTAGTAGTATAGTACTGGTATAGTAGTATAGTACAGGTATAGTAGTATAGTACTGGTATAGTAGTATAGTACTGGTATAGTAGTATAGTACTGGTAATAGTCGTATAGTATGGTACAGTAGTATAGTACTGGTATTGTAGTATAATACTGGTGTAGTAGTATAGTACTTGTATAGTAGTTAGTACCTGGTATAGTAGTATAATACTGGTATAGTAGTATAGTACTGGTATAGTAGTATAGTACTAGTATAGTAGTGTAGTACTGCTATAGTAGTAGTGTAGTACTGGTTATAGTAGTATAGTACTGGTATAGTTAGTATAGTAACTGGTTATAGTAGTATTGTACTGGTATATAGTATATTATGGTATAGTAGTGTAGTGCAGGAGGTGCAGGTAGTAGTATAGTACTGGTAGTAGTAGCATAGTACTGGTAGTAGTATAGTACTGGGAGTAGTATAGTACTGGTATAGTAGTATAGTACTGGTATTTTAGTATAGTACTGGTATAGTAGTATAGTACTGGTATAGTAGTGTAGTACAATTAGTAGTGTAGTACTGGTAGTAGTAGCATAGTACTGGTATAGTAGTATACTACTGGTAGTAGTAGTATAGTATTGGTAGTAGTAGTATAGTACTGGAATAGTAGTAAAGTAACTGGTATAGTAGTATAGTACGGTAATTGTGTATAGTACTGGTATAGTAGTAGTATAGTATGGAAACGACCCCCCCCAACACAAAAAAAAAACATATTCCCACAAACACCCCCCACAACCACACACCAAAAACCCCCCCACCCCCCCCCCCACCACACTTAACCCCCCCAATTAAAAAACCCCCAAACTAGTAGTATTGTACTGGTATAGTAGTAGCCATAGTACATGGTATAGTAGTATAGTACTTGTAGTAGTATAGTATGGGTTTAGTAGTTAGTACTGGTAATATTAGTATACTACTGGTATAGTACGTATAGTACTGGTTTAGTAGTATAGTACTGTTTAGAGAATAGTACTGGTATTTGTTATAATACTGGTGGTAGTATATTACTTGTTTAGTAGTAGTATAGTATGGTTAGTAGTATAGTAATGGATTATAGTAGTATAGTACTGTAGTTGTAGGTATAGTGCTGGTAGTAGTAGGTATAGTTGGTTATAAGTAGTATAGTTCTGGTTTTTTAGTAGTATGTACTGGTGTAGTAGTATAGTAAGTACTGGTGTAGTAGTAGCGTATGGTTTAGTCGTATAGTACTGGTATAGTAGTATAGTACTGGTATAGTAGTAGTATAGTACCTGGTACAGTATGTAGTATAGTACTTCGTTATAGTAGTATAATACTGATATTGTTGTATAGTATGGTATGTAGTAGTATGTACTCGTATAGTGTAGTAAGTCTGGTATGTAGTAGTCTAGTTACTGGTATAGTAGTAGTATAGCACTGGTATAGTAGTATAGTGGTATAGTAGTATAGTACTGGTTTAGTAGTAGTATAGTACTGGTATAGTAGTAGTATAGTACTGGTATAGTAGTATAGTACTGGTATAGTTGTATAGTACTGGTATAGTAGTATAGTACTGGTATAGTAGTATAGTACTGGTATAGTAGTATTTTACTGGTAGTAGCAGTATAGTACTGGTAGTAGTAGTATAGTACTGGTGTATCTGGAGTTTATCTGGAGAGAGTTCCGGGGGTCAACGCCCCCGCGGCCCGGTCTGTGACCAGGCCTCCTTAGGTCAGTGTCCCAGGATGCGACCCACACCAGTCGACTAACACCCAGGTACCCATTTTGCTGATGGGGAACATAGACAACAGGTGGAACGAAACACGTCCAATGTTTCTACTCTGGCTGGGAATCGAACCCAGGCCCTCACCGTGTGAAGCGAGAGCGTTAACCACCAGGCCACCAGAGCGTAATACATTACAAATTATAGTAACAAATCACAGAATAATAATATGATAGAACTGATCGGATCATATCTGTAATCATGCCACTTCGGGTTTCTGAGGAAGATTATATATTTTACAAGATGAAAGAAATTAACAGCAAAGGCAGCCCTGGACGCACATATCATTACTGTAAATCTGGGAACTTGGGGGAACGTAAACACAAAAATTTTTTTTGAAAACTGATCACAATAATAAAAACCCAACGGATCTGTTTTTTTTACGGGAGGAATGAAAAAATCGGGGATGGACCTAAAGGTTGAAAACAGAATGCTATAACAGAAATTTTGAGCAAGGGGGGACAGACTACTATCTCTCACTGCAGCAAGAGGAAAGAAAATGACACGCCTCAATAGGGTATTGTTCTGAGTCGAACACTTGACACAGTATAACTAAAAACATTAACAAAGGGTTACTCAAAATAACTTTTACATTGTACGATTACTTTCAACGGATCATCACCATCGGAACACAAGAACAACAACGACACTAAAATAGTAAAGCCAAAAAACCCGCTTTCTGCAAGGCTTTTTTGACCCCCAGCAAGAAGGGTAATCGTTCAATAATTTCTTTGCAAAGCTTCCCTGAAGGGGAATGATACTAAACAAGTCCCATCCGGGGACGGTTCACCCCCGGGGTTGTCTGATTCCTCTTACTGACAGACTGCGGTCGCATGACCCAAATGAAATCACACTCGGCTGATCCGCACCGATTTTTAAGATTTTGAGGGTTCGAAGTCGTCCTACCCCGGGAGCCGCCTGAGCAGACTTGTCGGGCCTTGCACGATTCTTACTGTAATTACAGGGGGGCTTTAAAATAAAAGATATCAACAAGACAAAAAGGAAATAAGTCATTTAACTTTTTGGGGTTATCCGGGTGGGATTAAGCTTTGGTATTTATAATTATAACCTAATTTTTAGGAGGGGAGGGGTAAGCCAGTGGAAGCCCAATCAATACCAAAAACTCCCGCTGTGGTCATCAGTACCTATCAGGGAAAAATAAGAAAGAAACGGAGCAGCCATTCCCATGCTAGGGAGGGCCCAATCACCACTGGCCAATCCAGTCAGGTCAAACCACACCCACTCAAACCTTTACCCTAACATAACCTAAATGGTAAATAATTTACACATACGTTAAAGGGAAAAATACAATTAAACAGGGATACAAATATGAACAAATATCACGTGAAAATAGAAAAAAAATGACGCCTTCTGTGTTAACACCTTCAAAGGTATGAAGTAAGAAAGCTCCGGTGTTTTTTCCCTTTTTTCACGGGGTTTTTACGGGTTTTAACCAGGTGTAACCGATTATTTTCCCTGTACCTAAAAAAAACTTACCACCAGGATGTTGTTGCTGTGGTTTTGCCCGATAGTACCAAAGTAATGATTTAAAGAGACAGCATGAGGAAACACCCTTTTACCTAGTAAATAAATTAGGGCCCTTACCTAACCTTGAAAAACCCCGGTTTTAAAAGAAAAAAGAGAAGAAGGGAGGAACGAGGGGGGTAACAAAAAAATAGACGGGGGTTTATTTTTCCCCAAAACTTTAAACCTAGGCAGCGGGCGCAAGAGGGAGGCGGGGGTCAAGGGGGTCCTGGATTACCCCCCCCCCTCACCCCCCCTAAGTAACTTCCCTTAAAACCCCCCCCCATCTCATGATGACCATCTTTAAACCCCCCCCCCTTCCCTCTCATTTTCCCCCCCCCCCCACCCCACTATCCATCACTTCCTCACTAACACACCCCCTAACGGTATGGGGATAAGACACATGTGAAAACATTTGGGGTATTTTATTTTTAAACATTTCGTCTACACATAGGCTTTTTCATCAAAAGGGGGGCTGGGGGATGACCACCTCAAATATTTTTTTCTCCAAGGGTTTGAGGACGATATCTTTTTAAATCACTTATTCTTCTGGGCTGAATAGCTGTACATAACACCCCATTCAAAGGAGGTGAAATTGCTGAGCAAGAAGTACAAGAACCTTACTGCAGTAAAAGTTCCACAAAAAAACCTTAACTCTGGGTGCCGGGGACGATTGTTCTCACTAGAGGGGGGAAGGAGATATATTATAATACACTTGAAGATTCTGTGAGGCTGGTATATGACAGAAATCACTCCATCAAGCAAAAGACTGGAGCAGAATTACAGAAAAGTGGGGCTACTGGTAAAGAGAAACACTTAATTTCTGGAAAGTCCAGCCCTACCAGCTAAGGGGCATAAAGAACCACTGGTTTCTTAAGAGGAGCCTAAATAAAAAGTCGTAGATAGCGGCTAGGTAGTATAAGTGTTAAATATAGTATTGGTAATATAGAAATTAGGTAGTTGTATAGAGTATTAAGTAGTGGAATAGAACTGGTAAAGTAGTAATATGTAGGATAGTAGCGGTAGTATAGTTATTATAGTGTAATAGTAGTATAGTTTTAGTAATATAGTATAGTATAGTAGAAATAGTATTAGTAAATAGTATATATGTAGTTTAGTAGTAGTAGTAAGTATATATAATAGTTGTAGTAGTAATAGTATTAGTAGTATAGTATTAATAGTATAGTATAATAGTAGTGTATAGTAGTAGTAAAATAGAAATAGTATATAGTTTTAGTAGTAGATGTATAATTTAGTATAGTATATAAAGTAATAGTTTTAGATAGTATATATAGTATAGTATAGTAGTAAGTATAGTATAGAAAATAAAAAAATTAGTATAGTAATAAGTATAGTTTTTAAAAGTATTAGTATTAGTAGTAATAAGTATTAGTATATGTATGTAAGTAGTAAGTAAGTAAGAAATTATTAGTAGTAGAGTAGTATAATATTAGTAGTAGTAATAGTATTTATTATATATAGAAAGTATGATATTAGTATTATTAGTAGTATTAGTATTAGAGTGTAGTATTGTAGTGGGATAAAGTATAATATTAGTAGTAGAAAGCAGTAGAAAGTTGGTAGTACGAAAATCTTTATAGAGAGGAATGAAGTTAAAATATAGATCAGAGATTTTGGAACTCTATGGGTAGATTAAACTATTAATCGGTTCAAATGTTTGTAAAATAAGCTTTCTTGGGCGCATTTTTTTTGATTATAATAAAGCAGTTCAACAAACCAGCTTTTAAATAGAAAGTCAATAAGTTATTTTTTTCTCTCATTTTCTAGATTTAATTAAAAAATGGGACAAAAATTATCTTAAAATTATCAAATAATTCATAATATTGACAGTTGTTTGACTAAGAAGGAAACTTTTAAGTGTTACATGGATATTCAACACAGTACATTGGTGATTGGGGGAAATGATGGAAGGTATTAAGGTTTTTGGATTGGTGGAATGATGAAGAAAAGGGGAGGTTGTAAATTGGTGGAAATGATGAAGTAAAGGTTGTGATTGGGGGAATGATGAAGAAAAGGGTTGTGATTGGTGGAATGATGAAGAAAAGGGTTGTGATTGGTGAATGATAAGTAAAGGGTTTTGTGATAAAAGAAAGAAGGTAGCTTATGAGAGGTTTTTAAAAGCAAAAGTGTTATAAAAGAGTAGAGTATATGGGAGAGTAAAAGAAAGGTGAAGAGAGTGGTGAGAGAGTGCAAAAGGAGAGCAGATGAGAGTGGGAGAGGCACTGTCAAGAAATTTTAATGAAAATAAAAAATTTTTTTTGGGAGTAAAACAAGTAAGAAAGCCTAGGGAACGAATGGATTTGCCAGTTAAAACTAGAGTAGGGGAGTTAGTAATGGGAGATGGAGGTATTGGGTAGATGCGAGAATATTTTGAAGAACTTTTAAATGTCGGCGAAGAAAGGGGGGTGGTAATTCCCTGCACTGAACAGGAGGTTTTACCAACTTTAGAGTGAAGAAGAACAGGAAGTGAGTGTGGGGGGGGTGCGTGAGGCATTACGTAGAATGAAAGGGTAAAGCAGCTGGAACTGACCCGGGGTCACGACAGAAATGTTAAAAGCAGGGGATGATATAGTGTTTTGGGGTGGTTGGGATTTTTGTTAATAAATGTATGATAGAGGGGAAGGTACCTAGGGGTTAGCAGAGAACATGTAAAAGTCCCTTTATATAAAGGGAAGGGGGACAAAAGACATTGAAAAATTATAGAGGAAAAAAGTTTACTGAGTATACCTGGAAAAGTGTACAGTAGGGTTATTATTGAAAGAATTAGAGGTAAGTCAGAGAGAAGGATTGCGGATGAGCAAGGAGCTTTTAGAGTGGGTAGGAGATGTGTAGATCAAGTGTTTACAAATTTAAGCATATATGTGAAAAAGTATTTGATAAAGGTAGGGAAGTTTTTATTTCGTTTATGGATTTAGAAAAGGCCTATGATAGAGTGGATAGAGGAGCAATGTGGCAGATGTTGCAAGTATATGGAATAGGTGGTAAGTTACTAAATGCTGTAAAGAGTTTTTATGAGGATAGTGAGGGTCAGGTTAGGGGGTGTAGAAGAGAGGGAACTAAATTCCTACTTAGACAGGAATGTGTTTAAAGTCACCATGGTTTTTTAATATAATTTATAAGGGGTTGTAAAACAAGTAAATGCTAGGGTGTTCGGGAGAGGGGTGGAATTAAATTATGGGGAATCAAATACAAAATGGGAATTGACACAGTTACTTTTTGCTGATGATACTGTGCTTATGGGAGATTCTAAAGAAAAGTTGCAAAGGTTAGTGGACAAGTTTCGAGTGTGTGTAAAGGTAGAAAGTTGAAAGTGAAAAATAGAAAAGAGTAAGGTGAGAGGGTACCAAGCGAGCTTGGTGCCGGGTATGGGGTAACATCGCTTAGCTTCGGCTAAGTGCCCATACTTATCTTGGGTCTAGCTCCGTGGTAAAGTACTGTGGACTCTGATACAGAGTTAGGTTCGAGTCCTGCTGTGGACGTAGAGACAATGTTTATATATATATATAATATATTTTATAATATATATATATATATATATATATATATTATATATAAATATATATATATATTATACTGATCTCTGGCTGAAGGAGACTCGAACCTACGAACCTTGGGAAAAAGGTACGAAATGCTTTACCACCTAGCTACACTGGTTGATCCAAGGCAGACAGCTTTCCCCGCTTTCAAAAAATTGTTAAAATCTCTTTTATATCTACTAAGGGCTCTGGTGGCCTGGTGGTTAACGCTCTCGCTTCACACGGTGAGGGCCTGGGTTCGATTCCCAGCCAGAGTAGAAACATTGGACGTGTTTCTTTCAACCTGTTGTCTATGTTCCCCATCAGTAAAATGGGTACCTGGGTGTTAGTCGACTGGTGTGGGTCGCATCCTGGGACACTGACCTAAGGAGGCCTGGTCACAGACCGGGCCGCGGGGGCGTTGACCCCCGGAACTCTCTCCAGGTTGTTAGGTAAGACACATATGCAACAGTTAGGTATCTTTATTTCGAAACGTTTCGCCTACACAGTAGGCTTCTTCAGTCGAGTACAGAAAGGTTGATAGAAGCAGAAGATACTTGAAGACGATGTAATCAGTCCATCACCCTTAAAGTTTTGAGGTGGTCAGTCCCTCAGTCTGGAGAAGAGCATTGTTCCGTTGTCTGAAACAATATGAAGTTGAAGTGACAGAATGGGGCCTTTATATAGTGCCAGGGGGTGAGACGTAAAGGGTTTCTTTGGAGGGGAGGTCCCTTCTCAAACTCAGCCGTTCTCACTAGTAGAGGTTGTCGAAGTGGTCTGTACCAAAATACCCTGTGTTGCAGTGTCTGACAGAATGAACATTGAAAGGAAAAAAATACCGACAGATTGTTAGGAAGACACATAGCAACAGTTAGGGATCT
>NC_069410.1:72161418-72211237 GCF_026875155.1 Cherax quadricarinatus
ATAAATTTTTATTTTCAAATTTAACTTCAAAATCACACATGATTTTGTATATTGGGTTTCCATTAAATTATTACTCTGGTTTATTAAAGGGGCAAGTCTTATTTCATATCAAATTAGTAAAATTGCATCATGAAAATTTTATAATATTTTAATATTCTGTGTTTAAACTCTTCTCTTAGAACAAGTTTCAGAGATATCTCAAAAATTTTTCATTAAAAATATATTATCAACCCCCGTAATTTTTTTACCTCCCCCCACGAAAATACAGTTATGTGGAAGAATATTTTTAAAAGCTTGTAACGTGAAATTATTCTCGATTGTTTTTTTAAAGGTAGGCCCAAAATATACGTAAAATTTTGATTACCTACAATATTTTCCGGAGGACCATAGGTACCGTATTTGAAGAACGCTTTTTGGATTTTTCTTGGTTTCAGATTTTGGGGAAAAAATAAAGATTCGTCAATATTTCAAATCTCCCATAAAACGACACCATTCGGGATTTTTTTATAACTTGCATTATTTATCCCAGAAACTCTCCTTTTGCTAACCAATGTGTTACATACGATTCTAAAAAATTTTTTTCAAGGGAGCGGCAAGATTAATTTAAGGTTTAAAAGACGTCCAGCTGGTCATTGGGTTTAAAGGAAAATTCGAGACGTTCACTGACAAAGAAAAGAGTTTCTAAATACACATGTTCGGGATTACCCAAAGAGTAAACTTAAAAAAGCTGTATCACGTATTTTAGAATAAAACAAAAAACCCCCATTGTAGAGGGGTTTTCTTGCAAACATTAAAACTTTAAAATTATAAAATTTTAATGACAAGGCCAAACACAAAAAATTATTCAAAGTGATAAAGGTATTGATGGCTACGTAATATTTAAAATCGCACTCGTGATTGGGGGAAAAACCCCCATTGCAATGTTTGTTTTTACGTCATTCATGATATAAGGAACCAATTTACATAAATTTAAAAACTAAAAGGGGGGGGAAATTTTTCAGTAGAAACTGGCTGTTGGAGACACAAAAAGAGTGATCTGAGCAGGAGTTCATCCGGGTTTAACCGAGGGCTTCAAAAAAAATAAAAAAGAATATTAAAAAATATATAGAATTTAAAGAATTCCAATTATTAAAACATATTTTTTGAATGTTTTGAAGGTAAAATGATTACAGGGCTTTTTATCACATAGAACTGATACCGGCCCCCACCATTTTGTGAAAATATCATCGATGGGTTTTGAAACGGAAAAAAAAAACTTAGGGAATTAGCATAATTTTGGTATCTTTAAAAGAAACTACATTAGAAAAATTTTTAAGGAATTATTACTTTACTTTCTATCCTCCCTCGCAACAACGGAAAAGTTTATCGCAACGTTTAAGAAAATGTATATAATTGTTTTATGAAAATTTAAAAATTTGATGAAGAATAAAAAAAAATTTTTAGTTTAAAAGAGCTTTAGCTTGTAACAAAGTTGGTTTTGTAGGTTAAAAGAAATATTTTTTGAACAGGGGGGGAACTGCTAAATATTATATACCTCTAACGAAATATTTTTCCAAGGGGCTGTTTGTAAATCAAAAGGAATTCTTCTCATACCAAGCCAAATTTATGAATGGGAAACTCCTGGAGATGGAAAATCGGAGGTGAAGAAAACCTAAAGTAGGTGCCCCACAAATACAAGGTTAAGCGAAAGATTAAACCGAACAAAAATATATACATAACCTACCTGCAATGCTTCATGAAACCCCAGAAAAAACCCAGATATGTCAAGTTTCATGAAAATAAGAGTGGGGGAGCGAAAAGTAAAATTGGAAATCACTTTTGGGAATTACTGAAAAAGAATCCTTTCACCCTTAGTCTAATTTTATGAATTTTAAAATGTTTTATCCGAAAAAAATGCGAATTAAAAGAAGAATCGACTCTGATACTTATCAGATAAAAAACATTTATTAATTGTTTCAGTTGCGCTTCGATTTTGTCGGGAAACCCCCCAAAGGTGCTAACTCATTAAATGCAAAAAGAAGGGGGTGGGTAACACGAGACGAATCACTGGGGTAGCATATTAGATAATTTTAAAGCTTCATTTTTTGTGTTTACAAATGGGAACTAAAGAACGTGGTGATAGGATAGCAGAAAGTATTCTATACTTTTGCTTGTTTCCCAGTGTTGATTTTTTTCCGATATATATCATCAATTTCTTAAATAAATTATAGACCCATTATAAAATAATAAGACTGTATGAGGTTCCCTGAAAAGTTGATTTCCCCCAGGGAAAGCCGTCCAAGCAACTGATTATACAAGAAACCCTTCCAGGCGACGAAAAATGAAAGGCGACGGATTTGTAACAAAAAATCCCTCCAGACCGTTGGTATATGACACTGAAACCCTCCAGGAAAACAAATATGACAGGGAAAACTGTTGAACTTGACTAAATATGACAAGGAAACCGTCCGTGCGACGAAAAATGACAGAGAAACCAATCCAAGAGACGAAATAGAAAAGGGGAACCCCGCCAAGAGCGACAAAATATAACATGCAACGAAATATGACATGGAAACTCATCCAAGGGGCCAAAAATTACAGAAAATCCTTTCCCGGGCGTGAAGTTTACAGGGAAATCGTCCAGGCGCAAAATGTGACAGAGAAACCCGTCCTGGGGAAGAAATTGAAAAGGAAACCTATCCAGAGGGCCCAAATATGAAAGTAAATCCGTCCAGGGCGATGAAATTTTGAAGGTAAAACCCGTCCAGGTCGACGAAATATAACAAGGGAAAACCCGTTTAGAGGACAAAATATAAAAGGGAAACCCCCCCGGGGAAAAGAAATATAACGGGAAACAATTTGGGGCTTTAAATTGAAAAAAAGGGTTAACGGGAAAATTTTTGGGGAAACCCTAGGCCGAAAAGACAAAAACCCCTGGGACAAATAAAGACAAGGAAACCCATTCAGGGGGATAAATTGAAAGGGAAATCCCCTCTGGGGAGCTCAATAGACTGGGAAACCCGTTCATGACAAAAAACGAGCCCCGGGTTCAAGGGAGAATTTCTCAGGGACAACCATCCAGGGAGATGGAAAATTCAAGTCCTTTTGGGGGGCAATATAACGGGGAAAAGGGTGGGAAAGGGAATAGAAAAAGGTTTTCACAAGGAATATGGGGAAACATGTCCGGCGCTTTACGGGGAAAACCCCCTCTCTGAGAGAAATAAAACGAAAACCTCAGGGCGTTGGGAATAGGCGAACCCACCTGGGAAAAATATAACAAACACTTTCGGGGAACGAATATGCAGAAAGAGAAAAATAGAAATGTGTCTTTATTAATCGGAATAAATTTTTTTAAATAAATAAAGGGAAAAGTGGTGGGGGATGGGGAAACACTGAGTGAAAAAAAGGGAAAAAGTTTCCCGAACTTTTTTAACAAAACATTTGGGAAATAAAGAACAGCGTATAAAAAAGAAAAAAGGAGAAGGGGCCCCCTAAGGACTAAATGAAAAAATAACAAAAATTATAAAAAGGATGAAAAAAAAAAAAAAAAGTTTTAATTTCTAACATACATACATGAAATGGAAATAAAACAGAAAAGTACAGAAAACCCTTTGAAAGTTTAAAAATCAAAAAATACTAACAACAGAACAAAAAAAAGTCTTATATTAAAACGTGCATTTTTGACCGAACACAGAATTTTGTTAATAAAAAATTAAAAACGACCCGTGTTTTCTTGTTAACGTTCATTACGCCCGAAAAGGGGAAAAACAAAAACAATATGGATCCCAATGAAAGTATGAAAAAATGGAACAAAAATTAAAACAAGTTTAGGCCTGAATAGTAATAAAGGAAGGAAGTTTTTGCGGAAGAAAATCAAAAGTTATAAGGTTTTAAAGGGGATTAGTTTTTTTCTTCAGTATATTTGTGGGGCATCACCTTCTCACTTTGGATTCACTCTCTTTAAATATGTTTTTTAGACAAAATCTTCTTTCCTAGAATTTTCGGCCACTCACCCCTTTTTTTTTTTCTTTTTAGAAGCTACTATGTTTGTGGGGCATCACTCTCTTAACTATCTTTACCTAATAAATTTTCATGTTAGACATTCTTCTTGAGCACGTGTGAACTCATGAGATCGACCGTTGGGCCTTAATTTCCCCTTTTTTTCCCCTTTATTCCCTGAGTTTTTTTTCCCAAGGTCTTTAATTTACTTTTTTTATAAAAAAGAGGAAAGCTACCCTTTTTTCCTTTGTCTTTGTCTGATTTTTAAGTTTTGCTTTCACCACTCTTTTTTTACTAGCTATTAATGATTGGCCCCTGTTTTACCAATTAATATTTGGTCATCCTTTAATGGTATTGACTTTGCTATGACTTGTGAGGCCCGCTAACTGCCACCTAGTAGCGCCTCTCATCAGACTGATATCGACCGTGTTGTCCAATGAGCCGTACTCGTGAGTTTAAATTTTCTGGTACTAAACGCACCAGTTATTCCTTCTGACGTTCTGTTGCTCTAATACTCCGTATACCAACATGGTTTCCCGTATTCTGAACGTGATACAGTCAGGATTTCTCGTCTTCTGTTTGTTCGCCAAGTTGTCCTGGAGACCTCACATTACTTCCTGAAAATCAGCTGGCTTATAGCCGGATGAACTATTTAAACGCTCGCTCATCTTGCGTGGAGGCGAATCGTCGATCTCACCTTCACTTCATTCAGCCCTAATTTTTCGTTTACTAGGCTATGGCGAGCAGATTTATTCTGTAACTGTCCCAACACGCTCTTTAACATCTGCTTTTGTTCCTTCCGTGTTTAGAACCAATATGTAGAGGCGAATGTTACATCTTTGAACGATCGGCATGATGACCATTGCCTCTGTCATTTTGTTCGCTCTCATGACCTTCTCCAATCAGATATATCGGATGCACGGACGTTAGTAGAGTCCATTACTTGGTCACCGCCCCAGTATACTCCCTCCTTTCTCTTCGTCTTCATTCTCTCTTGGATTCTCTCAGTTACTCCCTTTAACATGTTCATTAACTTTCTGTTTTCACTTTGGGGGATTCCGAAAACAGTTCGAGTCTGTTCTTCCCACTGCCGAGCGCGGGAAGTTCAAAGAACTAGTTCCTTCTTGTTCCCTTTTTCCACCACTTCCTGGTCTAAGTCTCACGCCACTGCAGTTTACACTGATTGTTATAAATACTGTGACTGTGTCGGGTTTGTAGAATTGTTCAGGACAGTGTTGTGCGAGGTCATTTATTAGACTAGGTTAGCATTTTCACAGCTTAGCTGTATGCAATTCTCACAACGATTATACGTAATGCATCCAGGCCTACCTTTAGTGCTTTGCAAGTTATCAAAAAAATTAATACTCTTCATTCCCTAGTTCGTCGTATATAAGTTTGATTGAGCCGCAATTCTAGCAAAAGCAGTCTCTGGTCGTGTTGATGTTCAGGTCAACAAGTAGGTGGACTCTATGGCATGGTCAACGGAACATGACATTCCCGTTTCACATAGAGGTATTCCATTCTCAGATTATTTTGCTGTAACCTCTAGTGGATCTGAGTAGATTCATAACAAATTACATTCTATCAAACTATGTTAGGATCTTATTATAATGGAGGTCAGGGTTGGGAGACAATGCTTTCCCGTCTTCGCATCGGGCACACACGTCTCATTCATGGTTATCTCCTGGAGAGACGGCCAGTTCCACTCTGTGAGAATTGTCAGGTTACAATGTTACATTTTTCCCCCTTCTATTTGGACCGTCCTAATTCACCAGTGGGCGCAGACATTTACCTTCGATGTCATCACCGCTCTAAACACGCTACTATATCTATCCTTCTCGCTAGGGTCGACCTTCGTAACAGATCCTCTTTGGAATTTGACAGCAACGTACACTCACAGGCATACACACGCATATACAACATACACACATCTTAGGTTTTAATTTTTTTCTTAAAACAAAACTCTTGTTATTCTTTTATTTCCTCTATTCTCTATGGGGAAGTGGGAAAAAAACTTTTCCATAAGTCATGCGTGTCGTATGAGGGCTACTAAAATTGACGGGAACAATGGACTAGGTAACCCTTTCCTGTATACATTACTAGAAAAGAGAAGAAAAGCTTTATAAAACTAGGACGCTTGAAAGTTTGCGGTGGATGTTAGGGCACGATAAGAAAGAGGATGACTGTGATGTTATGACCCGAAAAGAAGTTTGGATGTCTGGCCCTAAGCAAAACAATGCTGAAGGGTTGTAGGCGAGTTTCCGAGGGGAGAAATAAATGGGTTAAAGTCATTCGTATTGAGAGAGGCTAGAGCTAGGAAGGGGTAGTAATAATGTTGAAAGATCAGTCATGGAAGGAGAGGAGGGAATAGAAACGTATAAATTCATAAGGTTTGTGGATTAAAATTCGGGTCGATGCGAAAAGTGGGTCATAATAAGCGGTATGGCACCTGGAGAAGCGAGGAGGTAGAAAGAGAGAGAGAGATTTAGGAGGTGTTAGCGAATGACTAGGAAAACTTTTTGAACCAAGTGAGAGAGTAATTGTGGTAGGGGACCTAAAATGCTAAAGTAGGAGGAAAACATTTAGAGAGGATGTGGCAGTGTAAGTTTGGGGTGCTTGGTTGTAATGGATATTAATGGGGCCCTTTTGTTGACTTTGTTTAGAAAGGGTTTAGTTATAGGTAATACATATTTTAATGAAAAAAGAGGATAAATAGTATACAAGATATGATGTAGGGCGTATGGACAATAGTTTGTTGGACTACGTATTGGATATAAATGGGACTATTGGTAGACTTCAGATGTACATGTTTATAGAGGGGCCACAGATATAATCAGATCAGAGTAAAGGATAGAGGGTATACAAGAATAGAAGCAGCAAGTAGAGAGAGATGAAGGTTTATAAACTAAAAGAGAGGCCGTTAGGGTAAGAAATAAACAATTCTTGAGCATAGATTGGGTGTGAGAGTATAAGCAATGGTCGGAAGATGTATGTGGTACATTAAAGAATGTAGTGATAGAGAGTTAGGAGAAGTTTGTGGTTATGGAAAGTAGGTGAGAGAGGAAGAAGAGCGACTGGTGAATGTTGAAAATAAGAAAAAGTTTCTGGGTAGATTATTAAGTTGAGAAGTGAAGGAAGCGTCAGTTGTGGTGTGGGAAGTTCCAGAGGCCCGTAGGTAGAATGAAAGGGGGTAGGTAGCTGAACTATGGGATTAAAGATGGAATGTTAATAACAAGTGGTGCTATTATTTAATAAATGTATGTAAGAGGGTAAGGTGCCTAGGGACTGGCAGAGAGCATGCATAAGGCATAAGGGGACAAAAGAGAGTGTAAAAAAATATAGGGGAATAAGTCTGTTGAGTATAACTGGTAAAGTGTATGGCAGAGTCATTATTGAAAGAATTAAGAGTAAGACGGAGAGTAGGATAGCAGATGAATAAGGAGGCTTTAGGAAAGGTAGGGGGTGTGTAGACCAAGTGTTTACAGTGAAACATATAGGTGAACAATATTTAGATAAGGGAAAAGAGATTTTTGTGGCATTTATGGATTTGGAAAAGGCGTATGACAGAGTTCAGTCTGAATTATTCCACTTGAGCCATTCAAATGGATTATGAAATTTTGTTTGGTGTCCACACTTCTGTATATCAATATATCAGCTCATGAAGAACTAAAGAGATTTAATTGGCTTTAAATTATCTTTTCTAGAGTGAACTGTGAAATTTCTTTCTTTTTCTTATGAGAAATGTTAGTTACTGCAGGACAAGGTGTTAAAACTAATTATCATTGACTTGTTCAACAAACATTCTTCCTTTTAAAAGCGTTCAACACAGTGAACATGTCCCACACCAGATTTTCTTTTTCCTACACTCTTAGAATTAAATTACTGAAAACACTCAAGACAACCAAATCTTATACTCTTATAGGGTAATTAGATTCATGTCTTTGACCATACATCTGACCTTAAAACAGACCTTACCTCTGATCTTACTCTGAACCTTACCTTGACCTTACCTTGACCTAACCCTGACCTTACCTCTGACCTTTACTCTGACTTAACCCTGACCTTACCTCTTGACCTTAACTCTGACTTAACCGTGACTTACTCTGATCTACCTCTGACCTTACCTCTTGACCTTACCTCTGATTTTAACCTGACCTTTACCCCTGACCTTACCTCTGACTTAAACCTCTGACCTAACTTGTCTTACCTCTGATCTTAAACTTGACCTTACTCTGATCTTTAACCTGGTCCTTACCTTTGGATTTACTCTGACCTTACCTCTGACCTCCCGTACCTCTGACCTTTACCTCTGACTTACCTCTGATCTTACCTCTGACCTTACCCCTGACCTTTTACCTCTGATCTTAACCCTGGACCTTACCTCTGACCTTAACTCTGACCTTAACCCTGACCTTACCTCTGATCTTACCTCTGACCTTACCTCTGACCTTCCCTCTGATTTTAACCTGACCTTACCACTGACCTACTTGACCTTACCTCTGACCTAACCTCAGACTTACCTTGATCTAAAACTTGACCTTACTCTGATGTACCCTGACCTTACCTCTGATCTTACCTATGACCTTACCTCTGACCTTACCTCTGACCTTACCTCTGAACTTACCTCTGATCTTTACCTTGACCTTACTCTGACCTTACCTCTGATCATAACTCTGACCATACCTTGTCTTAACCTGGACCTACCTCTGACCTTACCCTGACTTTACCTCTGGACCTCTGACCTTACCTTGACCTTACCTATGACCTTACTCTGACCTTACCTCTGAACGTACCTCTGACTTCTCTGACCTTACCTCGGACCTTACCTCTGACCCTTAACTCTGACCTTAAACTCTGACCTTACCTCTGACCTTACCTCTGACCTTACTTGACTTACCTCTGACCTTACCTCTGACTTACTTGACCTTACCCTGACCTTACCTGACCTTACTCTGACCTTACCTCTGACCTTTACTTCTGACCTTACGACCTGACTTTCACTTTAGCCCATCTAAGTAAAACTTATCATCGATTCACTCCCTATTTGATACATTTTCTGCAACAAACAATATATTTCATCTATCGAAGTATTCACAATTTTCGTAATTTCAGAATCTGCATCTGTGATGTATTGAAAATTAGGCATCGGAGCTTTGGTTAAGTTGTCACTGTTCTTTAAATGCCTGAGAGAAACCACGGAAACGGGTGGAGTTCGAAGCCGAAACCATGGCGAGTGAGTCGTAAACCACAGTTCCGTGGTTTGGTTTACAATCATGGATTACGATTTCGTGAGTCATGATAAACCAAATTGAAAACTGTTGCTTTGTCAATCATTGTGTTATCGGGATCTTCTCTCACGTAATCAGCGCAAGTCTTTACTGACTATCCCTCAACTAAATGGTTTACTTCTCTCGGCCGATATTTTCAGCCTAAGTGACGGACAGCTTGCACTTCAGGAACTTTCACCATTATTACCTTTACAGACTAAGATTTAAGTCAGACCATTTGGTGAACTGATCGTATACTGATGTTTACCTCGTGGAGTCTTACCATTGTACTCCTTAAAAAATAGACACAACTTCATTGTAAAGCTGAAAATGAGATGGTCTTTCACTAATTTAAAAGTAATCATAAGATCACTTCACAATGATTGAACAATATTCTTATTTTTTCTCTCTTATAAGAGGGTGTTCTGATATTTTTAATAAATGTTTGAAAAGGATTACAAGACTTTCATTACCCTCTATATTGTGCCTCCCATCCTATTCTGTGCCTTTGTATATTGTATATTGTGCCTCTGTGTGTAAAGTATGGGTACCTGCTCCTCCTGTGTATCGCTGCCTACATATTGCCTCCCTTCATTCACTACACCTCCCCTCTCGTCTTCAGCTGTTCATTCTATTGATTTAGTAATTATGCATTTTTTTTTATCTATGCAAGGGTTTACAGGGCGGCATTTAACCTCTTCAGAGACATACTGGACATGGGATGGTGACTACAACTCAAAGTTATCCTTGTATGTCTTGCAGTTTGCTCAACATTTAAGTATAAAATCAGTGTTGTGAGTCAAACGCTCATATCTCATGCCGTGACTGTGTGATTCCTAGTTCCTAAGAAGTGTTCAGTTAATAAATTTTAATAAGCACTTTTTTTTTCTTTTAAAGTGTGCAAGAATGTGTTAAAGTGAGGCTTCCCTGGGTTTACGCAAGAATGTGTTAAGTGAGGCTTCCTGGGTTACCGCAAGAATGTGTTAGTGAGGCTTCCCTGGTTACCGCAAGAAAATGTGTTTATAGGATGAGGCTTCCCTGGGTTTACCGCAAGAATGTGTGAAGTGAGGCTTCCCTGGGTTACGAAGAATGTGTTAAGTGAGGCTTCCCTGGGTACGCAAGAATGTGTTAAGTGAGGCTTCCCTGGGTATTACCGCAAGAATGTGTTAAGTGAGGCTTCCGGGGTTACGAAGAATGTGTTAAGTGAGGCCTTCCTGGGTTACCGCAAGAATGTGTTAAGTGAGGCTTCCTGGGGTTACCGCAAGAATGTGTTAAGTGAGGCTTCCCTGGGTTACCGCAAGAATTGTGTTAAGTGAGGGCTTCCCTGGGTTACCGCAAGATGTGTTAAGTGAGGCTTCATGGGTTACCGCAAGTATGGTGTTAAGTGACGCTTCCTGGATTACCGCAAGAATGTGTTAAGTGAGGCTTCCCTGGGTTACGCAAGAAGTCTGTGTTAAGTGAGGCTTCCCTGGGTTACGCAAAGAATGTGTTAAGTGAGGCTCCCTGGGTTACCGCAAGATGTGTTAAGTGAGTTCCCTGGGTTACCGCAAGAATGTGTTAAGTGAGCTCCCCGGGTTACGCAAGAATGTGTTAAGTGAGGCTTCCCTGGGTTACCGCAAAGAAATGTGCTTAAGTGAGGCTTTCCCTGGGGTTACGCAAGAATGTGTTTTACAGTGAGGCTTTCCCTAGGGTTACCGCAGAAGTGTTATGTGAGCTTCCTGGGTTACCGCAAAGGAATGTGTGAAGTGAGGCTTCCCTGAGTTACTGCAAGAAGCGTGTTAGTGAGGCTTCCCTGGGTTACCGCAAGAATGGTTAAGTGAGGCTTTCCCTGGGGTTACCGCAAGAATGGGATAAGTGAGGTTCCCTGGGTTAACCGCCAAGAATGTGTTAAGTGAGGTTCCCTGGGTGACCGCAAGAATGTGTTAAAGTGAGGCGTCCCTGGGTTACCGCTAGAATGTGTTATGTGAGGCTTCCCTGGGATTACCGCAAGGAAGTGTTAAGTGAGGCTTCCCTGGGTTACCGCACGACATGTGTTATTGAGGTTCCTGGGTACCGCAAGAATTGTGTTAAGTGAGGCTTCCCTGGGTTACCGCAGAAATGTTAAGTGAGGCTTCCCTGGGTTACCGCAAGAATGTGTTAAGTGAGGCTTCCCTGGGTTACCGCAAGAATGTGTTATGTGAGGCTTCCTGGATTTACCGCAAGAATTGGGCGTGAAGTGAGGCTTCCCTGAGTTACCGCAAGAATGTGTTAAGTGGAGGCCTCCCTGGGTTACCGGCTAAGAATGTGTTAAGTGAGGCTTCCTGGGTTACCGCAAGAATGTGTTTTAAGTGAGGCTTCCCTGGGTTACCGCTAGATGTGTTAAGTGAGGCTTCCTGGGTTACCGCAAGAATGGTTAAGTGAGGCATTCCCTGGGTTACCGCAAAGAATGTGTTTAAGTGAGGCTTCCCAGGGTTACTGCAAGAATGTGTTAAGTGAGGCTCCCTGGGTTACCCGCAGAATATGTTAAGTGAGGCTTTCCATGGGTTACCGCAAGAAGTGATTAAGTGAGGCTCCCCTGGGTTATCGCAAGAATGTGTTAAGTGAGGCTTCCCTGGGTTACCGCAAGAATGTGTTAAGTGAGGTTTCCCTGGGTTACCGCAAGAATGTGTTAAGTGAGGCTTCCCTGGGTTACCGCAAGAATGTGTTAAGTGAGGCTTCCTGGGTTACGCAAGAATGTGTTAAGTGAGGGTTCCCTGGGTTACCGCAAGAATGTGTTAAGTGAGGCTTCCCTGGGTTACCGCAAGAATGTGTTAAGTTAGGCTTCCCTGGGTTACCGCAAGAATGTGTTAAGTGAGGCTTCCTGGGATACGCAAGAATGTGTTAATGAGGCTTCCCTGGGGTTACCGCAAGAATGTGTTAAGTTAGGCTTCCCTGGGTTACCGCAAGAATGTGTTAAGTGAGGCTTCCCTGGGTTACCGCTAAAATTTGCAAAGTGTCTTGCGAAGGAAAGTGAAAACTGACGTAAACGAGAATAAAAAAGATTTCATTAGATAATGTTACCTTAATAAATATTCTAGTTATTATTATTAGAATTAATAGTAGTATTAGTTGAAGTGGTATAGCAGTAGTTAAACAGTAGTTGTAGTAGTAACAGTAGTAGTAGTAGTAGTAATAGTAGTAGTAGCAGTAGTAGAATAGTATTAGTAGAAGAGTAATAGTAGTAGTAGTATAATATTAGTAGTAGTAGAAGTAGTATAGTATTAGTATTAGTAGTAGTAGCACAAAAGTAGTATAGTAGTAGTAGTAGTAATATAGAACTAGTATTATTATTATTAGGAGTAAAACAGAATTAGTATTATTATTATTATTAGTATTATAGTACTGGTAGTAGTAGTATAGTACTGGTAGTAGTAGTATAGTACTGGTAGTAGTAGTATAGTACTGGGTAGTACGTGTATTGTAATGGTGTCGCAGTCTAGTACTGGGTTCTTACTGGAGGTCTGCATAGCTTGTGTGTTTGGTGGGTTCCTGCTGGAAGTCTGCATACTTGTGTGTGTCGCGGGTTCCTACAGGAAGTCTGCAAAGCTTGTGTGTTTGGTGTGGTCCTACTGAAGGTCTGCAGAGCTTGTGTTTGATGGGTTCTTATTTGAGGTCTGCATAGCTTGTGTGTTTGGTGGGTTCCTACTGGAGGTCTGCATAGCTTGTGTGTTTGGTGGGTTCCTACTGAAGGTCTGCATCGCTTGTGTATTTAGTGGGTTCCTACTGGAGGTCTGCATAGCTTTCGTGTTTGGTGGGTTCCCGTTGGAGGTTTGCATAGCTTGTGCGTTTGGTGGGTTCCTACTGGACGTCTGCACATCTTCTGTGTTTGTTGAGGACTGCATAGCTTGTTTGTTCGGTGGGATCCAACTGGAGGTCTGCACAGCTTGAGTGTTTGGTGGTTTCCTACTGGACGACTGCATAGCTTGTGTGTGTCGTGCGTTTCTACTATAAGTCTGCATAATACGCATACTGCTTCATACTTCACATACTGCTGCGTCTACGTATTTCACATACTTCTGCTTTTGCATACTTAACATATTGCTGCTTCTACGTACTTCATATACTGCTGCTTCTACATACTTCACATACTGCTGCTTCTACATACTACACATACTGCTGCTTCTACTACTACACATACTGCTTGCTTCTACATACTTCACATATGCTGGCTTATACTACTACAATACTGCTGCTTCTACCTTACTACACATACTCTGCTTTACCTATTTCACATACTGCTGCTTCTACATACTACACATACTGCTGCTTCTACATACTACACATACTGCTGCTTCTACATACTTCACATACTGCTGCTTCTACATACTACACATACTGCTGCTTCTAATACTTCACATACGCTGTTCTAATACTACACACACTGCTGCTTCTACATTTCACATACTGTGCTTCTACATACTACCCACATACTGCTGTTTACATATTCAATACTGCAGCTTCTACATTACTACACATACTGCTGATCTACATACTTCACATATGCTGCTTCTCCATACTTCACATGACTGCTGCTTCTACATACTACACTACATGCTGGCTTTACATACTTACATACTTGCTGCTTCTCATACTACACTACTGCAGCTTCTACATACTACAATACTGCTGCTTACCATACTTACATGACTGCTGCTCTACATACTACACATACTTGTGCTTATACATACTACACATACTGCTGCTTTACTACTACACATACTGCTGCTTCTACATACTTCACTACTGCTGCTTCTACATACTTCCACCTACTGCTGCTTTACATACCTTCTACATACTGCTGCTTCTACATACTTCACATTACTTGCTGCTTCTTACATTATAAAATACTGGCTGTTCTACATACTTAACATACTGCTCTTTACATATTCACATACTGCTGCTTCTACATACTTCACATACTGCTGCTTCTACATACTACACATACTGCTGCTTCTACATACTTTACATACTGCTGCTTCTACATACTTCACATACTGCTGCTTCTACATACTACACATACTGCTGCTTCTACATACTTCACATACTGCTGCTTCTACATACTTTACATACTGCTGCTTCTACATACTAACATACTGCTGCTTCTACATACTTACACATCTGCTGCTTCTACATACTTACATCTGTGCTTTACAGTACTACACATTACTGTGCTTCTACATCTTTACATACTGCTGCTTCTACATACTTTACATACTGCTGCTTCTTCATACTTAAATACTGCTGCCTTCTACATACTTCACATATGCTGCTTTCTACCTACTACACATACTGCTGCTTCTACATATTACATACTGCTGCTTCTAATACTTCACATACTGCTGCTTCTACTTACTACACCATACTGCTGCTTCTACATACTTCTAATACTGCTGCTTCTACATACTTCCATACTGCTTGCTTCTACATACTACACAATACTGTGCTTCTACATACTTCACATACTGCTGCTTTACTACTACCATACTGCGGCTTCTACATACTTCACATTACTGCTGTTTTTTTTTTCTTTACTTCTACATTACTACACATACTGCTGCTTTAATAATACAATATGCAGCTTCTACATACTTCTACATACTGCTGCTTCTACATATTCACATACTGCTGGTTCTACATAGTACACCATACTGCTTGCTTCTACATACTACACATACTGTGTTCTACATACTTACATTAACTTTACTGCTTCTACTACTTCTAATAAATGTGCTTCTACATACTTCTCTACTGCTGCTTGCTACATACATACATACTGCTGCTTCTACTACTTCACAATACTCCTGCTTCTACATACTACACATACTTACTGCTTCTACATACTTCACATACTGGTAGCTTCTACATACTTCACATACTGATGCCTTCTACATACTACACATACTGGCTTCTACATATACACATACTGTGCTTCTACATACTTCACTACTGCTGCTTTACATACTACACATACTGCTGGCTTTAATACTACACATACTGCTGCTTCTACATACTACACATACTGCTGCTTCAACATTACGAACATACTGCTGCTTCTACATTACTTCACATACTGCTGCTTCTACATACTACCACATACTGCAGCTTCTACATACTACACTTTTACTGCTGCTTCTATATACCTTCTACATACTGCTGCTTCTCATATAACATACGCTGCTTTACATACTTCAATACTGCTGCTTCTACATACTACACATACTGCTGCTTCGGCATATTCACATACTGCTGCTTCTACATACTTCACATACTGCTGCTTCTACTACTTCACATACTGTGCTTCTACATACTTCAATACTGTGTTCATACAAACTACACATACTGCTGCTTCTACATACCTTCTACATACTGCTGCTTTACATATTCACATACTGCTGCTTCGACATACTTCACATATGCTGCTTCTACATACTACAAATACTGCTGCTTCTACATACTTCTACAGATGCTGCTTTACATACTTCAAATTCTTGCTGCTTCTACATACTAACATACTGCTGCTTCTAATACTTCACATTTTATATTTTTAACTGCTGCTTCTTCATCTACACATACTGCTGCTTCTACATACTTCACATAACTGCTGCTTCTACATACTACACATACTGCTGCTTCTACATACTACACATTACTGCTGCTTTACATACTTCACATTATTGCTGTTCTACATTTACACATACTGCTGCTTCTACATACTACACATACTGCTTTGCTTCTACTTACTTCACATACTGCTGCTTCTACATACTTCACATACTGCTGTTCTACATACTTCAGTTCTGCTGGCTTCTACATACTACACATACTGGCTGCTTCTTACATACTTACATACTGCTGCTTCTACATATTCACATACTGCTGCTTTCTACTATACTTACATACTGCTGCTTCTACATACTACACATACTGCTGCTTCTACATACTTCTACATACTGCTGCTTCTACATACTTCACATACTGCTGCTTCTGCATATACACATATGCTGCTTTCTTAAATACTCAACATACTGCTGCTTCTACTTACTACACATACTGCTGCTTATACATATTCACATACTGCTGCTTCTACATTACTACACATATGCTGCTTCTACCTACTTCACATACTGCTGCTTCTACTACTAGCACCATACTGCTGCTTCTACATACTCCATATGCTGCTTCTACATACTTACCATACGGCCTGCTGCTACATACTTCACATACTGCTGCTTCTACATACTTCACATCCTGCTGTTTACTACTAACCATACTGCTGCTTTACATACTTCAATACTGCTGCTTTCTACTACTTCAATACTGGGCTGCGTCTACATACATCACATACTGCTGCATCTACAATACTAACACATACTGCTGCTTCTACATACTTCTCCAACTGCTGCTTCTTACATACTTCACATACTGGGCCTTTGGAGTGTTTTGGGGTGGGTTTTCTTGCATTATACACATTACTGCTGCATCTACATACTTACATACTGCTCCTTCTACATACTACACCATTACTGATGCTTCTACATACTACACATACTGGCTGCTTCTACATACATCTCATACTGTGCTTATACCTACTTCTACTACTGTGCTTCTTACATACGTCACATATGCTGCTTCTACATACTACACATACTGCTTCTTATAATACTACACAAACTGCTGCTTTATTCTACATACTGCTGCTTCTACATACTTCACATATGCTGCTTCTACATACTACAACATTACTGCTGCTTCTACATGCTTCACATACTGCGCTTCTACATACTACACATTCTGCTGCTTCTACATACTACTCATTACTGCTGCTTCTACTTCTTCACATACTGTGCTTCTACATATTCTAAATACTGCTGTTTCTACATACTTCACATACTGCTGCTTCTACATTACTCACATACTGCTGTTTTCTACATCACTTCAACATACTGCTGCTTTACATACTACACATACTGCTGCTTTTACATATACACATACTGCTGTTCTACATACTTCACATACTTGCTGCTTCTACATACTTTCATACTGCTGCTTCTTACATACTACACATACTGCTGCTTCAACATATTCTTACATACTGCTGATTCTCATACTTCACATACTGTGCTTTTACATACTTATACATACTGTGCTTCTACATACTTCACTACTGCTGCACTTTACATACTACACATACGCGCTTCTACATACTACAGATATTGCTGCTTTCTACATACTTCAATACTGCTGTTTCTACATACTTCACATACTGCTGCTTCTACATATACACATACTGCTGCTTCTACATACTTCACCATACTGCTGCTTCTACATACTACACATTATGCTGCTTCTACATACTACACATACTGCTGCCTTCTTACATACTTCACATTGTGCTTTACATACTACACATATTGTGCTTTTAACAAACGTCACATACTGCTGCTTCTACATACTTCACATACTGCTGCTTCTACATACTTCACATACTGCTGCGGGGGGTGGGGGGTGGGGGGGGATTCTACATACTTCACTTATGCTGCTTCTACATACTTCTACCTATGCTGATTCTACATACACACATACTTCTGGGTCTAACATACTACCATACTGCTGCTTTACCTACTCACATACTGTGCTTCTACATACTTCCACATACTGCAGCTTCTAATATACACATACTGCTGCTTTACATACTTACAATACTGCTGCTTCTGACATAACTACACAGACTGCCCCGCTGCTTCTACAACTTCACATACTGCTGCTTCTACATACTACACATACTGGCTGCTTCTACATACTTCACATACTGCTGCTTTACATACTAACATACTGCTGCTTTCTACATACTACCACATTATTGCAGAAACACTTTCTACATACTACACATAATGCTGCTTTACATACTTCACATACTGCTGCTTCTCATACTACACTACTGTGCTTCTACATACTTCACATACTGCTGCTTCTACATAACTACACATATGCAGCTTCTACATACTTCACATATGTGTTCTAATATCCACTAACTGCTGCTTCTCATACTTACATACTGCTGCTTCTACATACTACACATATGCTGCTTCTACATACTACACATACTGCTGCTTCATACTTCTACATACTGTGCTTCTACTACTACACATACTGCTGCTACTACATAACTTCACATACTGCTGCTTCACATACTTAACATAACTGCTGCTTTCTACATACTTCACTATGACAGCTGCTACATACTACACATACTGGCTGTTTCTACATACTACACATTACTGCTGTTCTAACATATTCCATAACAGCAAAATTCTAAATACTTACACATACTGCTGCTTCTCTACATATACACATACTGCTGTTCTTCATATTCTTCTTACTGCTGCTTCTACATACTTAACATACTGCTGCTTTCCATACTTCATACTGCTGTTCTTACATACTTCACATACTGCTGTTTCTACATACTTCACATTGCTGCTGTCTACTTACTTCAATACTGCTGCTTCTACATACTTCACCATACTGCTGCTTCTACATACTCACATATGCTGCTTCTTCATGCCTTAACATACTGCTGCTTCTACATACTTCCATACTGCTGCTTCTAATAATTCACATACTGCACCTTCTAATACTACACAGACTGCTGCTTCTACATATTTCTACGTTACTGCTGCATCTACATACAACACATACTGCTGCTTCTACATACTTTCACATACTGCTGCTCACATGCTACACATTATGCTGCGTCTACATACTACACATACTGCTGCTTATACATACTTCACATACTGCTGGCTTCTACATCCTCACTTACTGCTGCTTTACATACTTCAACATACTGCTGCTTCTACATACTACAAATACTGCGGCGTCTACATAATACACATATGCTGCTTCTACATACTTTTCACATACTGCTGCTTCTACTTACTACAAATATGCTGCTTCTACATACTACACATATTGCAGCTTTACTATACTTCACAACTGCTGCTTTACATACTTCACATACTGCTGCTTCTACAACTTTACATACTGCTGCTTCTACTACTTCACATAATGGTGCTTCTACATTCTACACATTGCTGCTTCTACATCCTACACATACTGCTGCTTCTACATTCTTCACAACTGCTGATTCTACATGCATCACATACTGCTGCTTCGACATACTACACATACAGCTGTTTACATACTACACTACTGCTGCTTCTACATACTACAATACTGCTGCTTCTACATACTTCACATACTGCCGGCCTATCATAATCACTACTGCCGCCTTACATACTTCACATACTGCTGCTTCTACATACTTCACATACTGCCGCCTCTACATACTTCACATACTGCCGCCTCTACATACTTCACATACTGCTGCTTCTGCATACTTCACATACTGCTGCCTCTACATACTTCACATACTGCTGCTTCTACATACTTCACTTACTGCTGCCTCCTCATACTTCACATACTGCTGCTGCTACATACTTCACATACTGCGCTTCTATATACTTCACTACTGCGGGCGTCTACATACTTCACATACTGCTGCTTCTATATACTTCACATACTTGCTGCTCTATATACTTCAACATTACTGCTGTTCTACATTACTACACATACTGCTGCTTCTATATACTCACTTATGCTGCCTCTGCATACTTCACATACTGCTGCTTCTACATACTTCAATACTGCTGCTTTAAATACTTCACATACTGCTGCTTCTATGTCTGCACATACTGCTGCTTCTATATACTTCACATACTCTGCTTCTACATACTACACATACTGCTGCTTCTATTTACTCATTCTGTGCTTCTACATACTAACATACTTGCTGCTTTACTTAATTCACATCTGCTGCTTCTACATACTTCACATACTGCGGTTCTACATACTCATTACTGCTGCCTCTTCATACTTACATACTGCTGCCTTCTACTTACTTCACATACTGCTGCTTCTTATATTCACAATACTGCTGCTTTACATACTACACTAATGCGGCTTCTCTATACTCACTTACTTGCTTCTCTTATACTTCACATACTGCTGCTTCTACATACTTCACATACTGCTGCTTCTACATACTTCACATACTGCTGCTTCTACATACTTCACATACTGCTGCTTCTATATACTTCACATACTGCTGCTTCTTCATACTTCACATACTGCTGCTTCTACATACTTCACATGCTGCTGCTTCTATATACTTCACATACTGCTGCTTCTATATACTTCACATACTGCTGCTTCTACATACTACACATACTGCTGCTTCTATATACTCACTTACTGCTGCTTCTACATATTTCACACACTGCTGCTTCCGTATACTACTCGTACTGCTGTCTCTGCATACTTCACATATTGCTTCTTCTACATACTTCACATACTTCTGCCTCTACATACTAAAACGCTAGGCTTCAGCGCTAGGCTTCAGCGCTAGGCTTCAGCGCTAGGCTTCAGCGCTAGGCTTCAGCGCTAGGCTTCAGCCCTGGACTTCAAAATCTAGGGGACCTCCGGCCAAGGAATATAACATTTTGAGCTAAAAAAAAATCACTCAGGAGAAAGCATGGCTTGATATAGTCTCTCTCACTACTGAGCCTGAAATTAGCTTCAGAAAGTGTCTAGTGCAGTGTAAGGATAATGCTGCCAACATGGCTGGTAGGCACAACATGGCTGGTAGGCACAACATGGCTGGTAGGCACAACATGGCTGGTAGGCACAACGGAAGGCAGCTAAGAAATCATGGAAAAAAAATTTTGCAGGATTTATTCCATGCGCTGGTAACTTTAAATTTGGTGGGCCGTTCGGCTGTTGATTGCTGCCCTGATGTAATGAACTATTTTTTTTTTTTTTTGCATTATCAAAGAAAGTTGTACCTTTTTCTCATCCTTCACAAAGAAATGGGCAGTTCTAAAATCGTTTTTGCAATCTCAGTCAAAAGTGTCTAAATATTTATCAGACACCAGTTGGGAGGTGCATGTACAAGCCACAAAAGATATTTTGGAAAGTTAGTGATATTACTGATATTCTCAGTTATTTGTACTCTTATGTTAATGGACAGGGTGATGCCATTCTTGAGCTAAAAGGGTGGTACCAGGCTTTGAAGCTAACAGGGTGGTACCAGGCTTGAAGCTAACAGGGTGGTACCAGGCTTGAAGCTAACAAGGTGGTACCAGGCTTGAAGCTAACAAGGTGGTACCAGGCTTGAAGCTAACAAGGTGGTACCAGGCTTGAAGCTAACAAGGTGGTACAAGGCTTGAAGCTAACAAGGTGGTACCAGGCTTGAAGCGAACAAGGTGGTACCAGGCTTGAAGCTAGCAGGGTGGTACCAGGCTTGAAGCTAACAAGGTGGTACCAGGCTTGAAGCTAACAAGGTGGTACCAGGCTTGAAGCTAACAGGGTGGTACCAGGCTTGAAGCTAACAAGGTGGTATCAGGCTTGAAGCTAACAAGGTGATACCAGGCTTGAAGCTAACAAGGTGGTACCAGGCTTGAAGCTAACAAGGTGGTACCAGGCTTGAAGCTAACAGGGTGATACCAGGCTTGAAGCTAACAAGGTGGTATCAGGCTAGAAGCTAACAAGGTGGTACCAGGCTTGAAGTTAACAAGGTGGTACCAGGCTTGAAGCTAACAGGGTGGTACCAGGCTTGAAGCTAACAAGGTGGTATCAGGCTTGAAGCTAACAAGGTGGTACCAGGCTTGAAGCTAACAAGGTGGTACCAGGCTTGAAGCTAAAAATGTGGTACCAGGCTTGAAGCTAACAGGGTGATACCAGGCTTGAAGCTAACAGGGTGGTACCAGTCTGGAAGCTAACAGGGTGGTACAAGGCTGGAAGCTAACAGGGTGGTACAAGGCTGGAAGCTAACAGGGTGATACAAGGCTTGAAGCTAACAGGGTGATACCAGGCTTCAAGCTAACAGGGTGGTACCAGGCTTGAAGCTAACAGGATGGTACCAGGCTTGAAGCTAACAGGGTGGTACAAGGCTTGAAGCTAACAGGGTGGTACCAGGCTTGAAGCTAACAGGGTGGTACCAAGCTTGAAACTAACAGGGGGGTACCAGGCTTGAAGCTAACAGGGTGGTACAAGGCTTGAAACTAACATGGTGGGACCAGGCTTGAAGCTAACAGAGTGGAACCAGGCTTTGAAGCTAACAGGGTGGTACCAGGCTTCAAGCTAACAGGGTTATACCAGGCTTGAAGCTAACAGGGTGATACCAGGCTTGAAGCTAGCAGGGTGGTACCAGGCTTCAAGCTAACAGGGTGATACCAGGCTTCAAGCTAACAGGGTGATACCAGGCTTCAAGCTAACAGGGTGATACCAGGCTTCAAGCTAACAGGGTGATACCAGGCTTCAAGTTAACAGGGTGATACCAGGCTTCAAGCTAACAGGGTGATACCAGGCTTCAAGCTAACAGGGTGATACCAGGCTTCAAGCTAACAGGGTGAAACCAGGCTTCAAGCTAACAGGGTGATACCAGGCTTGAAGCTAACAGGGTGATACCAGGTTTGAAGCTAACAGGGTGATTCCAGGCTTGAAGCTAACAGGGTGATGCCAGGCTTGAAGCTAACAGGGTGATACCAGGCTTGAAGCTAACAGGGTGATACCAGGCTTGAAGATAACAGGGTGGTACCAGGCTTCAAGCTAACAGGGTGATACCAGGCTTGAAGCTAACAGGGTGATACCAGGCTTGAAGCTAGCAGGGTGGTACCAGGCTTCAAGCTAACAGGGTGATACCAGGCTTCAAGCTAACAGGGTAATACCAGGCTTCAAGCTAACAGGGTGATACCAGGCTTCAAGCTAACAGGGTGATACCAGACTTCAAGCTAACAGGGTGATACCAGGCTTCAAGCTAACAGGGTGATACCAGGCTTCAAGCTAACAGGGTGATACCAGGCTTGAAGCTAACAGGGTGATACCAGGCTTCAAACTAACAGGGTGATACCAGACTTCAAGCTAACAGGGTGATACCAGGCTTCAAGCTAACAGGGTGATACCAGGCTTCAAGCTAACAGGGTGATACCAGGCTTCAAGCTAACAGGGTGATACCAGGCTTCAAGCTAACAGGGTGATACCAGGCTTCAAGCTAACAGGGTGATACCAGGCTTCAAGCTAACAATCTTTTGCAGAAAATGGAAGTTCTGGAATTTCTTTATGCTTCATTTTTGAACAAATATTCCAGGTAATTTTCAAAAGGTCGGCAAAACAATTCAGAAATCAAAACTTTCATTGAGAACTTATACATGTTTGTACATTTCACTTCATTATTTTTTAAGAAAAATTAGAAAAGATTTTAGATGAGCTTGAGTAACAAGCAAAAGCCATCTTGCCAAATGTTAACTACAGAAGTGACACAAGGAGACAAAGAGTAAGAAAAACACAAGGAAGTGAGAGAAGTAAACCTGGTCCTGATGACTTAGATAAACTCTCTTCAAGAGATAAGTTTAGCATCAAATCCTTTATTCCTATACTAGATCCATTTGAAGCCAGTTTAAGAAGAGCTACTGTGTAATGTGTGTACAGTGATGTTCCAGGAAAATATCTGTGCAATGTTTTCCTGTTTTGTTATTCTGACAGCATCTAAGCAAGAAATTAAGCAAGGCGTTGAACTATTGATTGAAGCTTACCCAGATGTTTACCTCAACTTTTGCACTTTCACTTGTACGTGAGACAAAGCCATAGACCTACACAAGAGCAGTCACTGTCTGATACACACCTTTATCAAATTACATACGGTGCCCGCGGCCTGGTGGCAAAAGTTCTCGCTTCGCACGGTGAGGTGTCCGGGTTCGATTCCCGGCGAAGGGGTGGAAACATTGGGAGTGTTTCCTTACACTGGTTTCATAATATCAACGCTAATATGTACAAGTAAACTGGGGTGCCTGGTTGATGTTGACACCGTCTTGTAGAAATTGTAGCCGTTGATAATGTGGAGGGTTCACAGGTGTTGAGTGACAACCCAACGACTAGTTCTTCACAGAGTCTATAGCCTTGAATAGTCAGTCCAGATGACAGGAACGCAGGTTCTTTACCACTACAAAGATGAGGGGTAGCGTCCTGTACAATTAATCAGGTAGGTAGATTATAAGGTGACGTCCTAAGACCGGTTTCAGTCCGTCTCCTTCAACACTTCTCGTTGGTTGGCAGGTGACCCGATCTGCCATTCCAGTCTGGAAAGAGACAGGTTACCCACTGCTTAAGAAATCACTCTCCATGATAAGTGCAAGATACTTAAAAAAGGTGGTGATTATCGAAAAGTCTCATGTGGAGCTTAAAACTGAAAGGGCTAAGTTTTTTATTGGTCAAAAGTGAAGCTTTCAACCAATATCCACTAGAATAGGAGCAGAGGCTTTTACTTACAGTTGTGCTGTGAGTCGAGTGATTACTGTTTGGTCGGCGCCCCACACGTCACCTTTCGGGGTGGAGAAAAAAAAGGAAGGGGGGGGAGGGGATAGCGGGAGAGAGACTGACCCTACCTTAACAAGCAGCCGGCAATCAAACTCTCGTTACCATATACTCGCTCGCTACTTCTGTCTGTTGAACTTTTCCCTCACATATCTTTCTTCGTATATAAAAAAATATTATTTTGTTTTCAAGTTAAAAAAAAAATATGTAGCAGGTGTGAGTCTTTCTCACTTAACATACTCATGCAAAGGATAAATAAGAGCCCGAACTTTGTTATTTCCATCACAATTATACTGTGAAGACCTTGACTGATCCTCTGATGGTAAGCAGAGCAGCAGTAAAGGACTTAAATATATACAATACTGGTACCTGAGGCTCCTGGTTAATTGTCTGATTTTCATATGAAATTCAAATAACATCGCTGAGGGTGACGAACTTCAGTCTTGCTCCTCTTTTGCGTCAGGACATCTAATTATTTCTGCATTCTAGGTCATACCTATAATAAAATATTTATTTTAAAAAAGCTTGAATGCTTCATTCACTTAATTTTTTTAATACTCAAGGACTGTGGAGATTGAGTTTACAGCTCATGATTATCATGACAATATTCATAAGAACATAAGAAAGAAGGAACACTGCAGGAGACCTGTTGGCCCATACTAGGCAGGTCCTTCACAATCCATCCCACTAACATAAGAACCTCCACTAACATAAGAAATGCAATGCCTCGTCTCACTAATCACAAATTTAAGAGGTGATTGACAGGGAGGATTTCTAACTCCAGCCTCGTGAGTTTATTGACAATATTTTCGTAATATTTTATTCGAATGGTCTTATATTTTAGCTGTTACAGTGAAAAGTTGATTCTTGGGTCTCTTAAGGTTGTTGGGTTTCAGTTCCTCATCCTTTTCAAGTACTCTTCAATTTCTCATTATTTTGGTTTCAAATTTTTCGTTAAAATCATCAGTTTTCCAAGGAGTGGACCAGCAAGCCAGTGGAAGATCTCTGTCAGATTACCAAAGCTCCAGTGGCGGGTCATCAGATTGCTCATACCAGCATCAGGAAACGCTTAACTTCTTTCCTGACAAATCTTACCTAGCCTAACATGGTCTCAGAATTTTGCCATTAATTACTGATGGCTCCATGGCAAGATGTGGGGTGCTGAATTACAATTTCTAATTAGTCTGGAGGGATTAAGCCAAAACTTCTGGGCGTCTTACAGCTCCTGGGGTCATTGAGGGTGTTGAGTCAATAATTCATTGATCTTGTTTGTGTGTGGGGGAAGGGGACGGGGGTGGAACAGATTTTGTTCATCTTTTAAGGCGCTTAGCTAGAGCTGGTGACCAACTTGAGGGTGTTACAAAGCAGCTCCTGGGCCGCGTAAAAGTGTTGAGCTAGAGTTCTCAAGTCTTTTGTGGGTACTGGGCTTCACTTTAAGAAATGTCAAGGAAGTAGTGTGACTGATGAAGGTGGATGTTGCCTCTCAGGTAGCATACCCACACAAATGTTGCCTCTCACGTAGCATAACCACTCAAATGTTGCCCCTCAGGTAGCGTACCCACGCAAATGTTGCCTCTCAGGTAGCATACCCACACAAATGTTGCCTCTCACGTAGCATAACCACTCAAATGTTGCCCCTCAGGTAGCGTACCCACGCAAATGTTGCCTCTCAGGTAGCATACCCACACAAATGTTGCCTCTCAGGAAGCATACCCACACAAATGTTGCCTCTCATGTAGCATACCCACACAAATGTTGCCTCTCAGGTGGCATATCCACACAAATGTTGCCTCTCAGGTAGCATACCCACACAAATGTTGCCTCTCAGATAGCATACCCACACAAATGTTGCCTCTCGGGTAGCATATCCACACAAATGTTGCCTCTCAGGTAGCATATCCACACAAATGTTGCCTCTCAGGTAGCATACCCACACAAATGTTGCCTCTCAGGTAGCATACCCACACAAATGTTGCCTCTCAGGTAGCATACCAACACAAATGTTGCCTCTCGGGTGACATACCCACGCAAATGTTCTCTCAGGTAGCATACCCATACAAATGTTGCCTCTCAGGTAGCATACCCACACAAATGTTGCCTCTCAGATAGCATACCCACGCAAATGTTGCCTCTCGGGTAGCATATCCACACAAATGTTGCCTCTCAGGTAGCATATCCACACAAATGTTGCCTCTCAGGTAGCATACCCACACAAATGTTGCCTCTCAGGTAGCATACCCACACAAATGTTGCCTCTCAGGTAGCATACCAACACAAATGTTGCCTCTCGGGTGACATACCCACGCAAATGTTCTCTCAGGTAGCATACCCACACAAATGTTGCCTCTCAGGTAGCATACCCACACAAATGTTGCCTCTCAGGTAGCATACCCACACAAATGTTGCCTCTCAGGTAGCATATCCACACAAATGTTGCCTCTCAGGTAGCATACCCACACAAATGTTGCCTCTCAGGTAGCATACCCACACAAATGTTGCCTCTCAGGTAGCATACCCACACAAATGTTGTCTCTCAGGTAGCATACCCACACAAATGTTGCCTCTCAGGTAGCATATCCACACAAATGTTGCCTCTCAGGTAGCATACCCACACAAATGTTGCCTCTCAGGTAGCATACCCACACAAATGTTGCCTCTCAGGTAGCATACCCACACAAATGTTGCCCCTCAGGTAGCATACCCACACAAATGTTGCCTCTCAGGTAGCATATCCACACAAATGTTGCCTCTCAGGTAGCATACCCACACAAATGTTGCCTCTCAGGTAGCATACCCACACAAATGTTGCCCCTCAGGTAGCATACCCACACAAATGTTGCCTCTCAGGTAGCATATCCACACAAATGTTGCCTCTCAGGTAGCATACCCACACAAATGTTGCCTCTCAGGTAGCATATCCACACAAATGTTGCCTCTCAGGTAGCATATCCACACAAATGTTGCCTCTCAGGTAGCATACCCACACAAATGTTGCCTCTCAGGTAGCATACCCACACAAATGTTGCCTCTCAGGTAGCATACCCACACAAAGGTTCCACCTTTACTGGGACAAGATCTTCTGAAAAGTTGTAATATAACTTTTCAATCTCTTTTAAGGTGAAAAGTAATTAAGTACAAGGCATATCTTCTTTAATGAAGCAAGAAGGTCGATACAGTTTCTTTGATGAAAATTTTTAACATGCGCTCACAAATTGTCTTACATAATATATGTAGGCCACTAGTAGAGGTAAGAATGTTGTGGCCTACATCTCGCCTCCTGGCGGTATATAAGGTTCCATCCTGTCACTTCAACTCCATATTGTTTCAGACTATGGAACAATACTCTTCTCCAGACTGAGGGACTGACCACCTCAAAACTTCAAGGGTGATGGACTGATTACATCGTCATCAAGTATCTTCTGCTTCTATCAACTTTTCTGTTCTCGACTAAAAAAGCCTACTGTGTAGGCGAAACGTTTCGAAATAAAGATACCTAACTGTGGCATATGTGTCTTACCTAACAACCTGTCGGTATTTTATACCATTTGAATGTTCATTTATCCCGTATAAAGAAATTAGATCGAATAGAAATGACCCAAAATGGATGAATAATAGGCTCAAATATCTTTTAGGACAGAAAAAAAGGAATTTATAGGCGCATCAAAAGAGGTGAGGGTCATCTTATGAATCATTATACTGACATTAAGAGGGACATTAAAAAGCGGATACGGAAAGCTAAACGGGACTATGAAATTAAAGTTGCTAGGGAATCGAAAACTAACCAGAAAAGTTTTTCCAGGTATATAGAACAAAAGTTAGAGATAAGATAGGTCCCCTTTAAGATAGCTCTGGGCATCTTACTGACAAGGAGAATGAAATGTTCTTAAGGGTTCTTAAGGAATGCAAAATGGAACTCTGTGAACCATTAACTAATATTTTTAATTTATCTCTTCAAACAGGTGTAGTGTCTGATATGTGGAAGATGGCTAATGTAATTCCTATTTTTAAAACAGGGGACAAGTCGTTACCGTCAAATTACCGCCCAATAAGCCTGAAGCTGCCGTTGTTTTGTTTAATTGTATTCGAAACAGCGATCAGTGCTGATTCGAGGCACTTGCGTTTGCGGAAATTAGTTTCTTTGATCACTAATTGGACGTCCCTGAATTTCATGAGATGATTGCTGGAATTTCGGTGTTGTACACAGGCGTTGTTCAAGTTATCGTTCCTACATGCGTAAATGTGTTCATTGAGGCGGGTGTCGAGGTTTCTTGCTGTTTCACCTACATAAATCTTGTCACAGCCTCCACAGGGTATAGTGTAAACCACTGCATTGACTGGTTCGTGGTGCTTTGATTTTGTCCTGGTTAGATCCTTTATTGAAGTGCTACAAGCGATGGCGACTCTGGTGACTCTGGTGTTAGCTTGTGAAAGTACTTTAGAAACGTACTTTCACAAGCTAATACCAGAGTCGCCATCGCTTCTAGCACTTCAATGGCTTGATAAATCTCCAGGAGAGTGAAACGTTGCCACAATAAAATGTCACATTAGTTGCACTTGTGTCCATTTACTTTACACATTGTCGGTAATTCTACCAACTTTATTACACAACCAAAGTTGATTTAGAAAGACACGTAAGCAAACACTATGACATATTTATAAGACCTCACTACGAAACGCAGCCCCACACCTCTAACTTCTACAACAGGCGTCTACACTATCCCCTGTGGGTTCTGTCCCAAGAAATATGTAGGCGAGACAGGCAGAGATCTTGCAGTCCGCTTGAATGAGCATCGAAATGCCTCTAACAGAGACGATGTAAGGTACGCCTGTGTCCTCCACACAGACTCCACGGGGCATTTGATGAACTGGAATGAGGCACAACTCGTTCTCACCGAACCGGACCTCAGACGCCGACGGTGCCTAGAAGCCTCGCTAATCGCCGTCACCGACACTATAGAACGCAACACCGGAAACTACAAAATTTCAAAAACATTGGCATACATGATACTTAAGCACCACCAACCCAACAACACAGGAGTCACATGATTTCATCGTCTACCCGTCCTCATCACAACATGACATTCTTCAGGTCATGTGCGTCACTCACACCTCACTCTCCGCCTATATATATATAATGTCTTTCTACCTCTGTATGTTAGAAGTGATCAAGGTCCCAGGACCGAAACGTTTTCTAATAAATATGTCATAGTGTTTGCTTACGTGTCTTTCTAAACCAACTTGTCGGTATTCATTACCAAGGTTTATACCACAACCAAAGTTGTATAGAAATAATTATGGGATGACAAATTTGTGGACAGCCTTATAATGCTCTAAAGTAGTTTGAAACTACTACGAATGCTGAGGTAGACAGACAGGGATGCAATACATATTACAGCCATGAGAAATGGCTGTTAAAATGCTACCTGAGTCTAATAAATGACCTGCTACAACAATGTCCGGAAAGATTGTGCAAACCCTTCACCTTCAGACTATTTAGAACCAATCTATTCAAGATTGATGGACTGACCACATCGACTCAAGGTTGAGAGACTGATTACCTCATTCTCCTCCTGTTCTTCACGTTTCTCCTATGTATGGACTGATGAAGCCACTGTGTGGCGAAACGTTTCCTTAATAAAGATACCCAAGAGTTGCACATGTGTCTAATTTATCAACGTGTCGGTTCTGTGAATCATTCATCTACAGAACAATCAGCAAACATTGCAATGAGATAGGAAGTAGTTAAGGTAAAAGGAAACGAGAAGCCACAGTAGATGATTGAGGTTTCGCATACGGTAGAGGGGAGTAAGAGATGTATAGTAGGAACTATATGAGGGAAAAAGAGAAAAATTAGATGCTGGCTGGACATACAAAGGAGGTAAATGAAGGGAAGCCACGAGAGAATAAATACGGAGATAAAAGGGACGTAATAAGAGGGGCGACGATCAAACAAACGATTCCTGCTAACATTAATAGTGCGTAATCTGGCAGTAACTCCCATTCTCTGGGGTTGTTTCCCCTGAGTGACTACCTTTCTCTGTGGTTGTTTCCCCTGAGTGACTTCCTTTCTCTGGGGTTGTTTCCCCTGAGTGACTACCTTTCTCTGAGGTTGTTTCCCCTGAGTGACTATCTTTCGCTGGGGTTGTTTCCCCTGATTGACTACCTTTCTCTGGGGTTGTTTCAACTGAGTGACTACCTTTCTCTTGGGATGTTTCCCCTGAGTGACTACCTTTCTCTTGGGTTGTTTCCCCTGAGTGACTACCTTTCTCTGGGGTTGTTTCCCCTGAGTGACTACCTTTCTCTGGGGTTATTTCCCCCGAGTGACAACCTTTCTCTGGGGTTATTTCCCCTCAGTGACTACCTTTCTCTGGGGTTATTTCCCCTCAGTGACTACCTTTCTATGGGGTTATTTCCCCTCAGTTACTACCTTTCTCTGGTTTTTTTTCTCCTGAGTGACCTTTCTCTGGGGTTGTTTCCCCTGAGTGACTATCTTTCTCTGGGGTTGTTTCCCCTGAGTGACTATCTTTCTCTGGGGTTGTTTCCCCTGAGTGACTATCTTTCTCTGGGGTTATTTCCCCCGAGTGACTAGTTTTCTCTGGGATTATTTCCACTGAGTGACTATCTTTCTCTGGGGTTGTTTACCCTGAGTGACTACCTTTCTCTGTGGTTGTTTCCCCTGAGTGACTATCTTTCTCTGGGGTAGTTTCCCCTGAGTGACTACCTTTCTCTGGGGTTATTTCCCCTGAGTGACTACCTTTCTCTGGGGTTGTTTACAATGAGTGTCTACATTTCTCTGGGGTTATTTCCTCTGAGTGACTACCTTTCTCTGGGGTTGTTTCTCGTGAGTGACTACCTTTCACTGGGGTTGTTTTCCCTGAGCGACTACCTTTCTCTGGGGTTATTTCCCCTGAGTGACTATCTTTCTCTGGGGTTGTTTCTCGTGAGTGACTACCTTTCGCTGGGGTTGTTTACCATGAGTGACTACCTTTCTCTTGGGTTGTTTCCCCTGAGTGTCTACATTTCTCTGGGGTTATTTCCCCTGAGTGACTTCCTTTCTCTGGGGTTGTTTCCCCTGAGTGACTACCTTTCTCTGGGGTTGTTTGCCCTTAATGACTACCTTTCTCTCGGGTTGTTTTCCCCTGAGTGACTACCTTTCTCTGGGGTTGCTTCCCCTGAGTGACTACGTTTCCCTGGGGTTATTTCCCATGAATGACTTCGTTTTTCTGAGGTTATTTCCCCTGAGTGACTACCTTTCTCTGGGATTGTTTCCCCTGAGTGACTACCTCTCTCTGGGGTTTTCCCCTGAGTGACTACCTTTCTCTGGGGTTTTCCCCCGAGTGACTACCTTTCTCTGGGGTTTTCCCTCGAGTGACTACGTTTCTCTGGGATTATTTTCCTTGAGTGACTACCTTTGTCTAGGGTTGTTTCCCCCGAGTGACTACTTTTCTCTGGGTTGTTTTTTTTCTCTGTGGGTAATAGGAGTTTTTCGTAGGCGGGTAATGAACGTTTTTCGTAGGCGTGTATTAAGCGCTTTTTCTGGGCGGGTAATAGGCGTTTTTTCCTCGGTATCTCAAGCCCAGATCTTCAAACGTTCATTACCAAAACCGTGTAAGACCATGAACTTTTATCCTGGGGGAGGTGTGTTTACGCGCGCGAGCGAGCGCTCACACACACACACACACACACACACACACACACACACACACACACACACGCACACACACACACATACACACACACACACGCACACAAAACGCACACACACGCACACACACGCACACACACACAACACACACACACACACACTCACACACCACACACTCACACACACCCGTAAAGGGATAAAGGACCTTTCACACAATCAAAATGCATTTCAAAGGAAGAAAAACATTTAAACAATAGCAAAAAAATTTAGAATTTTTTGGATTTATGCAAGAATATAATTATATAAATGTAAAACAATCAAATATGGAATTTTTTCCTAACTGAAGAAAATAATGAAATTAGAATACATGAATTAATTTCGTGAAGCAATTAATGTACAACACGGACACATGGGCATCCATTTTTCCAAAATTTGGGAGATAACTCTGAGGGTTTACGATGAAAAAACCCGAAACTTGGTGAACCCGGGAGTCGGCCCCGCCGTCACTCAGGGTTGACGATGAACCAAAACCTTGTGAGACCCGGGATCGCTGCTGGACGTCACTCAGGGGTTTACGATGAACCGAAACCTTGTGAACCAGGTGGTCGCTGCTGGACTCCTCAGGGGGGACGAGAACCAGAAACCTTGTGAACCCGGTAGTCGTGCTTTACTCACTCAGGGTTGACGATGAACCAGAAACTTTCTGAGACCCGGTTTGTCGCGCGACGTCACTCAGGGGTTACGATGAACCGAAACCTTGCTGAGACAGGTATCGCGCTGGACGTCACTCGGGTTACGATGAACCAGAAACCTTGGTGAGACCGGTAGTCGTGCTGCCGTCACTCAGGTTGACGATGAACCCGAAACCTTGCTGAGAAAGTAGTCGCTGTGCACGTCCAATCAGGGGTTTACGATGAACCCGAAACCGCTGGACCGGGGTCGCGCCGCACGCCCCTCAGGGGTTTACGATGAACCCGAAACCTTGCTGAGACCAGGTAGTCGTGCTGCACGTACTCAGGTTTACGTGAACCGAAACCTTTGAGACCAGGGAGTCGCTGTGCCGACTCAGGGTTGAGATGAAAACCCGAAACCTGGTGAGACCAGGGAGTCGCTGCTGCAGTCACCAGGGGTTTACATGAACCAAAACCTTGGTGGAAACCCGGTAGTCGCTGCTGAAGTCACTCAGGTTACGATGAACCAAAACCTTGCTGAGACAGGTAGTCCCCTCGCACGCCCCTTAGGTTGAGGAACCCCGAAAAACCCTTTGGGGGACAGGTAGTCGCGCGCACGTCACTCAGGGGTTTACGATGAACCCGAAACCTTTTGGGACCAACTTAACCCGGGGGACAGACCCCCTTTTAGACCGGTACCTAGTTCAGGGGTTTACGAGAACCAAAACCTTGGTGAGACCAGGTAGTCGCTGCTGGACGTCACTCAGGGTTAGAGAACCAAAACCTTGGTGAGACCCGGTAGTGCTGCTGACGTCATCAGGGTTGAGATGAACCCCGAAACCTTGGTGGAACAGGTAGTTTGCTGCTGACGTCATCAGGGTTTACGATGAACCGAAACCTTGTGAGACCAGGTAGTCGGGTCTGCACGTCACTCAGGGTTGACGATGAACCAGAAACCTTGCTGAGACCAGGTAGTCGCTGCTGCACGTCACTCAGGGTTGACGATGAACCAGAAACCTTGCTGAGACCAGGTAGTCGCTGCTGCACGTCACTCAGGGTTGACGATGAACCAGAAACCTTGCTGAGACCAGGTAGTCGCTGCTGCACGTCACTCAGGGTTGACGATGAACCGAAACCTTGGGGGAGCCAGGTAGTCGCTGCTGCACGTCACTCAGGGTTGACGATGAACCAGAAACCTTGCTGAGACCAGGTAGTCGCTGCTGGACGTCACTCTCGTCGTCACTCTGGCGTATCAACGCCAGCAGTTGTTTCAGTGGTGGAAGATGTTGGCTCTGCTTACTTGATGGTTGGTGGCCTTTGTAACCATCTTTAACCTCCATCTTTAACCTCCATCTTTAACCTCCATCTTTAACTTCCATCTTTAACCTCCATCTTTAACCTCCATCTTTAACCTCCATCTTTAGCCTCCATCTTTAACTTCCATCTTTAACCTTTCATCTTTTTAACCTCCCTCCCCATTTAAATTACAAACCAAAACCCTTTTAAACCCTTCGCTCTACCACTCAGGGGGACAAACCAAAACCCTTTAACCATACCCCTTCAAAGGGGGGGAAAACCCCAAAAAACCCCGAAATTTTCCCCACTCATAAAAGGGTTACAAAACCAAACCCCAACCAACCCCACCAAACCCAAAAAAACCCCAAACCCAAAAAAAACCCCCCGGCCACCCCCCAAAAAAAAAAATTTTTAAAACCAACCCCACCCCTCATTGAATCCCAAAAAACCTTTACACCCAAAAAGTCCTCAAACCCCATTACATAACCAAAACCAAAAAATTTTTGCTTTTTTTCACTCTTCCCCCCTTTAACCCCCCCCCACCAACAAATTTTAACCAAAATTTTTTAACCGGTTTGGTCTACTCACTCAAGGTGCATAACCAAAAAATTGGGGGAAAATTTTGGTATAGGGGGTAAAAGAAATTCTAGAAGGTAGTCGTTTTCCCCCCCTTTTCATAAACAGAAATTTCTGAAAATCCTGCTTCCATTTATTTTAAAAAAAAATTTTTACCAGATTCTGGTTTTGGGTTTCGTGCCCGAAACCTTCTGAGAATTTTTTCCCCTAAATCCCAATACATATCCCAACCTCAACCTTTTCCCCCTTTTCCTCACTTCCTCCCTTTCTTTAACCCATTTTGTCGTTGGTTGCTTGCCTTTTTTGGGTTTGGGGCCCTTAACCCCCCTATCCCGTTCTTTTAACCTATCCCCCAAAATTTTAAACCCCCTTTTCCCCCATTTTAATTTTTTTTCTTTTGGGGTTTTTAACCCCCTTTTTTTTTCCCCCCTCTTTTTTCTTCCAAAATTAAAACCCCCCTTTTTTTTATTTTTTAAACCTTCCCCCCTTTTTACAAAATTTTTCCTTTTTAATTTCCCTTTAACCCCCCTAAATTTCCCCAAACAACCATCACCCCCTTTTTTTTCCCCATTTTTTCCACTTTAACCCCTTTTCCCCCTCCATTTTCCCAACTTCCTTTTTTTTAACCTCCATCTTTAACCTCCATTTTTAACTTCCTTTTTAAACCCCTCCATCTTTAACCTCCACTTTAACTTCCATTTTTCAACTTCCATTTTTAAACCTCCATTTTTAAACCCTCCATTTTTAAAACTTCCTTTCTTTAACTTCCTTTTTAAAACCTCTATCTTTAGCCTCCATTTTTAAACGGGACACTGCTGTGTCCAGTTAAAGATGATTTTTAAGTTTCTTAATCGTTTTTTAGACCCAACCCGTTCTTGTCCTCGTGGGTTGTCGATTTGAACCATTTCGATAAACAAGGCTAAGAGAAAAAAAAAAAAAAATAGAAAACTGGGACAAGAAGTCTCCACATGATAGGTAAAAGGTTTTTTAAAAATGATATGGTGTAGAGAAAAAAAATAATTCTGGGGAAAATACCTAAGCCCAGTCAGGTCAGGTTATTTTAAAACCCAAAAATTTAAACAACAAAAAATATAAAAAGTAAAAAGAGGGGAAGCCATATATAAAGACTTGGTGGGCGGGAAGGAAGTAAGGGTTCCATTTTGGTTTGGGGCCCCCCATTTTTAACTCCCAACACCGGGGAAAAGGGTGGGGGACTTTGAGAGGAAACAACGTAAAATTTAAATTTTCCCTCTTATTCCCTCCCCCTTTCCCCCTTCCATATCTCTGTCGCCACTCTCTTTCCCCCCCCCCTCTTTCAAACTCCCACCCCCTACCCCCCCCTCCCCCTCTCCCTCCCCCCGCCAACACAAAAACGCACACACACACAAACACACAAAACACACCCACACACACACACACCACACACACACACACACACACACACACACACACCTTAAACACACACATACACCACACCCCTTTCACCCCACCCACACACACACACACACACACACAACCACACACCACATCAAAACACACACAAAACAAAACAAAACACCTACACCCCAAAACACACACCTACACACACACACAACCCACACCTTCACCACCAGCCCAACCCTTTCAAAACACACACCTACAACACCCCAACACACACACCTTCAAACACACACACAGAAAAACCCTTCACACTTCACAACCTTCACACACACAAACCTTCACACACACACAATTTTCCCACACACACAAAACCTTCACACAAAACACAACCTTCACACCCACACAACCTTCACACACACACACAAACACCCCAAAACCCCAACCCTTTCCCACACACAAAACCCTTCAACACAAACCTTCACAACAAAACCCCTTCACACACACCCCCCTAAACACACACACAAACAAAAAACCTTCACCACAAAACCCTTCACACACAAAACCTTCACACACACAACCTTCACACCACAACCTTCACACACAAAACCCTTTCCCACACCCCAAACACAACCTTCAAAATACACCAACCTTCACTTACCAAAACCCTTTTTCCACTACACAAAACCCTTTTCAAAACACACAAAACCCTTTCCCACACACACACACAACCTTCTCACCACACAAAACCCCTTCACACACACACACAAAACCTTCAAAACCCCCCAAAACACCTTCACACACTACCCCTTTCACACACATACATCTAAAACAAAACCTACACACACCTCCCCAACCCCTACACCAAAAGTAACCCTGGTTAGGAAAGAAGCGGGGGAGCCCCCAAAAAAAACGACCAAAAAGTAATGGAGGATTTTAAACATGAGTTTTAAAAAGAAGTTTTTACAGGGGAAGACGGGATGGACTCCGGGAAGTCAGCACAACCCCCGTCCAGCACTAACAAGTGTTGGATGAAATACAACAACCGAGGTCCGAAGTGAAACGCTGCAAAGGGGAACTAGTTTCCCTCAAAGCGGTGGGACCAGACATCTCTCACTAGGCCCCCAAAAGGGGGATTAGAGACGCCATGTGTGCCACAACAATTTTCAAAAACATCTACTGAAAACGGGGAAAACTACCTGAAGTAGGGGAAGACGGCAAATGAATACCCCTTTTTTTTTAGGAAATACAGACATGAGGCAAAAAACTCAAACCTGTCACTGACGTGTATAGAATGCAAAGTCATGGAGAAATTATCAGGAGAGTGGTAGAGCACCTAAACGGAAAAATTTTATAAACGAAAAACCACACTTTTTTAAAGGGAAAGGGAAAAATTTCTGTGTCACGGAAGTAAGACACAAAAGAGAGGGGTGGGTAGATTGCATTTTTTTTGGACTGCAAGTACCTTCGACAAAATTTCCCTCACAAGAATTTGCAAAAGCTAAAAAGAACGGGCCAGGGAAATAATGGAAAGGCACGGGTTTTTGGTCAAAGAATACCTGACAAGGGAAAGTAAAGGGGGGAGTAGGGGGACGGGGGTTCAGAGGGGGGCCCCTTGTGACGAGCGGGCTTCTACAGGGGTCAGTCCGGGCCCAAATGCGGGTTTTTGGTATATGTGAACGACGTGAGGGAAGGAATAAACTTAGATGTTCCCTCCCTGCAGTTTAAAGTCAATTAAAATGAGGAAAATTTAAATGGGATATACCGGGGATATTCGGCAAGCCTGCTCCACCAACGGGCTCATCAAAATTTAAACCCCCAAATGAAAAGTCATGAAGAGGGGAAAGGGCATAAAGCCCGCAGAGAGAGTATAGGCTAGAGGGCCCCCCCCCCCCAAAAGACGGAAACCTCACTAAAGGAAAAGGATCTTAGGGGTGATTATAATAAAAAGCCCCTTTTCCAAAAGGCCACACAACCGATAACTACTCCCAGTATATGGGCGCCTGAAAAACCCCTGAGAATAGCGCCCCCGATTCCTCAGTAAGGAATCGTTCAGGACTTGTACACCATGTACGCCGGGAAACATTTTGGGGAGTGTACAGCCCCATTTTATAACCACACCTTTTTCAAGCACGTAAAAAAATTTAAAGAGATATTTGGCAAAGGTTTACAACAAGACTAGCCCCAGACTGGGGGGAATATCCTACAAAAAAAGGTTCGGGGGAAATCGGTTTGACAAAATTTGGAGGAAAGGAGGGTTAGGGGAGACATGATAACGCCCATTAAAATACTGCTAGGAATTTAAAGGTGGATAAAGAGGAATTTTAAAGGGGGTGGGACCCCGGGAAAACAAGGATTTTTAAAATTTGGGAATTTTAAAAGATTCAGATGAACAAGGGTTGATGGGTTTTTTCTTCAATCACATTGCCGGGAAAGGGGAATAGTCGGGAAAAATGACGTAGGGGAGGCGGGAAAGAATACATATTTTTTTAAGGGACAGGTATAAAAAAGCCCATGGGCGGGGAGGAGAGGCCCTAGTAGGGGAATCAGAGAAGAGGGGGGGCCAGGAGCTTTTTAATCGACCCCTGCCCCACAAACGGGGTGAGTAAAAATTTGCGCGCACAGGGAAATGCACACACACTTTGATTAATTCTCATGAAATATTCTACACTGAATTTTATTTTTTCCAAGATTAAAAAAGTTTGGAAAAATGAAACACAAATTATACGGGTTTCACAAAAGGGTTTAAAATATAAAGGTAAGTGTGAGTGATCAAAAACCAAATTTTTTCCCCCTCTCCTGGGTTTTCCCTCATTTAATGTTTTCCCTTTATCACTCAGTTTGTCCGTAACTTTTTTCCTTCAAAAAAATGAAAAAAAGGGTAATGCTAATCAAAGAGGCCCGGAAAAAGGGGTTTAAAAAAATTTTAAAAAAAAATATGAAGTTATTATGGGGAAATTAAATTTCATGGTAAAACAACCTAACTTTAAATAGATTTCATACATTTTTTTTTTTTGCTCACCTACATTTTTTTTTTTTATAAATCTAAATTCAAATGACCAAAAATTTTTATTTTAACATTTAATAAAAGCTACCAAAAATTAAAAATAATCCTGTAGGCAATATTCTTTTCCCAAGCGCATTTTTTTTTTTAAAATTTCTAAGTTTTCCCTGAAAACAATGTTTCTACCCTCAAACCCCAATTTTCTACATCAAACACAATGTTTTTTACATCAAAACAATGTTCTACTCAAAAACAATGTTTCTACATCAAAAAACAATGTTTTTTACATCAAAACAAATGTTTCTACATAAAAAACAATTTTTTCTAATCAAACACAATGTTTCTACCTCAAAACAATTTTTCTACCTCAAACACAAAAGTTTCACATCAAACACCCCTGTTTTCTACAAACAAAAAAAATTTTTTTACAAACAAACACAATGTTTCTACATAAACACAATGTTTCTACCCTCAAACAAAGTTTTTTACTCAAACAATGTTTCCCCACATCAAAACACTGAATATTTTACAATAAAAAAAAAATGAAAAAAAAATCTAAATTTTTTTTTAGAAAATTTCTTGTTTTTAAAAATTTTCACAGGGTAAATTCCCTAAAACTTTCATCCTCTTTATTCACTTTGTGTTTTTCTTTCTCCTTTTGGTCACACGTTCAAAGATTTTTTGTGAGTATTTTTTTGGGAAAATTCTTCAATACACACTCCCCGGGGGGTCGTTCTATCTAGTAAAACAAACCAACCAACCTTTGGGAAGAGAATTTTTTTGAATTATTACTTAGGGAGTCCCCAAAATTTTCCCTTTTTGGGGAAAATTTACTAATTTTTTATTATTATTTTTTAAAGAATCTCTAAACTTGGAATTATGAGACAGTGTCATGATTCATTTTTCATCGGGACTTTATTACCCCAGAAAGTATTTATTCTAAACACTGTAAATATTAGTGACTTCAATGTACCCAAAAGTAATAATCCCTCCCTTTTTTCCTTCTCCGGGGATTTCATTATTCATTCATCCATTCTGTATCAAAGAGCTGTATCAAAGCTCAGAATCCTTAAAGAAATGATCAATATTTGTGGAAAGTATAGTCGAAAATAATTTCCCTCCCTGTTCTGTACCATATATTCAAAACACACAGATAATACCCACTGTTTAAAAAACGAAGACAAATCCCCCATGTATATTGTCCCTTCCCTACATTTTATACTAGATCATCCCCCCATTCGATGTATATTGCTTGCCATACATTTAAAATAGATCATCCCAAACCCTCCTGATGTATAAAGGGCTTGCCATACAATTTTAACTAGATCAACCCACCATTCCAAAATTCTTATTCAGTTGGAAATGGGGATTAACATTGCTATGAAATTTAAAAACTGCAAATTGTATTCCCCTTTTTCTCTTTACATCCCAAACTTTTTTGAGATGCTTTACGTGTTTCAGAAAAAATTTACCAAAGCCAAAAAGGCAATTCACCAAATTTTCCCCATATTTATCATCTAAGACAACTTCCAACCATACACACGACTCTCACATCAAAAAATACCAAAATTAAGGGAAAAAAAGGAAAAAAAATTAAAAAATTTTTGGTTTTTTTTTTTTTTTGGGGGGGGGGGTTTTTTTGGGTTTGGGGGTTTGGGGTTTTTTTTGGGGGGGGTTTTGTTGGGGTTTGGGGGGGGGGGGGGGGGGGGGGGGGTTGGTTTTTTTTTTTTTTTTGGGGGTTTTTTTGTTTTTTTTGTGTAATTGGTTTTTAATTTAAATTAAGTTGGGGGGAAATTTAAATTTTTTTTGATGAAAATTTTTTTGGGTTTTTTAGCTTTTATAAAATTTTATTTTCCAACAAATGCCATTTCTTTCCCTTCTTAAAACCCTTGTCACTAACCCCCATTTCCCCCAACTCCCCATTAAGGTAAAATAAAATTTTTTAATTTAAAATTCCTTTAAAAACGTCTTTAACAAATTTAATCCCAATTTTTTCCTAACCAAAATTTTTTGCCCCCATTAAAAGTTAAAAAACTTAAAAAAAATTATTCCTTTTTAACCCTTTCCTTCCCTAACTTTTATCAGCGTAACAAAAATCAAACATTTAAAATTTCCAAACCACCCCGTACAACAAATTCACCCAAAATTTCCCGAAATCAATTTTTTTCGTACCATAATATCTTTAAAAATAAAATTTTATTAAAAAAATATATTTCTTTTCAAATTTTCCTTTTTAATTTTAATTTTTTTATTCCTTTTAGTATGGGAAACCACAAACCAGGGCACAACACCCCCACAGGGACCCCAAAACCACGTACACCCCCTTTATTAAAAAGGGATACCCCAAAATTTTCCCAGGAAAAGGAAAAGGTTTAAACAGGAGTGAAGAGTTTTATTGGGCCATTTCCCCTTTAATTTTATAAAGGGGGTTTTGCCCCCTTTAAGAAATTAATTTTTTTGGTTTTTTTTAAGCTTATTTTTTCTAAATTTGTACCCAATTTATATTTAAAATTTTTAGGGCTTAAAATTCCCCTTATTTAAAAGGGGGCCAAGGTATTTAAATCCCGTTAGGAAATAGACTAAGGGCCCCCCTTCATTTTTGGAAACCAATTAGTTAGGATAACTTTTAAGCAGTAAATTACGTGGCCCCAGGAAATTAAACCCTTTTGGTCTATAAGGGGTTTTTTACAAAGGGTCCCTAAAATAGGTTTTTTACATAATCTGACTGACCCCCATTTAACCCGGGTGCCCAAAAAAAGGGGGAAACCCCCTTATTTTTTTAACCTTCTTTAAAAAGAAAACCCAAAGGGGTTTGTTTAAATTTTTGTTTCGTTTTTTTTTTCAAAAAAAAAGCCCTTTTTTAAAGCTTTCCCCTTTTTGGGGAATTTAAAAAATTTTTGGGAAAAAAATTTTCCAAAATTGGGCCGAAAAAGGCCTTTGGTTGAAGTTTAATTTGAAAAGGTTTAAAATATTTTTTTGTCATGGTTTTTCCCGGAATGAATAAGTCCGGAATTAGGAGTTCGGGAAAAACTCTGAAGGGGGGTAAGATAAAACTTATAAGAAGGAAGTTACTTTTGGGGGGGGGCTAAATTCCCTTATAAGCCTTAAATTTTTCCTTTATTCGAAAAATTTTTTTCAAAACTCAACCGCTGGAGTATGCCCTTTCACACTCACTCTGACTAGCATTCCCACTTCTAGTCTGGGCTTGCATAGCCAAGGGAGCATACCTCGCTCATTGACCTCTCATAAGAGACATGTCAAGTTTTCTGTGGTGGTCGTTTTTCTTTCATGATTGAGTTCCTTTCTTAAGCTTGTCACTTTCGAGTTATTTATACTCTGGTAAATTAATCTTTCAGGTGACTGAATAAGCCTTGTCGGCCTTGATGTTAATTTGTGGTCTAAGCTATTCTTAGTCATGTTGGATGGAAATGAGACTAAGTCCGTCACTTACGAGTTCTTGTATACTCTGAATTGATAGTTCAGATAAGTCTTTATAAGCATTGTAAGTTACTTTGTGGCTAGGTCTTAATAAGCCTTATTGGTGCATATTATTGGCGATTTTAATACAAAGCTCAACCTCAAGAGGTTCATTTATTCATATCAATGTACTGTACCTGGAGTTTACCTGGTGTGTACCAAGAGAAATGTAAGAGTTAAACTCCTTATTTTATGTTAATCATAACATATCATACATGAAGCTAAAACTACTAGTAAAGATTCTAAGTTTTAGTTATTTGTTTCGTAATCCTGAATTCTTAAGTTGTTGCAAAACAGTAAACAGGCCATATGTTCAATAAGAATGCTACCTTAACACACTACCATACCATTGGAGAAGGTTAAGAAGACGAGTTTTGTAACAGAGACAGGATGTTCCAGAGATTGGACACGGAAACAACGGGTCACAATTGGAAATTGAAGACTCAGATGAGTGAAAGGGATGTTAGGAAGTATTTCTTCTGTCATAGAGTTGTCAGGAAGTGGAATAGTCTGGAAAGTGAGGTAGTGGAGGCGGGAACCATACATAGCTGTAAGGGGAGGTAAGATAAAGCTCATGGAGCAGGGAGAGAGAAGACCTAGTAGCGATTAGTGAAGAGGCGGGGTCAGGAGCTAAGTACAAATAGGTGAGTACGCACACACATTTTTCCTTTCATTCAGAAATATTCATTCAGAAACATCACCCACTCATTTCACTACCATGAAAATTATTATAAATTAACCATACCCCCGGCCGGGATTGAAGCCGCGGTCATAGTCTCAAAACTCCAGCCCGTCGCGTTAGCCACTAGACCAGCTAGCCGTCTGGCTAGCTGGTCTAGTGGCTAACGCGACGGGCTGGAGTTTTGAGACTCTATGACCGCGGGTTCAATCCCGGCCGGGGGTATGGTTTGTTTGCAATCGTGTCATTACGATTTCTTGAGTCATTATAAATTAGTTTAATAATCATAAAATCGTTTCACGTTACTCTTTTTTTTTTACCTTGAAAACATTAAACGTTTCTGTACACAACCCAACGAAATACACACACACACACACACACACACACACACACACACACACACACACACACACATCAGGAGGAAAACAACGGTCAAAGACCAGATCAGGCTGAAGAAAGAAGGTGAGGAACTCAGAAGAAACGGTCATGAGGTATACTAGGAGCTCAACACGAGATTTAAGGAAGTATTTACAGTAGAGACAGGAACGACTCTGGAAGACACAGAGGGAAACACCAACAGGGAATAAACCAACGAGTGTTGGATGACACACACAACGCAGGAGGAGGTGCAGAAGCTGCTAAGCGACACTGATACCTCAAAGGCGATGGAACCGGACAATATCTCCCCGTAGGTCCTTAGAGAAGGAGCAGAGACACTGTGAGTGCCACTAACCACAATCTTTAATACATTCCTTGAAATTGGGCAACCACCTGAGGTATAGATGACGGCAAATGTAGTCCCCATTTTTAAGAAAGGAGACAGATAAGAGGCATTAAACTATAGACCAGTGTCTCTGACGTGTATAGTATGCAAAGTCAAGGAGAGGATTATCAGGAGAGTGGTGGAGCACCAGGAACGGAACAAGATTATAAATGACTACCAGCACGGATTCATGGAAGGCAAATCCTGTCACAAACCTTCTGGAGGTTTGAGGAGGTAACAGAAGCAAGACACGAGAGAGAAGGGTGAGTTGATTGCATTTTCTTGGACTGCAGAAAGGCTTTTAACACAGTTCCTCACATGAGATTAGTGCAGAAGCTGGAGGATCAGGCGCATATAACAGGAAAGGCACTGCAATGGATCAGAGAACACCTGACAGGGAGACAACAATGAGTCTCGGTACGTGATGAGGTATCACAGTGGGCGCCTATGACGTGAGGGGTCCCACAAGGGTCAGTCCTAGGACAAGTGCTATTCTTCGTATATGTGAATGACAGAATGGAAGGGACAGACTCAGAAGTGTCCCTGTTCGCATATGTGAAGTTAATGAGGAGAATTAGATGAGGATCAGGCAGGGCTACAAAGAGCCCTGGACAGGCTGAACACGTGGTCCAGCAACTGGCTTCTTGAAATCAATCCCGCCAAATGCAAAGTCATGAAGATTGGGGAAGAGCAAAGAAAACCACAGAGTATAGTCTAGGAGACCAAAGACTGCAAACCTCACTCAAGGGGAAAGATCTTGGGGTGAGCATAACACCGAGCACGTCTCCGGAAGCAATCATCAACCAGATAACTGCTGCAGCATTTGGGCGCCTGGCAAACCTGAGAATAGCGTTCCGTTACCTTAGTTAGGATTCGTTCAAGATACTGTACACTATGTACGTCAGACCCATACTGGAGTATGAAGCACCAGTTTGGAACCCACACATGGTCAAGCACGTCAAGAAATTAGAGAAAGTGCAAAGGTTTGAAACAAGATTAGTTCCGGACATCAGGGGAATGTACTACGAAGAAAGGTTGAAGGAAGTCTGCCTGACGAAGCTGGAAGACAGGAGGGCCAGGGGAGACATGATAACGACATGCAAAATGCTACTTGAAATAGATAAGGTGGGCAGAGACAGGATGTTCCTGAGAAGGAAAACAGAAACAAGGGGTCACAACTGAAAGCTGAAGACTCAAACGACTCAAAGCGTTCTTAGGAAGTGGAACAGTCTGGCAAGCGACGTAGTGGAGGCAGGAACCATACATAGCTTCAAGACGAGGTATGACAAAGATCAGAGAGAGCAGAGAAAGGCCATAGCAGCGATTAGTGAAGAGGCGGGACCAGGACCTGAGTATTGACCCCTGCAACCACAATTAGGTGTGTACACACACACACACACAAACACACACACACACACACACACACACACACACACACACACACACACACACACACACACACACACACACACACACACACACATGGAAAACTTCATGTACCAACACGCAAGGGACACTACAAGAGAGAGAGAGCAGAGGATGAACCAGCAAGACTAGACCTAGTATTCACCTTGAGTAGTGCAGATATTGAGGACATCACATATGAAAGACCCCTTGGGGCCAGCGATCATGTGGTTTTAAGCGTCGAATACACAGTAGAGCTGAACATTAAAATGGTATAAAATACCGACAGGTTGTTAGGTAAGACACATATGCAACAGTTAGGTATCTTTATTATGAAACGTTTCGCCTACACAGTAGGCTTCTTCAGTCAAGTACAGAAAAGTTGATAGAAGCAGAAGATACTTGAAGAAGATGTAATCAGTCCATCACCCTTAAAGTTTTGAGGTGGTCAGACCCTCAGTCTGGAGAAGAGCATTGTTCCATAGTATGAAACAATATGGAGATGAAGTGACAGAATGGAGCTTTTTATAGCGCCAAGAGGTGAGACGTAGGCCACTAGGAGAGGTAAGAACTCAGATGTTGAAAGGTCATGTCCTTCTCAAATCCAGCCGCTCTCACTAGTGGAAGTTGTCGAAGTTGATTGCAGGTCTGTACCAAGATACCCTTGTGTTGCAGTGTCTGACAGATTGAACATTAAAATGGTATAAAATACCGACAGGTTGTTAGGTAAGACACATATGCAACAGTTAGGTATCTTTATTATGAAACGTTTCGCCTACACAGTAGGCTTCTTCAGTCAAGTACAGAAAAGTTGATAGAAGCAGAAGATACTTGAAGACGATGTAATCAGTCCATCACCCTTAAAGTGTCTTACCTAACACACAGTAGAGCTACAAGTGGAAGGGGAAGCAGGAAGGCCAGGGCGAATGAAGTAAAACTACAAGAAAGGGGACTACACGGGAATCAGGAACTTCCTGAACGGGGTTCAGTGGGACAGAGAACTGGCCAATTAATGAGGTGGAATATGTATCAACAATGTGCAAGGAGGCTGAGGAGTGGTTTGTACCCAAGGGTAATAGGAATAATGAATAAGCCAGGATGAGCCCATGACTCACCCAAAGGTGCAGGGAGGCAAAAACCAAGTGTGCTAGGGAATGGAAGAAATATAGAAGGCAAAGGACCCAGGAGAATAATGAGAGCAGTCGTAGAGCCATATGAAAACGACATAGCAGCTAAAGCCAAATCTGAACCCGAAGCTGTTATACAGCCACATCAGGAGGAAAACAACAGTCAAGGACCAGGTAATCAGGCTAAGGAAGGAAGGAAGGAGGAGAGACAACAAGAAATGACCGTGAAATATGTGAGGAACTCAACGAGAGATTCAAGGAAGTGTTCACTGAGGAGACAGAAGGGGCTCCAGAAAGACAGAGAGGTGGAGTACACCACCAAGTGCTGGACACAGTACACACAACCGAGAAAGAAGTGAAGAGGCTTCTGAGTGAGCTAGATACCTCAAAGGCAATGGGGCCAGAGAACATCTCTCCATGGGTCCTGAGAGAGGGAGCAGAGGCGCTATGTATACCCCTAACAACAATATTCAATACATCTCTCGAAACAAGGAGATTGCCTGAGGCATGGAAGACAGCAAATGTAGTCCCAATCTTTAAAAGAGGAGACAGACATGAAGCTCATTAAACTACAGACCAGTGTCACTGACATGTATAGTATGCAAAGTCATGGAGAAGATTATCATAAGAGTGGTAGAACACTTAGAAAGGAATGATCTCATAAACAGCACCCAACATGATTTCAGGGACGGGAAATCCTGTGTCACAACCTACTGGAGTTCTATGACATGGTGACAGTAGTAAGACAAGAGAGAGAGGGGTGGTGGATTGCATTTTCTTGGACTGCAAGAAGGCGTTTGACACAGTTCCACACAAGAGATTAGTGCAAAAACTGGAAGACCAAGCAGGGATAACAGGGAAGGCATTACAGTGTTTCAGGAAGACAGCGAGTCATGGTACGTGGCGAGGTGTCAGAGTGGGCGCCTGTGACCAGCGGGGTCCCACAGGGGTCAGTCATAGGACCAGTGCTGTTTCTGGTATTTTTGAACGACATGACGGAAGGAATAGACTCATCAACGTGAAGTTGATGAGAATAATTCATTCGATCAAAGACCAGGCAGAACTACATGGGGCACCTAAACAAACCTCAGAACAGCATTCCGACATATTAATAAGGAATCGTTCAGGACCCTGTACACCGTGTACGTTAGGCCCATATTGGACTATGCGGCACCAGTTTAGAACCCACACCTAGCCAAGCACGTAAAAAAACTAGAGAAAGTGCAAAGGTTTGCAACAAGACTAGTCCCTGAGCTAAGAGGTATGTCCTACGAGGAAAGGTTAATGGAAATCGACCTGACGACACTGGAGGACAAGAGAGATAGGGAGGATATGATAACGACATACAAAATACTGAGAGGAATTGACAAGGTGGACCAAGACAGGATGTTCCAGAGATTGGACACAGTAACAAGGGGACACAGTTGGAAGCTGAAGACACAGATGAATCACAGGGATGTTAGGAAGTATTTCTTCATCCACAGAGTAGTCAGGAAGTGGAATAGTTTGGTAAGCGATGTAGTAGAGGCAGGATCCATACACAGCTTTAAGCAGAGGTATGATAAAGCTCACGGTTCAGGGAGAGTGACCTAGTAGCCACCAGTGAAGAGGCGGGGCCAGGAGCTAGGACTCGACCCCTGCAACCTCAAATTGATGAGTACAACTAGGTGAGTATACACACACATACACACACACACACACACACACACACACACACACACGCACGCACAACACACACACACACACACACACACACACACGCACGCACACACACACACACACACACACACACACACACACACACTACACAACGCACGCACGCACACACACACACACACACACGCACACACACACACGCGCACACACACACACACACACACACATACGCACGCACGCACACACACACACACACACACACACACACACATACGCACACACACACACACACACACACACACACACACACACACGCACGCGCGCACATCTCTGCGATATACTTTATACACTGCAAAAATATCTTAAAGTAAAAGGACACAAGTGCAACTAATGTGACATTTTATTGTGGCAACGTTTCGCTCTCCAGGAGCTTTATCAAGCCATTACGTAATGGCTTGATAAAGCTCCTGGAGAGCGAAACGTTGCCACAATAAAATGTCACATTAGTTGCACTTGTGTCCTTTTACTTTACATATTGTCGGTAATTCTACCAACTTTATTACAAAAATATTTTATCCTGATCCACAGTAGAAGTTATTCACTATCAACAACATGAATGTCTTTTTCTTCATCAACATTCTTTTTCTTACCTAACTTTATTTCTTAACTCGCATCTCTCATCAACAAATCCCTCTCGAGAAAAAAAAAATCTCCAAAGTTCACACACACATCTCACTATGAATCAGACAAAAATACATTTGTTTACTGCCCAGGTTATACTTCAGGTAACAAACACACATGTTATTAACATCTCAACGAATCATCTGACATGTGTAATTTTTTTTACTGTTCTAAGACTTTAATATATTTATAATATTATTGGTTTCTTTAATGCAAATAAATACATCTTGCAACTCATCCAGAAGTATAACATACTAGGTAAGGTGATTGTCTTTTGTATAACATTTTCTTAACGTGTATTTACCTCACATCAGTCAAGTGCTGGTGTAAGACCTTCGTTCAGATTGTGACAAAAACTTAAGTTCTTTTATTCCCATCACCAGGACTTGAGTCCTGGAGATGGGAAGTACAGTGTCTGCACTCTGAACCAGGGAAGTACAGTGTCTGCACTCTGAACCAGGGAAGTACAGTGTCTGCACTCTGAACCAGGGAAGTACAGTGTCTGCACTCTGAAGCAGGGAAGTACAGTGTCTGCACTCTGAACCAGGGAAGTACAGTGTCTGCACTCTGAACCAGGGAAGTACAGTGTCTGCACTCTGAAGAGGGAAGTACAGTGTCTGCACTCTGAACAGGGAAGTACAGTGTTCTGCACTCTGAACCAGGGAAGTACAGTGTCTGCACTTGAAGCAGGGAAGTACAGTGTCTGCACTTGAAGTGGGAAGTACAGTGTCTGCACTCTGAACAGGGGGAAGTACAGTGTCTGCACTCTGA